>CAVLGL010000086.1:31823285-33023285 GCA_963668995.1 Parnassius mnemosyne
TATTCTTCTAATTTCGCATTTAGCAAAGAAGCAACTGTGTGCTATTACGTACCTAAAAAGAATAAAGCAGTAATAATGTTGTCATCAATGCACATGTAACCAATTATTGAAAGTAATAAGGAAACTGCCAAGCCAGAAATAATTAAATATTATAATAAAACCTAAAGTGGAGTGGACAACATGGATAAGCTGTTAGGAGAATATACCGTAAAACGCGGAACAAATAGGTGGCCTTTAGCACTTTTTTACAATATCATTGACATTGCAGCTTTGGCAGCATATATTATTTACATGGAACATACCCCACAATTGGTCTCGAGTGAAAGACATAGAAAGTTTTTGAAATCATTGAGTCTACAACTGTGTGATAAAAATATAGAAGGGAGATCAAAAAATTGCATTGTGACATCAAAATTACATTTGAGATCTGCAATGCAGGACGTGCTTGGCCGAGAACTTAGGCCATCAATTTCTTTTGAATCTGCAACTTCTATAAGGCAAACTAGACGAGATTCTACAGGGCGTGTTGAAGTCGTCGGAAGTTGTTACCTATGCAGAGAACTCAAACGCACGCAAAAAAAAATTCCAAAAGCTTGCACTAACTGCAGAAAACCAGTTTGTGATGACCACGCAGTAACTCGTCCAACATGTACCATCTGCTTCGAGAGCTGTAATTAATACTGTATGAACAAAGAATTTGTATTTTTTATAGAAATAAAATACTTCAACAAATGTTTATTATTTAATTTTTTACGAAATTAAAAATACTTTCCTCATAGTTACATAAAACACAAAGAGGTACCCGTGTACCTCGTTACTCGATTGTGAGTTCAAAATATGTTTTGGTTTCCACAAAACATTGCATATAGTAGACTTGGTTAAAACATTGAAAAAATATGTAATTTATAAATAGTTAAGAGCTCTCAGGAAGTCACAGCTACATATAGGGCGTAAAACATACTTTTTTTAGAATTTGACAATGCCAAAGGCACCCGGGTACCTCGTCACTCACATAAGGGTTAAGTGTAATTCATAATTGTTACTAAAATATGTTTTTAATTGGGTTTTGAAGGTCAAACGGGATTTAAGGAACATATCGAGGTATTTAAGCATTTAATTGTGGGGGACACACATTATGTATACTAGTGCTTTTATACCAATGTTGGTCCGTTTTTGGTATACTGAACAATTTTTTAATCATGTTTTTGGGTATAATTGATTAGTAAGCTGAAGTGGAAATGGGCAAGCCATATAGCTCGAAGAACCGACAACCGATGGGGAAAAAAGGTTCTCGAGTGGCGGCCTCGTACCGGCGGACGAAGTGTAGGGCGTCCTCCCACTAGATGGAGTGACGACCTGGTAAGACATGCAAGAAGTAGATGGATGCAGGTGGCACAGGACCGTGTTTTGTGGCATTCCTTGGGGGAGGCCTATGTTCAGCAGTGGACTTGTGAAGGGCTGTAAAGATGATGGTGATGATGATGTTTTAGGTGGTATCCGATAGCTTACATCGGCCATTAAGTGTAAACACATAATCTCACCAACAGGGATTTCCCAAAAATATTATATATATATATATATATATATATATATATATATATTCCTGTACATGTTATGTGATTTCATTAATTATAAGCCAAAAATAATATGTGGATTATACAATAATTATTAATTTTGCCTAAGTTATTCTATAATAAGTTTATGTCGTTAAATTTAGCAGAGTACAATTTAAAATCATCAGCGTATAATAGAAATTTGCATTGGTCAAAGCAAGTTGAAATGTCATTAATAAACAGGATAAAGAAGAGTGGCCCCAGCATTGATCCCTGTTGTACGCCAGATGTAACTACAACAAGTTAGTAAAAAAAAAAACAGGACTACTGACTGTAAGCCGTTTTGTAAGTAAGAGGCTAACTTACGTAGAAAATTACCTTTGATATCATAAGTAACAAAAATATCATAACATTTTTTTTATTGTATTAAATGATCATCGTTATCGAATGCATTTATAAAATCGGTATGTATCAATTTTCTATCCAAGATTCAAAATTTAAGCTATTTAAAAGAAAATTTGTAAAAATAAATCAGATTTGTCAGTGTACACTTGCCATTCATTTACAAAGAAATAAGTTATTAAAGCAAAGATAAATTATTTATCTATGTCATTCATAGGTTTGTTAAATATAACAAAATTGCCTGAATATGTGTGTACAAATATGTCATAAACATTGGCTAACAATGCCCCCAAAATTTATCATTACGCTTGGCAATGTTACATTCAAAATACTAACTTGTTTTACGAAAACCTCCTGCCACCCTGCTAAACACCGAAACCTCTGCTTTCGGTATTTAGCAGGGTGACCCACTAGGTCCAGCATTTTACAGTTTGGGAATTCAAACCATTACTTAAAATTTGAAATCCAAGCTGAATTTCTGATACCTGGACGACGGTACACTAAAAGATAGAGCACATGACGTCCTCAGTGATCTTACTCATATTTCTTAGAAATTTTCAAAATATTGGTCTTGAATCAAATAGCAATAAATGCGAAATATTTTTTATCTTGTTCTAACAGAGACAATTTAATTCAAAATTTCAATAATATTTCACCAGGAATAAAAACTGTCAGTATGGAATCACTATATCTGCTAGGTGTCCCGTTGTTTTTCGATAGAATTAAACCTATTTTAAAAACAAAATTATATTAGTTTTTAAACCACGTTGACAAATTGTATATCTTCATTGCTCTTACTATTTAAAAATATTGTCTCCTAGATTCACATACTTTCTCCGCTCCAGCCTGGAAATGTTGGGATATTTTAAAATATATTAATATTAATCTTAAAATAGTTATTGAAAAATTTCTAAATTTAAATACAACAGCCTGGACTCAAGCTACCCATAAAATTCGGTATTGGTGTGCGAAGTCTTTCTAGCGTTGCATAGCCTGCTTTCCTTACTTCCGTGCATAGTGTAAGTGGCTTATGTAACATATTTTTAAATAATAAATTAGACTTGTGCTTTGCTACGGAGGCAAGGCAGACATGGTGAACGCTCAGTCCCAGTGAATATGTTTCACTGGAAGTTAACCAACAAAAACTGTGGGGTATTCCTTTATTACGGAGTGTGCAAAAAGATTTGTTTCATAATTTCCATAGTGACCAAGATCAGGTACGCCTTCTATATGTTTCGACTAAAGAATCTAGTCACTGGTTACACGCTTTACCATTAAGTTATCTCGGCACATTACTCGATGGGGAGAGCTTGCGCATCGTCGTATGAATCCGACTAGAAGAGGAGATTTGACAACCGCATCATTATCACTGTGGTAAGCAACGTCGGCGAATTTGGGCTCCACGGATTTTCATGTAAGAAACGTGCTAGTAGGTTTTTACGGCACGGTTCTTTGAACGATGTCATCCGAAGGGCTCTTGTCTCTATAAATTTTCCCTCGGTTTTAGAGCCTTGTGGAATATTTAGATACGACGATGGGAGACCTGATGGTATAACATTGGTCTCTTGGGAGAGAAGTAAAGTTCTAGAGTGGGGTGCTACTTGCGTTTACACTTTTTTTCCTGTTTATTTGGATCACCAACAGATGATACACAATACTAAAAAAAATGTAACGCAACACTGCGACTACATGCAACGTGTTTATTTTCTTACAGGTAATCACAACTTACATAAATAGCGAAGTGATTTTTTTAAAGATTAAAGAAAACAGACAATAATATGCTAATAAGTATACATGAGAAAAAAGATTTGATATAGCTAGCTCATAATCACGTAACGAATTGAACGTTTTTTAAATCTTTTTTACATGTTTTATTAAAAATCTTTTAGATTTTTATGTAACGTGTATTAATTAAGCCTAAAAGCCATGAAGCGTTAAGTATTGACGAGTGGTATAAAAGATTCAATAAATAAAATATATGCTTACAACATTTGAATACTAAAGTTTCTACACAAGAAGAGCTAAGTTCAAAAACTAAATCAGTGTCTGATGTCGTGGTATTAATTTGGTTATAGTTTACTCTAATTAATAGAATCAGGCGTTACTTTGTGGAAATCCATTATATAAAAGCTTTTACAAAAATTTACTTCGCAAATATCCGCGTTATATAGTAAAATGATGTGTCTTACCTAGTATGAAGAAGCACCTCCCGCCCTCCCTCAATTGCGTGCACTATCCCCGGCACCACTAATCCCAGCACCGCTACTCCCAACACCACTACACTAGGCAAAACACACCACTGACGATAATACGACACGTGTTTCGCCTCTACACGAGGCATCCTCAGGTGATATAGACTCTACGGTGGCTAACCGCTAAGTATCTTCACTTGAAATAAGAGGAAATTATCGCTTATCTGTATTAAGACGATACTCTACTTATTACCTTGAGATTTTAATATTGCTTAGTCCACTCAAAAGCGTCAATTAAGTAAACAAAAAAGAATTAAAACCGCTAGAAAAAACTTAAAAGAATAAAATTATTTCCACAATCGTCGGAAAGGATCGCTGGACCGAATCGATTTCTTCAGAACGGTTATAACCCTGTAACTCTGTACACGATTAATTTTGTTATTCATTAGCTTAACTTTTTCGTATACTTTTTTTTATTAGCGTGATAACTGAACCTGAAAAAATTGATCTGATTGTATATAGCTACTGCAGCCCATATAATTCTTCAACCAACATCACAAGAAGAAGGCTCCAGATGTGTAATGATATCTGAAGTCAAAGGTGGAAAACATTTCAGAACTGCACGCACACAGTACTGCACGCACTGCTTGTTGGCACTTGGCGGCAGAAATAGTAAAGAGCGTAAGGCCTACCCAGATGGACTCCTCGCAGAAAAGAAGTGCTACCGCTTAGAAAACTTATTTACTCAGAATATGCTATTTATTGTCCATAACCTTAGTTTGATGTTAAGAATTAACAAATCGGTTAGTGTTTAGTCTAACGTTCAAATGTGAACTTTGTGTATTAAATCTAGGGGCACGGCAGTGCCCCCGTCAAGTCGAGCAAAAAAGCGGCACGACCGTACCATCCTTTTCTCGAAGCAGTTCAGGCCATTTTAGAAACCCTATAACTTAGTTGTGGATAAAACTGGAATCCTGAGTAGCCAAGTAGGCATTGTATAAACTCGGTATATTTCAAATTTCATTAAATTTGAACTAGTAGTTTAAGAATTATAACTAGTCAAAATTTCTTAATTTTATCGCTCACTGACTGACCGATCATCAAAACTCTAAGGAACTTCTAGCAGACATAGAAGCTTCAAATTTGGAATACTATTATTATTTAGTGTATAAATCAAGGAAAAATTTAAATATTTTGCAATTTCAGTCCAGCTTTCGAGATACACCAACTGCATAACTTTGTAATCCCATATAGGATTACAAAGTTACATTTGCAGTGAATGAATCAGTGTACCTGTATATGTATAATATAATGGAATAATAGGTGTAGATAAGTACGTAGATATAACTATCTACAAAAAGAGAAGAGATGCCATCGAAAACATAACTTGTAAAAAATACCAAGTCTCGCAACTCAGTACTTCTACCGTAAAAAGTTGTGAGATCCATGTAATACTAAGTCGGTTAATTTATTCAGTCCCTACTTAAGGGTCCTTCTGTCTTAAGTTATTACGTAATTAGCTATCTTAACAACATCTCATAGTGACCACATTAATATTAAAAATATTTTATGTTTTCAATAAATAAAATGACTTGGCAATCGCACTAAACAAAATAATTTAATATAATATGTATTACTTGAGAGATACATTGTGTTTTCCTGCGATGGCCAAGTCAATCTACTTATTTAAAATATAAAAGATTTTTAATATTGATATGGTCACTATGAGATGTTGTAAAGTTAGCTAATTTCGGAATAACTTAAGACAGAAGGACCCTTAAATAGGGACTGAATGAATTAACCGACTTGGTGTTACATGGATCTCACAACTTTTTACGGTAGAAGAACTGAGTTGCGAGACTTGGTTTTTTTACATGTTATGTTTTTGATGGCATTATATTTTCAAGAAACACGACAATTTTTCTATGATTCGTACCATCAAAATCTGGATTAAGCGCCTTTCGAAGCACTTGCAATTCTTCTTTAACCAGCTTAGAATTGACAGACGTGCCTCTGAAGTATGCGATTGCTCGTGCAGCCTCCTGTGAATATAAGAGATGATATACATATGCGTATAAGTTTTTCGTACGGCATTCGTATGGCGACTTCAGTTATCGCCTGAGACGAAGCCAAGACTGGTTGTCCGTGTGGCACCTTGACCTATTAATAAATACAATATGGTAGCCAACGCGGGTCACAATCTAGGACTACATTACTTATTATATCATCAGGTGATATTGTTTGTAGTCAAGTAATGGCTTACTATCTAAATAGATTAATACTTTATGTATGATATGCGATATAAAATGCGGCTCAAATAATGTATACCCATCTTATCCCGTGGGTTAAAGAAGTTTAAAGAATAGACCTAAAAATATTTTGGTATTAGATATACATGACCATGTAATTTCCTTGTTTGTTTTATAGATATAAAATCATTAACATCGTCGCTGCACGGTTAATCCACTATCGTATATCATCCCGTAGGTATAATAAGAGGCAACAGAGGGAAACTGAAGAGAAGATGGGCAGCAGCATCTTTCATAGTAGCAGCTGAATAAAAATAATAAACTGCGGTTGTCTACCCGCCCGCCAAGCATGACATTTATAGCAAATATCCCCACTATGAGGAAATCTATAGGAGAGGTCTATGTTTAGCAGACATAAGACATTTGATAGGCTATAATAGTAAAAAAAATTCTAGACTGGGGACGGGACCAGTGCCAGTGTTAATATATGGGCCTGTGGTTTGGTGTTTCACTGTAGGCTGTATGAGGAAGCTATGGCTCAGCAAACTATGGACAGGGCTTTACTCGGAGTGTCTCTGTGTAATATAATTTATAATAAAGATATCCGCAGTAGAACCAGAGAGAGACATATCCCAAAGAAAACAGCTCGACGAACCGACAAACGATGTGCTCCCCCATTTTTTCATAAGTTCTCGAGTATAGTAGACTCGTACCGGTAAACAAAGTTAAGGTAGCCCCCCCTTTCAGCGTTACCAATTCTACGGATATTTCCGTAGATCTAAGAAATTTTTTTCGTCTTCTATGGAACTACTATATTTAACGAATTTACAGAATCATTAACACAAAGACGTACCAAACTCATATGCACAAAAAATAAAAGTAAAGAAATGAAAAAGGAATTAGTGCAATTATTTAAACAAACTAACAAAGAGATAAAGAAAGACTATAAAGAACAAAGACAAGATGTCATTACATAAAATCTTATTAAGTTCAGGAGCACTAAAAGAGCGTTTAAAGAATTAGGTCTAAACAAAAAATGGATACAAAATTTAGAAACTAAATCGATAAAAACAAAATCGAGAAAAGACATAATAGACCAGGCAACATATTTTTTAAGGAACTATACAAGAAAATGGACCATGAGAATAACATAGACGAATTAATAAATTACACTGCTAACGTGAAAAATATTTCCCCAGTAAATGAAAACGAAGTATATGAACATATCACACTGTTAAAAACTGCTAAAAGCCCAGGACCTGATGGGATAAGTAATGAAATGCTCAAGTTCGCTTCACCTATACTTCTTAGCCAATTCACCCGACTATTTAATCAGATACTGGAGACAGAAACTGTGCCGAAACAATAAGGCTCATATGTTATTACTCTAATTTACAAAAAAGGCAACCCTCTTGATATAAGCAATTACAGACCCATAAGTCTACTGGCATGTTTACGTAACCTTTTTGCGTCAATAATTCTAAAAAGAATAACAACAGAGATTGACGGAGCGCAACCAATAGAACAGGCAGGATTTCGATCAGGCTATAGTATGACTGACCATTTACATTCACTGGGAAAAGAAATAGAGAAGTACAAAGAGTTCAGGGGACCTCTATGCATAGCCTTCATAGACTACAGTAAAGCTTTCGATAGTATTAGTCACAACTCTATCTGGAATACACTAACATTACTGGACATTAACAGAAGGTATATAAACATCCTAAAGTACATATATAACAATGCCACCAGTAGAGTCAAGCTCGATACCAGAGGAGAAGAAATAAGAATTGAAAGAGGAGTAAGACTGGGTGACCCTCTGTCACCGAAACTATTTATCGCTGTCTTAGAAACTGTATTTAAAAAACTAGACTGGAAAAACCAGAGGGTTGAAATTAGCTTGTAGTTGCTTGAGCTATTTGAGATTTGCAGATGATAAAATAGTTGTATTTGCTGAAACATCTAAAGACTTACAAGCAATGATAAACTCACTTAATCGAGAGACTACTAAAGTAGGACTAGAGATAAATATCTCAAAAACAAAGATAATGAACAATAGCCAAAGAATTCCTATTAGTATTAAAAGTAGACACGTTGAATATGTGGACAAATACATATACCTATGGAAACAGGTATCATTCAGATCATCTATCAATGAAAAATAAATAGAAAGGAGATGTAAAATAGCTTCGAACAAATTTTGGTCACCAAAGGAAATATTAAAAGGAAATTATACATTAAATATGAAAAAAAATTGTAATTGAAACCTGTCTCCTGCCTAGCTTACTGTATGCTTGTCGGACGTGGATTTACATACAGGAAATAAAACAAAAAATAAGAACAACACAGCGGGCAATAGAGAGAAGTATATTAAAAATGAGGAAAATACACAAAATAAGATCAGAAATAATCAGAGAAAGAACAAAAATAAAAGAAGCTTTAAAACAAGCCTTAAAACTAAAATGGCAATGGACCGGCCATATCTCTAGTTTCACCGATGTTAGATGGACCATAAAAACAACACGTTGGAGAGGACCGTTAGGCAAAAGAAATGTCGGCAGACCAGACGGTGAGTTGATGATATTGTTGCAAAAGCAGGGCAAGGCTGGATGGATCTAGGTAAAGACAGAGAATTATGGAAGGAGAAGGAGGAGGCCTTTATTCAAGAGGGATCCACATTCCAGAAAAATAGCTAACCACACTTACACTAGACTAATAAGTTAAATGTACTAACACAACTAACAAACATTTAGAATGTAAAATATTTTGATTTGGAAATAAAAGGCTTATTAGAGTTGAAATCCAGGGAATTATATTTCCAAGTATAATTTAATTTAATTTTTAATATTATTTTATTATTTTATATTATAATTAAAAGTATTTTTACTTCATATTCCTTTCAGAATAATTCGATTTTTTTCTAATCCAGGCAATTGTAATAACAATTAATAAATGAAATTGCCGAATAAGTCTTCGCTTCCTTTTCCTCAACTTTTTTTTTATTTTCTCAAAAATTGATAGTTGATTAGTTTTTCGCTATTGCATAAATTAACCAAGTCTGAAACACCGTGATTTCTCAAAAAAAAACTATTAGAAACCAGAAATGTAATAATATTTAATTGTTAGTTGTTTTATTTGTTATTTACTTAAAAATAACTTAATTAAAAGAAAACAATTAATATTTAAATCAATTTTTATCGTACTTTTTTCTTATACAACGTGTAACAAAAACCCTGTGGTTCCCGTTAAGTACGTTATCAGAGTCAGTATTCAAACGTAAAGATATAACTTTTTCTTTTTTAAAACTTGAACATTAAAAAATTTAATTTTTATTAAAAAAAATAATTTGCAAATTTTATGTGGTTTTATTACCTCTAACTGACACGAGCATCGGTGAAGGTGTGTCTTTCACAATCCTCTTATTCTCCGGATAATGCAGAGGTAATAGAACTACATACAATTCGAAAATTATTATTTTTTAATTAAAATATTTTTTAATGTTCAAGTTTTTTGAAAAAAGTTATTTATTTACGTTTGAATACTGACTCTGATAAGGCACTTAACTGAAACCACAGGGTTTTTGTTACATGTTGCATATGTAACATGATTCGATGTTATACAACAATTGAACTTACAACAAGAATTTTACATAACAGAAAGAATTACCCAAAAAAATTATCTATTCCATGACAAAAAAAATCGATCCTCTTAAAATGTCTGCAGATCTACGGATATTTGGAAATAGCATCTACGGAATTCTACGATTTTTTTACACAAATCTATGGATTTATATTTTCGAGTTGGTAACACTGCTCCTTCTAGATGTAGTGACGACCTAACACGAAACGCAAGAAGTTGATGTATGTAGCTGGCTTGGATCCGTGCTTAACGATATGCCTTGGCGGAGTCCTATGCTCAGCAATGGATTTGTGATAGACTGTTACGATGATGATAATGGCGATAGGAAAAAGGTTCAAAAGCACGGTACCTGGTAGAGCGATTGCTAATTATCCTACCGAGTATGGCGATTGTGGCAAATTTTACTTTATGGATAATGTAGGCAAATGTTTACATCCTCATGCGCAGGAGTATATTTTTAATTCAAGTAAGAGTAAAAAACGATATCACGGTAATGGATTCAGTGGCCTATAGACATTTAAATCTATCCTTAATTAGAAAAGGAGCTTGTTTTTGCACAAATTTTGGGTCCGATTATCATCATACTGCCGTCAAATACTTTTTCTACAAGTTCTCTCATATGGCAACTATACTCCCTTTTTGGAACAGTACACATCCAATTTTTGAACAGAACTTCATGTTATGTTTTCTATATATGACGTTTTTTTTTGCATGTGATATCTCGACTTCAGCTATTCAAGGGAAATTGATAACGGACAACATAATTTGAAGTCTGAAATTTATCTTTATCAGCTCGTTAAAACCCACTGCAGAACAAGAACCTTTCCCGTTAGGAAAGATTTGACTTATTTGTCACGCTTATCAGTGTTAAAGTTATCTAGCAACTTACTATCAGGTGGACTGTAAATTCTTTTATCATTAAATTTTAAAAAGCTTCCAAACGATTACAATTAATCGTACCTACAATGAGAGATAACCGTAACCTGTATTAGAGCTATTACAAGATGATAGACATGATGATAGAGAGAAATGGTCAAATTTGTTTTCATTGAACTTACGTTTTCGTTGCCTTTCCTCATGAGATGCATGGGTGACTCCTTCAAAAAAGATATAAGAACTACTCCAAGCACTGTCATGAATAAGCAGACGTAGTTCATGATGTAATAGTTCAAATAGCCTCCCAGGAGGTACGAAACGAGCATCCCTATCCAGTAGAAGACCATGGCACCTGAAGTCATCACCCCTCGTATGGAGTCTTGGCAGATCTCGCTGACGTACATTGGTACAACCACTAATATACCACTGCAGAGTCCAGACAGAAAAATTGCCGCAAGGATGACTTCAACCTTGTTGCACACAGTTATAATGACCCAATTAACCTGTGGATAAAAATACGACCTGAATAACATATGTAATAATATTTTAAGTACCCTTATAATTATATTTCAATGTTGTAGTCATTAATGATCGATAGAATGCATGATAAGATTTAATTTTTATTTACATCGATTTACGTTAATACAGCTTTATGATTTCCAAAGCAATTCACTAGAATAGTAATAGAATAAATTTTATTCAATATAGATTATTACAAAACACATTTAAAAAAAAAATATGTACAATTGGTTAGGAAAATATCTTAGTTCTGTAAAAACCAGCAAGAGACTCGGCGGAATTATACTTCTTTAACATAATAAATAATTTTAAAATAATTTTGTACATTGTTCTATATGGATTTTAATAGAAATAGCATGATGGCGATCACCTCATTCCTAGGGGTTTAGATATATGGGGTCCCATTGAAGCTTCGCTTCAATAATAATACTAAGAAAACCAGAGATATCCACAAGACTCAAGTCTTCCACCTTTAGGAGCCTACTTTTCATTCGAATGTTTAATATTAGGTTTTGTAAGTTTAATATATTTTGTCTTATTGCCATTTACAAAGAAATTATTGGCGCCAAACCAATGTACTAATTTCAAATAGAGCATTATTATTTACAGCGTCTTGATTAATTGCTTACCGTTTGATTTTAAAAATTAAAGAGGCCTGCGAAAGTAAAATCATCATCAGCAAATGATATTATGTCGCGATTGTCCTCTACAAGATAACGTAAGATTAGGAACTGTAATGGGCCAAGAATCAAGCCCTGAGGAACGCCCATTTCTACTACCGATTCGGAGGAACCTTCACCATTGATAAAAACTTTTTGAGTTTTGTTACTTAAATCATCATTGTCATCATTACAGTCCTTCACAAGTGAATTACTGAAAACAAGCCTCCACAAATCATCCATAATCCTAGCATCCATCGACTTCCTGCATGTCTTACCAGGTCGTCATTCCATCCACCCCATACTTAAGGGTACGAGGCTAATACTCAAGAACCTTGCTTCTCCACCATTACCACTTTAGCATACTAATCGTTTAGGCTATGTCGATTACTTTGGTTTTACTGCGGATATTCTCATTTCTAAGTTTATAAAGCAGGGAATCCCCGAGCATAGCCCTTTCCATAGCATGCTGAGAGACCTTGAACTCCATCATACGGTCAGCAGTGAAGGACGACGTCTCAGATCTATAGGTCATTACTGGCAACATGCCCCTGTTGGCGGTTCCGGGCAGCGTGCAGTTGCGGGCTTGTTGCCTGTGTTTTCAAGATTTAAGGTATACTTGACGAGAAGATTTGTTGCAATCTCCCGAACGCTGCCCAGCCGATTTGAATCCATCCCTTAACCTCTCGGTTGAAATTGGACTAACCTAGTCAGACTATTTCTCAGGTAAACATACTCTTCAAAAACTTCGAGCATAGTGCTCCCAACAACAACCGGCATAGGTGCGACATGGACGTTACACATGATCTAAGTTTTGTCCATGTTCATCTTAAGACCTTTTCGTCGGGAGAAGCTATTGAGGTCATGGAACATAGTGCTTAGGTCCTCCAACAATTCTGCCATAAGGACTATCATCATCATCATCATCAATACAGCCTTTCATAAGTCCACTGCTGAACATAGGCCTCCCCCAAGGATTGCCACAAAGCACGGTCCTGAGCCACCTGCATCCACCAACTTCCTGCATGCCTTACCAGGTCATCACTCCATCTCGTGGGAGGTCGCCCTACACTTCACCTACCGGTACGAGGCTGCCACTCAAGAACCTTTCTACCCCATCGGTTGTCGGTTCTTCGAGCTATATGACCAGCCCACAGCCACTTCAGCTTACTAATCCGTTGGGCTATGTCGGTCACTCTGGTTCTACTGAAGATATCCTCATTTCTTAGTTTATCACGCAGAGAAACTCCGAGCATTGTCCCCTCCATAGCTCGCTGAGCGACCTTGAGCTTCATCATACGGCCAGCAGTGAAGGACCACGTCTCAGATCCGTAAGCCATCACTAGCAACACGCACTGGTTGTATAATTTCTTTTTAAGGTTTTCAGGAATGTCTGACGAGAAGGTGTGTCGTAGTTTCCCGAACGCTGCCCAGCCGAGTTGAATCCATCGATTGACCTCTCGCTCGAAGTTGGACTTACCCAGTAGGACTATTTGTCCCAGGTAAACATACTCGTCATCAACTTCGAGCTTAGTGCTCCCAACAACTACCGGCATAGGTGTGACATGGACGTTGAACATGATCTTTGTTTTGTCCATGTTCATCTTAAGACCTATCCGTTGGGAGACCCTATTGAGGTCATTGAGCATGGTGCTTAGATCCTCCAGCGATTCTGCTATAAGGACTATATCGTCGGCAAATCGAAGGTGAATGATGTACTCGCCATTGATGTTAATACCGTATCGTTTCCAGTCCAGAAGCTTGAAAACGTCTTCCAATGCAGCGGTGAAGAGTTTCCGGGATATAACGTCACCCTGTCTTATATCTCTCTGCAATTGGATAGGTTTCGTACTCTGGTTTTGTACTCGGATAGCCATCTTAGCTCTACTGAACAAGCACTTCAGCAGTTCGATATACCGACAGTTAACTTGGCACCGCTGAAGGGACTGCAGCACCGCCCAAATTTCGACGGAATCAAAGGCTTACTTATAGTCCACATACCCCAGAAATAGTGGCAAATTGTACTCCTCGGACTTCTGTACAAATTGCCGAAGTGTATGTATGTGGCCTATGGTGCTAAAGCCCTTTCGGAAACCGGCTTGTTTGAGGGGCTGAAAGTCGTCAAATCTGCACGCGAGGCGATTCGTAATGACTCTCGAAAACAGCACGTAGACGCGGTTCTGAAGCAAAATCGGTCTGTAGTTCTTCAAGAGAGCGTTGTCACCTTTCTTGAAGAACAAGACCATCGCACTTCTGCTCCACGCCTTCGGTGTAATGCCACCATGGAGGACGCAATTAAAGAGCTTCTGAAGGACTTCAAGTACCGGCTTCCACCTGTTTTCAGAAGCTCCGCTGTAATTCCATCCTCGCCTGGGGCCTTACCGTTTTTAAGGTGCTGGAGAGCCATTCTAATCTCGCTCAGACTGACGTCCGGGATATCTTCGGAATAGTGTCGGATAAGACTCGCTCTTGGATCGTTACTCACACTTGCATGTGGCTCCAACGATGACGTGTACAGCTCATAGGACCTCTCAATCTCACTCGAAATCTCAGTTGCCTCGGAAACGGTGCTACCACACTCGGTCCTCAGCTTTGACAGTTGGCTCTTTCTGGTAGACAGATCTCTGGCAAAGACTTTGGAGCGTTGGTTCCGCTCGATCGCTTCTTCAATACAAGCTGTATTGAAGTTGCGTAAGTCCCGCCGCATGCATTTGGAGATCTGTCTGTTCAGTTGTTTGTATGCTGTCAAATCTGTTGAAGAATGTAGCTTCATCTCCCGTCTAACAGCCATGAGATTAAGAGTGTGATCGGAGAGTTTTTATGTTCTTCGCCGGCGGGTCTTGCAGAACTTAGCTCCGACCTCATGGACAGTTTCCACGAGCTTGTCATTCATATCGTCCACTGCATTGCAATTGCAAATACCGTTTGGTGATTCTGAGTATAAGGTACGCAACCCTCGTCGACACACTATCGATCTTTACAACGTTGTTAACGAGAGCCTTGTGGACGATAAATCCGACACCTCCTTGGGACAGATGGTCGCCCTCCCGGTGATAGAGCAAGTTGCCGGATTCGAGGATAACCGTGTCTTCCCCTACTCTTTGGACTTCGGATAATCCTATAATATGCCAGCGTAACTTGTCTATCTCTTCTTCCAGCTCCACAATCTTCTCGTCAGTCATCAGGAAGCGTGCGTTGTACGTTGTCAGGTCGAGTCGTCTAAGGTGGCAACCGAACCTCCGCCGGAGATTCTTAGCACCCCCTGCCCCGCCGTTACCATGGTCGCCACCGTAGCAAGAAATAGCGGGGACGCCGGGGACTGAGGACCGTCTCTTTGTTACTCTCTTCATAGGGCGGTATTTGCCATAGTTGTCACGCTTGGCTAGCGGGTTGGCAACCGCACTTTTTTTTATTGCAATTTAGGCTACTATCAGGAAGATGCTGCCGCCCATCTCCTGCCTGTTTTCCTTTGTCGCCTTTTACGAAACCCACGGGAAGATATGGATATTCTTGACCGCTACTACACGGCTTATATATAAGGCTTATATATATATAAGGACTATATTGTCGGCTAATCGAAGGTAAGTGATGTGCTCGCCATTGATGTTAACACCGCATATTTTCCATTCCAGTAGATTGAAAAGGTCTTACAATGCAGCGGTGAAGATTTTCGGGGATATAACGTCACCTTGTATTACACCTCTCTGCAGGTGACAAACGAGCACACAGTTCACCTCACGGTAAGTAGTTGCTGTGACTCATTGACATCTGCATCTCTCCTCAATTGAGAATCAAAATGCAGATGCATTGTCACCCGTGAGGACTAAGATGGAATGTCTCTTTTCCAGTAAAAAGGATCTGCGGTACCCTACACTAACCATACGAGACGCAACAGTGTTAAGATGCTATTTTACGCTGGTATTCTGTGAGAGCTTGATCCTTCCCCGTTCGAGCCGTACCCATTCGTAAAATACTCTGGTGCTGCACTCAGATATCCATCGCATCGCAGTCCTACTTACAAACACTTCACTTCATACCACTTACTATTCCGACTTGGAAGTAGTTTATGACTTGTGAGTATTTATAGACGAGTAGTTGCGGCGCAAGACATTTATTTGATCAACCCATTTCGTATCGTGGATATCATAAGAGTCATTTATCAGATATGCTAAATTAAAAAAAATAATGGCTTCCGATAGATACTGATATAACCATCTCGTTAATGCTAAGCATAACATGAAGCAGCTTCAAGAGTGCAAAACTTCCAGTATTGCTTTCATCGATCTACTTGTAAAATTGGACTATTGATGCAAATCTTCTACAATTTGGAGAGGACACGTCCAACATTAAACTTGCCCTGAGGTGTTTTGCATTAATATAAACATCATCATCATCATCATTACAGCCCTTCACAAGTCCACTGCTGAACATAGGCCTCCCCCAAAGAATGCCACAAAGCACGGTCCTGAGCCACCTGCATCCATCGACTTCCTGCATGTCTTACCAGGTCGTCACTCCATCTCGTGGGGGGACGCCCTACACTTCGCCTACCGGTACGAGCCTGCCACTCGAGAACCTTTCTTCCCCATCGGTTGTCGGTTCTTCGAGCTATATGGCCGGCCCACTGCCACTTCAGCTTACTAATGCGTTGGGCTATGTCGGTTACTCTGGTTCTACTGCGGATATCCTCATTCCTATGTTTATCACGCAGAGAAACTCCGAGCATAGCCCTCTCCATAGCTCGCTGAGCGACCTTGAGCTTCCTCATACGGCCAGCAGTGAAGGACCACGTCTCAGTTCCGTAAGTCATCACTGGCAACACGCACTGGTTGTACAATTTCGTTTTAAGGTTTTGAGGTATGTCTGACGAGAAGATTTGTAGTAGCTTCCCGAACGCTGCCCAGCCGAGTTGAATCCGTCGATTGACCTCTCGGTCGAAGTTGGACTTACCTAGTCGGACTATTTGTCCCAGGTAAACATACTCATCAACAACTTCGAGCTTAGTGCTCCCAACAACTACCAGCACAGGTGTGACATAGACATTAAACATGATCTTTGTTTTGTCCATGTTCATCTTAAGACCTATCCGTTGGGAAACACTATGATGATGTACTCGCCATTGATGTTGATACCGTATCCTTTCCAGTCCAGAAGCTTGAAAACGTCTTCCAATGCAGCGGTGAAGAGTTTCGGGGATATGACGTCACCCTGTCTTACACCTCTCTGCAATTGGATAGGTTTCGTACTCTGGTTCTGTACTCGGATAGCCATCGTAGCCCTACTGTACAAGCACTTCAACACTTCGATATACCGACAGTCAACTTGACACCGCTGAAGGGACTGCAGCACCGCCCAAATTTCGACGGAATCAAAGGCTTTCTCATAGTCCACATACGCCAGACATAGTGGCAAATTGTACTCTTCGGACTTCTGTACAATTTGCCGAAGGGTATGTATGTGGTCTATGGTGCTAAAGCCCTTTCGGAAACCGGCTTGTTCGGGAGGCTGGAAGTCGTCAAGTCTGCGCGCGAGACGATTCGTAATGACTCTCGAAAACAGCACGTAGACGCGGCTCAGAAGGGAAATCGGTCTGTAGTTCTTCAAGAGAGCGTTGTCACCTTTCTTGAAGAACAAGACCACCGCACTTCTGCTCCACGCCTCCGGTGTAATGCCACCATGGAGGACAGAATTAAAGAGCTTCTGAAGGACTTCAAGTACCGGTCTTCCACCCGCTTTCAGAAGCTCCGCTGTAATTCCATCCTCGCCTGGGGCCTTACCGTTTTTAAGGTGCTGGAGAGCCATCCTAATCTCGCTCAGACTGACATCCGGGATATCTTCGGAATAGTGTCGGATGAGACTCGCTCTTGGATCGTTACTCACACTTGCGTGTGGCTACAACGATGATGTGTACAGCTGTCCATAGAACCTCTCAATCTCACTCAAAATCTCAGGTGTCCCGGAAACGATGCTGCCACATTCTGTCTTCAGCTTTGACAGTTGGCTCTTTCTGGCAGACAGATCTCTGGCAAAGACTTTGGAGCCTTGGTTCTGCTCGATCGCTTCTTCAATACGAGCTGTATTGAAGTTGCGTAAGTCCCGCCGCATGCATTTGGAAATCTGTCTGTTCAGATGCCTGTATGCTGTCAAGTCTGTTGAAGAATGTAGCTTCATCTCCCATCTAACAGCCATGAGATTAAGAGTGTGATCGGAGAGTTTTTGTGTTCTTCTGCGGCGGGTCTTGCAGAACTTAGCTCCGACCGCATGGACAGTTTCCACGAGCTTGTCATTCATATCGTCCACTTCATTGCAGTCTTCCAGGCACTGAAAACGTTTTTGTAACTCGAGCTGAAAGGTTTCGGGACTTTGGAACAGAGCACGAGGGGGACGGAGCGTTGACTTCATTAGACGAGACCTCTCCAACTTAACGTTTAGGTTCAGTGTGCCTCTAACCATTCGGTGATCGCTACCAGTTTTCACCCTCGCGATCACGGAGACATCACTGAACAGTTGTCGTCTGGTCGTCATAATGAAGTCAATCTCATTTTTTGTGGAACCGTCGGGGCTCGACCAGGTCCACTTCCTGTGAGGCCGCTTCTGGAAGAAAGAGTTCATCATAAAGAGTCCCTCTTTCTCCATGAAGTCGGCCAGCTGCTGGCCCCTTGGGTTCCGTTGCCCTATTCCAAATTTCCCTACTTTCAGCTCACCGTTCTCTCTTGTGCCTAGTTTTGCATTGAAGTCTCCCATTAACACCGTATATTGGGTTTTGGAGGAATGCATGGCTCTAGAGATATCCTCATACATTTCCTCCACCTCCTGATCGGGGTGTGCCGAGGTTGGTGCGTAAACCTGTATGACCTTCAGCGAATACCGTTTGGTGATTCTGAGTATAAGGTACGCAACCCTCGTCGACACACTCCCGATCTTTACAACGTTGTTAACGAGAGACTTGTGGACGATAAATCCGACACCTCCTTGGGACAGATGGTCGCCCTCCCGGTGATAGAGCAAGTTGCCGGATTCGAGGATTACCGTGTCGCCCCCCTCTCTTCGGACTTCGAATAATCCTATAATATGCCAGCGCAACTTGTCTATCTCTTCTTCCAGCTCCACGATCTTCTCGTCAGTCCTCAGGGTGCGTGCGTTGTACGTTGCCAGGTCGAGTCGTCTAAGGTGGCAACCGAACCTCCACCGGAGATTCTTAGCACCCCCTGCCCCGCCGTTACCATGGTCGCCACCGTAGCCAGGAATAGCGGGGCCGCCGGGGACTGGGGGCCGTTTCTTTGTTACTGTCATTCATAGGGGGGTATTGCCATAGTTGCCACGCTTGGCGAGCGGGTTGGCAACCGCAGTTATTTTATTGTAATTTGGCTATTATCAGGAAGATGCTGCTGCCCATCTCCTGCCTGTTTCCCTTTGTCGCCTTTTACGACACCCACGGGAGGATATGGGGTAGTGGAAATTCTTGACCGCCACTACACGGCAATAAAAATTAATATAAACATTTTATATTAATTTAAACACCTCGGTGAAATCATTTTCGTTGACGAACATGCAGATCTAGAATAATTATTAATAGGCACACAGTTTGCTTCCGCGAGT
This sequence comes from Parnassius mnemosyne, assembly GCA_963668995.1. Lineage (NCBI taxonomy): Eukaryota > Metazoa > Arthropoda > Insecta > Lepidoptera > Papilionidae > Parnassius > Parnassius mnemosyne. The sequence continues at coordinate 31,842,974 of CAVLGL010000086.1, forward strand.
TCATTTTTGGACTCCTCTGTCTTTGACGAAACTAATGGCATTAATGTTTTGTAGTCTTAGCCAACATGGCTTTTAAAGTATCTTTGAAATTCTCACTATAAATTAAACTTACTACTTGAAGTACTGAAAACAGCAGACAACAATACTTTTTTCCAATCGTTTCCATAATGTAGCTGACGCATGGTGTGCTTATCAAGGCGCTGATTGAAGACAGGCTGCCTAAAAGGGCAACCTCGGGCTCCATCATTGGTCGATTGAGGGTCGTGTTTGCAGACGAGAAGAGCCTCAGAGTGGAGGATGGCCAGGTGTAAATGATGCCCATTGACATGCAAAGGTATCCAGCTGGAAAATGTATCAAATATTTTATGAAGGATTTCATGGAGAGATATATACTCGCACCCGCATTTGTCGTCTGCTGGGGATGCTATAATTAATAAAACTAAATCCAAAACCAAGCATACCACTGCAAGACTTAAAGACACTATAAGCGCATTCTGTGTAAATCGGACCAAAAATTAATATTCAGAAACTGATGGTATCCGGACTAATTATGACATCGGGACTTCAAACTCCTCAGTCCCCCGTGTCCATGGGTGCTGGAAAGCACGCGAAACGTCGGTTATTAAAAAGTTTAATTAAACGCGATATAATCCGTAACAAATAGGTTTCACTTAATGTGTAGTGTTCGCGTAAATATAAGATATCATTATATAATATTTACGTTAACTTTCTATAGTTCTAAAACTATTATTTCACAAATATATCAAAATATACGAACACGTACGTACGTACATAATATACGTACACAAAAATAAAAGTAGTTTTACAAAAATAAGTGATATTCATTCTATAAATACTAGGAACAGACAGACACAAGCTAGTAGTACCAGTTACTCGACTCCATCGAGTCAGTAATTCATTCGTGGGGCGATGTAAACGCTTTTACAACAAAATTCCAGAAAATATACAAAATTTGACCTGCTCAAAGTTCAAAAACTTTATTAAACTAAGTTTGTATAAAAAGGGTTATTATAATTTTAAAGAATTTATAGATGATAATAACCCTTGGAAATGAGGTGATCGCTACCAAGCTATTTCTAATTTGTTGTGTTGTTAATTTTTGTAAAATTCATGATTGTAAGCTGTTGTTTAAAAAAAATTCCCGCTGGGTTTCTTGCTGTTTCTTCCCAGGACAAAGGTTTTTTTTCGAACCAGTGGTAATTATACAAAAAATTGACTTTCAATAAGTATTATTTATAATCTATATTTGAATTTTTATCTAATTGAAAGGGGTCATTGTAGAAGCGTGCTCGTCGCGACCCCTGCCAGCCCTTTTCAGGGCTGCAATTCTACACAGCTGCGCACTCATGCCAACGAGGGTTAGGGCGTCCCCCCAAGGCGACGCACACCAGCTCGTCCCCGTTGGTGTGGAATGCAGCGCGCAACGCTTTGCGATGGGACCGCCACCCGTCCCGCACAGCCCGACACGGCGGAAGGTGGAGGACAGAGTGCAGAGTTGGCACGTGGAATGTTAGAGAAGGCATGAGAGATAAGACGAATGAGTTGATCGAAATAATGAAAGAAAGAAAATTAAATGTCGTGTGTATGTCGGAGACCAAACGGAAGGGCAATGGTACAAAAGAGCTCCCTGGCGGGGCGTTAGCTCTATGGTCCGGAGTCCCGGAGAGCAAGAGCGCCTGCCAGGGAGTGGGGGTGCTGCTGTCGTCTCGGTTGGTCGATGTAATGACTGAATATAAGGTTGTGAACTCAAGACTTCTCCGGGTTCGCTTTAAATTGGGACTGACGAAGTTATTTCTTTGGCTGTTTATGCGCCGGTAGCTTCGCCGTCTAAGGTTGAGCTGGAGGAGTTCTAGATTTGGTTAGGAGAAACGAAAGAATTGTAGTATGTGGTGATTTGAATGGATGGGTTGGTACCGCTCGACCAGGGTACGAGTCGGTGCTTGGAAAGTTTTGCGATAAAAGGGATTATGATGCTGGCAAGCTTATACTGGCTGTATGCAAGGAAAAGGGTCTTCTTGTGACAAACACTATGTTTAATCACAAGAGAATCCATATGTATACTAGAGAAAGGAAGAATGAGAGAAGTATGATCGAATTGTTCCTGGTGGATGACCGACTGCGGAAATAGGTGATGGATACGTGAGTGTTCAGGGGTGCTGACATGGGAACGAATCACTATCTAATGATTACTAGATTTAGGGGTCTGTTCACGGGTTGGCGCTACCGGACGGCAGTAACAGAACCACAGTCGGTCAGTCGCATCCAAAGCTGGAAGCTTCAGGAAACGGATACTAGGGACAAATATCATGCGAGGGTAGCCGAAAAGCTTGATATCATCGATGGAAGAAAAGAATGTGTGGAAAGAACATGGCAGAACCTTAGGGATGGAATGGTAAGTGCAGCGGAAGAAGTGTGTGGAACGATAAAAAGAGGTAGTAGTAAAAGAAGAGATGCATGGTGAAATGATGAAGTGAAAGAAGCTGTAAAAAAGAAGAAGAAAACATGGTTAGACTACTTGGCCTCTAGTAATGATAAGGATATGAGAGAGAAGATGAAAGAAAGATATAAGCTGCAGAAAGTTCACACGAAAGCATTGATTGAGGAAGTGCGTGAAAGGTGTAGAATGGAAGCGGACGAAAGGTTGTCGCACAACTTTAAGGAGAACTCCAAACTCTTCTGGAAAGAGGTTGGAAGGACCCGAAGTGGTGCGACGGCCTTAGGAATGAACAAAGTGCTTTCGAGAACCAATGACGTCCTGTCAGAAAAATCGGACGTCATGCAGCGATGGAGCGAATTTTATAAAGAAATGTATGCGTGTGATGATCTTAGTGAGGGATCCGGGGGTGACGCCGTGACTGGTACGCCAGACCCGGACCTCGATGACACTGAGGTCATCAGTATGAAAGAGATTGAACATGCGATTCGAAGTTTGAAATGTGGTAAGGCTGCGGGACTATACAGAGTTACTGCTGAAATGGTCAAGTATGGTGGGCCTCGCGTCTGGAACAGCTTTCATCTGCTGTGCAATTGACGCTGGCGTACGGGGGATGTCCCGGATGATTGGCGATACGCAGTCATTGTGCCTTTATATAAAGGTTCACATTTTGACTGCGGATGCTATCGGGCGATCAGCTTGACCAGTTTAGCAAGTAAAGTTTACTCGAAGGTTTTGACACGTAGGATGCAAGAGAAATCGGAAAGATTTCTATGGGAGGCACAATGCGGATTTAGACCTGGAAGAGGATGCACGGATCAAATGTTTTCTCTCCGCATGATCACTGAAAAGCTTTTGGCTGCTAAACAGAAGATTTTCTGTGCTTTTGTGGATCTTGAGAAAGCATTTGATGAGGTTGTAAGGAAGAAAATGTGGGAACTGTTGCCGGGGTATGGTGTGGATGGTCGATTGCTAAGGGCTGTGCAGTCACTTTACTGTGACTGTAACGCCTGTGTGCGGGTAGGGCATGACCTGTCACCCATGTTTGGCGTCCAAACGGGCGTTAAACAGGGTTGTGTCATGTCTTTCTGGCTGTTCATACTGAAAGATTGCTGTTTGGGTGTGAAATTGGGTGACATTAAAGTAAATTGTCTGCTGTATGCTGATGATGCAGTGCTTATTGCACCATCAGAGGCAGAACTGCAGGCATTAGTCACGTGTATGAAAGAGGAATGTGAAATTAAAGGTCTCCGTTTGAATGCTAATAAAACTAAGGTTCTGGTATTTAAAAGGGACGAAGAGAGAACGAAGTGTGAAATATGGGTAAATCTGGAATGTCTAGAACAGATAAATGAAATTGAATACTTAGGGAGTGCTTTTAGCCGGGATGGAAGTTGTGATTTAGATGTGGACAGGCGTGTCGCTGCCGGGAACAAAGTCAATCGTGCCCTGACTGCGTTAGTCAAAAGGCAAGGCGTAGAGAAGAGTGCACGCCTTGCAATACATAACGCAGTGTTGGTGCCGACTTTGTTATATGGCAGCGAAACCTGGGTATGCCAGAAGAAGCATAAAAGCAAGTTAAATGCAGTGGAGATGCGATCTCTTCGTAAAATGTGTGGCGTTACCATGGCCGACCGAAAGCGAAACGAACAGATTCGCAATATGGCAGGTTTGAAAGATGACCTTATCACAAAAATTGATAAGGGCGTGCTTCGATGATTTGGGCACGTTGAGCGAATGAGTGAAGACCGAATGGTGAAGAAAATATATAGCGCAAAAGTTAATATTAAAAGGTGTCGAGGTAGACCGAGACTAACTTTCCAAGACCATGTTAGCAAATTGCTCGAAGAGGGGAGGGTCAAGAGTACTCGGATACTTAGACGTGCATGTATGAAGAAGATAATGAATCTGAAAGAAGCGAAAGAGGTATGTAAGGATCGTGACACTTGGCGATCTGTTCTCTCTGGCTACCCCGTCAGGGATTGTGCATAAAGGTAAATAAAAAATGAATAAATAAATATTGAATAAAAAAGTTTCTGTTTCTGTTTCTATAATTTCTTTCTAAAACCTATCTTAAGAACTACTGGTTTTTATTAAGAATTAACCCTGAAAATATCATTCAGCTAGCGCTGGGGCATCATGTTGAAAAATGTACTTAAAATAGTCTATGTACCAAAAATATAATAAAATAATAAATATAATGTCTCGCTGTTACACTGCTGTGGTTGGCTGATTAGGTGGTTTTGTATTTTTATGGCTATTGTTTTCTTAGAAGGACTTTTTTTGAGTGAGGGGTATGAATATTGTAAGTCCATAGTCGTTTATCGTCTGCCCCTCTAAGCCCCTCAGTACTAGCCAAATGAAGTTTTCAGTATTAATTCTTTATGAAAGCCAGTAGTTTCTAATATAGGTTGTAGAAAAAAAATATTTTATATGAAATATTTGTTTTAGACCATAGAAAGTTGATGCATACATTAGATTTTGTTAAAAAATACTATAATTTTCATTTGGATTTTTATATATCATTTTTTGTATTGGCTTGTTAGTTTACGCGTCAACGAGGCGTATTTTGAATCTTTTCGCGACGTGGTTTTTGGTGTCGAATGAAGGAACTTAGTTGTGTTTAAATGAGTAGTATGACTCATTATTGATCGCTTTAATTCCCTCTTTATAATTTGTGATAAGTGAATCCGGGACATTGAATGTTGAACTTTGAACTACTGTCCGTTACTGTGGATCACGTGTTCGATCCTACGATGAATGTGGTATTAGGCGAGTTTTAGTTAGTTAAATGTACAATGAAGCTAATAGGACTGTCCTCGTGACGAACGAATAAAGTGACTGTGGACGACTCCGCGGAAGATTACCTCAATTTGGAGCGGTGCTGACGTCCGGGCTCCTGCCGACGGTAACGGTCTAATAAGGTCAATCACCACCAGCCACACCCAGATACACATCACAGCACCTTACTTCCCTTGCACCACACAAACACATGCGACCTGACCGAATCCTGAGGGACCAGTCGCCTTGGATATAGGTAAGTAAGCTCGGTTTGATATACTCCCTGTTGAATAGCAGCAAGATCGAACGCCCCCCCCCCCCTTACTGTTTATTGTAATTAGGAAATTCCATATGGCCACGTCCCTCTGCTGCCCGTAGATGGGATTACTCATGGGCCCTAGTCCGTCAACCTTTGTTGGGGCAGCTAGGGGCGTGTTCATTACTTTATCAAAGAGTTTATGACTGGTATAATAAAGTTTCGATAAGACTTAGGAACCTTCAAGAAAAGAGCTTATACCTTTCTAAAAGGCCGGCAACGCATCTGCAATTCGCCTGGTGTTGCGGTTGTTCATGGGCGGCGGTAGTCACTTACCATCAGGTGAGCCGCATGCTCGTTTGCCCCCTCGTCTTTAAAAAAAAAAGTTTGAACAAAAGTTGTATAATAGTCTTTTTCTATTTGTAATGATAACTTCCATGTTATAAAAATAAATTAAAAGTGATTAATAGAATCAAGCATTTCTTTGCAGAAATCCATTATAATAATGTTGGAAAAATTTACTTTGCCAATATCCACTCAATAATATAAAGTGTCTTACCTAGTTTGAAGAGCACCTCCCGCCCTCCCTCAGTTGCGTGCACTATTCCCGTCACTATTAATCCCAGCACCACTACTCCCACCACCACTACACTACACATACCACCGACGATAACATGACTCGTGTTTCGCCTCTATACGAGGCATCTTTTTTTTTCTCTTTATTTGGATCACAAACATATGATACACAATACTAACAAAAATATAACTTAACAATGCGACTACATGCTATGTGTTCATCTTCTTACAGGTAACCACAACTTACATAAATAGTGAAGTGATTTAAAAAAAATAGAAAACAGATAGTTATATGATAATAAATATACATGGAAAACCAGATTTGATATAGCTACAGTTTGTGGATTTCATGCTTACATTCTATATATAATATTGATATTAAATTAAATCTACTAATTTTATTACACATTTCTGAAATGTTTATGGATCAAATACTTAAATCTAGACAACGGTGTATACATTATATCTATTTCTATGGAATTTGGTATACGGTTTTATAATGACATCACTCTGGTAAGTGGGGAGTTACGACCTAAATTACTTTTACAGAGACGCTCTTTGAACAGCTTGTAAACCTTAAAGCGCGGTAACTTATTTGGCACAGATATATTTATTTTACTTAGAAGTTGCGGGCAGTCAATATGGTTATGTAATAATTTGTGCAAGAACATAAGATCTAGTTTCTTCCTTCTATTGTTAAGTGTTGTCATTTTAAAATATTTAAGTTTTTTATTATATGAATTCAATAAATGTAATTTCTTTGTGTGGTGACATAAAAAGCACAAAAATCGCTTTTGAATTTTTTCAATACGGTTCTTGTGTACTTCATAAAATGGATTCCAGACTTGAGGACAGTATTCCAGAATACTCCTTACTAATGTATAATATAGCAATATAATAGTTTTAGGGTCCTTAAATTGTCTAGAATTCCGCATAATAAAACCCAACATTTTGGAGGACCTTTTTATGATATCATCTAGGTGAGTATTGAAACTTAATCTGCTGTCAATCATAATACCAAGATCTCGAATAATAGAAGCCGGTTCTAAAGGTGTGTTATTTATCTTATATTGAAATAAATAAGGTTCTTTGTTAGGTGAGAAAGTTATGACGTGACACTTATTCACATTCAAAAGCATTTTATTGTCTCTACACCAATTACACACAATCTATCAATGTCCTCTTGTAGCAATACACTATCACTAATGCTTCTTATTGGCCTTAACACCTTAAGATCATCTGCAAAAATATAAGGCTCAGAGTTAGGAAAGCAATTAACTATATTGTTTATAAATATTGAGAACAAGAGTGGACCAAGGTTTGAACCTTGAGGAATACCTGATGTGACGATAAATGTTTTCGATCTAGCTCCATTGACAACCACAAATGATTGGCGGTCTTTTAAATAGGACGCAAGCCACTGTAAGTTAGAGCCCCCAATACCAAAGTGAGACAATTTATGGAGAAGTATTTCATGGTCTACCTTGTCGAATGCCTTGCTAAAGTCAGTATATATTGTATCGACTTGAACGCGTTGATCAACGAATTCCGTCAAGGTTTCGACAAAGTCGACCATGTTCGTGTTAGTGGATCTACCTCTGATAAATCCATGCTGCTTATTTGTTAGCTGAGTTTTAACATGGTTGTATAGATAAGAATAGATAATACTTTCAAATACTTTTGAGAAAATAGATAGAATTGATATTGGTCTATAATTTTTTATGTCTCGCTTAGAGCCATCCTTATGAATTGGCACAATTTTAGTTTCTTTCCAACGTGCTGGAAAGATACCTGATTTTAGAGACTGATTAAATATTATGGTAAGGGGGCGTGACAATTGTTTAGCGCAATTGACAATGAAAACTGGTGGTATGTCATCGGATCCCGGTCCCTTGCATAAAACAAGTCTTTTTAATTTGATGAAGACTTCTAATTCATTTAGTTTTAAATGATTTAAGGTATTCAACTGCTCTTCAGTATTTTTTATGTTACAGTTATACACATTAGTAGATGATGCAGCATTATGGTAAATTGATGAAAAATTTTTTGCAAACAACTCACTAATCTTTACATTATACTCAGCTAACTCATTTTCCAGAAACATAGATGATAAAGTATTACTTCTATTTTTACGTTTATTTTTTAAAAAGGTCCAAAAGTATATTGGGTTTTGTGAGATGCTGCTTTCGATTCTGTTACAGTAGTTATTATAATTTAAAGATAATAATTTTTCACTTCTTTTTTTTAGTATTTCATAACTGATATTATCTAAAGGATTATGATATTTTTTATAACGAAGACGTATTTTATTTTTTTCTTTTAGAATTTTGATGAGATCTCCGCGGAACCATACCGGATAACCATTGCATTGAGGTTTAGTCAGGATAACATGAGCCGAAATAACTTTGCGTAAGGTTGCGTAAAAAACGTTAACCATTTCATTGACATTATCATGGTGCAGAAGCAACGATAACCAATCAATTTTTTGCAGATCATCGATTATAGAACTGTAATCTGCCTTAAAATAGTTAAACCGTGGTATTCGGCATGCGTGTAAATTTTGATACGTGGGTAGTGAAACAATGAACTCCAAGAGGGTGGGTGAGGGTGGTATAAATCGATTCTGGCTAAAGGATTGCCACTATCCTCGAGGTAAATATCTGAAAATGTAGAAAGCACGAGATCTAGTATTTTAGCGTTTTTGTTTTGTACATGATTATATTGTTTCAAATTATTCAAAGCTAAAAATTCGCAAATAAAATTATAGGAAGAACAATGTGAATTTACGGGATTCAAAAAACAGCCATTGTCACTCTTAGACCATTTTATATTTGGCATATTAAAATCCCCAACCAGAAGAGCACCCGAATGTTCAGATATAATATTACTGGAACTTTCTAGAAACTGTTCCAAGTCTGTCTGATTTATAGGTGGTGGAAGATAAATTACACCAACACAAATATTAATATAATGTTTGCCTCTCTTGAATTGAATAGTAAGCCATAATTCTTCTAATTTACTCTTAGTTTCTATTTTATATGATTGAAAATGTTTACGTACTGCTATCGCTACTCACCCTCCAGTTTTTTTACAGGATAATGCATTAATATTACGATCTCTCCTATACACAACATATCGTTCATCGAACAACTCTGAATTTAGTATGTTAGACTGCAACCAGGATTCCGTAACAAAAATAATGTCATAATCGTTCAGCAACACGTGATTATAAAATTCTATAATTTTAGTATTAAGATCTCTTACGTTTTGATAGTAACAATCTTCAGGTGTTTACCATCATGTGGTACCATCGTTTGTCTCGCTTATTCTATAAAATTATTCTAAAAATATGCTAATTTCTAGAGATAAACTTATATAAATTAAAGACTTTTTTATAGGATAGGGTGACAAACGAGCACACAGTCCACCTGATGGTAAGTGTTTGCTGTGGCCCATAGACATTTACATCTATCCTCGTTTGCGAATCAAAATGTTAAATCAGTCGCTGTGTGGAGTCAATCTTGCGCAAACGTGTAAAAATACGAACAGTTTAGCTTGATGAATAGGTGCACTCTAATTAAGACCTTAACTAGTTAGTGACTGAGTTCGCCTTTGTGTGTCTTGTGTGTGCAGTGATAAATTACCTGCAGTAGCGCATCTCTTGTAAATCGCTTGCAATGCTGTGCTTGAAAAGGCAAGCTATATTACATCTTGCTGCCGTAATGGAACTTACACCGCCATCGGCTACTTTTAAATGTGCATCCAATCCCGATATTCCTAACTCAGCGCTTAATATCCGCGATACTGATTGCTTTGTTAACCTACGTAAGCGTAAACAACCCGAATTGGATGTGGCGAGCTCCGTAGTGGAGGTTGTGGAGCAAACAACAAATGGACAGCTTGCAGTTTGGAAGAATCGGCTGGACACAAATATCGCTAAAACCATAAGAAACGCTGTTACGGCGACACTTGAGCACGAAATAAGTAAATTAACCTCATCTATTAACAACTAACTAAAATATATAACTACTAGACTGGACGATATAGAAAAATCTATAACCTACTCAGGTGAAAGACAAGATAATTTTGAGAGTCGATTGAAGTTAATTGAAGAAAAAGTTGTCGTGGGTAGCAATGTGAATTCCAAAATTGCCGCCTTAGAGAATAAAATTGAATCAATGGAGCAACAGGCAAGGCAATATATTATCGAGATTGCTAATCTCTTGGAACGCCGTAACGAAAATCTTATAACCTTATTAGAGAAAATAGGTGCAAAATAAAACATACTATCAATGCCACAGACATTCTATCCGTTCATCGTGTACCCCATTTTGATCAGAAAAATCAACATCCCAAAAATTTGATTGTTAAATTATCCTTCAAAATATTGCGAGACAACATAGTTGTGGCGGCGAGGGCAGTAAGAGGAGACAGATCTGACCAACTCTCAATTACTGGCACTCCGTGTACCTTTTATTTAAATGAGCACCTGACTCCAAAAAATAAACAATTATTTCGTTTATGCCGTGTTGCTGCGAAAAAGCACAATTATAAATACACTTGGATTAAGTATGGCACTGTACTTGTTCGCCAATCCGATTCATCACGAATATTTGCAATACGTAACAAACAAGACATTGATAAGATCAAGTTAGTAGTGACGTCAATAATAATTTGCATGTTTTGTTTTATCGTGTAAAACATATATATCAGTATCTTGGTTAAAAAAATAATAAGTTTACCCTACGTCTATTGTTATTTACCCCACGTCTCTTGTTTGTGCGAATTGCATATAATAATAATAATTTTAGTTTTATGTTCCTATACTGAAAATAGTGCATTAATTTGTTATTATAAAGTATGTCACAAATTAATAATTTAATCACTATATGTATTATAATAACTTGAGTGGTTTTAATCTGAGTTATAACTATGAAGTGGAAAATAATTTATATTTGATAGAATTTTGGAAAACGGTACGAAACATATATAAAAATTCCTTGGCAATAGTCTCTATAATGGTATATTACACTTTTTTTATAGGATAGGGTGACAAACGAGCATAGAGTCCACCTGATGGTAAGTGGTTACTGTGACCCATAGACATCTACATCTATCCTCAATATAGACTCAAGATGCAGATGCGTTGTCACCCGTGAGGACTAAGATGGAATGCCTCTTTGCCAGTAAAAAGGGTCTCTGGTTCTCTACACTCACCATACGAAACACAGCAGCGTTAAGCTGCTATTTTACGCTGGTTTTCTGTGAGAGCGTGGTCCTTCCCCGGTCGAGCCGACCCATTCGTGCTACAACTATACTTCTAATACAGCAGCAGCATGGCTCTACCACGTAATAATATAATTAAACACTAACTATATCTCTCAATTTTTATAGTAATTATTCATTCAGGAAAACGTAAACTGATTATTTGCGCTGTGTATATCCCACCTAAATAAAACTACGACACATACCGTGCTTATTTAGACGTTTAACACAGCGCGGTGCATGATTTAGATACTGACATTTATATAATAGGTGACTTTAATGTGCCTCGTTTACAGTGGGATAAAAAAGGCATTTTCACTCAACCAATTATAAATTCTGATATAACTCCCACGCACAGATACTTAATTAACTTTATGTCATCACTTGAATGTTATCAATTGAATTCGTTAAAAAATAAAACATATAATATATTAGACTTATGCATCAGTAATAATATGAATAGCAAAACTTCTCATGTATAATTACCTTTGATTCCACCAGATGAAAATCACCCTCTGTTCCAGGTAGTTGTATATTTTGTTGAGGAATTCAATCTCTTGAAAAATAAATCTTAAATATTGTTACAAACATGCGGACTATGCAAAAATTAATGAAGAAATAGCAAATATTAATTGGAATCTTCTCTTCATGGAAAAAGAAGTAGAAGAGGCAGTTTCTAATTTCTATGAAAGGATATATGCCATAATAAAAATATGTGTCCACAAAAGTTATTAAATCGTCACTATTTCCGAGTTGGTTTACTCCCGCACTTATTAATTTATATAAGAAAAAGGAGCGAGCCTGGATACAAATGAAAAGATATAATACAGAATCAAATTATTGTATTTTTGCTATACAATTAACAATTTAAAGAAATGCCTAATCGGCGTTATAAAGCTTACCTCAAACATGTAGAACACAGTATAAAAAATAATATTAAATTTTTCTGGACATACATTAATAATCGTAAAAAAATTCAGATATACCCAACATAACAACACTACAAAAACATAACTGCCAATTCACCTTCTGAAGTATGTAGTCCTTTCTCGACGTTTTTTTCAATCAGTACCTTCATTTGTATCAGATAATTTTGGAATAAAAGATATTAATATAGATGACCGTCGAACGCCTGATACCTTTATCTGTAGTGTAGAAATTTCAAAGGAAGTAGTTCATACCTCTATTAAAGTGCTTGATGTTAATAAAGGTGCTGGATTTGATAACATTAATGCCTATTTCTTGAGACAGACTGCTGATACGATTGATGAACCTATATGCTATTTATTTAATAAATGTTTACGTGATGGTGTCTTTCCTAAGACCTGTAAGTATAGCAACAACAATGATTCGTTGAGCATCGTTCCACTATTACTAATCTACTTACTTATACAACGGATCTCTTTGAAGGAATTTATTTATTTATTTATTTATTTATTAGAAAACTACGGCATGATTACAATAATAGTATACAACCTTTACTTAGTTTTAAATTAAAGCTAATTACAGTTTTCTTACTTAAAAATCATAACTTAAGAGTACGAGCAGAAAGAGTAATTTAAAAATATGTATGTATATATACACATATATATATATATATATATATATATATATATATATATATACATAATGTGTGTGTATATGCGTTTGTGAGAGAGAGTGTGTGTGTCTGTGTGTGTGGAAGTATGTGTGTGTAAAATGCTTTAGTATTATATAAATTAACATGCTATATTGATGTTACATAAGCTTTTTGATGACGACTTGTTTAAAACCATATGTGGTCGAATTAAAGGGATCTATATCAGAAAATTTCGTGTTGTAATTATGTAGTATCCTAGACAGAACTGAGTTTGATGAATAACTGGTACGCGACAAAGGTACATGGAATAAACGTTTATTTGTATGACGAGTGCGCTTTGAAGGTACATTAAGCGATATCATCGATAGCAGCTCCGGAGAATCTATTTGACCTGTGAGCAATTTATGCAAAAATAACATATCGAGCAACTCGCGCCGATATCTTAATGGTAGAAATCCGTAAAAACGACAGCTATCTTCGTAGATAACACAATTTGGACTCATTTTGAAATTTAGGTATTTAATGAATTTTTTCTGGATGGATTCAATGGCATCAATATGCTTTGCGTACTGTGGAGACCATACACAGCTCGCATATTCGAGTAAGCTTCTTACATATGCAAAGTAAATGGCGTTTATGCACTTGATATTACTGAAAGGCTTGCACACTCTAAATACAAAACCTAGCATTTTATATGCTCTTTCTGTTATGCAGTTTATATGGTCCACCATTGTGAGCTTGGAATCCAAAATTACTCCTAAATCCCTAACCCTACAAGATTTGTGTAGGGGAATATTATTTATTGTATATTGAAATAATACCGGATTTTTTTTACGTGTAAAGGTTATTTGATTACACTTCTCCACATTGATGCTTATTCTATTAATGTTATAATATTTTGCTAAACTGTCTAAGTCATTTTGAAGGAGTATACAATCTTCAATTTTTCTTACGTTACAGTAAACTTTTTTGTCGTCAGCAAACATTAGAAATTTAGAATGCCTAAGATATGAATGTATATCAAATAGATAAGCATTGTAGAGGAGTGGGCCTAAATGAGAACCTTGTGGTACTCCAGATTTTATAGTTATAAAGTCTGATCTGCACCCGCCAACAATTGTTGCTTGTCTCCTATTAGATATATATGATTTTATCCAGCGGTGTAAGTCTCCGTTGATACCTAATACCTGTAATTTATGCAACAAGATAACGTGATCCACTCTGTCGAAGGCCTTTTCAAAATCCGTATATATCACGTCAACCTGTGCACCTACATCCATGCTGTTTAATATGTCGTTGGTAAAAATGCTAAGATTAGTAGTAGTAGAACGATTGCTCATAAATCCATGTTGTTTATTAGGAATTGCTCGTGCTACAATTGGATATAAATTGGTATATAAAATTTTCTCCAATAACTTCCCCAATGTATTTAGGATTGAGATGGGACGATAATGGTCGATTTTAGTTTTAGTGCCTTTTTTATGGATAGGAATGATGTGCGCTTCTTTCCATTTGGATGGAAAAACGCCTTCACTTAAAGATTTATTAAATAATATGGAATAGATGCAAATAAACAGATTGACAGCGTGTACACTGATTTTCGCAAAGCTTTTGACAGGGTGAATCATAAAATCCTCCTTGAAAAGATAGCCTTTAATGGTATACGAGGAAACCTTTGGAGATGGTAAAAATCTTACATATCGAATAGAACTCAATAGGTAAATATAAGCTCAGGTGTACCACAGGGTTCCATTCTTGGCCCTCTACTATTCGTATTATTCATTAACGATATAAATAAATGTTTTTATCACTGTAAGTTTCTTCTATATGCTGATGATTTAAAGATTTACAAGATTATTAACACTTTTGACGATCATGTTAAACTCTAAATTTACCTGAATCAACTCTCTTTATAATGCAGTGAAAATAAACTTGAACTTAGCATTAATAAATGCAAATCCATAACTTTCACAAGAAAAAGGAATGTTAGTAATTACTTTTATTAACTTTGTGGAGTAACCTTAAGAAAGGAAAACACTATTAAAGATCTTGGAATCACACTTGATAGTAAACTACATTTTGATGTACATATAGAGAACATTATTAATAAAGCAATTAGAATGTATGGGTTCGTCATTAGGTCAGGTGTCATGTTTAAACAAAATTCTACATTCTTATATTTATTTAATCATTGATACGTTGTCAGCTAGAATACGCTGTATCAATATGGAATCCACTTTATGAAAAATAAATAATTATATGTTTGAAAGGATACAAAAAATATCTTTGATATATACATTTTAAATGCCACCGTAAACGATTGTCGTATAATTTTTTACTAAAGAAATACAATTTAATCGATCTTAAATCTAGATGCACACAACTTGAAGTAATGTTATTACATGATCTTAGTCATAATAGATATGACTCTATAGAAATATCAAACAAACTTTGTTATAGCGTACCTCCTCGATCATTAATGAGGTCTACACGTCCGCATAAATTGTTTGCAACCTTATCCTGCCGATCAAATGCGGGCATTCGTTCTCTACTTCATCGTATGGCTAAAACATACAATAATATTTTCAATGATATCGATATTATTGCATTACGACATAGATCTTTCAAGAAATCAGTAATTAATGGGCTTGGCTTAGTAAAACATAAAAAATTATTTTATTTTGCAGATTGCAGATTCATGTACCTGCCAAACACGTCTCTGAACCCAAGGTCGCAGCTGCTGTAGGGCAGCCAGGCTTGTATTGCCTTGTCTATTTGGCACTGCCTAGACATCCACCTCTGATTGTTCACATAACTCATTGAAATCACACGCACTAACACATACACACCTACCTTCACTCTTACACACACACACACACACACACACACACACACACACACACACACACACACACACACTAAAACGCACGCGCGCACACACACGCACACGCGCGCACACGCACACGCACGCACACACACACACACACACACTCACACGCACGCACACACGCACACACACACACACACACACATACACACTCACACACACGCACACACGCACACACACACACACACTCACACGCACGCGCGCACACACACACACACACACACACACACACACACACACACATGTATTAATAATGTATATTAGTTACTTCATGATTTCTTAACTAGTTAACTAACACTTGTTACAATGTAAGATGAGCTCCACTTTAACACTAGATTATATCTATAATGAGACCAGCATTGTTGGATTCATAATGATAATTACGTTGCTTTGTTATGAATATTTTATTTCTATTTAATTGTGAATCTGTTTGTGGTCCTTTAAATAAACGAAAAAAAAATGCAAATGCCTTTTCACCCTTGAGGACTAAGATGGAATGCAACTTTTCCAGTAAAATGGGTCTCCGGTTCTCTACACTCACCATACGAAACACAGCAGTGTTAAGCTTCCATTTAACGCTGCTATGTTGTGAGAGTGTGGTCCTTCCCCGATCGAGCCGACCCATTCGTACTACAACTATACTATTTATACAGCTGTAGCATGGCTCTACCACGTATAAAATTAAATTTATTTAGAAATTATAATATATGATATATAATATTATAATTATAACATTATTTATAAATTATATTTAAAACAACTAGTTGATTGGTTGAAGTGATGATCGTTGTTTACAAAAAATATTATTTTAGCATCTATAATGCATTCAAAATCAATGTTTCTTTCATAGTCCTCCATGACAATTTTCTTTGTTTTCTCCATCACTTTGGTCATCATTTGTGTAGTAGTTGTATTTTGTATAAATCCTCCTCCGGCAGAATTCACATGGAAAATTATAAGGCATTTACGAGTACCTTTTCCCACGGGCACGGGTCATTTGTCCACGTCTGCGCCGCAGTATGGTAAGCGTTCAGCCATGTTTCATCAATGAATATTCCGTTGTCTCAATTGGTTATTTTTATTTTTTTTTTCTATCTGAAGCCAATTCCTTTTCAAATTGTTGTCAATGACTCACATACTACCATTGTACAAACCGGCATCTTCTAAACTTACTCATAACTTCACCGCAGTAGTTTGCATAGAAATTATTAAAAAAAATTAGTATCGTATCATGGTTCACATAATTTATGCACTCTAAAAATAAAAATTTTAATAAACAAAAAATAAATAAAAAATGTTAAGCTTCGACACTGAATAATTTTACCGATTAATCGCATTAACATGTAATTGAATCAACCAAGGACAACGGTAGGTACATAACGACATATCAAGCAAAAAAAGTTGATTCTGGTTATTTTTTATATTTTGCTTTGCTTGAAAGGTACGAATTTAAATTAGTGATAAAAACTATACATGCTGTTATGACATAAAGATGACTTCATAGTTCTTTGGATTTACGTAAAAGGTTATTTTAAAACGTGTGAATACGCATAATATACAAAGTTATCGCGGAATGATTAATGTGAAACGTCAAAATGTATTTCTTAGATTTTTTTATTTTATTGATAGAACCGCCAACGGAATAACATGTTGTTTTGAAAAAAAATGTGACAATAGGCTTAGGAACTAAGATTTACATGTTTCTATTTAAAGTTAGTTACAGCATGTTTAAAAAAGACGATAACTGTACGATAACTTATTAATTGTTACAAGTACGAGTAAAATACTAATATAAAACCAACAAACACAATAAGACAGTACGAAATATGTGAAAGTTAAAAATATATAAAAATAACAACATTTGAATCGAGTTTATATAAAGTTATGGTATAATTTTTACTATGAGTTATTAAATAGATTGACAATTCGGCTCTAAAATATTTTATACTATCGCTAAATAAGTAAATGGTCTTATCTTTAAGGACACTTCCGTTATACAATCTGCTCATTCTCGGTATAAGAGAGTGATGACCAAGATTAGTTTTATATAATTTGTGTTTGAGTAAGGGAATCGAAAAACGCGGTACACGGCAGGGAACTTTGAACAATATTTGTGATAGTAATTCTGCAGAATCTATAGTCCCATTTGTAAGCTTGTACAAAAAAACTAAATCATGTAGTTTACGTCTGTCCGAAAGTGAGTTTAATTACATTAAATATATATGATTACCATTAGTACAATATTGAGTGAACCGTCTTTGAATGCTTTCTATACGGTCTTTGTGTATTTGATAATTAGGGCTCCATATGATGGTACCGTACTCTAATTTATTTTTAACTAAGGAAGTGTAAAGAAGATTTTTTGTTTTGATTTTTTTAAAACATTTTGAATTCCTGTATAAAAACCCGAGCATTTTGTGTGCCGAACTACAAATATTTTCAATGTGAATATTAAATCTTAATTTAGCATCAATTGTAATTCTTAAGTCTCGCATGGATTCACGCTTATGAAGTGGATTATTGTTCAACGTGTATTGGATTTCTGATGCAGTATGCTTACGCGTCAAGTTGATATATGAACATTTAGAAGCGTTGAGATCCATGCCATTTAACTTGCTCTAATGAGCAATTCTATCGACATCTTGTAGAGATTGTGCATCATGATCGTTAAGAATTTCTTTTGCGAGTTTCAGATCGACCGCAAAGATGAAAAATTTTTAATTATTTACGCAGTTACATCATTTACGAAAATAATAAATAATAAGGGTCTTAATATGATCCCTGAGGTACTCCCGAGGTGCACCCATATTTCTGAGAAAAGTGGCCTCTGATCACTACGTATGAAAATCTGTCTTTTAAATATGAAGCAAACCACGAAAGTAATGGCCCTCCGATTCCGAACGATGATAGTTTCGCTTTTAACAACTGGTTATTCACTTTGTCGAAGGCTTTGGAGAAATCGGTGTAGATAGCATCTACTTGAAAACGCGAGTCGACATAGAGTGTTATATAAAATTAAAAAAACATGAAAGGTTTGTGACAGTAGATCGAGATTTCATAAATCCGTGTTGGGTGTCTGAGATAGCGTGGCGGACATGGCTTGACAATATAGGCGAGATCAAGGACTCGAAGATCTTAGAGACAACTGATAATATTGATATGGGTCTGTAGTTGGCAATATTATCTCGATTCCCTTTTTTGTACACAGGCACTATTCTTGCAAGTTTCCACATATCTGGGAAGACCCCGGTACTGAGGGATGTCATCATCATCATCATCATTACAGCCCTTCACAAGTCCACTGCTGAACATAGGCCTCCCCCAAAGAATGCCACAAAGCACGGTCCTGAGCCACCTTCATCCATCGACTTCCTGCATGTCTTACCAGGTCGTCACTCCATCCCGTGGGGGGACGCCCTACACTTCGCCTACCGGTACGAGGCCGCCACTCGAGAACCTTTCTTCCCCATTGCTTGTAGGTTCGAGCTATATGGCCGGCCCACTGCCTCTTCAGCTTACTAATCCGTTGGGCTATGTCGGTTACTCTGGTTCTACTGCGGATAACCTCATTCCTAAGTTTATTACGCAGAGAAACTCCGAGCATAGCCCTCTCCATAGCTCGCTGGGCGACCTTGAGCTTTCTCATATGGTCAGCAGTGAAGGACCACGTCTCAGTTCCGTAAGTAATCACTGGCAACACGCACTGGTTGTACAATTTCGTTTTAAGGTTTTGAGGTATGTCTGACGAGAAGATGTGTCGTAGCTTCCCGAACGCTGCCCAGACGAGTTGAATCCGTCGATTGACCTCTCGGTCGAAGTTGTACTTACCTAGTTGGACTATTTGTCCCAGGTAAACATACTTGTCAACAACTTCGAGCTTAGTGTTCTCAACAACTACCGGCATAGGTGTGACATGGACATTAAACATGATCTTTGTTTTGTCCATGTTCATCTTAAGACCGATCCGTTGGGAAACACTATTGAGGTCATTGAGCATAGTGCTTAGGTCCTCCAGCAATTCTGCCATAAGGACTATATCGTCGGCAAATCGAAGGTGAGTGATGTACTCGCCATTGATGTTAATACCGTATCCTTTCCAGTCCAGAAGCTTGAAAACATCTTCTAATGCAGCGGTGAAGAGTTTCGGGGATATGACGTCACCCTGTCTTATACCTCTCTGCAATTGGATAGGTTTCGTACTCTGGTTCTGTACTCGGATAGCCATCGTAGCCCTACTGTACAAGCACTTCAACACTTCGATATACCGACAGTCAACTTGGCACCGCTGAAGGGACTGCAGCACTGCCCAAATTTCGACGGAATCAAAGGCTTTCTCATAGTCCACATACGCCAGACATAGTGGCAAATTGTACTCTTCGGACTTCTCTACAATTTGCCGAAGGGTATGTATGTGGTCTATGGTGCTAAAGCCCTTTCGGAAACCGGCTTGTTCGGGAGGCTGGAAGTCGTCAAGTCTGCGCGCGAGACGATTCGTAATGACTCTCGAAAACAGCACGTAGACGCGGCTCAGAAGGGAAATCGGTCTGTAGTTCTTCAAGAGAGCGTTGTCACCTTTCTTTAAGAACAAGACCACCGCACTTCTGCTCCACGCCTCCGGTGTAATGCCACCATGGAGGACGGAATTAAAGAGCTTCTGAAGGACTTCAAGTACCGGTTTTCCACCCGCTTTCAGAAGCTCCGCTGTGATTCCATCCTCGCCTGGGGCCTTACCGTTTTTTAGGTGCTGGAGAGCCATTCTAATCTCGCTCAGACTGACGTCCGGGATATCTTCGGAATAGTGTCGGGTGAGACTCGTTCTTGGATCGTTACTCATACTTGCGTGTGGCTCCAACGATGACGTGTACAACTGCCCATAGAACCTCTCAATCTCACTCAAAATCTCAGGTGTGCCGGAAACGATGCTGCCACATTCTGTCTTCAGCTTTGACAGTTGGCTCTTTCTGGCAGACAGATATCTGGCAAAGACTTTGGAGCCTTGGTTCCGCTCGATCGCTTCTTCAATACGAGCTGTATTGAAGTTGCGTAAGTCCCGCCGCATGCATTTGGAGATATGTCTGTTCAGATGTCTGTATGCTGTCAAGTCTGTTGAAGAATGTAGCTTCATCTCCCGTCTAACAGCCATGAGATTAAGAGTGTGATCGGAGAGTTTTTGTATTCTTCGCCGGCGGGTCTTGCAGAACTTAGCTCCGACCTCATGGACAGTTTCCACGAGCTTGTCATTCATGTCGTCCAATTTATTGCAGAAAACGGTTTTGTAACTCGAGCTGAATGGTTTCGGGACTTTGGAACAAAGCACGAGGGGGACGGAGCGTTGACTTCATTAGACGAGACCTCTCCAACTTAACGTTTAGGAGGGATGTATTAAAGATAATACAGATAGGCAAAGACAACTCTTTAGCACTCTTCTTAATAAACGATGCAGGAAGATCGTCGGGTCCAGCACCTTTCTTTGCGTCAAGTCTTTTTATTATTTTTATTACTTCCTTAACATTGATGTTTATTAAACAGAGGTTATTCATCGGTAACTATTTGTAGGGGAATGTTTCTGCAGAGTAGGTCTCTCCTCTCCTATACGGATGCAAAGGATTCAGCAAAGAGATTCACACTCCTGGGCCATCGGTAGCAACTTTATTGTTAAGGACCATTCTGGCTGGGTACGTGTTTGATGTTTTTTTTACGTTTTTTAAGTGTGTCCAAAAATAACATAAACATAAACACTCACGCCTATCACCCAGAGGGGTAGGCAGAGATTATGGACTTCCATTTGGCACGATCCTGACACACCTCTCTCGCTTCCTCCACATCAATATACCTACGCATACACGCTCGTCGGTTAAAGGTACTCTTGATTTGGCCCATTTTTAATATATCGCCAATTTGGTCGATAAACTTTCGCCTAGGGCGACCCTTCCCGACTATGCCGTTCACCTCTGCAACATAAATTTGCTTTGTCACTCTTTCCTCATTCATTTTTTCTACATGGCCAAACAACCGAAGCATTCCTTTCTTAATCCTGGTCACAATATCATCTTGCAAACCACACTCTTCTCTTATTAAACAATTTCTCACTCTGTCATTCAGCTTCATCCCTAACATACTCCTTAATGACCGCATTTCTACAGCATTTATTCTACTCTCATGCTTCTTCTGCCACACCCAACTTTCACTACCATACATTAAAGTAGGTACTAACACAGCATTGTGAATTGCCATACGTGCCTTTTTGGACACATTCTGACTTTTCGCAATAGAGTGTAGAGCCCCATTCACTCTATTTCCTGCATTCACTCGTCGTTCTATATCCTTATCATATCTACCATCCCTGCTAAATACACATCCCAAATATACAAACTCATCTACTTGCTCTACCAACTCCCCTTCTATTCTTATTTCACATATCGTTTTACTTTCTTCTCTTTCAAAAACCATAACTTTCGGCTTACTTGCGTTCACTTTCATTCCCTTTTCTTTTAATGTCCTGTTCATTAATGTAACCATCATTTGCAACTCGGCTGCCGACGACGCAAGTATGACTTGATCATCGGCGTACAAAAGGCATTTGACGGTTAACTCAACCATTCTTAACCCGCATTCTTCTACTTTCAAATTTTCCAAACAACTGTCCATAAATAGGTTGAACAACCACGGGGAAGCCACACAGCCCTGTCTGACACCTTTATGGATGTCAAACCAGTCCGAGTAGGCCCCGTTGATCCTGACACAAGCACTAGAGTCCCTATATAGAGACTTCAATGCCTGTATCAGACAAGCGCTCAACCCAAATGAGTTTAGTGTTTGCCATAACACATCCCTGTCCACTCTGTCATAAGCCTTCTCCAAGTCCATGAACGCACAAAAAACTTTTTGGTTTTTGGCCAAAAACTTCTCGGTGATCATGCGCATGGAAAAGACCTGATCCGTACATCCCATTCCCTTTCTAAATCCCGCTTGCACATCCCAAATTTTTCCGTCAGTTTCTTTCATAGCTCTTTCAATTAGTACCTTAGCATACAGTTTTCCCACAATGCTAAGAAGGCTGATACCACGGTACTTTTTACAGTCCTGCTGTGATCCTTTTCCCTTATATATTGGGACTATCACGGCTTTGCACCAGTCTCCCGGTACCCGCTTAAGTTCCCAACATAAATTAAACAAGGTGTACAGCAGGTCTGCCACCACTCCTTCTCCAGCCCTTAGTATTTCGAGAGATACTCTATCATAACCGGCTTCCTTACCTGCTTTCATACTTTTCATTGCTTTCATTATTTCATCTATACTTATATCTCTATCTATTTCCTCTTCTTTCGGAATTTCTATTTCATTTAATTCAAGCGTCTCATCACTCATAAACACGCTTTTAAAGTATTCCTTCCATCTCCTTAAACTCAAAACTTCGTCATTTAGAATACAGCCATTCTGGTCTCGTATAACATTCATTCTAGGCTGTTGTGAATGTCCCCTGGTAGTTCTTACGAGTTTCCAGAACATTTTAATGTTTGCCTGGAAGTTATCCGATATTGTTCTATCATTCTTATCCGTTCTTTCTTGCTTTTTCCTTTCAACTACTTCTTTTACTCTCTTATTTAGGTGTCTAAAAACTGCCTTTTTCCTTTCAATATCATCATTCATACTGCTAGAATTACTAGCCTTGGTTGCTAGTAAATCTAGCCATGCTTTCTTCTTTGCTTCAACTTCCATCCGTACCTCATCATCCCACCATAACGTGTTATTTTTCCTTTCCTTCGTTCTCTTACTTACACCACATACTTCGGTAGCTGCATCCACTAAACCTTTCTTGACATTATACCACACAGTCTCCAAGTCTAAATCATTTATACACAATTCAGCCATACCACTTATATTTTCTCTCAATCTACATTTGAACTTCTCTTTCACACCTTCATCTTGTAACCTCTCTGTTCTTATACGCTGTAACGCTGTGGTAGACACAGATGTCCGATGCCTCCAACGTCTGAAAAGACCATTAATTCGGCATAAGACCAAGTAATGATTCGTCCCTACGTTAGAGCCCCGGTAAACCCTTGTATCTACCACCGCGCTCCTCATTCTTTCATCAACAATCATGAAATCTATCATACTTCTATCATCACCTCTTTCCCATGTATACGTGTGAATCTTCTTATGACGAAAGAAAGTGTTCGTCACAACAAGATTCTTTTCCGCGCATACGGCGAGAAGGCTTTCACCATTCTCATTTATACTTTCATCACCAAACGTTCCCAATATCCTTTCATAACCAAGCCTCCTCACCCCAACCCTTCCATTAAAATCGCCTAATATCACAATATTTTCATTAACCTTGCATTTCATTAGCACCATCCTTACCAACTCCCAAAACTGCTCTCGGATATAAGTGGGCTTAGACATGTCTGGGGCGTAGACCCCTAAAACAAATAACTTCTTTAAGCCCACTTTCATTCGTATCCATAGCAGTCTCGGGCTTACACATTCATACTCTTTTACACAATGACCCATTCTTTCTGAAAGGATGATACCGACTCCCTGGCATGCCCGCTCGGTCTCGTCTACACCAGACCAGTACGCGGTATACATGCCATGTGTAGTGGCATCCTTTCCCTTCCGTTTCGTCTCATTCACACATAACACGTCTATTCCTCTATCATACGTCATATCGCATACTTCATCCATCTTATCATTCATTCCTCCACATACATTCAATGTAGCCAGACGGGCTTCCGCAATCCACTTTTCGCCCCTCCGGGGGACAGAACGTGACGGGTGGCGAACCTCGTCGCCGGTTTTCCTCCCGGAGATGATGTCCAAAAATATTTAGGATTTTTTGTAGGTTACTTTCAACGCATTCAATATAATTATTATAACTTGCTTTAATTAAATTAATACAGCTAAACCTTAGTGATTTAAATTTCAGTATGTCTAGAGGGTTATTGTAAATTCGGATTTTTATTTGATTTTTATTTTTAATTTTCAACATAGAAATTAATTTATTATTATACCATAAAGGAAACTTTGTACTTCTGGGCTTAGTCTTTGGCACGTGTTTTTCAATTATTGATATAAATTATTGATTTATGATAAAATTCGTTAAGCATTGAGTTAACTGAATCGCAATTTAGTAAAAGTTCTGACCAATTTGTACCATCTAATTCATTCTTAATGGCCTCATAATCTGCTCTAAAGAAGTTGTACCTTACATTGACCGTATTAATCTTCAAGAAATCGAGCTTTAGGTTAAGTGACGGATGATGATTATCGATTATGCTTATTGGATTGAAGTTTTGACTAACTGTCACATGAGTATGATTTGAAAGAACCAAATCAAGCAACCTGCCATTTGCGTTAAATATTGAATTGAATTGTTTTAAATTGTATTCCTCGATAAAATCAACAAAACTACACGCTAAGTTAGAACTACTAAAGGGGTGTGACAATTTAATTCCGGTACTTTCGACCAAGAAATACTACTAATATTAAAATCCCCCGTTAGCATGACGTATTCATTTGTATTTATAACTTTGGACGCATTTTCTAAAAATTCACTTAGCACATTGCTATTCATCGGAGGTGGCAAGTATACTACGCAGATTGCAACATAACTTGGTTTACCATCTACAATTGCATCAACCGTAATCCATAAATCGTCGCAGTTACTCTCCCAATGCAGGCAACGGCTTGATTTTAAGGTATTATATATTGATTCCTTTTGGGGCTAATTGCTCCCGGTCTCTCCTGTATACCGTAAAGCGATCATCAATAAACTCACCATCGAAAACGCCGTCATTAAGCCAAGTTTCTGTAAAAATTAAGATATCGAAATCATTACATAGTATGTTAAATTTTACATCCCGCGCTTTACTACGAATCCCCCTTACGTTTTGGTAATATATATTTAATGTATCGTATTTTAACAGAATTTCGATAAGAGACTAGACAGATAAGTACTTTACTATTGTAATTCTTCGAGCTGCTCGATGTTACGCACGACAATATGTTCAGAATTATCGGTTTTTCTTAAAAAGACACGACCATTTTTAATCCAGACAAATTCTTATTTTAATTTCTTTGTTGTCGCTCTGGCAAGGGCGTGAATTTTTTTCAGCTCCGGGGTCAAATGTTCGACTACAAATATAGGTTTTTTGTCGCCACCTATCCCGATGTGGCTTGTATTTAGTTTTTCATTTGTGTTTCTTTTATTGAAATTTATTACTCCGGCTAAGAATGTATCACGAACCCGTGGACAAGCAAACTTCACAATAATAGACCGCGGTCGTGCATTTTCGGGATTAATCTTGGCAATTCTTGTACATTTATGGATTTCAGCGTCAGATATTTTAGTACCAGTCATCTTCCCTCTTTGTGTAATAATATTAGGTATATTTTAGGCCCTAGGTTCCGGAACACATTGTATCTCTAGGTTTCTCATTCTTGAATGCTGCTCCATTATGCTTAAGCGACTATTGAGGTCTTTTACTGTTGATTTAAGGCAATCATTTTCTTCTTTTAGTTGTTTTACATCTTTAAATTTTACTTGCATATCCTTTTTTAAATCTTCGTATTGGTTAGTAATGAAAAGAACAGATTCCTTTAGATCAGTGATTTCCTTGATTAGTCCCTTTATTTTATTTTCTATAATTTTGCTGATATTGCTTTCAATTTTGTTTATAAATGCATTCATCTCATCATGAATTATGTGATTTATACTCTCAAGAGTGAGAGATTCCTGACTTTGAGTTAAGTGCGTAGGTTGTGTGCGTCTTATTGTAATGTTAACGCTCGTGTCACGAGGTGAGATTCCAGAGCTGCGAACAGGCGTATCAGAATTATCACATTTTGGTTGCTTTGCTCGGCGAGTCGGGCAAACCCAATGGTTTTAAAATCAGTAGAAAGTTCTTTATATTTTTCGCTGCTGGTGTTTATACAATCGTAATGGTATTTAAGACTGCATGTAATACATTTAAGCTGCTCTTGCGTGATAAGTTCTTCAGAGCACGCGCCACATTTTTTGTTTCTCAAGGTTTTTGTACTCATCTTTGCGGAACAGGTGTGGTAAAGTTAGCAAAAAGTTAATACGGTGATTTGCTATAGTTTATTTTACAGGCGCTTACATGCAATTGAATGTGATGTGACGTAGATGCGGGGCGATTGCGGGTTGCCCTAGGTCAGGGAGTTTTTGATTTACCGATGTTTTGTAAATACAAAATGCGATTACTCACGAACCCCTGCACCGATTTCGACGATCCAAACACTTATAACTTCTTTATAATGAGGACTATATTATGTACAAAAGTTGTCAAATTACGTAAAGTTTAACTATACATTTAGATTAAAATGTCACAGATCAGCTGATAGACACTGTTATCGTACAACGCGCGCGGGTATTTTATGAAAATTGAAGATTTGGTTAAGTACAGTTGGATGTATTCAGAGCTTAGAAGGAAAGCAATAATTTCACTGACTATTCTATTTCTTATACTATTCGTATCAAGTTATCTGATCTAAGTACATAACTGAAAATTAGTGCATTGTGAGTTCTTTATTTGATGGTATTATATACGTTGGATAAATATTTACTAGCTTTAATGTGGTCCACAATCGTGAAAAAACTTCTCTTCGGCTTCATGAGTTTTACTTAACTTTGTAGCTCGACATAATATTGTGGCATGGGAGCAACACGAGTAAGATTCCCGCGAGGACCAATGAAACTGTTATAGTAAATATTATGTGCCGATTTACCACGTTTTTGGCCGTGAAGTGATGAAGTATAACACCGTGGGAAAAACTCAATATTTGAAAGTTAAAAAAAATTTCTTGGACATATGAAAACCTCAAAACATCCGTTGAATTATTGCGTCGGACTCCTTCCTGCCCACAAAACACTATAAGTAATCAATAGACATGTGTACTGTAGTGAGACATCTCGTATGTGGTCTGCTACTTTACTTTATTTTTACGTTTTATAAAACTATGAAACAGTTTGTCAAATATTTTTTTTTAATTTATTTATCAAATCAAAAGAAAAGAATACAAATATAGGTCTAATTAACATCTAACAACCACGGAGGTTTGACTTGATGCTAAATAATTAAGTTTAAGTCAGAATATTATGTGCAAGACTCAGTCTAAGTAAGTAATTAGGTATGTGAGTAGGTATTAGGTATATTAAGAATATACTAAGAAGGTAGGTTAACAACTTAGTTAAAATCAGTAGTAGCAAGGTAAAAGTAAGAACTAGGCAGGTAGGTATGTTATTGTTAAGTAAGTAGATATAGTAGGTACTTATAGTTTAGATATGAAAAAGCTATTGAGTTTAGTTTTAATGTTTTATTGTGATATATTTTCGCGTAAATCGAAAGGTAAGTTATTTATTAAATGCGGTATCTGATAAGCGGCCGTCCGCTGCCCGTACACATTATTAGCAGTGATGTACCGGAGCCGGTTTTGTGCCATAGCGCACGTATGTACAGGTTGATCTATCTATGACTTTATATTATCGCAAAAGAAATATTGCATTAATAACAATTTAATTTGGTCATAAACAGGTAAGATTTTACAATGTTTAAAAATCTCATTTTCACCATCATTAGGACACGCATATTTGGGGATACAATATTTTTAAGAATTTTTTTTTTCTCTTCTTCTCTTTTAAATATGATTTGTACTTCCGACCATAGCTTGACAAGCCATATTGAATATAGGATTCAGCTAGAGATTTGTAAAGCATCAGTCTTACTTTGAATGGTATGCGAATTTTTAAGATTTTTATATTGGCTAAAAAACTGACGTAACTTATTACACACATGTTCAATGGGGTAGCTCCAGTTAAACTTTGAGTCAATTATAAGACCGAGGTATTTTTGTGTAGTCCCAACTTCAATTGTAGGATATTGGCAAGTTCCTAGTTAATGTAGGCAGTCGTGATTATGAACAATTAATGGGTTTGGAGTAGGATACCTCATGTATGGGGATTTGATAATCATGACTTTGGTTTTATCGGCATTTACCACTAGGCCAACGCCATGGCACCATCGTATCAACGTATCCAAATCAGCCTGAGGAGCATTACACGCATTTGAAAATATCCTCATCCGATACGAGAAGACACGTATCGTCTGCGAATTGGTAACAGGAACTGTATTTCAGACAGTTACCCTACCTTGAGTTATTTAATTTAACCGTAAATTTACGATTTTGGAGGTAATTTCTACACCAATTGAGAAAAGAACCCCGGATACCACAATCATCCAGTTTATTGATTAAGAGTTGATGTTGTAGCGTGTCGAAAGCACGAAAAAAATCAATAAACAAGGCCAGGACACATTTTTTATGGTTCAAGTGCTTGTTTACCTCATCTGTAAACTTAAATAGTAGGTCCATAGTACTTTTACCTGCTTGAAATCTATACTGGTTTTTGTTTATGACTTCGCGCTTTCGGTAAAAATTATGAATCTGCTCACTGATAACTTTTTCAACTATTTTATCAACACTAGAAAGCAGAGTGATTGGTCGATAGTTGGAGTAAGCGTCGTGTTTGCCCTTTTTGAAAACAGGCCTCACACAGCCTACTTTGAGGTCGTCGGGGTATTCCCCAGACGCAATACTGCGGTTAATTAAATTAGCAATGGGTAAGGATATATGTTTATTATTTTTTTTTTTTTTTTTTTATAGGATCGGGTGACAAACGAGCACACAGTCCACCTGATGGTAAGTGGTTACTGTGACCCATAGACATCTACATCTATCCTCAATAAAGACTCAAGATGCAGATGCGTTGTCACCCGTGAGGACTAAGATGGAATGCCTCTTTGCCAGTAAAAAGGGTCTCCGGTTCTCTACACTCACCATACGAAACACAGCAGCGATAAGCTGCTATTTTACGCTGGTTTTCTGTGAGAGCGTGGTCCTTCCCCGGTCGAGCCGACCCATTCATGCTACAACCATAATATAACTGCAGCATGGCTCTACCACGTATAAATTATAATATATATTAACAACTTTTAGATCAGCTATTCTAATACCGTCAAGTCCAGGAGCCTTATGTGAGTTCAGTCTCTTAATGATTTTGTTTACATTGTCCTGAGAAACTTTTTGGAACAGAATACTAGAATCTACCGGTCTCTGATAAGTTAGGGAATTGGTTAATTTTAAGCTGCATCGAGGAACAATGTCTTTTACTGTCTTTTCAAAGCTATTTGCAAAGTTGTTAGATATCGCTTTGGTGGTAAGGCCCTGTCCGTCAAAAGCCTTTAGTATCGCCTCGTCAATGGATAATGTTATTCGTCCTAATATCTGGTTAATGATTTTATAAACTTTTTTTCTATCTTATAAGTTATTATGTATTGCATTAAGATAGTATGTATTTCGTTCTGATTCAATTAGTTTATGGAGATTATTCCTAGTTATATTATATTCTAGTCTAATTTTAGGATCAAAAGAGCTATTTTTCCAAAGCTTAAACAAGTAAATCCTTTTTTCACATAATCGTTTGACATTACCATTGATCCAAGGGGCTATAGGCAGATTCCTACGATTTTAGAATACCTAACAGACTTACTAATGGTCGTAGACTTTAAAGCTGCTGGGAAAGATTTTTTATAAATGAAAGTATATCATTTGACGAACTCATATTATTTGTCTGTTCCCAATCTATAACGCTCAGCTCATTAAAAATATTGTATGATCGAAAGTGGGTTTTTGTGTAACAAATTGTACTCGTCGTATAGGTGGCGAGTCAGCAAGGCACGTAAACACTATGCCCCGATGGTCAGCCGGTGCAACGTCTAGTACAGCTGAGTATGGATCTGATGTGGGAAATCTCGCAAATATGTAATCTATACAAGATTTAGTGACTTTATTTTTTCTTGTTTCAATTCTAGTATATTTTAAAATTCCGCACATCAACCCGCGCTCGCTGAGTGTTTATAAATATGTGTCCCTGTAAGATGAAATGGTTTTTAGGTCAATGTTGGAGTCGCCGATTAGTTAAAGGTTTGTTTTAGCGTCGTAGTTCGAGATGTACCTGACAAGCTCCTTTACAAACAAATCCTTGTTTCTTTTTGGAGTTTATAGATTGCATATACAACTACATCTACGTTCGGAGTCAGTTTTAAGATACTCGTTATGTTTTCAAACATGATACTTTTATGTGGTGTTAATGTAAACTTGAGATGGTTTTTGACATAAGCAATGATACCGCCTCCTCGTTGCGTAGATCGCAATTGGTAGTACATATTATAACCCGGTAAATTAAAAAGGTTAACAATCGTATCTGTTATGCCAACTTCTGTAAGAATAATCAAGCCTATAGGGTATTTGGAACTATGAATAACTTGTTGAAGCTTCGCAAAATTCTTTATGAGTGATCTTATATTAAAATGTAGGCTAGTAAGTAATGCACGACGTTTTGGGGGGTAATTGTTGAAAATAGTTATTTATATCGTTACAGTTAACAAATTCTTTAATGTCTATAGTCATAATAAAGTTTGAGAAGTAGTTAATAAGTAGGTAGGTACGAGTATATTCGAACAATGGAAAACAAAGAAAAAAATATGGTTAAGAGGTTTTACAGCTATCTAATTGTTTAAGGAGTAATTCAATATCATTATCTGATCGAATATAGTAAATTTTAGTATTAGGACCTTTCCTGACAAGTACTTTACCGTCCTTACACCAAATATATTGGACGATTTTACTAAGTTTCGCTTTGATGCTATATAGTAGAGTTTTTAATTACTTAGTAAGGGCCTCCCTGATGTACACTCCCTGTTCAGCTACTTCCTTCGGCGAGTTTGGTAGGATGGTTCCCACGGAGAGACATTTCTCTTTACGAGCTTCAATCCATTGTTTTTGGGCTGCCATGGTTTTCATCTCAACGAGAATTGGACTAGGGCGGTCGCACACTTCACCAACAACATGGTGGGTGGTTGAAAACAAAGATACACAAACTTATCGCAACGGCGCACTGACGTGAACTCCAATAGTTTGCAAAAAGACTCCAGTGATGTCCAAAAGTAATATAATACTTGAATTTACGCAGTAATTGTATTTTTAATAAATATTTATTACGTACTCTAGAAATATTTTTCACTCTGACAACTGACGTTGACAAAGTGTTGACAAACATATGACAAAAAGATAGGTTTCATATTTTCAGACATATAAACATTTTACCGACAGATCAGGTTTCCTAGCTCACATGTGAATGTATACAAACACTTGAGAAAAACTTCACATTTTTAAAACACTTCAGATTTTGAATGACTTCCGAATCTACAATTTAAATTAGAAAAGTTGACTTCCATCGGTATTGGATTTCTTTATACAAAATATTAATTTAATATAGTAATTAAATGTTTCTTTACCTGGCTTACCTGGTATAAGTAAAAAAATATTGATAAAAAAAAGTAATTTATTCATATTGTAATTCAAAATGGCGTGGGAGGTGTTGTGTAACTCACGGTATCCACCAATGTGCTTAATACCTATAATAAATTTAATTCAGTAATAAACAGAACTTATAACATGAACTGTCTGGTCAATCACCAAAATTTCACGATTCATTCAATAACCAAGTACTCGGGTACCCTCCTACTGCTTGACAAATCGAAAAGTTATTAGTTAGCCGGCTTCTTGGAACATGAAATAACAAAAGCGAAACTCAAAGGTCCTCAAGTACCTGGAATGCCCCGCCCCCTTCACTACGAACAAAAAAAAAATAATAAGGATCAGTCGCAGCTGATAATCGACGAGCAACTTTACCCATACCGGGGTCGATTTAAATTCACTCAGTATATTCCATCAAAGCCAGGCAATTATGGAATCAAAGTATGGTGGATATGTGATGCACTGGACTGCTTTACACTGGACACTCCAGTGCTGGTCGTGAGGAAAACGTTGTTTAAAGATTATCAAAGACTTGGGGGCACCGTGCAAAGGATCCGGTAGAAACATTACAATGATTAATTAATTCACTGCTCTGCCATTGAAAAAATTTGTACTTTCCTGGGATTTAACAATTGTTGCCACTTTGGAGAAACGTAAGCCGAAAATTCCATCGCATTTACATTTTTAACTCATAATTGGCATTTCTATAAAGGTTTATAAAAGAAAATTATAAATAATTTCATTTTTTATTAAGTTTATAATTGGTTACAAACAATTTTTAATCCCCGGTAAATGTTTATCCTGAAAGCAATAATTAAAAAAAAGTACTAAAACAACCCTTTATAATCCCTTTAAACTGTTATTAAACAATATTTCTAAATATTTCCCAATTTCATCGCTATTTAAAATAATATAATTATTTTATTCATTATTTGATTTAAATGGAGATATAATATTGTCACTACACACTGACTCTAAAGAAACTGGTATTGAGCGCCGACACCCACAGAGATGTTTTATTAAGTTTAATTTATGTATAATATAGGAAATTTTATTTATGTAGGATAGTATAGGAAACAGTATAAATTGATAAAATATTAAATAATTGATAAAATTGATATATATATATATATATATAATTATTACTAAATGCAAATATATTATATTGAAAGAATAATATTTCCGATATTTAGACCTATGATGTACCTTAGTCGATTTATTAATCAATCAATAAATCAATAAAGGATCAATTTCCTGTTCCTAACGAATGAATAATACGATTAATCTATCTCAGATTTTTTTTATAGAATAAGGATAACAAATGAGCACACATTCCACCCATATACATATATCCCCAATGAGGAGTAGATGCGTGGTCACCCCTGAGGACAAAGATAGTTTGCCTCGTTTTCAGTAAACAGGGTCTCCGGTTCTACACTCACCATACGAAACAAAGCAGCAATATGCTGCTATTTAGTCTGTTATTCCGTGAAAGCGTGGCCCTACTCCGATTGAGGCTAGCCTATTTGGGCGACAACCATAATATAGTTGCTGCGTGGCTCTACCACGTTGAACATGCGAAGTTTAAAAAAAATTCAAAGACGGGCCTAGACTGACAAATGATTTGCGGCTTCCTCCTAGTAGACGAAAACGATAAAGACGAAACAGAAAAGTTTTGGCGGGAAGTAATTAGTACATATACGTCGTTCAAATAATGGTTGGAAGTGTCTTTTGATACGTAAAAAGGTGTGATTTTGTACAAAGGAATGTTTACGCATGTGAACAACTAATGGAAACGATGAAACAAGTGTTTCGGATTTAATATTAACCTCAAAAAATTGTCTGTTTTGAAGCCTAGTACTATTGTTATCGACTGTCTGCTTTGAACCAATCTCCCTGAAACCTCGTAATTGACGGCTCGATAGGGCATTATCTGTGTATTTATTTGGCAGTGAAATTAATATGGGTATGGCATATAAATAATGGGCGTATGTCTATATACAATTCATGAGAGTTTGTAAGAAAAATAAAAATAGTTTTGTTAGTTATTAAAACAACATCAGACTATAAAAATATGTAATCCCAAACATTACCAATTCCCGTCGAGATCGCTTGGAATAGGATTGTCATCTTGCCGGCAATTTTTTTTTTCAAATAATTCTCGCAACTTTATTTCGTTTAGTTTTTGTCTATTCTCAATATTTCTTAAACCTCAAATCCCTTGGTTCTTAAAAGCACTTAAGATCATATACAAGCCTTTTGTAATACTTGGATTTTCAAAACAGAACTGATGAAAATATGTATAGATGTAAACAAAAATCACAGCTTACGGCTTAAGGGAAAAGCCTTAGGAACGTACACATCTTAGACCAGTAAAAAATAAAGACTGAGTCGTCGTAAACAATCGCGACGAAATAAGGGAAGACGCGTGTCGGCTTTGTGTGCGTAACTCGTTGTAAGACACAGTGAGAGTTGCATATGTGTGCTAAAGAAAAATGTCTGGCTATCAAGCATAGCGATGCGAAACCAACTGCAAGTAAAATTATTTGATGAAAGGTTTTATTATTTGTTAGAACGGTGTTATGTTATTTGTTAGTTTAATAAAATGAAAGATAATTTAGTTTAACATGTTATATCATTTATTATTATCCAATTCAGAATAATCTAACAAAATTCATGTATTATTATTATAAATGCCCCTTAAATTGTGTAAATAAAAATATGCTTTATGTTTCGAACTTATAAGTAAGATAACATTTGAGAAAAATTTTTTTTATAAATAGGTATTCTTTTACACTTTATTGTATAAAACACCTTTACAAAAAGGGTTAAAAAGTCGGACTTAATGTTTTTTAACATTACCGCCCAGTCATACCGGGACTTGTGGTAATAATGTGATAGGTGCCGAAAATTAACTTTGCGATAAATCAGAAAAATAACTACAGAATTTCGTAATTAAACGTAACATTATATTAAAAAAAAAAACAAATAAAAGACATATATATCTCTAAATCTAATAAATATTTAATATTTGTTTGTTCGTATTTTATGCGCTGCCATACCGTTCATCAAATTGCGGTAAAACTTTGTCAACATATTGCTTGCACTTCTGTGAAGGTTATAGGCATAGTTGGACCCGGTAGGTAGCGCTGTTATAGAATACAGATATCACTCGTGTAAAACCGGGATAGATCGCTAGTTATAAATATATATTATATGTTACAAAACAATAAACATATTTATAGAATCTTAAACCCATTAACGGTCGCTGCATTTAATTAAGTACAGGCAAATATTTATATTTTTCTTATATAACCGAATCCTTAAAAATTAATAATATCTTTTGATTGTATCCAACGGAGGAATTATATTTTCCTTTATTATTACAACAAAAAATGGGTGGTAGTTATAAATTTTTGTCATTTCGAACTCAAAGTAGCACTTCTGAAGATGATATGGATAAAAGCTGTTCACAGTAATTATTTATTTTCTTCAATGAGCTAATATCGTATTTATTGGTGATAAAGTTATAGCCTGGGGGGCCCGAATTGAGTTCAGTATGGATCAATCGATGTATACATAACAAACGGCAGTCTTATTTTTAACGCTCTCCCAGTTCAAAGAACACCACAATCGCCAACAAGGCAAATATACATGCAATGCAATGCAAATAAATCAATATTCTATTCTATTCTATTCTACAGACTACGTGACACGTCACGTAATTGCAAAAGCATTATGGTAGGAAGTCTGCCGTTTGATCATTGGTTCCAAGATTAGATTAACTTTAAGCTAAGATTGACACAATACCGCATTGCATATAGCGTCATAGATTCCTCCTATTATAATGGTAATATATATTTTTAATAATATAATAACACACACACACACACACACACACACACACACACACACACACACACACACACACACACACACACACACACACACACACACACATCCGGCAGCGCATCTGCAATTCCCCTGGTTCCCCTCGTGTTGCAGTTGTTCATTGGTGGTAGTAGTCACTTACCATCAGGTGAACCGCATGCTCGTTTGCCCCCTCTACTATAAAAAAAACACACGCACGCTTAATTATTTGCTGATTTATATATATATATATATATATATATATATATATATATATATATATATATATATATATATATATATATATATTTATATATATGATTATGTGTATGTGTAACTATATGGATGTACAGGAGGCGAGAGAAGTGTGTCAGGATCGCGCCAAATGGAAGTCCGTAGTCTCTGCCTACCCCTCTGGGAGACAGGCGTGAGTGTTTTTATTGTATTGTATAATAATATGTATTGTAAATACGATGAAATCGCTGTATGATTACCTAAATAAATAAATAAATAATAGCATATTTAATATACATTCACGTGTATTTATCATTTCATATTATATATTTAGTCAACCCAACCAGATGATAATACTTTATAAATAACCCATAATAATAATGATACCGCCCGCATCGTCCGCCGGTTTCTTTCCGCCTAACCCTCGGCCGTTTGGTCTCCCCTGCCGAGGGCTTCCGTTTTTTTTTATAGTATAAGGGTGACAAACGAGCACACAGTCCACCTGATGGTAAGTGGTTGATGCGGTCCAGAGACATCTACATCTATTCTCTATTACAAATCAAAATGCAGATGCGTTGTCACGCGCGAGTACTAAGATGGAATGCCTCATTTCCAGTAAGAAGAGTCTCCGGTTCTTTACACTCACAATACGAAACACAGCAGCGTTAAGATGCTATTTTACGCTGGTATTCCACGTGGTAGACCCATTTGTGCTACAACTCTACTACTAATACATATATATAGCTGCAGCATGGCTCTACCACGTAAAAAATCTAGTTAGTTTTAATGTATGTATATTTTATGTATTTATTTTATGTTGTTGATAGCCCAAACAGATGAGAAAACTATGTAAATACCCCAATAATAATAATTTGTGGTTAAAAATAAAAGAAAATGATACAAATCACAATTTTAAAATTTGTTTACCTTTAGTACAAAATACAAAATGTACAAAATCTTTCACTCCTGTGCTAGGATTGTGTTACAGGAGCCAATGCACTTCCTTTTCTATTGCCTATATTGAAAATAATAAGTAATAAGTAAAATAAGTACTTAGTGTTAAATAATTGTGCACGCGCTCTATGTTGTGTGTGTGTGTGTGTGTGTGTGTGTGTGTGTGTGTGTGCGTGCGTGTGTGCGTGCTTGAGTGCGTGCGTGTGTGCGTGCGTGCGTGCGTGCGTGCTTGCGTGCGTGCGTGCGTGCGCGTGCGCGTGCGCGTGCGTGTGCGCGTGTACATGTGCGTGCGCGCGTGCGTGCGTGTGCGTGCGTGCGTGCGTGCGTGCGTGCGTTCGTGCGCGCGCGCGCGCGCGCGTTGTGTGTGTGTGTGTGTGTGTGTGTATGTGTGTGTGTGTGTGTGTGTGTGTGTGTGTGTGTGTGTGTGTGTGTGTGTGTGTGTGTGTGTGTTGTTATTCATGTTCAGTATCTTTGTAGTTTAATTTTGTACAGCTTCCGTATGGTATCTGAAACTATAGATTTATAGTATAATTGCCTCACAGTTAGTACCCTGCAGTATTGATACAAATCTTGTGAGGGAAATATAAAGGGGAGAAAACAAAACACTTTCAGAATGGCTCTTTGAGGCCTTTTAAGTGCCGACATGCAATACAATACGTTATGAAAGATTGGCAA
Organism: Parnassius mnemosyne; assembly: GCA_963668995.1. NCBI lineage: Eukaryota > Metazoa > Arthropoda > Insecta > Lepidoptera > Papilionidae > Parnassius > Parnassius mnemosyne. The sequence goes on from CAVLGL010000086.1 coordinate 31,880,907, forward strand.
AGACCCTTGTACACATATAAGAGGAGGTCGCTATCTGCAATTTCTCTTAGGTTCTTAAAAATATAGATCAGCTTTCTTACTTTACTTTTTAATTTTAATTGAAAGACTAATTATCAGTTAGGTTAAATTTTTTTTTGAAATTGTTTAAATTGATAAGGATTTACAGGCACTTACCAAAATTACTATTGTATTTTTTACTTTTTTTTGTTTGTTTCTGGTTTTGGTTTGTTTCTGTTATTAACTCACTTTCAGTTTTATACTCGCAAAACTAGCATGTAGTGTTTACCTTTAAATGATTTTAAATACTCTGTGCTAGTGATATAGTAATTATACTTTAAGAAATGTATGTAACGTATGTATTGTAAAATCGCTGGTAGACCCAATAAATAAATAAAAAATTAAAAAAATATATCGAACGTTTCTAACGATTTCTAGGTCTTTATTATATACTTTCTTAATATTATACACATTATATACATTCTCTGCCAGGAAGAAAGGCTTTTGTATTGCATGGAAAATTGTACGTCTTGACCTTAAAGCTGCTACAGGGATTTCTAGCCTCTGTTATCCTGAAACATAGATATTTCGTCTTTTCTATGTTTAGCGATAGCAAACTATCTTCCAGAGCCTTCGAAACCTCACACAGTTCTCTATCTGTAAGATTTTGCACTCCATCCCAAGTCTGATGATGAAATAGTAGTACAGTATCATCTGCGTACATTAATAAGTCAGTTCCTTCCTGTTTTATGTCACAAAGTTCGTTAACTTACTAAAGTTAAAAAGTTTGTCCAAGAGTGCTTCCTTGTGGGACTCCGTAACCACGGTTTAGTTTGTTAGTTTGTTACGTCACCATATTGTGTGCCAAATTTAACCTGCTGCTTTCGATTACTTAACCCTTTCACTGTCCCGTGCACTACATATAGATAATTGCTATTGTCTTATTGAATTACTGAAGTACATATCCCCTCGTAAAAAGTTTACGTATCCTCTCACCATCATTAGCCGATAGATCGTCCATGTATATTTTTTTTTGGAAAACCACAATCGCAGGGTTTACGATGACGGACAGACGACCAAAACTTTTTAGTATTAGACTGAATGGATTTTTCGGTCTCTCGTATATAATCTAAATAATTCCGAGAGGCCGACGACTTAACCCGGTATAAACTACCGAGCTTAAATTCTAGTGTATACCTTGGATTTTTATAAATTTTGTGCCCTTATCGGATTTTTTCTTTTTCTTTTATGAGTTTAATTAAGCTCGACCTAAACCAAATATAAGACATTAAATTACTTGGCTTCGTTTTGGGTCCAGTTTCATCAATAATAGAATAAAGTATTTTGTAGAACCGAGATACCACGACAACAACCTCTCAACATCGACAATCACATGATTCAAAACCCCAATCAACTTAACTTAGCCTATAATTTACTTTAGTTTAATCTGCCTTTTTAAAATTGTAAGTAGCAAAAGATTTAACATCCAACAAATGCGGTACCGAAATATTCACATTTATCTCTAGAGCAGAATGATGACGATCAGTTTTACTTATTGGACATGGACATTCAGCAACATTTATATTTTTTTTATACAATAAGTGGTTACTGTGGCCCATAGACATCTACATCTATCTTCGTTTGCGAATTAAAATGCAGATGCGTTGTCAGCCGTGAGGACTAAGATATAATGCCTCTTTTCCTGTGAAAAGGGTCTCCAGTTCTCTACACTAACCATACGAAACACAACAGCATTAAGCTGCTATTTTACGCTGGTATTCTGTGAGAGCGTGGTCCTTCCCCGGTCGAGCTGACCCATTCGTGCTACAACTATACTATTAATACAGCTGCAGAATGACTCTACCACGTATAATTATATTTATATCCTTAAAATTACTTAAAACAAAGTGAGCGATTCTGTTATTAGTATTTTTTACAGCATTAAATTGAAATTAATTATTTAAAGACAAAAAGTCAATGAACTGAAAACCTTAATTACAGTGATAATTGCTAGAGGTTAACTTGTTTTCGTAATTAGTAACATCGGTTATCCAATCTTTAAAATTAATGAATGTAATGTTTAAGTGAATAGATATAACTGTTATGACGGCTCCGTGGAGCAGTGGTTTAGCAATGAGTTGCTGCGCTTGGGGGCGCGGGTTCGAATCCCGCAAGGAACAAGTATTTGTATGGCCTACAAATAATTGTTCCGGATCTGGATGTTTGCCCTTGTGCAATTTGTGTTTGTAAACTGCCTCCACGATATAGGAGAAAATCCTAGTGTGTGGATAACGTTTTTTTTAAAAAAAAAGAGATTAATAAACTCAAGTGTCGGTTTAAAGACTTTAGTGGTAAAATGTGTGGGGGAAAAAAAGGTCACCTTTAAAATATGTGTGCAAATCGTCGCGGGAAAAAAATTAATAATTACATGATCACACATGTATTGGTGGATCTTGAAAGTAAGGCTCTTTGTTTTAATATTAGAAGCGAAAACGGAGAAACTTTTTTTAACGTGATGTCAGCGTGATATGCATAGATAGCATATTAAGAACTTTTTTTAGTCCCCCAGTCCTCGGCGTTCCGCTATTCCTGGCTACGGTGGCGACCATTTTAACGGCGGGGCAGGGGGTGCTAAAAATCTCCGGTGGAGGTTCGGTTGCCACCTACGACGACTCGACCTGGTAACATACAACTCACGCACCCTGAGGACTGACGAGAAGATCGTGGAGCTGGAAGAAGAGATCACACTCTTAATCTCATGGCTGTTAGATGAAGTAGAGATGAAGCTACATTCTTCAACAGATTTGATAGCATACAGGTAACTGAACAGACGCATACGGCGGGACTTACGCAACTTCAATACAGCTTGTATTGAAGAAGCGATCGAGCGGAACCAAGGTTCCAAAGTCTTTGCCAGAGATCTGTCTGTCAGAAAGAGCCAACTCTCAAAGCTAAAAACCTAGTGTGGCAGCATCGTTTCCGGGACACCTGAGATTTTGAGTGAGATTGAGAGGTTCTATGGGCAACTGTACACGTCATCATTGGAGCCACACGCAAGTGTGAGTAACGATCCAAGAGCGAGTCTTATCCGACACTATTCCGAAAATATACCGGACGTCAGTCTGAGCGAGATTAGAATGGCTCTCCAGCACCATAAAAACGGAAAGATCCCCTGGCGAGGATGGAATTACAGCGTAGCTTCTGAAAGCGGGTGGAAAACCGGTACTTGAAGTCCTTCAGAATGTGATATAGGAAATGTGTTAATGAAACTGAGGTGTTTTGATGCTTAAACTATAAACTTTAATTATACTGTCCTTATTCTACCTTAACACTAATATATATATATATATATATATATATATATATATATTAAGTCGTGGGGACTATACTACACTACACCTCCCACCGACAAAAAATAAAAAATAAATGAACACATTTTTTTAAAGTTATAAAAATAAATATAAAACATGTTTCTTATTAATATAAATTGCAAAAATACAATGTAATTATATATTATTTGACCTAAATATAAATTACAAAAATTAAATATACGTATATTCTATGGGTAGTTCGGGTGGCCAGATCCCTCTGCCCCATAGTAATTTCATGGTCAAAATAGAATTGGTATGATGTATCATGCATATATACAACATACTTATTTGACATAATTAGGTAATTCGCGAAGATCTTATATAGCTGTACATTCATTTATATTTTAAAATACTCTTCTCTTATTTTTTTTATTCATACTTTATCATCTCATTCCTTATTTTCGATTGTTTGGCCTTTTTATCATCTTTTTTTTTTCATAATTCTTGTACGCTTTTTTGGCTTTTAGCTAGCTTTATTTCTCTCTATTCACTTGTATATTCATTTATTATTTAGATACGGGGAATCGGAGTATTAATTCATTTCATTTATATTTCAATTCGTGATATTTATCATGCGGGTACTTTATACATATGGGCCCCCCATTTACTTGGGTATTATATTACTTTTTCATAACATTCATTTCATTTTGTTGGTACATATTTTTTAATCATACTATATCAAGGTAAAAGTGTACCTTGTGTTGTGCACAACCTTGAGGTCTACATTTAAGTCATTTTAAAAGGACTCCAACTGTTGTCACGGAGGAAAACTAAGTTCACACTATGATCCAATGAAGGACATGACCTCATGTACCATTATCAAGGGTAAGAAATTTAAGACTTCTCTGGTCCCCAACAGTACTAATATGAGTAAACTCGTTCACATCTCACTTGTACCGAAGGTATTGTTCCCTAGTACCCGTTACTTCCGATTTTATCATCCAATCATGGAAACATACCCTTCTCGAGGACTATATGCTTTACCAGTGATGGACGTTCCCGTATCTCTCCATTACTAACTTATGCAGTCGTATTATTTCTATTTATTTCTTTACATTTATTAATCATTATTTATTGGTACCATAATTTTCACGTACCCGGCTCGCGTACATACACGATTAATATTATGGATAATATTCTTATACAATTCATAATAAATTCTCATTTCCCTCATTAACAATACATTAAAACTTAATCCGTATTTAATAGTGTCAGAACCACCTTAAAAATTAATCGGTTTTTAGGTTTTCCAAACTCTCAGCTGATCAAGCTGATTGTATGTGGATATGCTAACCTCCGATAATTTAACTTTACCTTACTCACACACTTACACACTATTAATATTTTTCATTTACAATTACGTATTCCGTAACTTAGCCAAACATTCACTCACGTCTATTACAAATTTATATCATGAAATAGTCTCGTATAATATTTACTTACATCGTTGTGGGTCAGGGATTGAGGCTCACAATATTGGTACAATAAAATTTAAATTAATTAATTGTATACATAATATAAAGAGTTTCAAAATTGAATTAAACAAAGTAATTATTTTCATAATCCACACAAATAAGCTAGATATTCCAACAGTTATTTCAAAAAATAATGAATTATAATAGTTAAAACCTTATGATATGAAAGTTTAATCAATATTAAATCAAAAATAAATTATTGCATTTCATATTAAGATATAGAACAAAGAAGTTAAATCAACTTAACCATTTTCAATAACAATAACATAATTACATAACAAAAGACAGATCAAAATACAAATTGTAATTCCACTCTTATGGGTGGGTTCCATCGTCTTCGGAGAGACAACAAGGTATAATCTCAATCGAACTTCGCTTACAGGTGCTTGTTTGATTGTTCAATTATAGCCTTGTTGCCTCTCCTCAACGATGGAAATAATACTATATGTTAGATGTTCAAAGTATCTGCACAGAATCAGACTTTAATTATAATCAAATCGTAACAATAAAAGTAAAGAAGTTTTTGCCTTATTATTAATTAATATAACTACAATTAATTATCAATATTCATATTATCTGTGTTTTTAAATTCAAAATAGTACGATTATAGAATTTAGCAAAACAAATTGAGTTTTCAGTCCAATCAGCTGATTTTCTTATAATAACTCTTGATACACCCTTATAGAATGCTGCTGAAGTAGAAGCATGCCTGGTGCTATGAGCAGAAAAAATGTTTACATCTATACCACTTTATTATAAAATATCTTTTATCCATCTGCTGATTGTACTTACAGATACCCTTCTATAAGGTTTCTTAAATGATATAAATAATTTTTTTATGTTTCCTCAAATTTGTCCTCTTAATTTTAAATAATTTATTACTGCTCTAGCGGGACAAACATAAGGTTTCAGATAAAAAAAATACAAGCAAGTGCTGTTGCCCATAGGGGACTGATGTCATTAATAATCTGGAGATTTTAATGTAAATTTTGTCATTCTCTATTTTTATTTTATCAATTTCCACTGCTGCTAAGGTCTGTGCTCTTTGTGCTGTTGCTAGAGGAAGCAACATTGCTGTTTTCCTTACTTGGAATTTTAATTTTTTTGTATCTGTCTGATAAAGCTCAAGGTAATTGAACACTTATGATACATTCTAAGTGAATTGGTATTTTAAGTTATTCGGTCTCAACCTATAAAACCCTAAAATAATCTTTTTTATTTGATCATTTAATCCAATATGAGAACATATCAATAATGAAAAGGCTGATCTTATGGAGTTAAGGCTTCCATAAGACATACCTTCTTCAAACTTTACTGTGAGGTAAGTTATAATTTGTGAAATATTAGCAGTATTTGTACTAATATTGTTAGAACAGTATATAAGCCAGTCCCTGAGGTAAGGTAAGTACTGCCTAAGTGTATTTTCTGATAGTGAATTCATCATAATATTGGTGGCTTGCTCACCAATGTCTGTGCTTAAAAATTTCTGGCAGAGAGCAGACATACCATCAAGGGTAGGTTCTTGTAAAGAGAGTACAGTGACCTGTAATTACATAGGGTAAGTAATTTTTATTGGGTTGAAAACAATAGAATCATTTACCAACAATTTCTTAAAAACTGGGAACCAGGGCTGCGTTGACCAGTGAGGTACAACAACTATGCCTTCTGTCTTATCTAAAATTATTTTTATAAAGTTTTTAAGACAAGTGAAAATGGCGGAAAAACATAAAAGAAAAACTGAGACCAACACAATGTAAAGGCATCTACATTGATTGCATCAGGGTCTGGGTGCCATGATACATACTTTTTGCTCTTAACATTAGTTCTGGAGGTAAACAAGTCTATTTCAGGTGTACCAAAGGTCTGCACTATTTTTCTATAATATCTCTGCTTCAGCTACCACTCAGTGTGTTCTATATTCTTTCTTCTTTAAAAATCAGCAGTGACATTATCTATAGTGTTAATATATGATGCAAAAATCCAGATGTTATCATCTTCACAGCAATGCCAAATTTGCCTAGCAATGACATACAAGTGAGGGTATTGTATACCACTTAGCCTGTTTATATAAGCTATTCATCATCATCATCATTACAGCCCTTCACAAGTCCACTGCTGAACATAGGCCTCCTCCAAAGAATGCCATAAAGCACGGTCCTGAGCCACCTGCATCCATCGACTTCCTGCATATCTTACCAGGTCGCCACTCCATCTAGTGAAGGACGCCCTACACTTCGCCTGCCGGTACGAGGCTGCCACTCGAGAACCTTTCTTCCCCATCGGTTGTCAGTTCTTCGAGCTATATGGCCGGCCCATTGCCATTTCAGCTTACTAATCCGTTAGGCTATGTTGGTCACTCTGGTTCTACTGCAGATATCCTCATTTCTGAATTTATCACGCAGAGAAACTCCGAGCATAGCCCTCTCCATAGCTCGCTGAGCGACCTTGAGCTTCCTCATCCGGCGAGCAGCTGTGAAGGTCCACGTCTCAGTTATGTATGTCATCACTGGCAACACGCACTAGGTGTACAGTCTCGTTTTCAAGTTTTGAGGTATACCTGACGAGAAGATGTGCCGTAATTTCCCGAACACTGCCCAACCGAGTTGAATCCGTCTATTGACCTCTCGGTCGAAGTTGGACTTACCTAGTCGGACTATTTGTCCCAGGTAAACATTCTCGTCAACAACTTCGAGCTTAGTGTTCCCAACAACTACCAGCATAGGTGGGAAATGGACATAAAACATGATCTTTGTTTTGTCCATGTTCATCTTAAGACCTATCCGTTAGGAAACACTATTGAGGTCATTGAGCATAGTGTTTAGGTCCTCCAGCGATTCTGCCATAAGGACTATATCGTCGGCAAATCGAAGGTGAGTTATGTACTCGCCATTGATGTTGATACCGTATCCTTTCCAGTCCAGAAGCTTGAAAACATCTTCAAATGCAGCGGTAAAGAGTTTCGACGTCACCCTGTCTTACACCTCTCTGCAATAAGATAGGTTTCGTACTCTGGTTCTGTACTCGGATAGCCATCGTAGCCCTACTGTACAAGGATTTCAACACTTCGATATACCGACAGTCAACTTGGCATCGCTGAAGGGACTGCAGCACCGCCCAAATTTCGACGGAATCAAACGCTTTCTCATAGTCCACATACGCAAGACTTAGTAGCAAATTGTACTCCTCGGACTTCTGTACAATTTGCCGAAGGGTATGTATGTGGTCTATGGTGCTAAAGCCTTTTCGGAAATCGGCTTGTTCGGGAGGCTGGAAGTCGTCAAGTCTGCACGCGAGACGATTCGTAATGACTCTCGAAAACAGCACGTAGACGTGGCTCAGAAGGGAAATCGGTCTGTAGTTCTTCAAGAGAGCGTTGTCGCCTTTCTTGAGGAACAAGACCATCGCACTTCTGCTCCACGCCTCCGGTGTAATGCCACCATAGAGGACGGAATTAAAGAGCTTCTGAAGGACTTCAAGTACCGGTTTTCCACCCGCTTACAGAAGCTCCGCTGTAGTTCCATCCTCGCCTGGGGCCTTGCCGTTTTTAAGGTGCTGGAGAGCCATTCTAATCTCGCTTAGACTGACGTCCGGGATATCACCGGAATAATGTCGGATAAGACTCGCTCTTGGATTGTTACTCACACTTGCGTGCGGCTCCAACGATGACGTGTACAGCTGCCCATAGAACCTCTCAATCTCACTCAAAATCTCAGGTGTCCCGGAAACGATGCTGCCACATTCGGTCTTCAGCTTTGACAGTTGGCTCTTTCTGGCAGACAGATTTCTGGCAAAGACTTTGGAGCCTTGGTTCCGCTCGATCGCTTCTTCAATACGAGCTGCATTGAAGTTGCGTAAGTCCCGCCGCATACATTTGGAGATCTGTCTGTTCAGTTGCCTGTATGCTGTCAAATCTGTTGAAGAATGTAGCTTCATCTCCCGTCAAACAGTAATGAGATTAAGAGTGTGATCGGAGAGTTTTTGTGTTCTTCTGCGGCGGGTCTTGCAGAACTTAGCTCCGACCGCATGGACAGATTCCACGAGCTTGTAATTCAAATCGTCCACTTCATTGCAGTCTTCTAGGCACTGAAAACGGTTTTTTAACTCGAGCTGAAAGGTTACGGGACTTTGGATTAGAGCACGAGGGGGACGGAGCGTTGACTTCATTAGACGAGACCTCTCCAACTTAACGTTTAGATTCAGTGTGCCTCTTACCATTCAGTGATCGCTACCAGATACACCCTCGTGATCACGGAGACATCACTGAACAGTTGTCGTCTGGTGGTCATAATGAAGTCAATCTCATTTTTTGTCGAACCGTCGGGACTCGACCAGGTCCACATTCTGTGGGGCCGCTTCTGGAAGAAAGAGTTCATCATAAAGAGTCCCTCTTTCTCCAAGAAGTCGGCCAGCTGCTGGCCCCTTGGGTTCCGTTGCCCTATTCCAAATTTTCCCACTTTCAGCCCACCGTTCTCTCTTGTGCCTAGTTTTGCATTGAAGTCTCCCATTAACACCGTATATTGGGTTTTGGCGGAATGCATGGCTCTAGAGATATCCTCATACATTTCCTCCACCTCCTGATCGGAGTGTGCCGAGTTTGGTGCGTAAACCTGTATGACCTTCAGCGAATACCGTTTGGTGATTCTGAGTATAAGGTACGCAACCCTCGTCGACACACTCTCAATCTTTATAACGTTGTTAACGAGAGACTTGTGGACGATAAATCCGACACCTCCTTGGGACAGATGGTCGCCCTCCCGGTAATAGAGCAAGTTGCCGGATTCGAGGATCACCGTGTCCTCCCCCTCTCTTCGGACTTCGGATAATCCTATAATATGTATATATATTCTCGTCAGTCCTCAGGGTGCGTGCGATGTATGTTGCCAGGTCGAATAGTCGTAGGTGGCAACCGAACCTCCACCGGAGATTCTTAGCACCCCTGCCCCGCCGTTACCATGGTCGCCACCGTAGCCAGGAATAGCGGGGCCGCCGGGAACTGAGGGCCGTCTCTTCGTAACTTTCATCATGGGAGTATATTGCCATAGTTGCCACGCTTGGCGAGCGGGTTGGCAACAGTAGTTTTTTATTGTATTTTTGCCGTTATCAGGAAGATGCTGCTGCCCATCTCCTGCCTGTTTCCCTTTGTCGCCTTTTACGACACCCACGGGAAGATATGGGGTAGTGGATATTCTTAATCGCCACTACACGGCAAAGCTATTGCAGTAGTATTATTTATTCGTAATAATATTTCAATATTTTTAGACCCTTTGTGAAACTCTTTAGCCCGAAGAAGGCGGCTTTTAATTCTAAAGTATTAATATGTATTTCTGATTCTTGTTCTGTCCAAGGTCCACTAGCGGTTTGTCCAGCACATGACTCACCCCAAACAATGTTGGAAGCATCAGTATGTATTTCTAAAACAAAATTACCGTTCCTTATTGGGCTTGTAGAATATTTAGCTTTTACAGCCCACCACTTCAGATCCTGTTTTCAATGATAAGGTAGTGAAATTAGTGCCTCATAATTATCATTATATATTTAAAGTTATAATTATTTATGTCGTTCAAGCAGTTTTATATATAGCATACCATATTTGATTGCAGGACAAACAGATATAAGTGTTTCTAGCACCCGAGCTAAAACTCTTATAGAAAATAATTGTTTTTTATTTAATTTATTCATCAAGGAAAGGCGATTTTCTCCTATTCCCTTGTAATAGAAATAGTCACGTTCTCTGTATTGAAAACTAGACCTAAAATTTGCACTGGTGTAAAGGGGTGCGACTACACTTATTAATATTGACTATAAATTCTAAATTAGTAAATAGTTTTAGAGTTAACTGAATATTTTCAACACATTCATTGTAATTGCTAAAAATGAGAATATAGTCATCTTAATATTGAACCAGACATAGACCATTCTCTCTTAACTTGGCATTTATTGGTGTTAAAATCTTGGTAAAAACATAAGGTGCTGTACAAAGGCCGAAAGGGAGTATATTAAACTGATAAAGTTTGTCATTAAAATAAAAATGTAGGTACTTCCTATGATCTAACCTAATACTTATCATGTAATATGCATCTTTTATATCAATTGTTGCCAAATAATCATCTTTGTTAATTAATTTTGTTACTGTATGATAGTTCTTTAATTTGAAATGATCCATTTAATAAATTTATTATGTTCCTTTAGATTTACAATAAATCTAATATCACCATTTGGTTTTTTAACTAAAAATATTGGAGAACAAAATTGGTTATGCACTGATTCACAAGTCTCTTTAGCCTGTATTGACAACAAGTTATTAATTTCTATTTTTAATTGATTTAATTCACTTACTGAAAAATTACTATTTAAGGAAAATTATTTTGTTCAGGTATATAATATACCTGAACAAAATAATTTTCCTTAAATATAAATGGAATTGAATATCCCCTAACCCAACTGAGTATGATAGATTCATTAGTCAACCTTTGTCAATTAATTATATGATATTGCTGCCTTCCTACCCGTGGTATAGAAATCTTTAATGGCGTCGAGGAGGCATTGGTTTCTGCTGTTGGTGTTTTATTTTGGGCTTGGTTAATCTCTTCCCAGCCTGGTGCTAAGTGAGGAAGGCCCCGCCAGTTTAAAGTCTTTGTTTGCTTTTTAAGATGCTCCCGCATTTTTTAAGATATTTTCCAGACCTTTTTATGATCTTGGCACTCTTTATTCGGTCTGCCAAATTTGTTCCAAATAGGAACATATCTGAGTCTCCTTTTAGAGTATATTTAATGCTCTGATTTACTGCATCAGTAATTAAATTTTTTCTGCTGTTAGTCTCCGAGTTAAAATAATCGCATAATGGCTTGGAGGCATTATTTATATTGCGGATTATATCCATCTTATCTCCATTTTTTTTAATATGGACTCTAAACCCTAGCCAACAGCAGTTAATGCTGATACAATTTGTTTTTGTTTTTCTTTAATAATTGTATCTCTTTTAAGCATATTTGCTGAAATTGCTGACACACATTCAGGATTTAAGACTGGTGCTATAATTTTTGCTAGATTTTCAAATGTCAAACACTGTCTGTATAAGTTCTCCTCTGGCCAAGATACTTCTGAATCAGATTCAGATGTAACTGTTAAGAAACAGAAAAAAATTACTTAAATGGTTATGCATCCTTTATGAAAATCTATGGACCATGTCTAATGTTAGACTTAGTATATGTGTTAAGGGTTGTAGACTCTGCAGCCGTAGCAACCTGATATTTGCTTTAGGATGACCATAGGTTCTAGGCTCTACAGCCGTAGCAACCAATAGCATCATGTAAATTTCTTTGTTTTTGTAGATCTAGGCTCTACAACCATAGCAACTACAATAGTTTGGTCCAATTAGTATACATATGGTCCTATGCTCTACAGCAATAGCTACCAATGAACTACACAATAAAAATAAAATGTAGGTTCTTGTTTTTGGAACTAATGCATCCTGTATAATAGATCAATTCTATAGATATATTCTATAGAGGGGTTCCTACTTATTGCTATATTATCTTAAACAATTTTATTTTATATGAATGAAGTATAATATTATGCACTGTTTTTTTTTTTTAACACGAATGGTAAATATTAAACGCACTTCCTGTATAGAGGGATGCTTAAACAAGTGAAAACAATTCAAAAAATAATTATTTGAATTGCATTGTTTAACGGAACAGGTAGTAACAAGTTATCATTTCATCTCGGATGATTTTAGTTAGGAACCCAAGGCAAGAATAATGATTATATGTCTAGATAATGTTAGTTAATGCTGTTTTATTAAGATATGCAATAATTAGCAATACTTATGGCCATGCTGTTTAGAAAGTTTTTTAACTTTCTTCATAAGTTAACTTATTTTCTTTTTTATCTTCTCGTCACGTCTACCTTTCTCACGCTTTATTTTCATTTTAAAAAGAAACTTTAAAGAAAATAAGCCAAAAAAAAACACATTCTGAATGTAATATTACGCAGTAACGCTGTCGTGACATAAAAACCGAATGAGTTGACAGATTGAGGCGCTAATGAGGTGCAACAAGAGGATGCGTTCAGAAATTTTTAAGTTACTTTTAACTTAAGTGACGCCATCGAGCATAAGAAGCGATACTAACATATAGTATTATTTCCATCGTCGAGGAAAGACAACAAGGCTATAATTACATAACAAAGGACAGATCAAAATACAAATTGTAATTCCACTCTTAGCAGCGCAAGCGATTTGAGACACCTTTGTTTTAATTACCAAAGTACTTATATGGATCACACAGTATCGGAATCCTCGGAGTCGACATATCGAGTGACCTGCAGTTTCGTGGTCACTTGGAAAAGAAGGCCAAATTGGCCTCTAAAAAGCTTGGCGTGCTCAGCAGAGCGGGACAGTATTTCATGCCGGCACACCGCCTGCAACTTTACAAGGCGCAGGTTCGGCCTCACATGGAATACTGTTCCCATCTCTGGGCAGGGGCTACCCAGTGCCAGCTCCTTCCACTTGACCGCATCCAGCGCAGAGCGGCTCGAATCGTCGACGACCGAGCCCTTTTCGATCGGCTCGATTCATTGGCACTGCGAAGAGATGTTTCATCCCTTTGCATTTTCTTTCGCATCTACCATGAGGAGTGCTCTGAGGAATTGTTCGGATTAATCCCAGCCGCCAAATTTCACGAACGCACATCGCGGCAAAACTCTCGATACCATCCACACCATCTGGATGATTGGCGGTCCACCAATGTGCGATTTAGAAGATGTTTTCTTACTCGCACGACTTCCTTGTGGAATCGATTACCATCAGCGATTTTTCCGGACCGATACGGCTTAGGGACCTTCAAGAAAAGAGCGTACTCCTTTTTAAAGTCCGGCAACGCATCTGCTATTCCCTCCCTGGTGTTGCAGTTGTTCATGGGCGGTGGTAGTCACTTACCATCAGGTGAGCCGCATGCTCGTTTGCCCCCTCTCTTATAAAAAAAATGGAAATGTCTGCGATAACATATGGTTACCTAATTCTAATATAACTTATACAATGTTATTATTACATACATATATGGATACAAGTAAAATTATAGTTTTAAATTCCTTATTTACACAGAATCTTAGACACATTACTTATGCTTAAATCGAAAAAGATTGCTAGAAGTATGGTATTTACTATATCGTTTACAGAAAATAATTGAATAATCACTAGCAGCTATCAACTTTACACAATAAAATTTTAATTACTTACTTAGCTTTTGACATTCAAAAGAACAATTTTAATTTTAAGTGGGTTATTATATAACTTTAAAGTCACTGCCTTTATAAAAGAAAAGAAAACCTAACACTTATTAATACCGAATTGTTTTTAACCCTTTTCAAATTGAATTCAAAATAAAATTTAGTACAGAAAAAAAATCACAACGAAAAATATCATCGGTGTTATTATAACTAAACGAAAAATTAATTTATGATAAACCATGGTAGATTTAAAAATGTAATCTACTATATTATTTCATTAATTTTTCCGGGACACAGTCATAAGAATAATATAAAACAATAAACAATAACCAATAACCAAATAAAATTTAATATAAAATTGTCTTGTGTACTGTAATACAAATGCCATAAGTGCCTAAAATGTAATGTGCTTAATTTTTGATATTGAATTATGATTGAGTTTTTTTTATATATAAATAGTGACAAAAATATGGAAAAATCAAACTTATCGTGAATTATCTGATAAATAATTTCAATTTAAACATACGTGTATTAAATATATGTCGGAAATGACAATAGGAGATCCCACTTCTTGTGTCGGAAATTACAACAGAGGATCCCGTTTGTGGTCTCGGAAATACATGAGGATAGTGTTAGTTGTTAAAAATAATAAAAGTGTGAGAGCGGATGTTCAACTTGCTCTCTTGCTTACGAAGTTTAATCATTATTAGTAATAAGACAACGTAACGCACTATACATTCAGTATAGTGAAATTACAGTTCGACCACACCGTAACATGTCTCCGCCATAATCACACACCAATGTAACGTGAGCTACGTAATTACATGATAACACCAAAATATGTAAACCAATAGCAACAACACTATCTCAATGTAACACAGGGCAGCCTCTCAGCAACACCAATCCTCTTTGCCTGCACTAGAAGAATTACAATAACGAACAGAACCACGACACTATCTTAGCACTAGTAGAGTGACCATACTCGTTGAATGACTTGAGCGGAATCTTTCCCGCACGTCACCTACAGTGAACTTTATACTGCACAAACAAGTGAGACTTTCTCGTTGTCTCATGTCCACCTCGATCCAAGTGATATTTTATAGACGCTCCGACACGGCCATCCTGAAGTACGACCGTCCTCGGGCGTGTATCTTTATGCATTCCTGTAACAAACAACAATTCGTCCGCTCGTCCATCCTGACATGAGTGGGTACAAATTAGTTCTCAAAAGTAATTGTTAGATGGCGCTGCTTGTTTCACTATGGCGCCATCAATCCATGACACGGCCATTCCTGACTAGCATCCGTCCTCGATTGCAGTGCCTGTAGACAAAATATGCTCAGAGATTAATCTAACTTGGCTATTCTGCCAGTACAAAAAAAAGGTCGATTCCAAATAGTACTTTACTTCTCCTAAGTCTATGTACAATAGTTAACTGTCATAATTAATAATGCCCTGTTATTAAGAAAGTTGTTAGATATACTAAAATAGTTTGTATTAATTGTAGGCAATAAACAATTGTTATTTAGTTATTTTATTTATTATACAATTTAGTTTAATTATTTAAATATCTAGTGTCCTACATTATTAAACCGATTGTATAAGTGAAGTCTGAAATACAGGTACTCAACCTAGTTCAGGCAGGTAGCTAATATTATAAATATGAATTTTCTATCTTCTTTTGTAGATTCTACATTATTTAGCTACACATAGTTTTAATTTTATCATAGCATGTTATTTTTGTTAGACTTATTGTTATTTTATTAATTGTAATCATTTTGTTTCTTGTATGTCAACATGTATAATTCGAAATTAAATAAATATTTATTATTATTAAATAAATATTTATTATTAAGGCTTTGTACACAGTGCTTCCTGCACAACATAATTTATTGTGGAAGGTCCGATCAACAAGTTGCAATACAGTAATTTTAACAATTTTGTTACTCTTTAACGTAATTTATAAGCAATGCATATCCAACTTGTGAAAATTTCATTGAAATCTGTGCACCAACACAGGCCAGAATCGCACCAACGATTCTTTACATAACCGCCGTCACATATGCCAGAATCGCACCAATGATTCTCCACATATCTGCCGTCACATATGCTACAATACACGAGGGGCTCTGTGCACCAACACAGGCCAGAATAGCACCAACGATTCTTTACATATTTGCCGTCACATATGCCAGAATAGCACCAACAATTCTCCACATATCCAACGCCAAATATGCTACAACACATCTGCCGCCACATATGCCAGAATCGCAGCAACGATTCCCTACATATCTGCCGCCAAATATGCACCAACACAGGCCAGAATCGCACCAACGATTCTTTACATATCTGCCGTCACATATGCCAGAATCGCACCAACGATTCTCCACATATCCACCGCCAAATATGCTACAACACATCTGCCGCCACGTATGCCAGAATTGCACAAACGATTCCGTATAGACCCATCGCCACATGTTACTCATGAGGTTCAGTCTAAAGTTTTGGAGTATGAGTATACAAGCCATTCTTTATCAGATTTGATCTCACTACTGCTGTCATCAACAATGACATCTAATTCTCGAGTAACTTGGTGATCGGAGATCTTACTCACATGATCATGGGGGTATTTGAAGGGTACTTTGCACACTAACATAACCGTTTTCGGTTAAATTTACAATATCATTTACACTTTTGCCACTAAACTTTGGCGCAACACAATCTTTGATGAGGCTCTCTCATTTGGCACCAGAATCGTAATAAATTGGGTACGACTCACCAGTATTCATCAGCACATCGCTGTGATTTCTCACAAAGCAGACGTAAACACATTGCTCACTGCTCGCCGTTGCGACAGGCATAAGACTAGCGCACGTGGCTACTAAAACAACAGCTTACACCATAATTGGCTGCCATGAGGCAAGCTTAAGTGGCTAAAAGAACTCAACACACGCCATAGGTGGCTGTCATGAGGCAAGCGCCAGCACAGCAAGCCGTCGCACTGCACCAGAGCCAGCGAGACGCTGCGCCGCACCACGCATTTGAAGCGTTAACGGGAGCAGCAGGAGTACCCGAGGGTTCACAGGCATCATCAGGGTTGTCATCATCGTGATCTGCGTGAAAAACAAGTTGTTAATTATCAAGACAATATACACTGTTGCCTATCCTCTCATCCATCACACATACGAGGTCCTCAAATAGAAATACGCTCTCATACCGCAGACTATAATAAAGCACTTCGCTTTCAAAAGTAAGCATACATCTCCATACGAATTATCTCACACATAACCTTACTTGAACTTGCGAGATCTCACGTTAACCACGTGAAACACGTTAAAACATGAACCAGGACAGCGCCTGCCAGGACAAAGCCTGATGCATGTTCAGAGAACACGACTTCCGCGCATACAGAGTATAACACTTCCGCGCACACATAGTGTAGGACTTCCAAGCACACATAGTGTAAGGCTTCAGAGGCACCGCCATGTATAGCATTCAGGTATAGCGCCTGCGTATACGCGTCTGCCGAAACCAGCCCACGCTACAGCTGGACCTGGCTATCCGTTCCGACTAGCAAGGCACACCCTCGCCTCACCCTCGCGCACATGTAATCACATCACACGTATAACTGCAACACAAAAGAAAACATTAAAATGATTCAGTAATGAACTTGATGGCACGTGCACCATTGCACGTGCGGCGGCGTCGGTGTGGCTGGACGGAGTTCTTGTGAATGGCACGTGCTCCGCACACCTACGCCGTTGCGTCTGCGGTGGCGCTTAGCTTGTATAAAACGGATGGACTCGTTGGATAATTAATTCCTTTATTAATTATCCAACGAGTCGAGGATAAACTAGTAACGGAGTACGACAAGCGCACCGTTCCATGTCAGAGCCAAGCCTGTCCTTATGGCGGCAGCTCTGTCCGTTTTATACAAGCTAAACGGGCGCCACCGCAGACGCAACGGCGCAAGTGTGCGGAGCACGTGCCATTCACAAGAACTCCTCCCAGCTACACCGACGCCGCCGCACGTGCAATGGTGCACGTACCGTCAAACTTTTTTTTCAAAAAATGGCAGCATTACTTTCGGGACACCATTCGCCTTTCGAGGACACCAAATACTGAGCTGCGGCTACACGACCTCCTCTGGTACGGTCCGATTGTCTTTGTAAACTTAAATGCTCTCTTCAATGTCAGAAGTAATTTGTTCTATCTCAATTTCGTCAAGTACACTTTGGGCGCTGTGATCGGTAGCAGCGACAAATAATGTGTCCATGGCGTCATAAGCCGATAGGCATACTTCCACTCAAGAGCGAGAGCAACAGCACCACGCCTTCCACTAAAAGCTCGACATCAAATCCCAATTTTGTCGACTTCGTAATACTCGGAGTAAACTATAACACTTAACACATTAGAACACAAAAATACTACTTAGTGTTTTAAGTCATAGCACGTTAAAGTAAACATGTTCTTTCTTTCGGTACATTGTTTAAACACTTCGAACTAAAAACTAGCCCATGTAAATCACACCTCGTGTATCAAATCATAACATAACTCGAGCAAGTTAAATTTCCACTGAATGCAAACTATAATTCATTTAGAATACCCCTAACATTTTTTTCGACATTTGTTATCATATTTGGGTACGTTAAGAAATAATGAAAGTAATTGCGGGTACTTTTTATTATGAATCGAACAAAACGATTTAACGTTTGTCTTAAAACATTTCACTTTAAACTTTTACTCTACAGTTTAATGATTCGTCAGTGTTGTAAATACGACAACAAATTTGATTTAAGAAATTAAACACAAAAATAAAACGCGAGGCGCATCATAGTATTTCACCAACGTCGTACAACCCTTACACTATTCGAAGGTTACATGTGGACGATAACATGGACTTTATCCCAGTTCTTGTGTCGGAAATTAAAACAGAGGATCTCGATTTTGATATCGGAAATACATTAGGATAGCGTTAATTGTTAAAAATAATAAAAGTGTGAGGGCGGATGTTCAACTTGCTCTCTTGCTTACGAAGTTTAATCATTATTAGTAATAAGACAACGTAACGCACTATACATTCAGTATAGTGAAATTACAGTTCGACCACACCGTAACACGTCTCCGCCACAATCACACACCAGTGTAACGTGAGCTACGTAATTACATGATAACACCAAAATATGTAAACCAACAGCAACAACACTATCTCAATGTAACACAGGGCAGCCTCTCAGCAACACCAATCCTCTTTGCCTGCACTAGAAGAATTACAATAACGAACAAAACCGCGACACTATCTTTACACTAGTAGAGTGACCACACTCGTTGAATGACTTGAGCGGAATCTCTCCCGCACGTCACCTACAGTGAACTTTATACTGCACAAACAAGTGAGACTTTCTCGATGTCTCATGTCCACCTCGATCCAAGTGATATTTTATAGACGCTCCGACATATAGAATATTTAATATTTAACTTCAACAAATATTATAGCAAAAAGAATATAAAAACAATCTCAAATTAGTAAATAAAATTTTAAATAAAATTAAAATCACACAGGTGCGAAGTCACCTCTTAATTTTCTTCTTTGTTCTTCTGGACGAAGCTTGCAAGAGCACAACCGCTGCTTTCCTTTTCAAATAAACCTGCCGTTTCTTGAATTTTGTTCTTTGGTAATTATATTAAAAAAATACTTTATATTTTCCTCATTCTTTCTTAGTTGCTTTCATGGTAGGTAATTATTATACATTTAAATTATATTACTTCATGTTCATTTACATACATATACATTACTTTTTATATTTCAATCAGCTTCTGTAAAATTATTATTGTGACCTTTTTTTTTCATATTCATTTAATTTTCGTCACATCCGGTATTGCGTCCATTCCGTTATAATATAATTTTCTTTTTAAATGGTCAATCCATGATGATTACAATTATCTGTTTTTGTAATTTTTTTTTTATGTAGGCGCGGCGGTGCGTGTGTAATGAAGCAGCCCACCGTCTGGAAGGGTCGCCATGTCATATAGGAAATGTGTTAATGAGGCGTGTTGATGCTTCTATAAACTTAAAGTATACTGTCCTTATTCTACCTTAACATTAATATATATATAGTCTTGGAGGCTACACTACACTACAAGAAGCTCTTTAATTCCGTCCTCCATGGTGGCACTACTCCGGAGGCGTGAAGCAGAATTGCGGTGATTTTGTTCTTCAAGAAAGGCAACAACGCTCTCTTGAAGAACTACAGACCGATTTCCCTTCTGAGCCGCGTCTACGTGCTGTATTCATTAAGAGTCATTACAAATTGTCTCTTACTCATGAAAGGCTGTAATGATGATGATGACAAGTCTGCTGCTGAACATAGGCCTCCCCCAAGGAATGCCACAAAGCACGGTCCTGAGCCTCCTGCATCCATCGAGTTCCTGCATGTCTTACCAGGTCGTCACTTAGTCTAGTGAAGGGACGCCCTACACTTCGTCCGCCGGTACGAGGCCGCCACTCGAGAACCTTTTCCCCCCAACGATTGTCGGCTCTTCGAGCTATATGGCCGGCCCATTGCCACTTTGGTGTACTAATCCGTTGGGCTATGTCGGTCACTCTACTGCGGATCTCAACATTTCTAAGTTTATCACTTAGAGAAACTCCAAGCATAGCCCTCTCCATAGCTCGCTGAGTGACCTTGAGCTTCCTCATCCAGCCAGCAGTGAAAGACCAGGTCTCAGTTCCATAGGTCATCACTGGCAACACGCACTGGTTGTACAGTCTCGTTTTAAAGTTTTTAGGTATACCTGACGAGAAGATGTGCCGTAATTTCCCGAACGCTGCCCAACCGAGTTGAATCCGTCGATTGACCTCTCGGTCGAAGTTGGACTTACCTAGTCGGACTATTTGTACCAGGTAAACATATTCGTCAACAACTTCGAGCTTAGTGCTCCCAACAACTACAACACCTATGCCGATAGGTGTGACATGGACATTAAACATGATCTTTGTTTTGTCCATGTTCATCTTAAGTATTAGCCGTTGGGAAACACTATTGAGGTCATTAAGCATAGTGCTTAGGTCTGTGGCGGTGGAAGGAAAAGGGGAGATCTCCCGCTGGGCAAGGGGTTCTGCCCGGGGAGCGGCCAACGCTCCGATTGGTAGTTCGGGGCTATTCTATATATGCTGCTTTAATTTCGGAACTTTGATAGCGCGATTTAGGCTTCGATGTGTTTCGCTTGTGGCGCGACGACAGCGCCGCCACATTACCCCCCTGCTCAGACCGGAGGTCGATAGTGCAGTCCGATTGCCGGTGCGTCCTTAAATGCCCGTGGGGAATGCATGCTGTGTGCGTAAGGGCAAGTGACGCCGGTACGAATGATATGCCGGTGTGTAATGCATGCCGTACTACGCACTTGCAAGTGATGCCGGTGAGAACGATGAGTCGGAGCAAGTGCCAGGGATTGCCTTGTAGTCTGCGGTGAGTCGAGAAGAAGGCAAGTAATCTGCGAGAGTGCCGTGAAGCAGAGGCGAGCAGTAAGGCTCAGAGCCGTGCCGAACACTGTAGCGCAGAGAGTAGCTTGAAGGAACAGGAAGCATTATTATTTCAATGCTGCGATGAACCTTTGTAAAGCTAGATGGCTTGAAGAATGGGAAGACTGCAGACAATATCTGCTCGGGAGCGAATGAATGGGGTACTTGAGGATGATGACGAAGATTTGAAGTTGTAGTTTCCGAAGGTTGTTGGTTGCGTGTTCATATCACGTCGGGTGGTCACCACTGTGGCGGGTGGAAGGAAAAGGGGAGATCTCCCGCCGGGCAAGGTATTCTGCCCGGGGAGCGGCTAACGCTCCGATTGGTAGTTCGGAGCTATTCTATATATGTTGCTTTTATTTCGGAACTTTGATAGCGCGATTTAGGCTTCGATGTGTTTCGCTTGTGGCGCGACGACAGCGCCGCCACAGGTCCTCCAGCGATTCTGCCATAAGGACTATATCGACGGCAAATTGAAGTTGAATTATGAATTCGCCATTAATATTAATACCGTATCCTTTCCAGTCCAGAAGCTTGAAAACATCTTCCAATGCAGCGGTGAAGAGTTTCGGGAATAAAATGATACTCTGTCTTACACCTCTTTGCAATTGGATAGGCTTCGTACTCTGGTTCTGTACTCGGATAGCCATTGTAGCCCCACTGTACAAGCACTTCAGCACTTCGATATACCGACAGTCAATTTGGCACCGCCCAAATTTCGTCGGAATCAAAGGCTTTCTAATAGTCCACATACGCCAGACATAGTGGCAAATTGTACACCTCGGACTTCTGTACAATTTGCCGAAGGGTATGTACGTGGTCTATTGTTCTAAAACCTTTTCGGAAACCGGCTTGTTCGTGAGGCTGTAAGTTGTCAAATCTGCGCGCGAGACGATTCGTAATGACTCTCGAAAACAGTACGTAGACAAGGCTCAGAAGGGAAATCGGTCTGTAGTTCTTCAAGAGAGCGTTGTCACCTTTCTTGAAGAACAAGACCACCGCACTTCTGCTCCACGCCTCCGGTGTAATGCCACCATGGAGAACAGAATTAAAGAGTTTCCTCGCTGAATATATATACTCAGCCTTAGAGCGAGAAAAGAACCAGTTCTCTTTCCACCAGCAGCAGTGACCAGCCGCGGATGGAGTTCCTTTAGGAACTCGACCACACGTGGAACCCACGGACCGATAGTCTCTACAGCAAATAAAACAAATATGTAGTCATCTCTCAGAGACTCATATTTGCGCCACTTACTCAGTTTAGCTGCCTCTGATGCCACCCCGACTCAAAACGAGGTACCCCTGAGATGAGAGGCCGCCAGTGTGTCTTCGCAAGTAGCATCCCACAATAGGGCTTTACCTCTCTCTCAATCGACCAAGGTCAAGCCGTCGGGTCTCCTGCCATCGTCTTTAAATATTCCACAAGGCTCTATAACAGAGGGAACATTTATAGAGACAAGAGCCCTTCGGATGAAGTCGTTCAAAGAACCGTGCCGTGAAAACCTACCAGCACTTTTCTTATATGAAAATCCGTGGAACCCAAACTTGTCGAAGCTGCTACAACAGGGACACTGATGAGGTTGACAAATCACCGCTCCTAGTCGGATTCCTATGGCGATGAGCAAGCTTTCCCCATCAAGCCGCTGCAACAAACGACCACTCACGGCACACGAAAGAGTCCTACTAATTGTCCTATACAGGAATCCCGGAGTCAATAAAGTACTTTCGGCTCGGCTGCGACCTATTTAGTAAATTAAATTAATGCAAGGCTTACAATACAAATCACCGATAATTTCGCCATTTCTTGGCCGAAAAAAAAAATAATAATAACTTAACAAAACAAAATTAAACTACCATTTACATTGCATGGCTTCCCACATAATAGATGAAGAGTTTTAAAAATAGATTGATTTGAACAATTGATATTTTCAAAAGTTTTCTTGTTTACGCCGCCATGCGGACTTGATAAATCCACACCATAAGCCACTAAAACCACTTTTTTATGTAAAAATAGTAATTAGTCGATTTAAAAAGTATATTAATAAGTTCAATATCATTTATCTTCTTGACAATGTGCTCTTTATATATTATTTATATGTATAATATGATTGCTAGCTACGATTTCATGCGACAAAACGTTGGAATCTTAATTTTAGGACCTAGCAGGACGTAACTGCGCGCTTCGCGCTTAAGGCATGTAATAAAACTGATGAAAACTGAAAAGAAGCTTTTGCACGATTGTGGGCCACATCCAGCTCATAATTAGTCATTAAAAGATATCATGAACTTGATGCAAGAAGAAGGTGGTTAAATATTGCTATGCCGATAGACACTCAACATATTCAACTAAACACCTCTTTCAATCATAGTTTTGTATACACAGTTTTAGTTGTTAGTCATTTTGCTAAATGTAAAAATTACGATAAATCATCCCGACAGTGGCCAACGGTGTGTACATTTTTAGTATTCACTACGTATTTAATAGATTTCTCTTTACTTTAATTAGCTAGCTTAGTTTATTTAGCAGTAAGTGCTGCTGCTCCATGCCTTTGGAGTAGTCCCACCATTAGGGAAGGAGTTGGAGAGCTTCTGAAGGACTTCAAGTACCGGTTTTCCACCCACTTTCAGAATCTCCGCTGTAATTCCATCCTTTTCTGGTGCCTTCCCGTTTTTAAGATCCTGGAGAGCCATTTTAATCTCGCTCATACTGAAGTCCGGAATATCATCGGAATAGTGTCGGATAAGACTTTTTCTTAGATCGTTACTCACAATTGCGTGTGGCTCCAACGATTACGTGTACAGCTGCTCGTAGAATTTCTCAATCTCACTCAAAATCTCAGGTGTCTCGGAAACGATGCTGCCACATTTGGTCTTCAGCTTCGACAGTTGGCCCTTTCTGGCAGACAAATCTCTGGCATAGACTTTGGAGCCCTGATCCCATTCGGTCACTTCTTCAATACTAGCAGTATTAAAGTTGCATAAGTCCCGCGGTATGAATTTGCCTGAATAGTGCAGCTTCATTTTCCGTCTAACAGCCATGAGATTAAGATTGTGATGGGAGAGTTTTTGTTTAAATAAAACTAAGTTTACGGATTTTATCGCGTATATTAATTTATTTTACATTCCCGACTTTTCTAGCACTTTACAGCACACATGGTCACGGGGGGAAACTGAGGTATATGACGTCCCAATGTCATAGGTAACCACGGCTACCTCCAGATTAAAAATTATTAATTTTTGTTCCGATCTACGCAGTATGAACTTACAGTATCATGAAGTCTTGCAGTTGTATGCTTGGGTTGGGATTTAATTTTATTAATTATGGGATCCCAAGCAGATGGTAGCACCCAGCCATCTTCTCTATTGAAATAAGGATGTTTCTTGATTTCAATAGCCTCGCGAATCATCCTTGGAAGGAATCGGTGTTCTTTAGCGAGGATTTGTGGTCTATCAAATCTAATGTAATGACGGGGGCGATCCCGTACGTGTTCACAGACTGCAGACTCCGCGATCAATAATTTGACTGGGTTAAAATATAAATAATGAGATAGCGTATTTGCTATCAGTCTCACACTAAACTTTGATAGAAAATACCTATCTCTTGTCAAAAACTTCCTAGTTAAATTATTAATATCAACTAAATGAAATTTATCATTATTATTCTTATAATTAAATGTCAAATTTAAGTTATTGTTACATGTCAAATTATGCATCATTAAATTTAAATTATATCTTTGTTTATTTTCCTGTGGCCACCCCTCTATGTAAGGCAATGTAAACAAGATAACTTTAACCACATTTATATTATTGAGATATTCAATATATTTTAATAATTCATTCTTGTTCATATTGCCTCTTCTCTCAACAAAAATTATTAATATACTATTAGGGTTAAAATTACTAGTTAA
Source organism: Parnassius mnemosyne (assembly GCA_963668995.1). Classification (NCBI taxonomy): domain Eukaryota; kingdom Metazoa; phylum Arthropoda; class Insecta; order Lepidoptera; family Papilionidae; genus Parnassius; species Parnassius mnemosyne. Next base: position 31,906,405 of record CAVLGL010000086.1, read on the forward strand.
AATTTTATTCATAATATCACTGAATGATGCTCCAGGCATGCAGTAATTACTTATCTGTTGCCTTTTTAAACAGTTAAATATAATAATATGCCCGATCTTAATTTATAACATTGAAAAACATCTTACAGCTGATACTTCCAAAAGAAAAAAATTAAAATAACAGATTTTTTTGATTGACGCATTCTGTATGCATTTTTGTATTGTTTATAAAATTTTTTTTTTGAATAATAGCTTTTTTGACTGTTAATATAGATTACAATTCATGTATAACGTTTACAAAATACGTTATATTATTTAATAATCGCACCTCTATAACTGAAATAAACTCTATTCTCACCTCTATAAATGAAACTAGCTGTAAATGAGACAGATATATACATATATTTATACCTGATTATCTCAGACACTGGGTCCCTTAAGGTCCCAATTATACAGGTTTCACTGTAATTGAAACTTTTTCTTGTTAACGCCATAGCAGAAAATAGATAAAATGTATTCATCATCATCATCATTACAGCCCTTTACAAGTCCACTGCTGAACATAGGCCTCCCCCAAGGAATGCCACAAAGCACGGTCCTGAGCCACCTGCACCCATCGACTTTCTGCATGTCTCACCAGGTCATCACTCCATCTAGTGGGGGACGCCACTTCACTTCGCCTACCGGTACGAGGCTTCCACTCGAGAACCTTTCTTCCCCATCGGTTGTCAGCTCTTCAAACAATATAGCCGACACACTGCCACTTCAGCTTACTAATCCATTGGGCTATGTCGGTTACTATGGTTCTACTGCGGATATCCTCATTTCTAAGCTTATCACGCAGATACACCCTAACCATAGCCCTCTCCATAGCTCACTGAGCGACCTTGAGCTTTCTCATACGGCCAGCAGTGAAGGACTACGTCTCAGATCCGTAAATCATAACTGGCAACACGCACTGGTTGTACAATTTCGTTTTCAGGTTTTAAGGTATGTCTAACTAGAAGATGTGTCGTAGTTTCCCGAACGCTGCCGAATTTGGACTTACCTTGTCTGACTATTTGCCCCAGGTAAACGTACTCGTCAAGAACTTCGAGCTTAGTGCTCCCAACAACTATCAGTATAGGTGTGACATGGACGTTAAACATGATTTTTGTTTTGTCCATGTTCATCTTAATACCTATGCGTTGGGAGACACCATTGAGGTCATTGAGCATAGTGCTTAGGTCCTCCAGCGATTCTGCCATAAGGACTATATCGTCGGCAAATCGAAGGTGAGTGACGTGCTCGCTGTTGATGTTAATACTGCATCATTTCCAGTCCAGAAGCTTGAAAACGTCTTCCAATGCAGCGGTGAAGAGTTTTGAGGATATAACATCACCCTGTCTTACACCTCTCTGCAGTTGGATAGGTTTCGTACTCTGATTCTGTACTCGGATAGCCATCGTAGCTCTACTGTACAAACAATTCAGCACTTCTATATACCGACAGTCAACTTGGCACCGCTGAAGGGACTGCAGCATCGCCCAAATTTTAATGGAATCAAAGGCTTTCTCATAGTACACATACGCAAGGCAAAGTGGCAGATTATACTCCTCTGTCTTCTGTATAATCTGCCGCAGGATATCTATTTGTCTTTGGTACTAAAGCCTTTTCGGAAACCGCCTTGTTCGGGAGGCTAGAAGACGTCAAGTCTGCGTGCGAGACCATTCGTAATGATTCTCGAAAACAGCACGTAGCCGCGGCTCAGAAGGGAAATCGGTCTGTAGTTCTTCAAGAGAGCGTTGTCACCTTTCTTGAAGAACAAGACCACCGAACTTCTGCTCCAAGCCTCTGGAGTAGTGCCACCATGGAGGACGGAATTAAAGAGCTTCTAAAGGACTTCAAGTACCAGTTTTCCACCCGCTTTCAAAAGCTCCGCTGTAATTCCATCCTCTTTCCATACAAGCTATATTGAAGTTGCGTAAGTCCCGCCGCATGCATTTGGAGATATATCTGTTCAGTTGCCTGTATGCTGTCACATCTGTTGAAGAATGTATCTTCATCTCCCGTCTAAAAGCCATGAGCTTAAGAGTGTGATCGGAGAGTTTTTGTGTTCTTCTGCGGCGGATCTTGCAGAACTTAGCTCTAAACATATGGACAGTTTCCACGAGCTTGTCATTCATATCGTCCACTTCATTGCAGTCTTCTTTGCACTAAAAAAGGTTTTGTAACTCGAGCTGAAAGGTTTCGGGACTTTGGAACAGAGCACGAGGTGACGTAGCGTTGACTTCATTCGATGAGACCTCTCCAACTTTTTTTTTACTTATTATAAGCCAGTGCTTAACCACAATACCACCTGGTGGTAAGTGCTGATGTAGCCTTAGATGGTAAATCGCACTGTCTTATCGTAACAAAAGCCTATTCATTCTTGCCTTGAAGACGCCCAGATTGTATTCGGACGGAAAGACAGACGCCGGAAAATTATTCCACTCCTTTGCTGTACACATTATAAAAGGCGAAGCAAACCGTTTGGTTCTAATGCTTGAAATATCGACAACAAAGGGATGAAGAACCGCCGACCGTCTGGTTGTCCGATGGTGGAAAGGTGAAGGAGGAATTAAAGCGTGTAATTCCTGCGCACACTCGCCGAAATGCATCCTATAGAATACCGAGAGACTGGCCACTCTGCGCCTGTGCTCGAGGCTGACAAGATTAGTTTCAGCCAAATCAAGGTCACCAATGAACCTCTTAGCACGTCTCTCCACTGAGTCGTATGCTGTCAGGTGGCATTTTGCAGCACAAGCCCATATGTGACAGCAGTACTCCATGCACGACCGGACTTGTGCTTTATATAAGGTAAGAAGCTTCCCCGGCGTGAAGTACCGCCACACCTTTGCAAGGACACCAAGTTTCCTTGCGGCTGCTGTGGCTCTGGACTCAATGAACCGCCCATAGTTTAGGTTCGGAAAAAATTCAATCCCTAACAACTGATGGCGGTCAAGTTTAGTGTGCCTCTAACCATTCGGCGATCGCCACCTGTTTTCACCCTCGTGATCACGGAGACATCACTGAACAGTTATCGTCGGGTCGTCATAATGAAGTCAATCTCATTTTTTGTCAAACCATCGTGGCTCGACCAGGTCCACTTCCTGTGCGGCCGCTTCTGGAAGAAAGAGTTCATTATAAAGAGTCCCTCTTTCTCCATGAAGTATGCTGCTGCTGCTGCAGCTGCTGGCCCCTTGGGTTCCGTTGCCCTATTCCAAATTTCCCTACCTTCAGCTCACTTTTCTCTCTTGTGCCTAGTTTTGCATTGAAGTCTCCCATCTACACCGTATAGTGGGTTTTAGAGGAATGCATGACTCTAGAGATATGCTCATACATTTCCTCTAGCTGTTCATCGGAGTGTGCGGAGGTTGGTGCTTAATCCTCTATGACTTTCAGCGAATACCGTTTGTCGATTCTGGGTATAATATACGCACGCAACCCTCGTCGACACAATCCCAATCTTTACAACGTTGTTAACGAGAGACTTGTAGACAATAAATCCGACACCTTCTTGGGACAGATGATCGCCCTCCCGGTGATAGAGCAAGTTGAAGGATTCGAGGATTACGATTCGTAATGACTCTCGAAAACAGCACGTAGACGCGGCTCAGAAGGGAAATCGGTCTGTAGTTCTTCAAGAGAGCATTGTCACCTTCTTTGAAGAACAAGATCACCGCATTTCTGCTCTACGCCTCCGGTGTAATGCCACCATGGAGGACGGAATTAAAGAGCCTCTGAAGGACTTCCAGTATCGGTTTTCCATCCGCTTTCAGAAGCTCCGCTGTAATTCCATCCTCGCCTGGGGCCTTGCCGTTTTTAAGATGCTGGAGAGCCATTCTAATCTCGCTCAAACTGACGTCCGGGACATCTTCGGAATAGTGTCGGATAAGACTCGCTCTTCAATCTTTGGCTAAGTTAAAATGTAAACATTTGCTACCAGTCTTAAATTATATTTGGATAGGTAATACATATCTTTTGTCCAAAACTTCTTAATTACATTATTTATGTCAATTAAATGAAATTTGGCATTATCATCATTACAATTATATGTCAAATTTAAAATAAATTAAAATCAAATTAAAAAGTAGGATACTAAAATCATGTTTTTACTGTCTTTATTATTCCCTATTAGTTACTTTATTTCGTTAATAATACTGTAATTTTTAGCTATGGAAGAGCGAAGTCACCTGTTACAGGCATTATTTTGCTTACTAGGTGACCTCGATCACTGATCATATAATGTAACTTTAATGTTTGACGAAATAAATTATTAATTATTATTATTAAGTTCGCCATATGTACTACTTTGTGCATGAAAGTGTAAATAAATAAATATATTCTATAATTATATAATAACCCTTTTTAAAAAGGTTAACAGTGGTAGAGCCACGCGGCAGCTTTTGCTGTCGCACGGATGGGCCGGCTCGAACCGGGGTGGTACCACGACCTCACAGAAAACTAGCGTGAAGTAGAGGTTTACCTCTGCGTTTCGCTTGGTGAGTGCAGGTGGCCGGAGGCCCTTTTTACTGGAAATGAGGCATTCCATCTTAGTCCTCACGGGTGACAACGCATCTGCATTTTGATTCGCAAACGAGAATAGATGTAGATGTCTATGGGCCGCAGCAACCACTTACCATCAGGTGGATTGTGTGCTCGTTTGTCACCCTTATACTATAAAAAAAAGGTTTTATTTAATAAAAAATTTACAGCAGTTTCATAGACACGCTTCGAATATTTTCCAGGCCTTAGTTAATTATACCTATGCCTAGGTGTGTTAATGTTTATATGGTTTACTTATCTGTATAACGTTAGTGTATAATAAAGAAATATTAAAAATTTATATTAAAAATATTAAATATTAAAAATAGTGAAAATTAAATAAAGAAACAGTGGTATGCTGTGAATAAATAAACCGCAGCAGCCGTTAGCGCATCAATAATCATTTTAATAAATTCGTCCGCACATTGGCCTAAACCAAAGCAAACTGAACGACCTTCCAACGTGTGGACGCGATCACAAATTCTCGGCCAATAACTCTTCCAACACATTCGCCACTGTGTTGGCCAACGTGAAGAGGCGCCATTACACTAAACATTATTTAGTTATGACATATTGAATTCCTGGATTTTTCTGGATAAATTGAACGTGTCTGAACCTGTCCAGACATAAATTCACAATTTTCTAATTTAACTAAGTAATTTTTACAGGATATAACAAGTTTTCAGTTACCGTGATTGACTGTAATATATATTAAAATTCTGTGAAGCTAACATTTGAATGCAGAACAGATACCTTACTGAACGCTAATGCAGTTTCGATTTCTCCTAGTTATAAGTTAAAAGTTCTAAAAAATCTTAAAAAAAAGAGCTAGAGCCGGATGAAGAGATAGAATAGTTGCGCTAGGATCTTATAGAATTATTTGAGGTACGAAGAGAGGGAGAGGTCACGGTATACCTTGAATCCGGCAACTTGTCAAATCACCGGGAAGGCGATCATCTGTCCCTAGGATATGTCGGATATGTTATACACAAGTCTCTCGTTAAAAACGTTGTAAAGATAGGGAGTGTGTCGACGAGAGTTCCATACGTTATACTTAGAATCACCAGACGGTATTCGCTGAAGGTCATACAGGTTTACGCATAAACCACGGCATATACCGACGAGGAGGATGGGGAAATAAATGAGAATATGTTTAGATCCACGCGTCCCTCAATAACCCACCATACGGTGTTTATAGACTTCAACATAACAATATTCACTAGAGAAAACGATAGGGCAACGAAACCCAAAGGGCCAGCAACTGGCTGACTTCATGGAGAAAGAGGGACTCTTTATGATGAACTACTTCTTGCAGACGCGGGCCCACACAAATTGGCCTGGTCAAGCCCCCACGGTTCGACAAAAAATGAGATTGACTTCATTATGATAGCTAGACGCCAACTTTTTAGTGATTTTGCAGAGATAACGGCGGTGATACCGAATAGTGAGAGGCACACCGACCATTCGAAGCCCAGAAAACTTTTAGCTCGAGTTGTAAAATTGTTTGCAGCTTGAGTTACAAAATCCTAGTCCCCAGAAGACTGCAATGCAGTAGACGATATGAAAGACAAGTCCAACACTATTCCGATGATATTCCGGTCGTCAGTCTGAGCGAGGTTATAATCGCTCTCTAGCACCTTAAAATCGGCAAGTACCCAACTTCTTCAAGTAAGGCGACAACAATCACTTGAAGAAGCGTTTTCTTGCTGTTTTCGAGAGTTATTACGCACGCAAACTAGAAGACTTCCAGCCTCCCTAACAAGCCGTTTTCCGAAAAGTCTTTAGCATCATAGACCACATGCATGCCCTTCGCCAAATTGTACAGAAGACTGAGGAGTACAATTTGCCACTATCTCCTTCGTATAATTCTTTAATATGAAAGGGTCCCTTCATATTAACGTTTCATAATTATTTTTAATAAATAATAATTAAATTCAATATAAAGACATTTAAAAATGTCATAGAAATTACATTTTAAACCATTAAAATTCAATATTAAGTATAAAATTCAAATATATTCATTTGGAATAATAATTAATTCGTTTACACGAATTAATAATCCAACGAGTCGAGGATAAACTAGTAGCAGAACAAGCGCACCGTTCCACGTCAGAGCCAAGACTGTCTTAACGGCTTTTTTTTTTTTTTTTGCGCCCGAAGCAATTGGAAAAGGGCTACCACTGAGGGAGGCGGAAAATGCATTATGCATACCACGACAGCCGGTCTGTCCTGGTTATGTGGGACTCACTGCCTACCGGGGGACCTAAGTGATACCCACTAAAAACCGCCTTTGGGGGTCTTAACGGCGGCCGCTCAGTCCGTTTTATACAAACAGGACAGGCGGTAACGCAGGTGCGATGCCGCAGGTGTGCGGTACACGTGTAGTTTACAAGAATTCTGTCTAGCTAGACCAACGCCACCGCATCTACAACGGTGCAGGTGCCGTCATATACATATATATCGGGTGTTCGGCTGACCGATTGCTAGTAGTAAGGTTGCACAATGACTAGTCCTATATTAGAAAAAGATGTATTTGAAGTTTGAAAACTTCTAATTACTTATTTTTTATTGGAGTACACCTACGAAGGTTCGAATTGAATATTCACCCCATAGTGGTAAAGCGAGAGTTCAGAGTTTGTATTGGGAAACAATTTAATTACTTTTATTTCATGTCCGCCGTCTTATACATCGAAAAAACTGCCATTTTCGCAATCAACGTCCCAAAAAACCTAAATAACGACACCCATATCAATTATTACGTTTATTTACCCCATTTCACCCCCTAAGGGGTTGATTTTCGGAAAATCACGAAAGACGTATTTGCTTATTTATTTTTGGGAGTACTCCTACGTTTCGTTTAAGTTTCGAATCAAAATGTCTATTTAATATTGTTTCGCCATACAAATTTTGAAACACCATTTTACCCCTTTAAGGGTTGAATTTCGAAATATCATTCCTTATTACTTCTATACATCATAAATGGAAACTGTGCAAAATTTAAGCTTTTTAGGTCCAAGGGTTTGGGAAGGGCGTTGATGAGTGAGTCAGGACTTGTCTTTTTATATATAAATAGAAGAAGATTTTATTTTATTGATAATATTTATGTATGTTTATCATTTTGACTTACAATTATATATATATATATATATATATATATATATATATATATATATGTTTATGTATATATTCTCTAGGTTTCTAAAAATATAGATCAGCTTTCATATTCTACTTGTGACATTTGAAATATGACGATTCCAAGTTAGTTTCTCCTCAATCGTCACTACAAGATATCGAACATTTCTAACAATTTCTAGCTCTTTATTATCACATTCTCTGCCAGGAAGTAAGGGTTTTGTATTACATTGAAAGGTGTACATCTTGACCTTAAAGCTGCTATAGGGATTTTTATCCTCTGTTATCCTGAAACATAAATATTTCATCTTTTCTATGTCTAAAGATAGCAAACTATCTTCCAGAGTCTTCGAAACCTCACACAATCCTTTTTCTGTAGAAGTTTGCACTCCATCCCAAGTCTGATTATGAAATAGTAGCACAGTGTCATCTGGCTACATTAATAAGACAGTTCCTTGCAGTTTTATGTCACAAAGATCGTTAACTTACTACAAGTAAAGAGTTTGTTCAAGAGTGCTTCCTTGTAGGATCCCGTAAACACAGTATAGTTTGTTGGTTTTTTACGTCACCATACTGTGTGCCAAATTTAAACTGCTGGCTTCGATTACTTAACCCTTTCACTATCCCGTGCAATACATATATATCATTGCTAATGTCTTATTTCATTGCTGAAGTACACTGATACATATCCCTCGTAAAAAGATGACATGAATAATTTTGGTGAGGGGATCCTCACCAAAATTAGTCGATATATCGTCTAGATACATTTCCTTTGGAAAAACACAATCGCAAGATTTACGATAGCGGATGGACGATCAAAATTTTATAGAATTAGACTGAATGGATTTTTCGGTCTCTCGTACATTATTAAATAATTCTGACAAGGCAACGACTCAACCCGGTAGTTTAGAAAAGAGCTTAAATTCTAGTGTCCCTTGGATTTTTATATATTTTATGTCTTAATCGGATCTTTTCTTTTTTTATCACTTTAATTAAGATCAACCTAAACCAAATATAAGATATTAAATTACTTGGCTTCGTTTTGGGTACAGTTTCATCAATAATATAATAAAGTATTTTGTAGTACCGAGATACCACGACATTGACCTCTTGATAATCACATGATTCAAAACGCCAATCAACTTAACTTAATCTAGAATTTTTAGTATAATCTGCCTTTTTAAAGTTGAAATAAGAGAAACAAAAGATTTTTTATTTAAAAGCAAATCGCCCGATGGTACCAGGTGTTACGCGCGTTGTGTGGAGGGGCAGCGGAAGGCAGCTTTCCAGCGTTTGGCGCTGGCGGGCGAGAGACAGTAGATTCAGAGCAGCGCAGCGGTGCGGTTAATCCACGTATTTTGTAGTGACCGCTGCAGTGTTTTTTCGCGCGACCAGTTTCAGTGGTGGTCTAGATTTTATTATTCGTGCGCGTTTAAATTCGCTATTAGAGGTTGCGTGTTGAAGTGCATTTTGCAATATTTAAATTGCTGTGAGTCGATTCGAGCCGCGTGGTTGCCTCTAATAGCGCCAATTTTGTTAACGGATTAGTGCAACGACGAATAATTGTGTAGTCTAGAACATTAGACGCCAGGTTGCCTAATTATTGAGAAGTTAGTGTTTAATTGTACCGTTGCGTTAAGCGCCTTAAATGGTCGCGTTCGGTTTTCGAAATAATTTGTTGCGGAGTGAACGTCAGTGAACTTTGACCCACCGGTCATTTGTCGTGCCGCGAGTTACGCTTTTTGATTATAATTAACGGGATTTAGTTGCGTCTTGAAGTTAGTTAAATGTACGATAAAGTTAATAGACTGACATAGTGAATCTAAGAAAGAAATAGTCCATTGCTGCCGCCGCTGGAGAATACAACACCGGGGGGCGGTGCCGGAGTCAGGGTGGCTGCTGATTAAAAGGGCTAATTCAGGTTACACAGATATACACTTCTCACACACTACTCGAATTTACGACAATTACGCCTGAACGAGCCCTGGGAGCCTTCTTCGCCTCTGAATAGGTACGTACTATTTATTCACCTAGCCTTCTCCCTTTTGTGTAATAGGATAGGACATATTCCATAAGGCCAGTTGGGTCCCGTCCTTAGTTGTCCGCCGAACCTAACAGCTGTATGGGCCCCTGTATGGTAGAACTTTGTAGGGACGGCTAGCTGCGTGAACAGGAATATTGGTAATGTTTTATACCATCACTAGTATTTTTTTAAAGAATAAATATCAAATCAAATATCATTATCAATTATAAAAATATTATTTTATCTACATTAAAAAAATGAAGATATAACAATTTTCGTGAATAAGATTTTAATTATAATACTAACGCCATATGTAAGAAAACGAAAAAAATTCTTTGTAGTAGTACCACGTTAGATACGTTGGATGGCGCTGATTATGAACTATGAATGGAGCATTACTTGACGAAAAAATGTCGGAGGTTATCTCTCAGGTTTCAACATTGTTTTGGGCCAACTTAGTCAGATGTATGGTCTGGCCAAAGTCAATAATATATTTTTTGCAGAACAATTATTTTTTAAATGTTATTTATAAGAATTCGCGAGCCATTAAAAAGTTGTACTTTAGCTAGTCTATTGCAGAGTAGTCTCTTCCTTGTTATAAGCAACAAGGCTAAAGCCGTTTTCATGTCAAAGTTATCTTTTTCAACACTCATGATTACAGATTTGTCTGCTTCTGAGTTTGAATTGTGGTACTCGTATGATCGTATTTGAAGTTACACTAGACATTAAATAAGAAATTTTTTGTCTTGTATTTATTTAAATAAATGTTGAAAACTTTCGCCACTTATTTCAGAATTCTCTACTTTTTTCTAATTAAACATGAAATATTCTCTAGACGATTAAACAACTTGTGTGCCAAAATAATTTTTTTTAGCGCTGGAAGAACTTTCCCTACGTATTTGTCCTATTTTCACCAAATAATTCTTAATATTTTTACATTAGCATACAATTATTTAAATCAGATAAGGACTCATAAAATGCAAGTCTTATGTAACTAAATTATATTCAATCTACATATTATATTGCAAAAGGTACGAGCAACATTTAATTAAAAATATAAAATGGATTTTCACAGTAAGTACACGCATTCAATTAATTTTGGCGTACATAATAGGTCGTGATAAACACACGAACTTTCATCATTACAGCCCTTCACAAGTCCACTGCTGAACATAGGCCTCCCCCAAAGAATGCCACAAAGCACGGTCCTGAGCCACCTGCATCCATCGACTTCCTGCATGTCTTACCAGGTCGTCACTCCATCTCGTGGGGGGACGCCCTACACTTCGCCTACCGGTACGAGGCTGCCACTCGAGAACCTTTCTTCCCCATCGGTTGTCGGTTCTTCGAGCTATATGGTCGGCCCACTGCCACTTCAGCTTACTAATCCGTTGGGCTATGTCGGTTACTCTGGTTCTACTGCGGATATCCTCATTCCTAAGTTTATCACGCAGAGAAACTCCGAGCATAGCCCTCTCCATAGCTCGCTGAGCGACCTTGAGATTCCTCATACGGCCAGCAGTGAAGGACCACGTCTCAGTTCCGTAAGTCACCACTGGCAACACGCACTGGTTGTACAATTTCGTTTTCAGGTTTTGAGGTATGTTTGACGAGAAGATGTGTCGTAGCTTCCCGAACGCTGCCCAGCCGAGTTGAATCCGTCGATTGACCTCTCGGTCGAAGTTGGACTTACCTAGTCGGACTATTTGTCCCAGGTAAACATACTCGTCAACAACTTCGAGCTTAGTGCTCCCAACAACTACCGGCATAGGTGTGACATGGACATTGAACATGATCTTTGTTTTGTCCATGTTCATCTTAAGACCTATCCGTTGGGAAACACTATCGAGGTCATTGAGCATAGTGCTTAGGTCCTCCAGCGATTCTGCCATAAGGACTATATCGTCGGCAAATCGAAGGTGAGTGATGTACTCGCCATTGATGTTGATACCGTATCCTTTCCAGTCCAGAAGCTTGAAAACGTCTTCCAATGCAGCGGTGAAGAGTTTCGGGGATATGACGTCACCCTGTCTTACACCTCTCTGCAATTGGATAGGTTTCGTACTCTGATTCTGTACTCGGATAGCCATCGTAGCCCTACTGTACAAGCACTTCAACACTTCGATATACCGACAGTCGGCTTGGCACCGCTGAAGGGACTGCAGCACCGCCCAAATTTCGACGGAATCAAAGGCTTTCTCATAGTCCACATACGCCATGCATAGTGGCAAATTGTACTCTTCGGACTTCTGTACAATTTGCCGAAGGGTATGTATGTGGTCTATGGTGCTAAAGCCCTTTCGGAAACCGGCTTGTTCGGGAGGCTGGAAGTCGTCAAGTCTGCGCGCGAGACGATTCGTAATGACTCTCGAAAACAGCACGTAGACGCGGCTCAGAAGGGAAATCGGTCTGTAGTTCTTCAAGAGAGCGTTGTCACCTTTCTTGAAGAACAAGACCACCGCACTTCTGCTCCACGCCTCCGGTGTAATGCCACCATGGAGGACGGAATTAAAGAGCTTCTGAAGGACTTCAAGTACCGGTCTTCCACCCGCTTTCAGAAGCTCCGCTGTAATTCCATCCTCGCCTGGGGCCTTACCGTTTTTAAGGTGCTGGAGAGCCATTCTAATCTCGCTCAGACTGACGTCCGGGATATCTTCGGAATAGTGTCGGATGAGACTCGCTCTTGGATCGTTACTCACACTTGCGTATGGCTCCAACGATGACGTGTACAGCTGCCCATAGAACCTCTCAATCTCACTCAAAATCTCAGGTGTCCCGGAAACGATGCTGCCGCATTCTGTCTTCAGCTTTGACAGTTGGCTCTTTCTGGCAGACAGATCTCTGGCAAAGACTTTGGAGCCTTGGTTCCGCTCGATCGCTTCTTCAATACGAGCTGTATTGAAGTTGCGTAAGTCCCGCCGCATGCATTTGGAGATCTGTCTGTTCAGATGCCTGTATGCTGTCAAGTCTGTTGAAGAATGTAGCCTCATCTCCCGTCTAACAGCCATGAGATTAAGAGTGTGATCGGAGAGTTTTTGTGTTCTTCTGCGGCGGGTCTTGCAGAACTTAGCTCCGACCGCATGGACAGTTTCCACGAGCTTGTCATTCATATCGTCCACTTCATTGCAGTCTTCTAGGCACTGAAAACGGTTTTGTAACTCGAGCTGAAAGGTTTCGGGACTTTGGAACAGAGCACGAGGGGGACGGAGCGTTGACTTCATTAGACGAGACCTCTCCAACTTAACGTTTAGGTTCAGTGTGCCTCTAACCATTCGGTGATCGCTACCAGTTTTCACCCTCGCGATCACGGAGACATCACTGAACAGTTGTCGTCTGGTCGTCATAATGAAGTCAATCTCATTTTTTGTCGAACCGTCGGGGCTCGACCAGGTCCACTTCCTGTGGGGCCGCTTCTGGAAGAAAGAGTTCATCATAAAGAGTCCCTCTTTCTCCATGAAGTCGGCCAGCTGCTGGCCCCTTGGGTTCCGTTGCCCTATTCCAAATTTCCCTACTTTCAGCTCACCGTTCTCTCTTGTGCCTAGTTTTGCATTGAAGTCTCCCATTAACACCGTATATTGGGTTTTGGAGGAATGCATGGCTCTAGAGATATCCTCATACATTTCCTCCACCTCCTCATCGGGGTGTGCCGAGGTTGGTGCGTAAACCTGTATGACCTTCAGCGAATACCGTTTGGTGATTCTGAGTATAAGGTACGCAACCCTCGTCGACACACTCCCGATCTTTACAACGTTGTTAACGAGAGACTTGTGGACGATAAATCCGACACCTCCTTGGGACAGATGGTCGCCCTCCCGGTGATAGAACAAGTTGCCGGATTCGAGGATTACCGTGTCCTCCCCCTCTCTTCGGACTTCGGATAATCCTATAATATGCCAGCGCAGCTTGTCTATCTCTTCTTCCAGCTCCACGATCTTCTCGTCAGTCCTCAGGGTGCGTGCGTTGTACGTTGCCAGGTCAAGTCGTCTAAGGTGGCAACCGAACCTCCACCGGAGATTCTTAGCACCCCCTGCCCCGCCGTTACCATGGTCGCCACCGTAGCCAGGAATAGCGGGGCCGCCGGGGACTGGGGGCCGTCTCTTTGTTACACTCATAGAGGGGGTATTTGCCGTAGTTGCCACGCTTGGCGAGCGGGTTGGCAACCGCAGTTTTTTTATTATAATTTTGGCTATTATCAGGAAGATGCTGCTGCCCATCTCCTGCCTTTTTCCCTTTGTCGCCTTTTACGACACCCACGGGAGGATATGGGGTAGTGGATATTCTTGACCGCCACTACACGGCAACACGAACACGAACTTTACGGACACTTATTGGTTGAGATAGTAAACTGACGCTGCGACGATGATGAGGAAGGTGTCTATTGGCAGATATTGGGTGGTGTTTTTTGAGAGTTCAGCCTTTGCTATCCGTTCACGTTTTGAGCAATACCGACTTCTTCTTTGGAATAACTATATCCCAATGTGGTTCTTTCAGTTATTTTGGCAACAACAATTTCGTGTTGGTTTAGTGGACAGTCAACTAATGAACAGAATGTATAAGACCTAGTCCAGAAAGGGCGAATTCGCCGCGAATCGTATCGCGCGAATTCTTACACGCGTTGTCGAGGTACTAGACATACATCGCGTCCACAAGCATCGCGCGAATTCAAAATACGCGCGTAAGTCGCGTGCACTACGCCAGACTCTCGACTCGCGCTTGATTTGCGCGTATTGCTCGCGAGTCGAGATACTAGGACGCCTTGTTGCGTCCAGTTAACGCGCGAACTCTAGAGCGAGTGCACGTATCAAGGGAAATGGAGCGCCAAAATTTTGACACGGAATCGCGCGTTGGTACGCATCTTGTGGACGCAACGGTCGCGCGAGAGAATCGCGGCGAATTCGCCCTTTCTGGACAAGGTCTAAGACTTCTATGCTAGTTGGCTGGGTCCTTCCAATTTCAAAGTATGTTTATGGAAAGGTTTGCGATTAAAACAAACTATGATCATATCTAATGTCAGGATAACTTGTGCAATATATTATTACATATATATTACAATGAATTAACATTTACATGATATTTTTATATATTTTTTTAACTTACACTAAAATAAGTAAGTTGTTATATTTATTATATATGATAGTTTATTGCTAAAAGTATGATATAAATTTATTAGATCGTAATCATAAAATAGTTTAAAATCACTATAACAGTTATTTATTTAACAATTTCACACAAGAAAACATAGTTAAGCATTCAAAAACAATTTTAATTTTTTTACGGCGTGTTATCGCAATATTAACTTTAAATTATTCTTGCAAAATTAACTGTAAATAAAAAATATATGTCCTAGAAACATCCTTTATTGTTGATTTTAAAAGCTTAAAATACGATACAAGTAAAAAATCCGAAACAGTGTCGATTTAATTTTTTTTTTTCATTTTACATAGTAATTACAGCACTAAATTATATTAAAATTGCGCCTATTTAAAGATAATCGTATTATAAAGTGATTTAATGCATAATTTTACAAAATCTTACATAGTTTTTTGTTAAAAAACTAAACTAGTAAAATGACTCACATGGAGATGCGCGCCTCACGCTTATCGCTTAGTGTCCAGTCGGACGTTGTTAAGGTTGGACCTGTGTCAAGTTTTTTTAGATATGCACATAAAAAAATCTAACTTGAAAAACAAAAAAACATCTGGTGAACACTATACATGATTATTCTAAGTAAATCAGTACGATCATTGTTTCCGAAATTACATACATAACATACATACATAAACACTCACGCCTGTCACCCAGAGGGGTAGGCAGAGATTATGGATTTCCATTTGGCACGATCCTGACACACCTCTCTCGCTTCTCCGAAATTGTATTTCTTTAAAGATTTTTTAAAAGTACATACAAGCGTACAGTACGACAATTATTGTTATTTTAATCAAGTTATTTTAATAAATCTATGTAAACAAAAAAGTGCTCTGAGAAAGGTACCTTGGCAAATAAAAATGCACAGAACAACAGTAAGTACCCAAGGAGCATTGATTAATCATATGCAAATTGATTTTATGGCCACGCAAGTCATATACACCTAGATTATTAGATATACATACTTTGTTTTGCTAATAACGATTATTTTGTCAGCTTACGAAGGTGTAAAATATTAGTTTGACTTTGTGATATCTTTTTCAGAGAGACGGAACAAATTAAACAAAACTTTGAAGCTGGTGTACGTCAAAACTCTATTTTTAACACTAGATCCTCTAGCATTGAAAGCCGACCTAGTCTCAATACGATGTGATCTTAAAGGAATCTAATTTTTACGGATTTTATCGCGTTTAATTTAACTTTTTTATTCTCTATGTTTCGGGTATTTTATTGATATTCAAATGGTGAATCGCACAATCATTAAACATAGTTAGCTATCGTGGAAAAATCTTTGTTTCATAGAGCACGAGGGATCTGTGACAGAAAACATTTAGCCGCCGAGATTCAGCACGTCGAGCAAGTATTGCAAGGCACCAAGCTACGAATCACGCGCCTACGTCACAGTGATCGAGTGAAGCCGGCCACAGTCAAGCGTGTGCCAGCCGTACTTACACTATGTCAAAGGAGTCACAGACAAGGTTGGCTACATTTTGAAACGCCGCCGAAGAATATTAGTCAATTTTTACCATTCGTCAAGTGTCATATCCCTCTACAAGATGCAGGAGTATACTTTATTTATTTAGTTTATTTAGTCTCTCTTACATAGGACAAACAAAATATATATAAAAACCCGCGTGAAAGAACATATAGCTGACTTGAAGCACCGACGTTCCGGGAAGTCTGCAGTGTGTGAACATGTTCAAGATCGTCCCCGCCATTACATTAGATTTGATAGACTACAAATCCTCGCAAAAGAACTCCTATTTATACCAAGGATGATTCGCAATGCTATTGAAATTAAAAAAAAAACTTCCTAATTTAATAGAGAAGATGGATGGTTGCTGCCATCTGCTTGAGATCCTATAATTAATAAAATTTAATCCGAACCCAAGCATAGCACTGCGTAAATCGGACCAAAAATCAATATATAAAAACTGAAGGTGACCGTGACCATGGGTGCTGTAAAGCACCCGAAACGTCGGGAATTAAAAAGTTAAATTGAACGCGATAAAATCCGTAAAAATTAGTTTCATTTAATGTATAGTCTTCGCTTAAATATAAGAAATCAAGATTTGGTCTTCATGGCCGAGAACTATAATTTACTAGGTTGATCAAACAGTTTTCGGAATAGGACACTTATAATGAGTTATGGAAATGCGTTCTATTTTTTTCAAATATTAAATTCGTTAGTAGCGAAGGCAGAAAGAAATAACTAAATTAAAAACTAAACACAATTTTATTTAATTCACGTTTCCCAGGAAATTTTATTTGTATGAAAAATGCTGAAACTTGAACTGTTGCGCTGAATTCAAAAGTGGCAGAACTGCCTGCAATGATCATACTCGCTTCGGGAGGCCAACACGGCCGCTAAACAAGAAAACATTAAATAAATTGAAGTTTTTGTTAAGGTAGATCCACGTATGACCATCCGTTAGTTAGCTGAGATTCTAAGGTTTTCGTTTGAGAAAAATCAGTTTCTTTTAACTCATACTTTAAAATCTAATAAGGTGACCACGCACTAAGTTCTTCCAATATAAACAGACGCCCGAATATAAAAAAAGCAAGAGTTGACATTTCAAAGCTAAATTTAGCAATAATTGAAGAATATCCAGATTCTTTTTGCTTAACCGGAGATGAAATGTGGTTACACCATTTTGGTCCGGAGACGAAACACCAAAGCAAGGTATAGAAAAGACCATCTTCCGCGCCAAACAAAATGTTCAAGGTGTCTGTGTCCACTGGAAAACTAAAGTCCTCTGTCTTGTGGAATGCGGAAGGTACAATGATCGACTATTTAAGTAAAGGAGATAACCGGAGATTATTAACAATTATTTATCAAAAAACTATGCGAAGAACTAAGGAATAAACGTCGAGGAAAATTGCGTGCTGGATTGCTCTTTCATCATTATAATGTCCCTGCCCATTGATCTGATATTGCAGGCGCTGCCATGTAAAATGCTTGGTTTCAGTTGATGTGGCACCCATATTCTCCACCAGATAAAAAATAATTTGTAGATGAAAAATCTACCTCATATGGTGTAAATTGCCTTTGGTCTTAAGCAGGCCATGCAGCATATACAGTAGAAAAAGAACCTACGTTTTCCAGGAACTTTTTGGAGAATATCTTTTTAAGCGACAGCGTACCATACGGTGGTTGGTGTCATAGTTTAATTTTTATATCAAGTGTGTGTCACTGAAGAACTTAAATTTGTTTGTTATAATATCAATTTTCAATTTCCTTTGCGTAAATTCCATGTGGAGATAAGACTGCTTATTAATACATATTTCTAAGACCGTAAGGTTCATAGGCAGGTGTTAGATTCACCTTTAAAAATAATTGATGACTGCCTTGGTAAGAAATTAACGTAATCTACTGCAGTTATTTAAATTTTAAAATATGATTTCTGTATCGACCGTAATATAACGTCGTCGAATGGTCTTCTTTGCGAAAAGTGTCGGAATAATGTCCACAGGAAGACCCTGCGTTTCTGGTAAGAAGAAAATACAGAAGATGATGGAAAGGAAACAAGCGACCGCGAAGAAGTAGAAGACTGGACCCAAACCGATTGCCGTGACTAGCGGGTTGAAAATGAAGAGGATGATGAAATTGCAGGCTATGCACCACTCGCTGACAAGCATTGATGCAATGCTTTTGATCTGAAAAGACGGTTTTTATTGTAGATTTGCAATGAAAAATGAACTAACACGTCATCTGGTTGTAAACGGCTACTGCAGCTAATGGACACCTGCAATTAACTTTAAACACAGATGAGTTGTCATATCTAATGTCTAAGATGGAATGCCTCACAGAATGTAATTCAACCCTTCTGACCAGAACACAGCAGTGAAAGAAAGCGTACTTTATTTATGGCAGAGGAGTCAGATTGAGGAAATGGATTTAAAATGAGACGATTTTCACAGTAAACGAAGCATTCTAAGTCCTCGGTGAATCTGCATTTTGATTTTAAAGCGAGGACAGTTGTAGATAGTTATAGGTTACAGCACCCGCTTATACTCCACCAGATGACTAGTTGTCACCCTTATACTTCAAAACAGTATTATTACAAAAAAGATTAGCCGCAGATTTAAACTAGATTCTTTTTACTATAAATTTCCCGTGAAAAATGTGCGAACTAACAATAAAATGACAGCTAAAAATATAAAAAATCTGCGATAGCCAACGAGGCAAGCCACATGAGTAAACTATGGTAAGTATTCCCTCTTTGGAAGAACCTCAACGCTAAAATAGGAGATGGGCAGCAGCATCTTCTAAATAACAACTCAATTATAATTTTATAAACAACTACAGATGGCAACCCGTTTTTTACGTGGTAGAATCATGCGGCAGCTATATTATGGTTATAGCACGAATGAATCAGGTTTACCGGGGTGGGACTACGCTCTCACAGAATACCAGCGTAAAATAACAGCATAATGCTGCTGTGTTTCTTAATTTGACCTTAAAGAACCAAGGACCCTTTTTACTGGAAACGAGGCACTCCATCTTAGACCTCGGGGGTGACAACGCATCTGCATTTTGATTCTTAATCGAGGACAAATGTATATGTCTCTGAGCCACAGCATCCACTTACCACCAGGTGGACTGTGTGCTCGTTTGTTTCCCTTATTCTATAAAAACCCTAACTGTCAAGCGTGGCAACTGTGTCAAATGTGGGAAATATAACAAATTATTTTTAATCTGTAATTTGTTGACAAATTTAAAGATATTTTTAGTCGATATCGTCGTCATTAAATAGCACCACCGGAGCCCAGGGTTGTCAAATACCCGTAAAGGCAATAATAACCGTTTGTTGGGCAATTTATGGCAGAGAAATATGTTCAACTGCAGACTTTTGATAGGCTATATTGACTAAGAAATCAATGATATATGTGATCAATGTTTACCAACCTCTGGTAAGAATATCTCTGCAACCAACACGCAGGGAACGGTCCCAGCTCCACACGTGTAAGTCAAGCCGAATATGTACATAAACATTGCAGTGACCCAGTGCGGGCCCCAGTGCAGCTGAATTTGGGTGCCCAGAATCACGCAGCATACACCAGTACAAAAGGAAGCGTAGATCATTAAAAGCTGAAATTGGTAATTATATTGTAGTAAATTACGTGGAAGCCGTGTATTGGCGGCGTAAGATAATCCAGTACCCCATGTCAAGCCGTGGATCTTGTAAGTGGCGACAGAAGGTAATGAAGCAGGAGATGGACGGCAGTATTTTCCTAACTAAAAATCTGATATAGTAAAAAAGTGAAATGTGGTTGTCAGCTCGCCTGCCAAGCGTTGCATCTATGGCAAATATCCGCTCTATGAGCATCATATGGAGCTGGCCTATTAGCATTGGACGTTTGATGAGCTACATTGATGAATGACGATGTAGCGTGTTGGTATTAAGATGACAAGGAATTACGTAATAATTAAAAGAAACAGAAATTTCTTCGCGGAGACGATTAATTATTAATATAATATTTATTAAATTTGTAGCCGGTGGAAGTAAAATGGGAAATCTCCCGCCAAGCAAGGTGTTCTGCCCGGGGAGCGGCCAGCGCTCCAAGTGGTAGTTCGGAGCTATTATATATATATACTGCTTTAACTTCGGAACTTTGTTAGCGCGATTTTATTAAACATCTGCTTTGACACGTACATGTACAGCCTGTAGGCATTGCATCTTAGTCTTCAAATTGTGACAACACAAATGTAGCCATGTTTCCTTGAAGTTCTTTACAGTTTAAAGAACTAGAGACCTCTTTGCTGGCAATGAGTTATTTCATTTTAGTTCTCGGGTTTGGTTTTGCATTTTGATTCTTATTGAACGAGTCCCTACTATCTTCGTGTCAAATTATCTGTTGCCATCGGACTTTTTGTTAGTTTATCAGCTGTAATGAAAATACTTGACATAGATATAACAGACGAAATTTACACAACTGCACCCGAAAACCAAATTACAAAAACGTTTGCACTCGCTGGGATTCAAACACAGTATTGGCAAATAGCTTGACAGTAAGATTTTTTGCTGCACAAAATAAAAGTTCATTAATCGCGCGATAATTTGCAAGTGGCGGCCGACACTGGCCAGCAGTAGCACCAGTAACTCATGAGGCTGCGGTGCTCGCGGATCATTTTTAGCGGGACGTATTGCCTTAAACCGGAGCGCGGGACAACGTATGAAAATGCTGGATAATAGAGCCAAGTTTCGCCCATCTGCCAACTCTCGTGGTAGAGCTGCGTTAAAGTAAATGACGGCTGTACAGGAAACCAGTGTAAAATAGCAGCATTTTGCTGCAGTGTGTTGTATGGGGTGTGTAAAAAACCGGAGACACTTCTAACTTAGTCCCTATGGGTGGGAATGAACTTGTATTTTGATTTTTAATTGATGATTAATGTAGATGTCTTTAGGCCACAGCATTTACTTACTCTTAGATGAATTGTGTCAAATAATGTTATTAGAGGAAAAAGTAATACATGAGTCCCAGTCTTACCCGTCTCCCGACCCGCTCAATCAAGGAGGAGCCAATAAATCCAGCCATAATGGTCACTAACGTGAAGATCACGCTGCAGATAGTTGACGACATTGAGGGCACAGCCGCGGCGAAGAGAGGTTCCGCATAAATCTGCGCCACTAACAGACCTTGGAATATAACCGTCGTGTTTAACACTGCCATCACGAATAGAGCTCGTCGGGTCAACCCCGATTTTTCTGTTGAGGAAATAAAAAACAAATACATTTACGTGGTAGATATATTTTGTCTAGATCACAAATGCACACGGCTAGGATACCACGCTCTCGGATAATATCAACGTGAAACAGCAAAATAATACTGCGGTACTGTAAAGCTCCCCTCCCCTCTCTATTTATAAATATAGATAGAAATATAGCCGTCTATTAAAATATATAATTTACGTAACCGGGATAATAAACATGTATTGATCATTCTCGAGTATCTATCTAAAGGTTTAGTTATAGGCTGTTTAACAAATAGGCATGGGTAATATCACTTTTACCCTATATCAAATCGTACCTATGTATGAATATCCGATATTGTATCTAAATATTTCAATATATATATATTCGTTGATATCTTCGTTCTGAATAGAAGTCAGTACTCCGTATTACATGGTGCCATGCGATTTATGAACGAATTTCCATATATAGATTTATAGATATATTGTAATATTTATGCAACCTAAGTATTCTTAAAGTATTTTATAATATAAAACGTGACATATCTGTGGCGGGTGAAAGGAAAAGGGGAGATCTCACGCCGGGCAAGGTGTTCTGCCCGGGGAGCGGCCAACGCTCCGAATAGTAGTTAGGAGCTGTTCTATATATACTGCTTTAACTTCTGAACTTTGTTAGTGGGATTTAGGCTTTGATGTGTTTCGCTTTTGGCGTGACGACAGCGCCGCCACATCACACCCCTGCTCAGACTGGAGGTCGATAGTGCAGTCCAATTGCCGGTGCGTCCTTAATGCCGGTGGGGAATGCATGCTGTGTGCGTAAGGGCAAGTGAAGCCGGTGCGAATGATATGTGTGTAATGCATGCCGTACTACGCACTTGCAAGTAATGCCGGTGAGAACGATGAGCCGGAGCAAGTGCCAGGGATTGCCTTATAGTCTGCGGTGAGTCGAGAAGAAGGCAAGTAATCTGCGAGAGTGCCGTGAAGCAGAGGCGAGCAGTAAGGCTCAGAGCCGTGCCGAACACTGTAGCGCAGAGAGTAGCTTGAAGATACAGAAAGCATTATTATTCCAGTGCTGCGTTGAACCTTTGTAAAGCTAGATGGCTTGTAGAATGTGAAGACTGCAGAAAATATCTGCTCGGGAGCGAATGAATGGGGTTACTTGAGGAAGATGACGAAGGTTTTGAAGTTGTAGTTTTCGAAGGTTTGTTGGTTGCGTGTTCATATCACGTCGGTGGTCACCACTGTGGCGGGTGGAAGGAAAAGGGGAGATCTCACGTCGGGCAAGGTGTTCTGCCCGGGGAGCGGCCAACGCTCCGAATGGTAGTTCGGAGCTATTCTATATATACTGCTTTAACTTCGGAACTTTGTTAGCGCGATTTAGGCTTTGATGTGTTTCGCTTTTGGCGTGACGACAGCGCCGCCACATCACCCCTCTGCTCAGACCGGAGGTCGATAGTGCAGTCCGATTCCCGGTGCGTCCTTAATGCCGGTGGGGAATGCATGCTGTGTGCGTAAGGGCAAGTGAAGCCGGTGCGATTCATATGCCGGTGTGTAATGCCACATATCTATAATAATATATCAATAGGATTTAGCCTCCGAGATCATAAAATAGAACATTAATTCAAATTTGTCGTGTTTATGCCATCTATCGTCTATCGTACGTACCACCTTGAGAGTTAATCAATTTTTGTTTGATAAAATCATTTTACATGATATATAATAAAGTAGATGGTGGTCTTACGAAGTATTTCTTTATTCCTTTACTCCAAAGAATATATATTTTTTAATCACACTTAATTATTTAAGGCTCTACATGTTTAAAAATAAGGACTGTAACATGTATTTGCAATAAAATAAAACTTTTATATTTCATTCCACACTTGTGGTGGAAATTATCACGTTTGAAACGACTTTGAAGGTCGGGGTGTACTTTGTGTTCGTTGTTTCAATACTGGTTATGGTGAGTGGTTATACCCCTAAGCCAAAAGAAATTATCCCATATCTATAAAGCGGGTATAGTTTTTCACAATCGGTGAAATAAACTTTCCTTCATACTTTTTAAATTCAAAATAACACTATTAAATATACATAATGAATTCTAAATTCATTTATTTTGAAATCAGTGCAACACAACAAAATATTAATATATATATATACTACTTAAACTGGATATTAAAAATTATGTGTTCTGTAATAAATCGTATGCTACTACAAATAAAGATTATTATTCATAATATTAGGCGTAAGCGTACCACCTTTTCGTTGTAAAGTAATCGTAATATCTGTTTTACCTATATATTCTATCGCGCTCGCGGTTTGTTCGATATCCGAATCAATGTATATATTTAGATATTTTACGTTTCGTTTCGAGTAGATATTAGATATTTTGCGATGATTCATATCAGCACGGTATCGTTAAATCGTAATATGTAAAACATAGTTAGTTCGTCGTTCGATATATAGATATTCAGGGAAAGCAACAGCTACACCACTCCTCTCGATGTAACACAGGGTAGCCTCTCAGCAACACGATCTTCCTTGCTTACACTAGAAGAACTACTACACGAATAGAACCACATCACTTGACTTATTTGGGCAGAATCTCAGTGTAGAAGTAATGTTTTACCCCAACGGGCATAATAACGATATGACACTCGTAGAATTTCAGACTGTTCCCTCTTAGTCACCTGTGCGATACTTTATACTGCTAAAAAAGTGGGAGATTACCATTCACCTTCATTTGTTCATATTTTCTTTTATTTTTTTACCCTCAATTCCTACAATACTTTAACTTTATGCTTATGGTATACAATATTATATATTTAGACAACTTTATATAGAAATTAATTATTATTTAATAATATTAATGCAATAATGCATCGTTACAGTACATATGGTGAGTATAAAGAAACGGAGACTCTTTTTACTAGTAACGGGGTATTCCACCTTCGTCCTCATGGGCGACAACACATCTGCATTTTGAATCTTGATCGAGGATAGATGTATTTGTCCATACGCCACAGCATATATTTATCAATAGGTGGAATGTATGCTCACTTGTTATCCGTATTGAAAAAAAATTCAACTGCATTGTTACAAGTTTAAGCTGGCATGTACAATGTCCACGCTCTGTCCATGTTCATGTCCTGTCGCTGTATGTCGGTTTGCCCTATAGATTGCTTACATATATTTGCCATAGTTAACATACTTGGTAAGTGTTATCAGAAAGATGTTGCTGCCTATCTCATGTTTCGGTTTCTCCCTCTAGCCTCAAACGACGCCCACGAGATAATCCCATTTTATAGTAGTGGATTCCCTAACGCCGCCACTATACGGCATTGATTTTGGCAAATGGAATTTCAATAAATTTCTCATAATCGCTCGGTTAATAATCTCCACACTGATGTCACAGTATTTTATTTATATTTGTAATGTTTGCTTTGAAAAGATAAAAAATTTGAATCTGAAGATAGCCGGGGTAAACTATTACACCAGGACGTAAAAGAACTCAGTTATCCCGTGACCGTGAGTGCTGCAAAGCACTCATGTCGGAGGTATAATAATTATTATATGTAAATATGTTAAAACGAAACGCGATGACCTCAAAGAATTTAATTTTTATTAAATGTGTATTATTCCACCCTTCAACAAATTGTACAGAAGTCCGAAGAATACAATTTGCCATTATGTCTGGCGTATGTAGACTATGAGAAAGCCTTTGATTTCGTCGAATTTTGGGCGGTGCTGCAATCCCTTCAGCAGTGCCAAGTTGACTGTCGGTATATCGAAGTGCTGAAGTACTTGTACAGTAGGGCTACGATGGCTATCCGAGTACAGAACTAGAGTACGAAACCTATACAATTGCAGAGAGGTGTAAGACAGGGTGAGGTGATATCCCCGAAACTCTTAACAACTGCATTGGAAGACGTTTTTAAGCTTCTGGACTGGAAAGGATACGGTATTAACATCAATGGCGAGTACATCACTCACCTTTGAGTTGCCGACAATATAGTCCTTATGGCAGAATCGCTGGAGGACCTAAGTACTATGCCCAATGACCTCAACAGTGTCTCCCAACGGATAGGTCTTAAGATGAACATGGACAAAACAACAATCACGTTTAACGTCCATGTCACACCTATGCCGGTTGTTGTTGTTGTAAATGTTGGGAGCACTAAGCTCGAAGTCGACGGCTCCATGGCGCAGTGGCTTAGCAATCAGTTGTTGCGCTGGGGGCCGCGGGTTCGAATCTCGCACGGAACAAGTATTTGTATGGCCTACAAATAATTGTTCCGGGTCTGGATGTTTGTCTTTGTGCAAATTATGTTTGTAAACTGCCTCCACGACACAGGAGAAAATCCTAGTGTGGAGTAACGTTTTTTTTTAAATAAAAGAATAAAAAAGAAAAAAAAGTTGTTAACAAGTATCTGGGAGTAGTAGTACCTGGGACAAATAGTCCGACTAGGTAAGTCCAAATTCGACCGAGAGGTCATTTGACGGATTCAACTCGGCTGGGCAGCGTTCGGGAAACTACGACACATCTTCTCGTTAGACATACTTCAAAACCCTAAAACGAAATTGTACTTAAGGATCTGAGATGTGGTGCTTTACGAGTGGAAATTTCGGGAATCAAGGAAGTGACACAACATTACTATTTAAAAATATATTTATTGCTTTTCGAAGTATTCTCCGCGAAATTTCACACGTTTTTCCATACGATGGAACCAATCATTGAAGCAACCATTCCATTTGGAAGTTGAGGTCTCCATAATGGCCGTTTTGTAGGCGTCCACAGCTTCTTCAGGTGATAAAAATCTATGTCCACGCAATTTATTCTTTATTTTAGGGAAGGTATAGAAATCATTAGGGCTTAGGTCGGAGCTGTACAGCGGATGGTCTAATAATTCTATGTTTTATTGCTCTAAAAACTCTTTTGTTCTGTGTGCGGTGTGAGAACTCGCATTGTCGTGATGGAGGATGATGCTGCGGTTGCAGTTCTCTTTACGGTGTTCAGAAACGACCTGTGGCAAACAAATGCTAGCATACTATTCTGCATTAACCGTTCTTTGTCCCTCAAGAGGAATAGTCGTAACATGGCCGGTTACGATTTTTTGCAACAATCCGTGAACGAACAATTTTTGTTGGCTTTAACTCATTTTCTAACACCCAAACTCGTGACTGGTTTTTTGTTTCGGTTTCGTACGCGTATATCCAGGATTCGTCACCTGATACGATGTATACA
Source organism: Parnassius mnemosyne (assembly GCA_963668995.1). Lineage (NCBI taxonomy): Eukaryota > Metazoa > Arthropoda > Insecta > Lepidoptera > Papilionidae > Parnassius > Parnassius mnemosyne. Next base: position 31,933,186 of record CAVLGL010000086.1, read on the forward strand.
GCATTTGAGAATCCTGCGTGGAATCTTTCGAGAGTTCTGACAAACCAAGTAGCGCGAGCCGCTTTTTGCTCTTCACAAAGCGAATGCAGTATCCATCAGGAAAACAACTTTTTTACACCTAATTGTTCATTATTTGTATTTGACTAATGACAATGTGTAAAATTGCCTGAATTTCGCGGTATGTCACATGTCGATCTTCCTCAATCAGCTTACGCACAGCATCAACGTTTTCTTGGGTGACTGCAGTTTTTGGACGACCTTAACGGGGATCATCACTGAGCTTGATACGTCCACGTTGAAATTCAGCAAACCAGCGATAAATTGTGGCTTTGGATGGGGCTTCATCACCAAATGCAGAAATCATCCGGTCAACACATTGTATTTGTGTTAAACTACTTTGAAAGTCATAATAAATCATCGCTCTTGAATTTTCTCGAGTCAATTCCATTTTCTCAACAACTAAACAAGTTTGATAAAACCTTGTGACAAGACCGAGAATCTTTTTTTAAATAAATAAATGGTATTCGATTTTTAAAACAAAGGGGTTTTCAATTAAAAAGATTTTAATATGACAGGAACAGTGGCAATATTCCATTCCCGATACTTTTATTGTAGCCTATGTACTGCTGGCTGTATGAGGAAGCTCAAGGTCGCTCAGCGAGCTATGGAGAGGGCTGTGTCCGGGGTTTCTCTGCGTGATAAACTTAGAAATTGGGATATCCGCAGTAGAACCAGAGTGACCGACACAGCCCAACGGATTTGTAAGCTGAAGTGTCAGTGGGCTGGCCATATAGCTCGAAGAATCGACAACCGATGGTAAAGAAAGGTTCTCGAGTGGCAGCCTCGTACTAGTAGGCGAAGTGTAGGGTGACCCCCCACTAGATGGAGTGACAACCTGGTAATACATGCAGGAAGTCGATGGCTGCAGGTGGCTCAGGACCGTGCTTTGTGGCATTCCTTGGGGGAGGCCTATGTACAAAGGTGGTATTATGAAATATTGTAATGATGATGAAGATGATGTGTATTAGTCTCATAAATACATGCAGTTATTAAAACTTTCTCCTAACCCTAAGATGTTTAAGTAGCAGTTAATTTAAATCTATTTGCCTTAAACGAATTATTGACTCGGTGGCCTGCCTCAACGTAGAATTGCCATCGGCGTAAGACATCATTTTTTTTAGGAGAGTGAGCAAACGAGCATGCGGCGCACCTGATGGTAAGTGACTACGGCCGCATATGAACAACTGCAACACCAGGGAGGGAATTGCAGATGCGTTGCCGGCCTTTTAAAAAGGAGTAGACTCATTTATTGAAGGTCCCTAAGTCGTATCGGTCCGTAAAAATTGCCGGTGGTAAATTATTCCACAGAGAGAATGTACGGAAATGATTAGGAAGAAAATTCCTAGTGAAAAGTACAGTGGTGGACCGCTAAGCATACAAGATGGTGTGGATGGTATAGGGAGTTTAGCCGCGATTTGCGTTCGTGAAATTTGGCGGCTGGGATTAATCTGAACAATTCCTCAAAGCACTCCCCGTGGTAGAAGCGAAAGAAAATGCAAAGAGATACAACATCTCTTCGCAGTGCCTACGAATCGAGCCGATCGGAAAGGACTCGGTCGTCGACGATTCGAGCCGCTCTGCGCTGGATGCGGTCAAGTGGAAGGAGCTGGCACTGTGGAGCCCCTGCCCAGAGATGGGAACAGTATTCCATGTGAGGCCGAACCTGCGCCTTGTAAAGTTGCAGGCGGTGTGCAGGCATGAAATACTGTCCCGCTTTGCTGAGCACGCCAAGCTTTTTAGAGGCCAATTTGGCCTTTTCTTCCAAGTGACCACGAAACTGCACGTCACTCTATATGTCGACTCCCAGAATTCCGATACTGTCTGAGGCAAGAAGGGGAGTGCCTTGAAACTGAGCAGATACGACAAAGGGGTAGTTTTTAGCGGTAAACGCGCAAACTTGTGTCTTCTGAGGATTGAACTGGACTAGATTTAATCGCCCCCAATCCGAGACTTTGTTCAGCAAAGACTCGACTTCAGACACAAGCTTGTTCCGGTACTCGGCGACGTTTTCCCAAGAAATATTGGCACGGCCGGTGTATAGAGCATCACCAGTGCTGTCATCCGCATAGCAATGTATACTACCAGTAAAGAACATATCATTAATATACAGAGGAAACAGCATTGGTATACAGCATCATTAATATACAGAAGAATCAGCACACAGTGTTGTGGAACACCAGCGTTAATAGGCTTATAGTCGGAGCATGCACCGTCTACAACGACCTTGATGGAAGTTGGTGATCCAATTGCACAATTTAACGGGAAGTCCAGCTTCGGAAGAAGCGCTTTGTGCCAAACCCGATTAAAGGCCTTCGCAATGTCTAAACTAACGGCCAACGCCTCCCCCTTGGACTCTACTGCCTCCACCCATCTATGGGTCAGGTAGACCAGAAGATCACCAGCTGATAGACCCCGACGAAAACCGTATTGGCGGTAACTTATCCGCTGGTGATCCTCAAGGTACCGCATGAGCTAGCAGTTAATAATGGATTCCATTATTTTGGAGAACAAGGTGATAGCGATAGGCCTATAGTTGGATGAATCTGAGCGATCGCTATTTTAGGGATCGCGTGGTTAAAAGCTGTCTTTTATGAATTAGGGACTACGCTTTGGGAGTAGGAGTTCCGGAAAAGACGCGTTAAGACCGGTGCAAACTCCGGAGCCCACGTCCTCAGCTCAATTGGGGGAATTCCGTCGGACCGACTCGACTTTAGAATGTCCAGGGAGAGGAGTGCTTTGCGAACCGAGCGCTGTGAGAACAGCACATCCAGAATGTACCACTCACACCGCGAGATGGTCGGCGGTGTTTTCCCCCCGTCATCAAGAGTCGAGTTGAACGCAAAAAGGAAGCCTAAAAGGTCGGCTTTGTCTTTTGCGGCATGGGCCAGTGAGTCATCCTCCCTGTGCAGAGATGGTAGTGATGGCTTACAGAAATTCCCTTGCACAGCCCTGGAGAGAGACCAGAATGTACGAGTTCCCGATGGTAGGCGAACTAGTCTCTCGCCAATTCCGCCTATGTGCTCTGACTTTGCCTTGGAAATATCTTTTTTTAAGGACCTGGAGGCGAAGTCATACTTCTTTTTAATTGTGCTGGTTTTTACATCCCGAGTCGCCGAAGCCGCAGCCCAGGCTTGATAACACTCCTGCTTACTGCGTAATGCAGTCTTACAAGAGCGACCAAACCAAGGCTGAGATCTGCCTCCGATGGGTACCAAGATGATGGAATACATATTTCCATTGCCTGTAGCACCACATCAATGACAGAGACGCAACAGCGCTGGGATCATCCGGCGAGAAGCAAACCCACCCCCATGGGTAGGATGCAAAGAAAGACCGCATTCCGTCCCAATCCGCCGACCTGTATTGCCAAACACGGCGGCAACCTGCAGAACGCAACCGCAAGGGGAGCGTGAGTGGCACCACACTCCGGATCAGACAATGATCCGAAAAGCCGAGAAGGGCATCGACGGAAACCTGATATCCGTCCATATGAGAGGTCAGCAGAAGGTCTAACAGGGAAGGTGTATGATCCTCCACATCTGGAATCCGCGTAGGCGAAGTAACCAGTTGTGTGAGACCATATGCCAAGGCAAAGTCATAAACAGATCTCCCCGCATGATCTGTTAAAAGTGAACCGAGGCATTCGGCGTGGTGGGCGTTCAAATCGCCAAGGATCGCGATCTCTGCAGATGGGACCTGTTGTAACAAGGAATCTGAAACCATTTGGACGTGGTCGATGAGTCGGTCTGTATCGGCATTACCGCTATGGGACCTATAGAGGCACCCGTAGACGCGCGGATGGTCGTCGCTGTCTACGAGTAACCAAAGGAAGTACGGGTATAATTATAATATGAGTGTACTATTGTGTCCGTTAGTACAGATGTACTCTTTATTTCCACACTACCATACTCTAGTAGGGCTATTAAAGCAGCTATTTAACAGCTTTACGTGTTTCTCGAGGCACGGGAGCGAAACGTCGCTAACATCCTGATGCCGAGCTGCTACTGAGAAATTATTTTCTTAATAGATCATAAAGAAAGCAAAGGGAAAGTACTTACTTATAAATTGCCACCAGGAAACTTTAGGGATTTCCTTTATATCGGACATTAGTTTCTTTTCTTCAGGCGTAGCATCTGTGAATTAAATTGGATTGTTTACTTTATTAACTTTATTGGAGACAAAACTAAAACAAAAGATAATAAAAATCATACAGAGAAAAAAAAAACAATGGTAATTAATTATAATTGTTATATCCAACTGTTACGTTGAGGATATACATAATTATGTATATTATGAATAACATGGTAAATTACTATCGTCTGTACAACAAGCAGAGCAAAAAGTAAATAGTTATGTTAACAGACGAGAAATGTTCATTATATTTCCAGACAATAATCTTAAAACTAAAAGTTACAATATGAAATATCCTCCTATTAATATAAGTTCCTTATATATAATTCATACTTGTTACTAAAATATGTTTTTAATAGGGTTTTGAAGGTTGAACGGGATATAAGGAACATATCGAGGTCTTTAAGCATTTAATTGTGGGGGACACACATAATGTTTGTATATTAGTGCTTTAATACCTATGTTGGTCCTGGTTTTAGGTATACAAAAATTTTTTTTTAATCATGTTTTGTGTGGTATCCGATAGCTTACATCGGCCAGTAAGTATAAAAACTTAATCTCGCCAACACAGATTTCCCAAAAATAGGTGGCGTCCATAAAAGAGCATCGCTCTTATAATGATAACATTTGACATTTTTTTTAAATTATACGAATCGCGAGGTAAATATATACGATAATTGACAATGCACAGGAACTTATTTTGGACATTTTCTAGTTTTTCTTCAAAAACCAAATAGAAAATATTATTAACTGGGCACACACATTCTAGATGAGATCTGACCAAAGACGCATATAGGCAGACAAGAGTATTTTTATATTAAAATGATTTTATTATAGGTGTAAGGTTTAATTAATATTTCTTCAATATTCCTACCTAGTGTGAGTTTTTTATCTAAGTATACTCCAAGATCACTTATACTAGATTCTGTAAAAAATTTATGACCAGAAAAAGAATGCGTGTGCTTCAATATTGTTGCTGTACATGTTATGTGTATTCATTTATTATAAGCCAAAAATAATATGTGGATTTTACAAAAATAATAAAGTTATTCTGTATTATTTTATGTCAACAAATATAGCAGAGTACAATTTTAAGTCATCAGCGTATAATAGAAATGTGCAGTGGTCAAAGCAAGTTGAAATGTCTTTAAAAATAAGATAAAGAAGAGTGACCGTAGTATTGATTCCTGTGGTACGCCAGATGTAACTACAACAGGCTAGTAAAAAAAAAAGACTACTGACTGTATGCCGTTTTGTAAGTAACTAACTTACGTAAAAGATTGCCTTTGATATCATTATAAGATTTTTTTAATGTGATAAAGGATCATCATTATCGAATGCTTTTATAAAATCGGTATATATATATATATATATATATATATATATATATATATATATATATATATATACCGCAACGATGCAACGCAATAACTGCAACACGGTCTTCTTTAAGCGTCCACTCCATATTTAAAAATGAGTAAAATTCTAAAAAGTATACGGTTTTATTTTCATGAACAATTCGAAATTTGAATTCAATAAACTTTTTTGTGGCCAGCATTCTAAAAGAAAAGTTTTTACTGTGTGACAATACTTATGACCTGACTAGGTATATATATATATCCGTCGATTGACCTCTCGGTCGAAGTTGGACTTACCTAGTCGGACTATTTGTCCCAGGTAAACATGCTCGTCAACAATTTCGAGCTTAGTGCTCCCAACAACTACTGGCATAGGTGTGACATGGACATTGAACATGATCTTTGTTTTATCCATGTTCATCTTAAGACCTATCCGTTGGGAGACACTATTGAGGTCATTGAGCATTTTTTTTATAGGATCGAGTGACAAACGAGCACACACATTACCTGATGGTAAGTGTAATAAGTAATAAGGACTATATTGTCGGCAAATCGAAGGCGAGTGATGTACTCGCCATTGATGTTAATACCGCATCCTTTCCAGTCCAAAAGCTTGGAAACGTCTTCCAATGCAGCGGTAAAGAGTTTCGGGGATATAACGTCGCCCTGTTATTCACCTCTCTGCAGTTGGATAGCTTTCGTACTCTGGTTCTGTACTCGGATAGCCATCATAGGTCTACTATACAAACACTTCAGCGCTTCGATATACCAACAATCAACTTGCCACCGCTGAAGGGACCGTAGCACCGCCCAAATTTTGACGGAATCAAAGGCTTTCTCATAGTCCACAGACGCAAGAAAAAGTGGCAGATTGTACTCTTTTGTCTTCTGTACAATTTGCCGAAGGGTGTGTATGTGGTCTACGGTACTAAAACCCTTTCAGATACCGGCTAGTTCGGGAGGCTGGAAATCGTCAAGTCTGCGTGCGAGACGATTCGTAATGATTCTCGAAAACAGCACGTAGACGCGGCTCAGAAGGGAAATCCGTCTGTAGTTCTTCAGGAGAGCGTTATCGCCTTTCTTATCTTAAAGAACAAGACCACCGCGTTTCTGCTCCACGCCTCCGGAGGAGTGCCGCCATAGAGGACAGAATTAAAGAGCCTCTGAAAGATTACTAGAACCGGTTTTCCATCCGCTTTCATTAGATCCGCTGTAATTTCATCCTCAACTAGGGCCTTGCCGTTTTTAAGGTGCTGGAGAGCCATTCTAATCTCACTCTTAAATATAAATCTTATATATAGGAATATCTTCGGAATAGTGTCAGAAAAGACACGCTCTTCGATCGTTACTCACATTTGCGTGTGGTTCCAACGATGACGTGTACAGCTGCCCATAGAAACTCTTAATCTCACTGAAAATCTCAGGTGTCCCGGAAACGATGCTGCCACACTCAGTCTTCAGCTGTGACAGTTGGCTCTTTCTGGAAGACAGATCTCTGGCAAGGCTTTAGAGCCTTAGTTCCGCTCGATCGCTTCTTCAATACAAGTTGTATTGAAGTTGCTTAAGTCTCGCCGCATGCATTTGGAGATCTGTCTGTTCAGTTGCCTGTATGCTGTCAAATCTGTAGAATACTGCAGCTACATTTCCTGTCTATCAGCCATGAGATTAGAGTGTGATCGGAGAGTTTTTGTGTTCTGCTACAGCGGGTCTTGCAGAACTTAGCTCCGACCGCATGGACAGTTTCCACGAGCTTATCGTTCATATTGTCCACTTTATTGCAATCTCCTAGGCACTGAAGACGGTTTTGTAACTCGAGCTGAAAGGTTTCGGTACTTGGGACTAGAGCACGAGGGGGACGGAAAGTTGACTTCACTAGACGAGACCTCTCCAACTTAACGTTCTGGTTCAGTGTGCCTCTAACCATTTGGTGATCACTCCCAGTTTTCACCCTCGCGATCACGGAGACATCACTGAACAGTTGTCGTCTGGTCGTCATAATAAAGTCAATCTCATATTTTGTCCAACCGTAGGGGCTCGACCAGATCCACTACCTGTGGGACCGCTTCTGGAAGAAAGAGTTCATCATATAGAGTCCCTCCTTTTCAATGAAGTCTGCCAGCTGCTGGCCTCTTGGGTTCCGTTGCCCTATTCCGAATTACCCTACTGTCAGCTCACCGTTCTCTCTTGTGCCTAGTTTTGCGTTGAAGTCTTCCATTCACACTGTATAGTGGGTTTTGGAGGAATGCATGGCTCTAGAGATATTCTCATATATTTCCTCCACCTCCTAATCGGGGTGTGCCGAGGTTGGTGCGTAAACCTGTATATCCTTCAGCGAATACCGTTTGGTGATTCTTAGTATTAGGTACGCGACCCTCGTCGACACACTCTCAATCTTTACAACGTTGTTAACGTGAGCCTTGTGGACGATAAATCCGACACCTCCTTGGGATAGATGGTCGCACTCCCGGTGATAGAACAAGTTGCCGAATTCGAGGATAACCGTGTCCTTCCCTTCTCTTTGGACTTTGGATAATCCTATAATATTCCAATACTGCTTGCCTATACATATATATAGAAATATATATGTAATATATATATATATATATATAGAAATCAACGTGACACAGACAAATTAGTTCTAGATGTCATTCCTGGGTTCGTTAAACACAACGAAATTGCCTAAATATGTGTGTACAAATATGAGCGGATCAAATAAAATGACCATAGGAAAACTGCGCTGTCCAATTACTTTTTTAATAGTTTATTCATAAGGGAATCAAGTTTTTTCTTTTTGTCGGTAACAATATACATAGGAAACATATAAAGATTATTTTGAAATTAAAAAAAAAACTAAATAAAATTGTAAAATATTGCCATAAAGTAAACATTTATGTTGACGAAACCATCAATTTCAACATGTCCACCCTATACCTTGCCAACAAAAAGATCTGATTTAGACGAATTTTTGTTAAAACAGTTCATATATTTGACAGTTATATTGAAAACTTTATTCAAGAGCACAAAATTAATGCATGTTTTAGAGTTTTCTAAAAGAAATAAAATAGATAATTCATTTTAATTGTTGTCCTCAAAAACAAGGTTGGCGGAATTTTCCTTTACGTAACGCATGTAACAGGTACTACAAAGTGAATATATATTAAATTTGTAGATTTTTTCGCACTTCTGGTAACATTTTCAAAGTAAACGTCAAACAAAGTTTGAACGCCTATCTGCCAATTTGACGTTATTCGTTACGAAACGCGGTGGAGATTGTGTGTGATAAAATTTTGTTCCATTACAAATTCGTGTTTTCTCAGGTAAGAAGGTTGCTACGTTTTGTTTTTTCCTTAATTTTCTTTCAAAACAGTATAATGTTGATAATTTGTAACACAAATGTCGTATATTCATTACTTTTTACTTAAAAATGATTTTAAGCCCACTTTTCGTAACATCAATTACGTAACTATACATATTAGCGGAACTAATTTTGTGACGTAACGGAATTATAAGGGCATGTCTTATATCTTATATCATAGCTTTGAATTAGTGTAGGTAGTTTGTCTGAATATGTCTGCAGCTACATAATATTTTTTTCATCTTTCAGATACATTTAAAAGTTATCTTTACAAAACCTACCTACAAAACAGAATGACCCGAATGACCGAATGTGCAAAACGATTCCGAGAAAATATTAAAAAAAAAGATAAATAAAAGTATGAAGTTTACAAGAAAAAAGAATTAGAACGAGTAAAAGAAATGTCAATAAAGAATAAATGAGCTCAGCGAAGAAGAAAAACACAAAAAAAGACCGTGGAGAAATTATAATAGAAATCAAAACAGCAAAAAAAGAAAATAAAATAAGAAAGTAAGACTTATGAACCAAGAAACATTAAAATTTGTAATCGTTTGAAGAAGATAATATTTTTTCGCGATCGATCGATGCAATGCAATCGAAAAAAAAATGAAGAAAGATTTCACTTATTAGTAGGACGATTTTTTAAGTTCCTATATTTTATAAAAATATTACTATAGTATTACTAAGTAGAGATTGAATGTTTTGAATTTTTAATTTTATACTAAGAAGTAACCCTTAAAATATTATTAATATTAAAAGAATTTTAAGTATTGTTTCTTTATTGCTTTGTTTTTTTTTATATTTCAAACGCTGAAATATTTTTAGTTTTGATGACTCAAATAGCTAAAAACATTTCAGGGTGTGAATTATTTTACAGACTTGAATATTTTTTTTAATTTTATGAGTCACTAATCTAAAGAACAAAAACTTTTAAAATTATAGTAATTAAGTATTATTTAGTACTTAATAAAAAATGGTGTACTTATGGAAAAACCCGAAGCAGTTCCTTTTCGTAACACATTACTCCATTAACGTAACTGTCCCACAGTTATTAGTTTTAATTTTTATGTTTATCTTACAAATATTGTTGATTTGAGTGCTTTTGAAAGTTTCATAGTGTTTATTTTTTAATTTTTTTATTTCTCTAATAAAGTTTGATATTGAACGTGTTTGAAATATTGTGGAAAATGATATTTTTTTCCCAAAATATCTGTAATGGAGCTTTACACAGTAGATTATCTAAATTTCTATGAATAATTTTGTAATAAGCTTAGTTTTTAAAAATATTTGTTCCTTGATTTCATTCAAACAATAAAATTTATATGAATAATAATAGTTTTATTTTATTAAATCAGTAATTAAAAAAGTTACGAAACTGAATAAATACTGGAGTATGCGGTCACTTAAATTGGATTTTTATGAATATTATTAAAACATTCTTAATATTTTTTACATTATTGGACAATTTATTCAATTTAACACCGAAATATTCACATTTAAGTCCATTACGATTTATGATAAATATATAAAGGGTTCCGCTTACGTAACGTGTCATTTTATTTGAAATCCGCTCATATATCATAAGCAGTGGCTAACAATACCAAAATTTGTCATTACGCTTGGCAATATTACAGTCAACGTTTAACGAAAACCTTTGATTTTACTGTCGGTGTTCAGCAAAGTTACCCACTAGGTCCAGCACTTTTCAGTTTGGGAATTCAAACCATTATTTGAAATTGGAAATTCAAGCTGAATATTTTTTTTTTTATAGGATAAGGGTGACAAACGAGCACACAGTCCACCTGATGGTAAGTGGTTGCTGCGGCCCATAGACATCTACATCTATCCTCGTTTGCGAATCAAAATGCAGATGCGTTGCCACCCGTGAGGACTAAGATGGAATGCCTCATTTCCAGTAAAAAGGGCCTCCGGCCACCTGCACTCACCAAGCGAAACGCAGAGGTAAACCTCTACTTCACGCTGGTATTCTGTGAGGTCGTGGTACCACCCCGGTTCGAGCCGGCCCATCCGTGCGACAGCAAAAGCTGCCGCGTGGCTCTACCACTGTGATTATTGTGAGAATATTTGCTACCTGGACGAAGTTACACTTGGTGGTAGAGCAGATGACTTCCCCAGTGATTTTATCGAAATTTTCAAATTATTGGTCTTGAACCAAATAGCAATAAATGTGAATCATTTTTCTAATCATTTCTTTGTTTTTTTCATTTTTTCATTTATTTTCATGTTCTAACAGAGACCGTTTAGCTCAAAAGTTCAATAATATTTCTCCAGGAATAAAAACTGTCAGTATGGATTCGCTATACCAGCTAGGTGCCCCGTTGTTTTTCGATAGAATTAAACATATTTTAAAACGAAATTATTTTTTATCATTGCTCTTATTATTTTAAAATATTGTCTCTTTGTATCTAGATTAACATAATCACTCCGCTCAAGTCCAGCCAGGAAATGTTGGGATATTTTAAAAGATGTTGATAATAATGTTAAAAAAGTTCTTGGAATTTTTTTAAATTTTAATTTACCCATGAGTTTGGTGTGAGAAATTTTTCTAGTGGTGCATTGCCTGCTTTCCTTACTTCCGTGCACAGTGTAAGTGACTTATGTAACTTATTTTTAAATTACAAAGTAGACCTATGCTTTGATACGTAGGCAGGGAAGACATGGAAAGCTCAAAAGAAAGAAAGGTTCCACTGGAAGTTAACCAACAAAAACAGTGGGGTATTCCATTGGTACGCAGTGTGCAAAGAGATTTGTTTCATAATTTTCATAGTGCCCATAATCAGGCACGCCTTCTAGATGTTTCGAATAAGGAACCTAGTCACTGGTTACACGCTTTAACATCAAGTAATCTCGGCAAATTACTCGATGGGGAGAGCTTGCGCATCGCCGTAGGAATCCGACTAGGAGCGGTGATTTGTTAACCACATCATTACCCCTGTGGTAGCAGCGTCGACGAGTTAGGGCTCCACGGAATTTCATGTCAGAAAAGTGTCGGTAGATTTCATGGCACGGTTCTTTGAACGATGTCATCTGAAGTACTCTTGTCTCTATAAATATTCCCTCGGTTTTAGAACCTTGTTGAAAATTTAGAGACGACGGCAGAACACCCGATAGTATGTCATTTGTCACGTAGAAGAGAGGTGAAGCTCTAGTGTAGCTAGCTAAGTTTGTCGAACTACTTGTGTAGACACTTTTTTTTCTATTTATTTGGATCAACAACAGAAAATAAACAAAATACTAAAAAATATAACTCAACACTGCGACTACATGTTCTTACAGGTAACCAAAATTTACATAAATAGCAAAGAGTTTTTTGGTAGGTAACTAAAAACAATAAAATTATTTCACATTATGAAGTTGGTGTTTAGACATTTTATAAAAAAAGAATCAAATCCCTTATAAAACAAATTAACTAGGAATATTTGATTTAATTGTGCAGTCTACGGAGAGCAGAACGTATAGGACGGCGTGCTTTATGTTACGGCACGCTCTGCCTAAAAATAATGGAAAAATTGTTGTAACTGCCATTCTTTAAAAATAGGGCAATAGAATCTAGTGCTACGAATATGTGCAAAAGCATTCCCGTGGCCCCGACGATATGCTACGAAGGTGATAGATACACCATTCAGTTTTGATTGGTGCGAGTATTCATCATGTATTATAATATATACACACTCGCTTGTAATAAGAGGAAATTATCACTAATCTGTATTTAAATGATGTTCTACTTGCTACCTTGAGATTATAATATTACATAGTCTGCTCAAAAGAGTCAATTAAGTAATCAAAAAAAAAAAAAGAAAACCGCTAGAAAAAACTTAAAAGAATAAAATAATTTCCACAATCCTCGGAACAGATCGCTGGATTGAATCGATTTCTTCAGAACGGTTATAATCCTGTATACAATCTATTTTGTTATTCATTAGCTTCAATTATTCGTATAATTTTTTTTTATTGGTGTGATAACTCAACCTGTAAAATTTGACCTGATGGTAAATCGCTACTGCAGCCCATAGAATCCTTCAACCAACTTAAAAGAAGAAGGCTGCAGATGTGTGATGATATCTGAGGCCAAAGGTGGAATACATTTCAGACCGAAACACAGCGCTGCACGCACTGCTGCTTGGCGGCAGAATTAATAAGGAGCCTAAGACCTGCCCAGATGGACTCCTCGCAGAAAAGAAGTTCTACCGCTTAGAAAACTTATTTACTCGGGATATGCTATTTATTGTCCATAACCTTAGTTTGATATTAAGACTTAACAAATCGGTTAGCGTTTAGCCTGACGTCAAAATGTGCACTTTGTGTAGTAAATTATATTTTCAAGAACAACGATATTTTTTCTATGATTCCTACCACCAAAATCTGGATTAAGCGCCCTTCGAAGCACTTGCAATTCTTCTTTAACCAGCTCAGAATTGACCGACGTGCCTCTGAAGTATGCGATTGCTTGTGCAGCCTCCTGTAAATATAAGAGATGATATACATGTGTGTATAAATTTTACGTACGGCATTGGTATGGCGACTTGAGTGATCGCCTGAGTCGTAAGTTAAGAGAATCACGTGTCCGTGATCCGTGTGTCACCTTGACCCACTAATAAATCTAATATTATAGCAAACCCGAGCCACAATCTAGGACTACATTACTTATTATATCAGCAAGTGATATTGTTTGTAGTGAAGCAATGGCTTACTATGTAAAAAGACAAACTTTATATGTGATAGCCAAAAGCGGCTCAAATAAGGTATACCCAACTCATCCTGTGGGTACCCAAAAATAGATTAAAGAAGAGACCCAAAAATATTTTGGTGTTAGATATAATATGCTAATATAACTTCCCAGTATTTGAAAAATATTTAAAATCGTCGCTACACAGTTAATTACTATCCTATATCATTACGTAGGTATAGTAAGAGGCAATAGAGGAAAAGTGAAGAAGAAGATGGCAGCAGCATCTTCCATCCTAACAGCTGAAATAAAATAATAAAAACGCTTGCTAAGCGTGACAAATATTGCAAATATCCCCACTTTGAGGAAATTTATAGGAGAGGTCTATGTTCAGCAGAGGACTTTTGATAGGCTTTAATAGTTAAAAAAAAATATCTAGACTAGCAACGGGACCAGTGTCAGTGTTGATATATAGGCCTGTGGTTTAGTGTTTCACTGCTGGCTGTATGAGGAAGCTATGGCATGCTCGGAGTGTCTCTGTGTAATATAATTTACAATAAAAGTATCTGCAGTAGAACCAGAGAAAGACATCCGAACCGAATACCGATGTGCTCCCCCATTTCTTCAAAGGTTCATGAGTGGTAGACTCGTACCGGTGAACAAAGCTAAGGGCATGCCCCGTGTCAGCGTTGACAACTCTACGGATTTTGTGTGGCAATTGTGGCAAATCCTACTGTTCGCGCCAAGCGCTAATTTCGGGAACGAACGCGAGAGGGCGCGCGGCTCAGTGTCATACCGGTTTGACATTCGGTCGTGCGTAAAACGCCCAAGGGCAGTCAGTCGTCTTTAGGCAGTGCTAACGATTGGCACGCTGTCATTTTGTCGGGAATTCGGAATAATTCAGCGCGGCCAGTAAATATACGGTCTACCATTGTGACGCGCATTCCTGCTGGAGAGCTTCCCAGGGACTCATTGTGTTTGACTCAGAATCTGCATAAGTGCATTCGGCAATATTAGCAAGTGCGGGCTCTGATATTCTAGAATTAACTGTTGCGACGCGAAACGGTAGTGACCTTTGATCCCTAAACTCCGTGTGCGTTTTGTGCGTTAACCTTATACCCCGCGATAGTTAGTGGCTTCTGTATGTTAGTAAATCGTACGATAGAGTTAATTGACTGTCATCGTGACGAACGAGGAAAGTTACTGTGGTCGGGCGCCGAAGCAGTCTGAAGCGGTGCAGCATTTTGGAGCAGCCTGGAACTCGGCAGCGGCTGCTCGCCTATGCTTGACAAGGCCCCACACATTCACACCTCACTGTACACTACTCGCCATCCACTATTACACACACTCACGGCCTGCCCAAGCCTTGGTGCGAAGTTAGCTTCGGATAATGGTAAGTACTATGTCTTTCTAACGTCCTCCCATCTGGTTTATTGTAATTAGGAATTTCCACGTGGCCACATTGAGGCCCGACCTACGTCTGCTCGGGAAGTCTTCAGCTCATGGGCCCCTGAGGATTTGACCCTTTAAGGGAGCAGCCGTAGGCCGTAAATCCTACTTTATGGGAAATGTAGTCGACTGTTTACATCCTCATGCGCAGGGATATATTTATCATTCAAGTAAGGGTAAAAAACGATCTCACAGTTCACATCACGATAATAGATTCCGTGGCCCATAGACTCATAAATCTATCCTCAATTAGAAAAGAAGTTCGTTTTTACACAAATTTTGAATCCGATTATCATCACACTGCCGTCAAATACTTTTTTACAGATTCTCTTATGTGGAAAATATACTCTCCTTTTTGGAACAGTACACATCCAATTTTTGAACAGAACTTCATGTTATGTTTTTATATATGATGTTTTTTTCTATGCCTGTGATATCTTGACTTCTTCTGGTCGAAAGAAATTGATAACTGAAATTTCTCTTTATCGGTCCGTTAAAACCCACTGTAGAACAAGAGCCTTTCACGTTAAGAAAGATTTGTCTTATTCGTCACGCTTAGCAGTGTTAAAGTACTCAGTAGCAGATGTCTAGCTACTTACTATCTGGATTGTAAATAATTTTATGATTAAATTTTTAAAAGCTTCCAAGCGATTAGAAGTACCCTTAACCGACGTGCGTGTATGCGTAGATATATGGATGTAAAAGAGGCGAGAGAGGTGTGTCAGGATCGCGCCAAATGGAAGTCAGTAGTCTCCGCCTACCCCTCTGGGTGACAGGCGTGAGTGTTTATGTATATGTATGTATGTAAGCTTCCAAGCGATGACGGTTCCGTGGCGCAGTGGCTTAGCAATCAGTTGTTGCGCTGGGGGCCGCGGGTTCGAATCCCACACGGAACAAGTATTTGTATGGCCTACAAATAATTGTTCCGGGTCTGGATGTTTGTCCTTGTGCAATTTATGTTTTAAACTGCCTCCATGACACAGGAGAAAATCTTAGTGTGGGGGTAACGCTTTTTAAAGAAAAAAAAAACAAGATTATAGTTAATCCTACTATGACCGTGACCATCATTAGAGCTATTACAGGATGATAGACAAAAAAAAGAACGCGAAATAGTCGAATTTGTTTTCATCGAACTTACGTTTTCGTGGCCTTTCCTCATCAGATGCATGGGTGACTCCTTCAAAAAAGATATTAGAACTACTCCAAGCACTGTCATGGATAAGCAGATGTAGTTCATTGTGCTATAGTTCAAATAGCCTCCCATGAGATACGAAACCACCATCCCTATCCAGTAGAAGACCATCGCGAATGACGTCATTGCCCCTCGTATGGAGTCTTGGCAGATCTCGCTGACGTAGATTGGTACAACCACCAATATACCACTGCAGAGTCCAGACAGAAAAATTGCCGCGAGAATGACTTCAACCTTGTAGCACATAGTTATAATGACCCAATTAATCTGTGGATACAAATACGACCTGAATGACATATTATGTAATAATATTTTAAGTAGGTTGTAAAGTTTATAAACGTAACGATAAGTCTTACCATAATAATTATAATTCAATCTTGTACTCATTAGTGTTCGTCAGAATGCATAATAGGATATAATTTTATTAACATCGATCTAAGTTAATACAACTTTAAAATTTCCAAAGTACTCGTAATTCATTAGAATAGTAATAGAATAAATTTTATTCAATATAGATTATTACATAACACATATTGTAAAACATTTTTTTATTTACGATTGTTTCGGAAAAAGCCTTAATCCTGTTAAAACCACCAATAAGCTCAGCAGGATTATACTTTTTTAACATAATATACAACCGTAAAATAATTATGTACATTGGTCTATATGGATTTTGATATAACCAGCATGATAGCAATCACCTCATTCCCAGGGGTTAAGATATATGGGGGTCTCGTTGAAGCTTCGCTACAATAGTTATTCCAAGAAAAACAGTGGTATCCACAAGACTCAACTCTTCCACATTTAGGAGCCCATTTTTTATTCGAATGTTTAACATTAGGTTTTGTGAATTTAATATATTTTATCTTATTGCCGTTTAAAAAGAAATTAGTGGCGCCAAACCAATGTACTAATTTCAAAAGTGCATTATTATTTACATCGTCGTGATTAATTGCCTGCCTTTTGATTTCGAAAATTAAAGAGGTCAGCAAAGATAAGATCATTAGCAAATGATATTATATCGTGACTGTCCCCTACAAGATAATGTAAAATTAACAACTGTAATGGGCCAAGAATCGAGCCCTGAGGAACGCCGAATATTTTTAATTTTAATTAATACTACCGATCCGGAGGAAAATTTACCATTGATTAAAAAAAAATATGTTTTGTTACTTAAATTATCATCATCATTATTACAGCCCTTCACAAGTCAACTGCTGAAAATAGACGTTGCCCAAAAAATACCACAAAGCACAATCCTAAGCTGTCTGCATTCATCAAATTCCTGCATGTCTTACCAGATCGTCATTTCATCCGCCGCACACTTCATCTAAGTGTACGAAGCTACCACTTAAGAACCTTGCTTCCCCATTGGTTTTCGGTTCTTTGAGCTGTATGGCCGGCCAATTGCCACTTTAGCTTACTAATCCGTTGGGCTATGTCGATTACTCTGGTTCTACGGGTATCCTCATTCCTAAATTTATCACGCAGAGAAACCCCGAGCATATCCATCTCCATAGCTTGCTGAGCGACTTAGAGCTCCCTCATATGGCCAGCAGTAAAGGACTACGTCTCAGATCTATAGATCCTTACTAGCAATACGCCCTTGCGGGCTTGCTGCTAGTGTTTTCAAGATTTAAGGTATATCTAATGAGAAGATCGGCCGCAATCTCCCGAAAACTGCCCAGTTGAGTTGAATCCATCCATTAACCTCTCGGTCTAAATTGGTCTTACCTAGCCAGACTATTTGCCAGGTCAACATCCTCTTCAAGAACTTCGAGCTTAGTGCTCCCAACAACTACCGGCTAAGGGTGTGACATAGACGTTACAAATGATCTTAGTTTGTAATTTGTCTATGTTCATCTTAAGACCTATCCATTGGGAGGCGCTGTTAAGGTTATTGAGCATAGTGCTTAGGTTTTACAGTGATTCTGCTATAGGGACTATATCGTCGGCAAATTGAAGGTAAGTGATGTAATCACCATTGATGTTAATACCATATCCTTTCTAGCCTAGTAGCTTGAGAACGTCTTCCAATGCAGCAGTATTGATTTTCAATGATATGATATCACCTTGTCTTACACCTCTCTGCAGTTGGATAGGTTTCGTACTCTATTTTTATTAGATAGTGTGACAAACAAGCACACAGTTCACCTGATGGTAAGTAGTTGCTGTGACTCATGGACATTTACATCTATCCTCAATAAAGAATCAAAATGCAGATGCATATTCACCTGTGAGGATTAAGATGGAATGCCTCTTTTTCAGTAAAAAGGGTCTCCGGTTCCATACACTCACCAAAAGAAGCGCAGCAGTGTTAAGATTCTATTTTATACTGGTATTCTGTGAGAGCATAATCCATCCCTGGCCGTTCGACCGCCCCATTCGTAAAATAATCTGGTGTTGTACTCGGATATACATTGAAGCTCTACTTACAAACATTTCACTTCATAATCTGCAACACTATGATTCATAATGTTACCACTAACCATTTCGACTTGGAAGTGGTTTATGACTTGTGAGTATTAATAACCGTGTCGTTGCGGTGCAAGACATTTGATCAACCCATTTCGTATCGTGGATATCATAAGAGCCGTTTATGGGATATGCTAAATTTAAAAAAATGGCTTCTAATAGATACTGGTATAAACATTTTGTTAATGCGATGCATAACAGGAAGCAGCGCCAAGAGTGCTAAACGTCCAGTATTGCTTTCATCAATCTACTTGTAAAATGCGACTACTGATGCAATTCCTCTCTACAATTCTGGAAGGTCCATGACAAACATTAAACTTGCCCTGAGGTGTTTTGCATTAATATAAATATTTTATATTAATTTAAAGCACCCCAGGGTAATCATTCTCGTTGACAAATATTCAGATTTAGAATAATTATTTATAGGCACATAATTGGTTTCTGCAAGTTTATTTTTGTATTCCGCTGTCCTCTGACGAAACTAATGGCATTGATTTTTTGTAGTCTTAACCAAAATCGCTTTTAAAGTATCTTTAAAATTCTCACTATATATTAAACTTACTACTTGAAGAACTGAAAACAGCATACAACAATACTTTTTTCCAATTGTTTCTATAATGTAGCTAACACATGGTGTGCTTATCAAGGCGCTGATTGAAGACAGGCTGCCTAAAAGGGCAACCTCGGTCGCCGTCATTGGTCGGTCGAGGGTCGTGTTTGCAGACGAGAAGAGCCTCAGAGTGGAAGATGGCCAGGTGTAAATGATGCCCATTGACATGCAGAGGTAGCCAGCTGGAAAATTTTATAAATGTTTTAGCAAGGATTTCATGGATATATATTTACTCGCGCCCGCAGCGGTAATGGGACCGTGACAAACGTATGATATAAGAATTGTAGGTATTATAGACATTTATTTTATTTACTTATCTATTTTGACTAATCATAAAATTCTTTTTGATTTCGAACCACGACTATCTAAGTTTGCATTCCGTAGCCTGCCATTAGGCTACTTTCGCTTCAATTTTTTGTCTTAACTTGGATTGGTGAAACCCCATGCCTATACTAATGCCGTTAGAGTTAATTAACACATAATATTGTGACGACGCTTTATAATTAATAATGCATTTTATCTAAATTTATACGAAACTTTTTACTTTTAACCAGTTAAAAATATTACTAAGTGCATTCTTAATGTAATTATGTAGTGTAGATAAACACTTATTTGAAAATATTACTGTGCTATCGTCAGTAAACAGAATCATTGGTGAAGTCACTACACTATGAGAGTCATTTTTTTATATGTTTAAAATAATAAAAACCCAAGGACAATGATTTGCAACACGCTATAATGTATTTGTTTAATTTTTTATAGAATAAGGGTGACAAACGAGCACACAGTCCACCTGATGGTAAGTGGTTGCTGTGGCCCATAGACATCTACACCTATCCTCAATTACGAATCAAAATGCAGATGCGTTGTCACCCGTAAGAACTAAGATTGAATGTCTCGTTTCCAGTAAAAAAGGGTCACCCCTTCTCTACACTCACCGTACGAATAACAGCAGAGATAAGCTGCTATTTTACGCTGGTATTCTGTGAGAGCGTGGTCCTTCCCTGGTCGAGCCGACCCATTCGTGCAACTAGTACTATAGCTACTACTACTACTACTGCTACTACTGCTGCAGCTATATTACTGGTATACTAACTATACCAGTATAATAGCTGCAGCATGGCTCTACCACGTATATATATATGATTTATTTCTGATTTCGTTTTTGTACAAACTTTAGTGATAAAAGTTGCTTGTTCTCTGTTCTCGTTACATTACTATTTTTGTTACAATATTAAGTCGTGTTTTTTTTTCAGAATCTAATGTTTATTAAAAAAAACTAAGTTTTACGGATTCTATCGTGTTTAATTAAACTTTTTAATTCGTTTCGGGTGCTTTACGGCACCCATGGTCACGGTGGCTGAGGTGTTTGAGGTCCCGACGACATAGTTAATCCGGCTGCCTTCAGTGGTTTAACATTAATTTTTGGTCCGATCCATGCAGAATGAGCTCATAGTATCTTTAACTCTGGCAGTGGTATTCTTGGGTTTGGATTGAGTTTTATTAATTATAGGATCCCAAGCAGATTGCAGCACCCATCCATCTTCTCTATTGAAATTAGGCTGTTTTTTTTTAATTTCAATAGCCTCTCGAATCCTCCTTGGTAGAAATCGATTTCCTTTTGTGAGGATTTGTGGTCTATTAAATCTAATGTAATGGCGGGGACGATCTTAAACATGTTTATAGACTGCAGACTTCCCGAAACTTCGGTACTGGAAGTATATCAGTCAGCTATATGTTCTTTTATGCGGGTTTTTATAGATTTTTTTTTGTTTATTCTATGTAAGATAGACCACATTCACAATCCTGCTTGTACACTCCTGCATCTTGTATGTGATGTGACACTTGACGGATAGTAAAAATTTACTAATCTTATTCGGCGGCTTGAAATAAGTTTTTATAGAAGCTCGCTTCAAGATGTAGCCAACCTTATCTATGACTCCTCAGACGTAGTGAAGTACATCACAATTGAATCTCGACGTGAATTTGACAATACTATCATGTGCCAAACCACCGAGGTTGTATGGATTACTGAAAATACACAAACAAAACGCTTCACTACGTCACATAGTGAGTCAGATTGATTTACTAACTTATAAGTTGGGAAAAATACTGTCATCACTGAGAGGACATACGAGAGCACACACAATATATTCATACCATTTTGTGAGTGAATTAAAAGACCTACATCTCGCTAACAATGAAACTATGGTCAGTTTTGATTTTCAGTCACTATTGAGTTAACCGTCAAATGCCTTTTGTACGCCGATGATCAAGTCATACTTGCATCGTCGGCAGCCGAGTTGAAAATGATGGTTACATTAATGAACAGGACATTAAAAGAAAAGGGAATGAAAGTGAACGCAAGTAAGACGAAAGTTATGGTTTTTGAAAGAGAAGACAGCAAAACGATATGTGAAATAAGAATAGAAGGGGAGTTGGTAGAGCAAGTAGATGAGTTTGTATATTTAGGATGTGTGTTTAACAGGGATGGTAGATATGATAAGGATATAGAACGAAGAGTGAATGCTGGAAATAGAGTGAATAGGGCTCTACACTCTATTGTGAAAAGTCTGAATGTGTCCAAAAAGGCACGTATGGCAATTCACAATACTGTGTTAGTACCTACTTTAATGTATGGTAGTGAAAGTTGGGTGTGGCAGAAGAAGCATGAGAGTAGAATAAATGCTGTAGAAATGCGGTCATTAAGGAGTATGTTAGGGATGAAGCTGAATGACAGGGTGAGAAATTGTTTAATAAGAGAAGAGTGTGGTTTGCAAGATGATGTTGTGACCAGGATTAAGAAAGGAATGCTTCGATGGTTTGGCCATGTAGAAAGAATGAATGAGGAAAGAGTGACAAAGCAAATCTATGTTGCAGAGGTGAACGGCATAGTCGGGAAGGGTCGCCCTAGGCGAAAGTTTATCGACCAAATTGGCGATATATTAAAAATGGGCCATATCAAGAGTACCTTTAACCGACGAGCGTGTATGCGTAGGTATATGGATGTGGAGGAAGCGAGAGAGGTGTGTCAGGATCGTGCCAAATGGAAGTCCATAATCTCTGCCTACCCCTCTGGGTGACAGGCGTGAGTGTTTATGTATGTATGTATATGTATTCACATGCTTACCTATTGAAATATGCATCTCAATTATAACTATGAATCTAGAAGTAACAACATGCCTACAGCCTGCCTCTCATTGCCTCTCATTTGGCTGTCTATTGAGGAATGAAGAATTCTACAACCAAGTAGACGGTGTGGTGATGTGCTCACCTGTATCTCCCGTAGTCGCCTAAATGTTCATGGAGGACGAAAGCTCTTCATACTGCTCCTGTATATACAAGACTTTACAGGCGGTACGTAGACGGCACTTTCACAATTTTACCATCTGACAAATTAACTGCATTTTCAAACCACCTTAGTTCCATAAACTCTAAACTACATTTCACAATGGAGTTAGATTCAAACATTTTCTTAGCATTCCTGGATGTATAGTCATTCGCAATCCTGAAAACACTACGAGTCACACTTGGTATAGGAAAAATACGCATACCAAACGATATTTAAATGGTAAATCTCACCATCAGTTAGCTACCTTGGGAAAATCTTTGTTTCAGATAGCACGAGGGATATGTGACAGAAAATATCTGGCCGCCGAGCTTCAGCACGTCGAGTAAGTATTACAAGAAAATAAGCGTCGGGTCCCACGCCTACGTCACAGTGACCCGCACGTCCGGGACGGCTTCTACCTTCGCGCTGCTTCCTTCGCAGCGCTTTGGAACATCCGCAATAATTCGCTGGGTGTCCCGCTTTGCGGCAACTGACGCAACTCGGGGTTTCAGCCGTCTCGGGCGTGCAGGGGCAGTCAGTGGAACCGTGATTACCTAGGCACTTAACGCACCTAGGCCTGGCGTAACAACTTCTGGCCAAGTGGCCGTAAAGTTGGCATCGATGGCATTGCCTGGTTATTAGAATTACTTACCTTTATAACCAATGAATTTAATAAAACATTTACTTCTAAAACATTCTCCAGAAACAGTCGCAAGGCATTTAATGAGTGCGCGACTGTAGGAATTCATAAAAGTAGACGAAGGTTATATTGATCTTTACCATGAGAGATCATATAATCTTTCTGATGCTTTTAAAGAATATGTAAAAATTATTCTAAAATGTTAATAAAGCCGACCATAGTCGAGCGGCTTACTGTACTAATGTTTGTCAAATTATGACAACTATATAATGAAGTAAATAATGATATATCTAAATTAGTTAATTGCTTTAATGTTAACAACTAGCATTTAAATAGCACTAAAGCAAAATTTATGAAGTTCATGACTGCACATGTCAAACAATTAAAAAAAATGTAATATTAAATTCGGAGAAACTGAGTCTTTTCTATACCACAATAGAAACAAGCTAGTAATTATGTATACGCTTTTACAAAAAAATCCCAGAATATATACAAAATTTGACCTGACAAAGTTCAAAAACTTTAAAGTTTGTGTAAAAAGGGTTATTATAATTTATAGGAATTTATGGATGATAATAACTCATGGGAATGAGGTGATCGCTACGAAGCTATTTTTATTTTTTTTTTATTTTCTCTCTTTCCTCTTTTTTTGTGTGGTTAATGGTGTAACCTACATGAACGTAAGCTGTTATATTTTAAAAAATGTCCCGCTGGGCTTCTTGCTGTTTCTTCCCAGGACAGAGGTATTTTTTTCGAAACAGTGATAATTAATCAAAAGATTTACTTTCAATAATTTTTTTTTTATAGGAGAGGGGGCAAACGAGCATGCGGCTCACCTGATGGTAAGTGACTACCGCCGCCCATGAACAACTGCAACACCAGGGGAATCGCAGATGCGTTGCCGGCCTTAATAAGTATTATTTGTAATCTATATTGAATAAAAAAGTTTCTGTTTCTGATTTTGTTTCAGAAGAGTCACATATAAGGTTGGCAACATCTTGAAGCAAGCTTCCACATACTTTAAGCCGCCGAAGAAGATTAGTCAACTTTTACCATCCGTCAAGTGTCATATCCCTCTACAAGATGCAGGAGTTTACAAGCTGGATTGTGAATGTGGTGTCTCTTACATAGGACAAATAAAAAGATCTTTAAAAACCCGCGAAAAAGAACATATAGCTGACTTGAAGCACCGACGTTCCGGGAAATCTGCAGTCTGTGAACATGTTCAAGATCGTCCCCGCCATTACGTTAGATTTGATAGACAACAAATCCTCGCAAAATAACACTGATTCTTACCAAGGATGAGAAAATGGATGAGTGTTGCCGTCTGCTTGGGATGCTACAATTAATAAAATTTAATCCAGACCCAAGCATATCACTGCAAGACTTAAAGATACTACAAGCTCATTCTGCGAGGATTGGACCAAAAATTTATGTTCAAAAACTGAAGGTAGCCGGACTAACTATGACATCGGTACGCCAAATATCTCAGTCCCCCCCGTGGCCATTCGTCCGTCGGGAATTAAAAAGTAAAATTAAACGCCATAGAATCAGTAAAACATAGTTTTATTTAATTAAATTATTTGTTCGCATAAATACTCGTATAAGAAATCATTATCTAATGTTTACATTAACTTTCTACAGTTCTAAAACAAATATTTCACATTTTATATGTAGTAGAGCCATGCTGCAGCTATATAAGTAGTACAAATAGGTCGGCTCGTCCAGGGTAGGACCACGCTCTCACAGAATATTAGCCTAAAATAGCAGCTTAACACTGCTTTGTTTCGTACGGTGAGTGTAGAGAACCGGAGACCCTTTTTACTGGAAAAGAGGCATTCCATCTTAGTCCTCACGGGTGACGACGCATCTGCATTTTGATTAGCAAACGAGGATGGATGTAGATGTCTATGGGCCACAGCAACCACTTACCATCAAGTGGACTGTGTGCTCGTTTATCACCCTATTCTATATAAAAAAACATTCAATTTTTTTCTACAACCTATCTTAAAAACTACTGTCTATTATGAATAATTAACCCTGAAAATGTCATTCGGCTAGCGCTGGGGTATCATATTGAAAAATGTACTTAATTAGTCCACGTACCAAAAATATAATAAAATAATAAATATAATGTCTCGCTCTTGCACTGCTGTGGTTGGCTGATTTGGTGGTTTTGTATTTTTATGGTCATTGTTTTCTTAGAAGGACTTGTTGTTTTTTGAGTAAGGGTTGACTGAATTGATGAGTTTCTTTCATAGCCCTCCATGACAATTTTCTTTGTTTTCTCCTTTAATTACTTTGGTCATGCTTTGTGTAGTATTTGTATTTTCTACAAATCTACAAATCCTCCGGCGGAGCTCACATGGAAAATTATGAGGCGCCAACCTTTTCACACGGACACGGGTTATTTGTCCACGTGTGCGGCGCAGTATGGTTGGGGCTCAGCCATGTTTCATCAATGAATATTACGTTGTCCCAAATTATTTTCATTTTTTGTATCTGAAGCGAATTCCCTTTTTAAATGATTCTCAATGACTCGGAAGCAATCCGTCAAGCCGGCATCTTATAAAATTACTCGTTACCTTACCGCAGATAGTATGCACAGAAATTATTAAAAAATTAGAATCGAATCATGGTTCATATAATTCATGCAACTCTAAAAATAAATTATAAAATGTTAAGTTTCGACACTGAATATTTTTACCGATTAAGCGCATTAGCATTAATTTGAATCAGCCAAGCATTACGGTAGGTACATAACGACATATCAGTGAAACGAAGTCAAGCAAAAAAAAAAGTTCATTTGAAAGGTACGAATTTAAATTAGTGATATAAAACTATACATGTTGTTATGACATAAACATAACTTCATAGTTCTTTGGATTTACGTAAAAGGTTATTTTAAATCGTGTGAATACGCATAATATACAAAATTATTGCGGAATGGTTACTGTGAAACGTAAAAATGTATTTCATAGTTTTGGTTAGATGTATTCTGTGCTTAGGAGGAAAGTAATAATTTCACTAACTACTATTCATATCAACTTATCTGATCTAAGTACGTAACTGAAAATTAGCGTTCTTTATTTGATAGTATTATGTAAGTTGGATAAGTTATTACTAGCTTCAATGTGGTCCGCAATCGTTCAAAAACTTCTCTTCAGTTTCATGAGTTTTACTTAAATAAAAATAAGAGCCTTGTAGCTCGACGTATTATATCGCAGCATCGGAGCAACATGAGTAAGATTCCCGCGAGGACCAATGAAACAGTTTTAGTGAATATTATGTGCTGATTTACCACGTGTTCGGCGGTGAAGTGATGAAAAACTAGGAAAAACTCGATATCTGAACAGTTAAAAAAAATCTTGGACATATGAAAACCGCAAAACATCCTTTGAAACATTGCGGCGGACTCCTTCCTGCCCACAAAACACCACAAACAACATGTGCCAAAAAAGGTAGTGATTATGCTATTGTAATAGTGGTGTATGGTGTCCACTATTAACAGACTCCGAGTGGTCTAGTGGGGAAGAAATGAAACTATTTTCTGATATGCCTTACTATGTGCAGGCGAATGTTGTATATATTTCAGCCAACCCTGCCTATATTTATATGCCCGGCTACGTCCTTAGTTTACCAATAGTAATAACTTTTATTTACTTAGCCAATTAAAATTCATACATTTTGAGCAATAAAGATTAATCAATAAAATGTTATGAACAACTTTTATATTATGGCGCGCTCCCTTAGTCGGCGTTAGCCGCGGCGCCCACCTAAGCTACATGATTTCGACATGGCTTGTAGCATGATTCTGACAATGCTCTGACGTGACCACGAGTGACACTGCTTGCACCAACCTGTGCAACAATAGCATGTCACAGAATTTAGTTTGAGCCAAAATGTCGCCTGTACAGGATAAACATGCCCTTGCTATGCTACAGATTTCAAACATTCAAAGTGCCAGCAGAAGATTTTGAGTACATCCCTAAGGGAAAAAATTTGAAAAGTGGTGGTACTTTCAATTTTATGAAGGAATTAGTATTACATTTCGCATAGATTTGCAGTTTGCACTACAAGTTGCAAGAAGCATCTTGCGAGTTCCTGTTACTGTAATCGGGTCTAGTATAATCATATAAACATGGTCTTTCATGAGCTAACTCAATGAATTTAAGGTCTAGGTCGCCTTTCATTTTGCATATAAAGTCACTACAAGTTTCGTGTCACGCGCCACTTCAATGCGTCACTAGTAGCAAGCTGAATGGCACGTCAGGTCATGCGGCGTCACGTCACGCGTATGGGCGCTACTGCATACAATCCCTTTGAATGTTGAGGCAAGTGACGAGTTAAGCGTCAAATCACGCGTCAGATCACGTGTTATGTTACGTGGTACAGGTGGCCGCCGCGCTTAAGACTCGTGGATAACTTATTGTAGCTGCGTTGCTGGACGGGGCTATAAAAGTAGTGCAGACCGGCGCGCGCGCGTAATCGGCGAGCGGCGGCGGCGTGAGACACATCTCCGGAACAGCAAGATGAAGCGAAGCTGCGGCGTTGAAGAAACGGCTCGAAAATGGTCGACGGACGCATAAAGATAGCCGGCGTGTGAAGACGATGCGGCGCTGATGTTATTTGCGGCTGCTTCTTGTTTCTATATTAGAACGTTAAATATATACGTCAAATTATCTCGCATCGATATGCAGCCCGCAGTATCTCAGTAGCCGGGGGTAATTAGGAAATAAATGTTTTCTTCAGACCTTCACCTTCTGCGTTATGGTAGCAGCAGGGTATTCATTATTTATTACCGTTTAGAGTTGATTAGCCTGGCTGCTACATCACTCTCCCCCTAGCGAAAGCGTACCAGAGTCTTGACGACTCGCTCATGTCTCTTAATTTTTAAAATAGGTTTCATCGGGGTTGTTGTAGATGATGGGTTTTCAAGCTTCCTCGCTGGTGGTTGAGATGATGATGATAAGTAACATTATCACTTGTTATGCCTTTGGTTCATTCATATGCACTTAATTAACCCGTTTCCTCTGAAAATTAAAAAAAAATCCGCCAGAGGCAGCACTAGTAGGGTGGTACATATGTTTTGATTTCCCTATTGACAGGTACGTTAAACGTACATTATAAAAATCTAATTCACGGAAGATGATGTACCCGAGCAAAATTGAAATTCGCAATAATTCAAGATAATCTTGTTCCAGATTTAAAAAGATGCCTTACATACCTTGTTTTACCAGTTTCAGGTAATAAAAATGTACTCGTAGAAAATTTAGGTGTAGGTGATAGTGAGTTTTATTTGTTGTCAGACATTTAAAACCTGCCATTTATGTTAATGCTTCCTTTTTTAAATATAATAATTGGAGAATACATTGCGAATGGCATTGATAACATATTTTTTTATCGGAATCGATGGTGGCAAATGTATAGAAGATAAACAGCTATGTATGAAATTACTCAATGCAGTTCCACATAAATCCTGCACTTTTCCTTCTTCAAATTGGGCAATTTTCCCGTCCTTGAGAATTTCTCGAACTTTCTGTTACGCTACAATGCACAATTATGTCACTTTTTATCCTATTGATAATACTTTGAACTAAATGAAACCTAATCTGATGATGAAGAAAATCATCTCAACTGTGGTAACTCAAAAGCACTGCAAAAAGGAAGGCAATATTGTTTAAGTGATTTTGTTTTAAACATGAAAGATAATGACTACCACCGCATGATGGGATCTTCAGCCGTCACCACACGCTAAAGTAGCCAGTAGTGCCCTCGCCCGGAGCGGACCGCTCGGAAGTAGATCCCAGCTACTCCTGTTTACACCGCCTCTTCTTCCAATAAGAATCTTGTTTATAATGTGATATAATGACTCTCTAGACATTAGTTAGTCGACAAGTTTAAAAATGTATTAGTTCTTATTTCCACTCTTAAAAATATTTGCGATAGCTCATTCGATTCGAAATCATTCGAAATGACGTCTGCAAAAATGTATTTCGAGGATTTATCAGCACATACTAAATTGCAATTGTTATTAAAACAATGAGGTAAAAATTTAGTTTTTCTTTAATAATTCAATAACTATTATATAATATAATAACTAAGAACTTTTGAAAAAAGATCCTTAAAGAGCAGGAACTTTCCAATAAAAAGATCCCGACTCTTGGAATTCTATCTTAATTATTTATAATTTAATTTATTTAACACTGAAAATAGAAATCCGCGTGACTGTTACGGGTAGAGCGCATCGTCGCTGTAGACAGTATATCACATAATTTTTTTAATAGTATTAAATAATACTTTAAAAATTAAAAAAAAAATCGAAAGTAGGTTTCATCAGAATAATGCCAGAACTTGAATAAATAATGCCAGAAAGAAAAAAAATGTCCTTTTTTTCAAAAAGTTATACTATTGTTAATAATTAACTGCATTTTTTCAAATCTCTGTTTTTACAAAAGTCGACGTAAAAGTTAAAAATCATTGACCTATAAATTTTTACTTCTTGGATTCCAAAAAAATTATAACAATATATAATATATAATCTACTATACATACTTAATAAGATCATGATGTTTAATTAAGTTTTATTTATGTATATGTATAGGAAACAGTATAAATTGCTAAAATAATTAAATATTTGATAAATGTATTTATTACTAAATGCAAATATAAATTGAAAAAAAAATATTACAAAAACATTTCCGCTATTGTGACCTGCCTGTACCTTAGACGATTTCTTAATCAATCAGTAAATCAATAAAGGATCAATTTTCTGTTCCTGATGAATCAATTTAACGATTAATCTATCTCAGAATTTTTCATAGAATAAGGATAACAAATGAGCACACAGTCCACCCATATACATATATTCCTAATGAGGAGTAGATGCGTGGTCACCCCTGAGGAGACACAAATAGAATGCCTCATTTCCAATAAACAGGTTGTCCGGTTCTACTCACTCACCATAAGAAACAAAGCAGCATTAAGCTGCTATTTTAGTCTGTTATTCCGTGAAAGAGTGGTCCTACCTTGGTCAAACTAGCCTATTTGTGTGACATCCATAATATAGTTGCGTGGCTCTACCAAACTGAACATGCGATGAAACAAGTGTTTCGGTTTCAATAAAACCTCAAGAAATTGTCTGTTTTGAAGCCTAGTACTATTGTCATCGACTATCTGCTGTCATCCAATTTCCCTGAAACTTCTTGATTGACGGCTCGATAGTACATTAACTTTTTATTTATCTGGCAGTGAAATGAATATGGGTATGGCATATAAATAATGGGCGTAGGTCTATATACAATTCATGAGGGTTAGTAAGAAAAATAAAAATAGTTTTGTTAGTTATTAAAACAACATCAAACAATAAAAATATGTGATCCCAAACATTACCAATTCCCGTCGAGATCGCTTGGAATAGGATTGTCATCTTGCCGGCTAATTATTTTTTTCTTATAATTCTCACAACTTTATTTTGTTTAGTTTTTGTCTATTCTCAAGTTTTCTTAAACAACGAAACCCTTGGTTCTTAAATTCACTTAAAATCATATACAAGCCTTTTGTAATACTTGGCTTTCCAAAACAGAACTGTTGAAAATAAGTATAGATGTAAACAAAAATCACAGCTTACGGCTTAATAGAAAAGCCTTAGGAACGTACACATCTCAGACCAGTAAAAAAATAAAGACTGAGTCGTCGCAAATAATCGCGACAAAATAAGTGAAGACTGGTGTCGGCTTTGTGTGCGTGACTCGGTGTAAAATACGGTGAGATTTGCGCATGTGTTCTAGAGAAAATTGTTGCTGTCTTGTGTGCGTAGTGATACGAAACCTATTGCAAGTAAAATTATTTGATGAAAAGTTTTATTATTTGGTAGAACAGTGTTATGTTATTAGTTGGTTTAATGAAATGAAAGATAATTTATTTTCAAATAAAGAATAATCTAACAAAATTTATGTAATATAATAATAAATGCCCTTTAAGTTGTTACTTATAAGTAAGATAACATTTAAGAAAAAATTTTTTATAAATAGGTATTCTTTTACACTTTATTGTATAAAACACGTTAATAAAAAGGGATAAAAAGTCCGACTTATGTTTTTTAAGATTATTTCCTAGTCAACCCGGGACGTGGGGAAATAATGTGATAGGTGCCATAAATTAACTTTGTGATTATTCAGAAAAACAACCACAGAATTACGTAACCAAAGGTAACATTATACGAGTATTAACACTAAAAACAAATAAAAAAACATATATATCTATTAATCCCTTTAGTTATAACACAGGGAAGCGATCATATCCTAAATGGTACACACCTGCTTTAATAAAAATAATTAAGGAGAAAAACAATGCTCACACACGTTGGAAAAAATTCAGGAATAGATTAGATTACGATGAGTTTTCGTTACTCCGAGCAAGAGAACACCGTGTTCAGAGAGAATGCTTTAATAAATTTACGTCAAGTTGTGAAAATAGCATCAAAACACATCCTAAAACATTCTGGACTTTCGTCAAAGCCATTCGGGGTGGGTCAGGTTACCCTAAGAAAATGTCTTTGAAAGATATAGAGTACACCGATGGTATAGACATATGCAATGCTTTCAACTCATTCTTCAAGAGTGTATTTGGTATTCCTAGTAATAATTACATATATCCACATACGGAATCGTTGTGTACTGACACCGTTTCTAATGTACAGACAAACGCTGCAATAATTGAAAAAATGTTGAAAACTTTGGACACGAACAAAGGTGCCGGTAGTGATGGGTTACCTTCTTTTTTTTGGTCACGATGCGCTAAATCACTTGCTCTCCCCTTGACTATTATATTTAATCGCTCTCTACGTGAAGGGATATTTCCGCATCAATGGAAGTGTGCACACATAATCCCTGTACACAAGAAGGGATCACGTACAGAAATAAATAATTATAGAGGCATTTCTATTTTGAACACCGCGGCTAAAATCCTTGAACGAGTAGTATATAACGTAATTTACTCCACGCTTTCACGTGCCTTCCCTGATCAGCAACATGGTTTTTTACAAAGGCGATCCACCACTACGAACCTGGCAAGTTTTTCTTCTTTTGTCCTTGAAAATATGGATCAAGGTGGGCAGGTTGATGTGATCTACACTGATTTTGAAAAAGCTTTCGATCGTGTGGATCACATGATCCTGCTCAACAAATTACAAATATTAGGGATTCACGGTGACTTACTCCGATGGACTGAATCATATCTCACAAACCGCTCACAAGCAGTCGTGATAGGTGGTTTCCGTTCGAGCTACATAAACATACCTACAGGTGTTCCTCAGGGCTCTCACTTAGGTCCACTTTTTTACAATGCCTACCTATATGACATTGGTTCGTGCATTATACACACAAATTACCTCATGTATGCAGATGATAAGAAGATTTTTTGTAAAATTAACACCATACATGACTGCCTATTGATACAAAAAGACCTGGACCGTTTATTTGAATATTACAAAATAAATAATATAACTGTCAATGCAAGCAAGTGCGAATGTATTAGTTTTACACGGAAATCTAAGCCAATTCTAAATAAATATCACTTTGACGGATTAGAAATCAGCCGAAAAGTAAGTGTTAGGGATTTAGGCGTAATTTTTGATCATAAAATGATACTATCCGAACACATTGATTACGTTATCAGTAAAGCCTATAAAAATCTTGGTTTTGTTCTTCGCATCTGTAAACCATTCTCGAATATTAATACAATTAAAATGGTTTATTTTGCATATGTCAGAAGTGTTTTGGAATATGCTAGTTCAATATGGTCTCCACAGTACAATGTCTACAAAAGCCGCCTTGAGCGTATTCAAAAAATATTTGTTAATCACCTTAACTTTCGTTGTCGGAATAAAATCGATACTTACACAGACAGTTGCACTGAGCACGATCTCTTATCTCTGGAACACAGGCGCATTTTGCTTGACATGGCTTTGTTATATGATATAATAAACAGTAATATTGACTGTCCATATCTTGTCTCAAGAATCACCTTTCGTACTCCAAAATTCCGTACCCGCAATACTACATTGTTACAGACTCCCTGGCATCATTCAAACTACTGTCGAAACACTGTTCTTTCGCGGCTTGCTCGTACATATAATGAACAATTTGGACACATTGACCTCTTTGCGAAATCTAAACTTACGTTTAAAGATTACATCAAGAAAACTATTACGAAATAGAGCAGTTGAAGTTAAATTCACATACAATCATATATTCTCTCATCTATTTCTTCTATATGTATTTTTGAGGCTACTAATATAAATATAAGTACTTAAGTTATTTTATTTAATATATATTATAATTAATTATTTGTATTATGGTTATATATTTAAACATTTAATATGTATATATACATAAGTAAATATATATGTATATGTATATATATATATATATATATATATATATATATATATATATATATATATATATATCTTATATGTTTATATATATATATTTATATATATATATATATATAAAGGTAATCTAATATATCATTCTACCTGACTATCTCTCCTGATCTGTAAACTTATGACCACCTTCATTACATTGAATTGCTTATAATTTTGCTTATAATTTATCTATTAGATTGTTCTTTTTCCTTTTCTTCTAACAACAATACACCTACCATCAAACAATATAAGGGAAACCTGTTATTGGCCATACTTTTAGTTTGTTACATTTATGTTAATATTTTCTATATACGCTGTTGGTTTTCTAAATAAATAAATAAATAAATAAATAAATAAATTAATAAATTAATATAATAAAAAAATTAATATTTGTTTGTACGTATTTTATGCGCTGTCATACTGTTCATCAGATTGCGGTAAAACTTTGTCAACATATTTATTGCACTTCCACGAAGGTTATAGGCATAGTTGGACCCATTTAGCAGCGCTGTTGTAGAATACAGATATCACCCGTGTGAAGCCGGAGCAGATCGCTAGTTATAAACATATTTTATATGTTACAAAACAATAAACATATTTACAGAATCTTAAACCCATTTACGGCTACTGCATTTAATTAAGTATAGGCAAATTTTTATAACCGAATCCCACAAAAATTAACAATTTCTTTTCATTGTATCCAACGGAGGAAATAATTGTTTCCTTTAGTATTGCAACAAAAAGTGGGTGGTAGTTATAATTTTTTGTCATTTTTAATTACTTAAGGCGCAGGTTGAGCAAAATGTCGCGCTAGTCGTTATTTGTGCGGTTTTTAGGAGCTATCTACTTTTTATTTAAAAGATATATCAACAAATAAAAACACATTATATTTCTACATAATCTTGATTCCATAAAAGCTATATCCAATTTTTTTTAAAGGAATAAATATTAATATAATCTCCTTACAACGAAACCACATAAATGTGAAATTATTATTGATAACATGCATCTCCTCGTAAAGTAAGTATTATAATAGTTTGTGATTTACACCAATGGATAGGCAATTTATTAATGAACATTTCTATTATAAATTTTTTTTCAAAAGACCAAAATTTGATTTTATTAAGAAATTATTTTAAAATCTGAGGGTATTCACTGCCCATGGGCTTGCTGGAACCCGTGTCGTTAGAGCGTCTGCCAGCGCACACGCTCATGTCATCTTATTAGTCGATAATATTATTACTTATTAGGTTATTTATAGGTAGTATTATTTTTTTGTTTTTGGGTATAATTTTTCGCATTAGTTATATATAGTTGTTGTGTTTTTTACTGCGCGATGAAGCTTTTTGCGTGTATTTTCTTTGAAGTAAATGCAAATAAAAAAATTAAGCACCATTAGCATGTAAGGTTCGAATCCATAATTAAAATTTCGACAAATATTATAATTTACACTATAAAAGGCTAATTCAATATTATCACCCAACTACAATATCTTATTAAGTACAGTACCGCCTCGTTGGTCTAGTGGTTGTAGTAGTGCGACTGCTGATCATGAGGTCTCGGGTTCGAATCCCGGGTCGGGCCAAAAAGTCAGTTATGAGTTTTTCATTTATGTTCTAAGTTATAATTAGTATTACTTAGTTATAGTTTTTTGCTAAAATATAGTATATTATTTATTGCTTGTTTTTTTCTTCTTTTTCAAAAAATAATTAAGTACATAAGGTGCTCTATACGCCGAATATCAGAGAGAAAAGCTAGTACATCTTTTGCTAAACTTTAAAATCTAAAACCAATTTTAAAACAGACGAATTGATCATAACTCCCTTAGCTATAAAATAAGTTATGATCTAATTAAGGCGCAGGTTGAGCAAAATATCGCGCTAGTTATTATTTGTGCTGTTTTTAAGAGCTATCTACTTTTTATTTAAAAGATATATCAACAAATAAAAAACACATTATATTTCTACATAATCTTGATTCCATAAAAGCTATATCCAATTTTTTTTTAAAGAAATAAATATTAATATAATCTCCTTACAACGAAACCACATAAATGTGAAATTATTATTGATAACATGCATCTCCTCGTAAAGTAAGTATTATTATATTTTGCGATTTACACCAATGGATAGGCAATTTATTAATGGAATATTTCTATAGTAATTTTTTTTTCAAAAGACCAAAATTTGATTTCATTAAGAAATTATTTTAAAATCTGGGCATATTCACTGCTCACGGGCTTGCTGAAGTCAGTGAGCCCTGAGCGCTTCGACGTGAAGCCCGTGTCGTTAGAGCGTCGACCAGCGCATACACTCACGTCGTATCAGTCGATAATAATATTACTTATTAGGTTATTTATAGGTAGTATTATTTGTTTGTTTTGGGTATAATTTTTCGTATTAATTATACATATATTTGTTGTGTTTTTTACTGCGCGATGAAGCTTTTTGCGTATATTTTCTTAAAGGTAAATGCAAATAAAAAAATTAAGCCCCATTAGCATGTTAGGTTCGAATCCATAATTAAAATTTCGACAAATATTATAATTTACACTATAAAAGGCTAATTCAATATTATCACCCAACGACAATATCTTATTAAGTACAGTACTGCCTCGTTGGTCTAGTGGTTGTAGTAGTGCGACTGCTGATCATGAGGTCCCGGGTTCGAATCCTGGGTCGGGCCAAAAAGTCAGTTATGAGTTTTTCATTTATGTTCTAAGTTATAATTAGTATTACTAAGTTATAGTTTTTTGCTAAAATATAGTATATTATTTATTGCTTGTTTTTTCTTCTTTTTCAAAAAATAATTGAGTACATAAGGTGTTCTATACTTATAATTCGGTAAAAAGTATCTAAGTAGGTACTAAAAAGACTAAAATGACCATTTATTTTTTAACTCAGAACAGGACATGGGTTTATTTATACTCTAAAAACTATAACTTTATACAATTAGTGTTCAATATAAAATTATATTCGGTATAGACGGTAATTATTAAATGCAACATAATTTTTTTAAAATTATTAATTACATTTGTCAGTGGATTAAATTTGCTTTAATAAAGTTGGTGATGATTTTAAATAAGAATAAAATTCTGCTCAAGTTTTTTTATTGTTACCTTTGTTAACAACATCGCCTTTAGAACTGGAACCCTAAGTGTTTCTTTCAGACGTCCACAATTTATTCAAAATAAAAAATACTCTTTCTACTGGAGCATTTGTACCAGGGAGACATAAAATATATTCGATTAAAAAAAATTATGTTGAAGATTGTTGACTTTGAATACTTCCATCCAACGAGTTACGGGACAATTTTGTGTCCCGGGGCTTTGTTTGGGGACAATGGGACAGGTGACCGAGAAAAGGGACAGTCCCGTTCAAAACGGGACGTATGGTCACTTTAGCTACAACACGGCGACGGCTCCGTGGCGCAGTGGCTTAGCAATCAGTTGTTGCGCTGGGGGCCGCGGGTTCGAATCTCGCACGGAACAAGTATTTGTATGGCTTACAAATAATTGTTCCGGGTCTGGATGTTTGTCCTTATGCAATTTATGTTTGTAATCTGCCTCCACGAC
This sequence comes from Parnassius mnemosyne, assembly GCA_963668995.1. Lineage (NCBI taxonomy): Eukaryota > Metazoa > Arthropoda > Insecta > Lepidoptera > Papilionidae > Parnassius > Parnassius mnemosyne. The sequence continues at coordinate 31,970,477 of CAVLGL010000086.1, forward strand.
ACAGGAGAAAATCCTAGTGGGGGGGTAACGTTTTTTTACAATTGAAATTGAAAGATAGAACCCTTATACTTCTTGTTAATTTTTGTATTACCTTTATTAAAGTTACCCTTATGTATAAATAAATATAATTACGTATGTAGAAATAAAATTGATTTTCATCCTCATCAATCATTGGGGCGAGGATAATGTCTGCCAGCATAAGTAATAAAAAGGCTAAGTTACAAGGTGCTCAGTTCAAAAATTTGTAGGTAGGTATGATACTTTTCAATACGTGACACGTAAAAATTAACAATAATCAAAAACACATCTGCGAAACATCCTATTTATTTATTTATATTTTATTGCACCAAATATTTGTACAAAAGCCGAGCTATCTATTTATTTAACTATATTGAATAGGTATCTTTTAAACTCACAATTTTCAATGCTTCATTTTTAAAATATAAGTAATTATAAAATTTCATAATTACATAATATATGAAAATACATAATTCTAATATAATGCAACTTATATACCGAATAAAAAAATTAAAATACATTTATCTTTGTACGCTGTGTGTATTTCCATAAAATAGTTTATTGATGTTGGAAAAATAATACTACGTACGTACAATAGGTGGCGTCTTACATATTTCTTACGCAATAATATATTGTAGCGATCGGCGCGCCGGTAAAATGCTCAAGGTCGTTCGCATGGAGTAGCCCCTCAAAGTAGCACTTCTGTGGATGATACAGGTAAGAGTTTTTCACAGGAATTATTAATTTTCATCAATAACCTAATATCGTATTTATTGGTAATAAAGTTATAGTCTGGGATGCCCGACTTGAGTTTAGTGTAAAAAAAACCAATGTACACGTAACAAACGGCAGTCTTATTTTTAACACTCTCCCAGTTTAAAGAACAGCACAATTGGCAACAAGGGAACTACATGCAATGCAATGCAAATAAATCAATATTCCATTCTATTCTATTCTATAGACTACGTCACACGTCACGTAATTGCAAAAGCATTATGGGAGGCAGCCTGCCGTTTGACCATTAGTTCCAAGATTAGATTAACTTTAAGCTAAGATGAACACAATACCGCATTGCATATGACGTCATAGATTCCGATACCTAATAAGTATACAAAGCAGAGAGCATTATGAATTACTATTTCAAGTGAAAAATCTTTCACTTACGTTGCCTATCTCGTATACCCTGGTATACGAGAGATACACTGGATACTTGTGATTATAACAAGCTGATTTAAATATTCGATGCTTATCTCGAAATAAAAAAATGTGTTTTTGCTGAGCGTTACGCCTTCTATAATATTAATAATAATAATAAATATTTTTTAATAATTTAATAATATATCATCATCATCACCATCATAACAGCCCTTCACAAGTCCACTGCTGAACATAGGCCTCACAGCAATGCCAAAAAGCACAGTCTTGAGCCACCTGCATACATCGACTTCATGCACGTCTTACCAGTTCATCACTCCATATAGTGTGGGGACGCCCTACACTTCGTCCGCCGGTACGAGTCTGCCACTTGGAAACCTTTTTTCCCCATCAGTTGTCGGTTCTTCGCGCCATATGGCCGGCCCATTGCCACTTCAGCTTACTAATCCGTTGGGCTTTGTCGGTCACCCTGGTTCTACTGTGGATATCCTCATTTCTAAGATTATCACGCAAAGAAACCCCGAGCATAGCCCTCTCCATAACTGAAATCCTGAGCTTGGCCCTCTCCATAGCTCGCTGAGCAACCTTGAATTTCCTGATCCGGTCAACAGTGAAGGAACACGTCTCAGTTCCATAGGTCATCACTGGCAACACGCACTGGTTGTACAGTCTCGATTTCAAGTTTTGAGGTATACCTGACGAGAAGATGTGTCGTAATTTCCAGAATGCTAACCAACCGACTTGAATTCATTCCGTATTGACGGAAATTCAATTGTGACATCTCAGTCGAAGTTGGAATTACCTAATCGGAATATTTGTCCCAGGTAAACATACTCGGCAACAACTTCGAGCTTAGTGCTACCAACAACTATCAGCATAGGTGTGACATGGACATTAAACATAATCTTTGTTTTGTCCATGTTCATCTTAAGACCTATCCGTTGGGAAACACTATTGAGGTCATTGAGCACAGTGCTTAGGTCCTCCAGCAATTCTGCTATAAGGACTATATCGTCGGTAAATCGAAGGCGGGTGACGTACTCGCCATTGATGTTAATACCGTATCCTTTCTAGTCCCGAAGCTTGAAAACGTCTTCCAATTCAACGGTGAAGAGTTTCGGGAATATATAGTCACCTTGCCTTACCCCTCTCTGCAATTGGATAGTTTTCGTACTCTGGTTCTGTACTCGGATAGCCATCGTAGCCCTACTGTACAAGCACTTCAGCACTTCGATATACCGACAATCAACTTGGCACCGCTGAAGGGACTGCAGCACCACCCAAATTTCGACGGAATCAAAGGCATTCTCATAGTCCACATACGCCAGACATAGTGGCAAATTGTACTCTTCGGACTTCTGTACAATTTGCCGAAGGGTATGTATGTGGTCTATGGTGCTAAAGCCCTTTCGGAAACCGGCTTGTTCGGGAGGCTGGAAGTCGTCAAGTCTGCGCGCGAGACGATTCGTAATGACTCTCGAAAACAGCACGTAGACGCGGCTCAGAAGGGAAATCGGTCTGTAGTTCTTCAAGAGAGCGTTGTCACCTTTCTTGAAGAACAAGACCACCGCACTTCTGCTCCACACCTCCGGTGTAATGCCACCATAGAGGACGGAATGAAAGAACTTCTGAAGGACTTCAAGTACCGATTTTGCACCCGCTTTCAGAAGCTCCGCTGTAATTCCATCCTCGCCTGGGGCTTTGCCATTTTTAAAGTACTGGGGAGCCATTCTAATCCCGCTCAAACTGACGTCCCGAAAATCATCGGAATAGTGTCGGATAAGATTCGCTCCTGGCTCGTTACTCACACTTGCGTATGGCTCCAACGGTGATGTGTACAGCTGCCCATAGAACCTCTCAATCTCAATCAAAATCTCAGATGTCCCAGAAATGACGCTATCACACTCGGACTTCAGCTTTGACAGTTGACAGACAGATCTCTAGCAAAGATTTTGGAGCCCTGATTCCGCTCGATTTAGTTGCATAAGTCCCGCCGCATGCATTTGGAGATCTGTCTGTTCAGTTACCTGTATGCTGTCAAATCTACTGAAAACTGCAGCTTCATTTCCCGTCTAACAGCGATAAGATTAAGAGTGTGATTGGAGTGTTTTTGTGTTCTTCTAGGCACTGAAAACGGTTTCGTAGCTCGAGCTGTAAGGTTTCGAGACTTTGGATTAGAGCATGTGAGGTCACGTCTAATGAAGTCAACGCTCCATCGTCGACTTCATTAGACGTGACCTCTCCAACTTAACGTTTAGGTTCAGTGTGCCTCTCACCATTCGATGATAGCTGCCAGTTTTCACCGTCGCGGTCACGGAGACATCACTGAACAGTTGTCGTCTGGTCCTCATAATGAAGTCAATCTCATTTTTTGTCGAACCGTCGGGGCTCGACCAGGTCCACTTCCTGTAGGGCCGCTTCTGGAAGAAAGAGTTCACCATAAAGAGTCCCTCTTTCTCCATGAAGTCGACTAGCTGCTGGTCCCTTGGGTTGTTATTATTATTATTAATTCTTTATTGCATTCCTTAAAACAAAAAAATACAAAGTGCGGTCTTAATGCCTCGAGGCATTCTCTACTAGTCAACCCATGGAGTGGTGAGAATTTGACGTAGGTGCGGCAGTATAGAATAAAATAACACTACACAAAATGGTAATTGACTACATAATACATACATTTTACTAATAAATAAACTATACAAATATGACGTATACATACATATATACATACAAATATACATATTTAAGTACATATTTAATTAGTATGTACCGTATTTGTATGTACAAATACCTATGAATATATGCGTCTGTTTAGCAATACATATTAAATGGATGAATCATGTAATATGCGTTGTTTTTAATAGATGATTACGGATAAATTTTGTAAAATCGTACTTATTGGGTGCTTTTCTGATGTCGTCGGACAAGGAGTTCCAAAGGCGTGTAGCCTGAAATGTAAAGGAGTTACCATAGAACTCGTTTAAGTGAACAGGATTAGACAGATTTTTTTGTTAGAAGACGGACGTAGGACCCTATCATGAGATGAGGAGAGATAGTGAAATTTACTCTTAAGATAAGAAGGCGAAGATAGGTCATTTAAAATGGAAAAAAGAACAAGCAGTATTCTGGAATTGCGTCTCTGACGGATTGTAAGCCAATTTAGCTAAGATCTATATTGCGAAATATGGTCATACTTACGAAGCCCGTAAATAAATCTTATACAGTTATTAAGAAAGCGTTCCAGCTTGTTCAGAAGATTTTGGGACAGATCTGGGTAACACACATCTGCATAATCAATTATGGGTAAAATGAGCGATTGGACAAGCGTGATCTTAGATTTTTTCAGAAGAAAATGTTTTATACGATACAGAGAGCACAACGTGGAAAAGATTTTGCGACTCACTTCTGAAACCTGGGTTCTCCAATTCAACGTGCTGTCGATATGTAGGCCAAGATTTTTAACAGAATTACTGAACGGAATTATAATACTATCATAATAAATAGGAGGTAAATCTGCCAGATTAATCTTAGCCAGCATCCTTGAGCTACCCACCAGTATAGCTTGGCATTTCAAAGGATTGACCAAAACTCCATAACGAGTAAACTAATCTTTGAAAGTTGATAAATTGTCGTTAAGTTTTTTGATCCCATTATGGATATTCCCAATTTCAGCTTGCACATAAAATTGAAAGTAATCGGCGTACAAATGATACGAGTAGTCGAGGATGGAAGTAATAAAGTTAGTAAAGTAAAAAAAAATATTGGGGAAAGAATACCGCCTTGCAGCACACCAGCATCCATATCAGCCCAAGCTGAGGAAATTTGCCCCACACAGACTGACTGCTGTCAACCGCGAAGATAAGATGCAAATCATTCCAAAGCAGTAGGATCAAAATTTAGATGAGACAGTATGGAAAGGAGGATTTCATGATCAACTGTGTTGAAAGCATTTGAGAAATCAACTAGTACCAGTACTGTTATCGTCATTTCTTCCATGCCTTGTCTAAAATTATCAGTAACATAAATTAAAGCAGTATAGGTACTAGGACCAGGGCGAAACCCAGACTGAAATATATAGAGTTACTTTCAGCTCACCTTTCCCTCTTGTGCATAGTTTTGCGTTGAAGTCTACCATTAACACCGTATAAATACTATTATTGTAATAAATATTTAATAATAATAGCATATTTAATATACATTCATGTTTATTTATCATTTCCTCTTATATATTATTTATTTAACCCAAACAAATGATAATACTTTATAAATAACCCATAATAATTATGATACCACCCGCATCGTCCGCAGGTTTCTTTTCCTTTCCCCCTAACCCTCGGCCGTTTGATCTACCCTGCCGAGAGCTTCTATCTAGTTTGGTTTTTAATTATTTATGTATTATTTTATATATTTACTAGCTTTTGCTGCAGTTTTGCTCGCGCATTAAACATACCTAAGGAAGTACCTAAGGGTTGAGACTATTAATTTTTTCAGTCTATGCTGAAAGTACTTCTTTATATACTACATTAGAGGTTCTACCTTCAGATGCTAACACGACCGCGTTGTTAGATGAGCTCACTCTCGAGCAGGCCACGTAAAACTGGCCATGCGAGAAGCAAACCCCCTAAAATCAATTCCTGCTGTTTTCACTGACTGACCCTGAGACTTATTGATCGTCATTGCTAAACAAAACTCGAATGGGTACTCCGTTGGTAGAAGTGGTATCCGCGGTATATACACCGATTCACCTCGAGCACAGCCGGTAACTATAATGGCCTCTACCACGTTTCTATGTAAGACTTTCACACGCAACCTGGTCCCATTGCACAACTTAGGTGGAATGAGATTTTTCAGTAGCATTACTGGAACTCCCACTTTGAGGATAAGTGTGTGAGACGGTAGACTAGGTGGTTTGAGTGTATTTAGGAACTCCACAGGATAGTGTATAGCATCACCCGTATGCACAAAAGTGTCCACTGATTTGTACTGATATTCTTCACCTTCAAACGACTTCAACAAAGTGTCATTAATCACGGAAGCCTAATCGTTCTTAGGTGTAAGAATCGCACGTTTACACAGCCACTCTGTGGATTTGCCGTGTAAGTTGTGGACATCTAGATATATTCGGGTTATTAGGTCGTCAACGGTCGACACAACTAAGGCAAGATCTGGTGGAATTATAATTTTGCCCTCATTTTCCTCAACAGGAGGATATCGGAGTATTCTCCAGCGGAAACATCGCACTTTAAGTATATTCGTATTTTTTTTTCTTAAGGTAGAGTTTTTGACTAAGGGCCAAAGGTTTGAGGCCTTAATGCAGGTCTTAACTTCATCAGCTCGAGTTCCCCTCAGCATTATCAGGAGAGTCTGATGGAATTCTCCAGCTAACAACACGATGACTCCACCAATCATGTCGTCGTTCCCTCAGATATATTTTAGAGTTCTATTTAGTGCTTCGAAACCCCCTTTTGTGCCATCGTGTTATCGTCCCAAACTATAACTTTACAATCGCGCAGCACTTGGCCGCATTTCTCTGTTTTGTAATGTTGCAGAGTGGAGTTTTGACATGCATGAGATTTAACGGGAGCTTGAAGGCAGCATGAGCTGTCTTGCCTCCCTCCTTACTTTTGCCAATAGCAAATTGATAAGGAAGGTTTTTCCAGCAGCCAGAAAAAATATTTTTCCAATTTCTTTCTCAATATTGCCAAGGATCTGCTGATTAACGTAAATCTGTTCATCCGTCAGTGACTCCCTATCAGAGGACACCACTTCTCTCAGAATACCGAGGTCATAATTGGTCTCCCTCAAATATTCTCGATTACCAAAAGTTGGTGCAGATCTTTTTGGCTGAGGCAAACTATATTGTGATCGAAAAATGAATATACTCAACGTCAGTGACACAAACCCTTTCTGATGGCGAATTATTACTAATATCTTTGTTACGGCCTACGGCTTCTCCTCCAAAGGTTCAATCATCCGGGGCCCATCAGCGGAGATAGCGGACTTCAGGAGCAGATGCAGGTCAGGCCGCAATATGGCCGCGTGGAATATGTTCTATCACAATAAACTATATGGGAGAAAGCTAGAAATACATAGTACTTACCATTATCCGAAGCTATCTTCGCACCAAGGCTTGGGCAGGCCGTGAGTTTGTGTAATAGTGGATGGCGAGTAGTGTACAGTGAGGTGTAAATGTCTGCGACCTGAGCAAGCTTAGGCGACCAGCAGCGGCCAAGTTCCAGGCTGCCCCAAAATGCTGCATCTCTCCAGCAGGCTCGATCGCTGGACCAATTCTTTCTTCATTGTCACTAGTTCAGTCTTTTAGCTTCATTGTACATTTAACTAACTTAAATTCGACTAATTCCGCATTCATCGTAGAATCGAACACGTGATACCCGACGGATTCAGCGTTAAACACAACTAAGTTCCTTCATTCGACACCAGAACAACACATCGCGCAAGATTCAAAATACGCCTCGTTGACACGCGAATTAATCTAACTAGCCAACCAAAACACAAAGGGGTACTAAACGCGACGACACATTTATAATGATATCTTGACAATTAACCGGGAGAAGTTCTCAAACTAGGAATGCGCGGCTCGAATTCTAGACCGTATATTTACTAGGCGCGCGTACACAATTCCGCACTCTCGCCCGAGATAAATATCGCACAATTAACATCTCTACGTGACGAAGAAGCACGTACTTCATCTAGCTACCTAGATCCACGACGGGCCGTGAATTTTTAGCCGGAAGGTCTCCCTGCCTCGTGGCTGGCGGGGCACCGACGTTTTGCCCACGCGTCGAGCGACAGACTGCCCACGCGTCGAGCGACAGACTCCCCACCTCAGCGTCTCTCTCACCTGCATACCATCGGGTGAGGCGCCAGCTCGAACGCAATTGGGTGGCGTTAAACATGACCAAATTTGGGCATAAACAATCTTATAACTGCCTATTGGCTATATCTGCCATTGTATTGGTTGGTGGAGCATATGTATCGACCTCATGCGGATGGTAGCTGGAGGGAGAATCTGAGGAGACTCTCAAGGCTGCGGCCGAAAGCCGCGGAACGTGGCACCCCATTCCCTTGAGGTGAGCGGTAGACTCATGACACGCTCTGCGGCCAATTGGCCGTGCTGACCATGCAATTGGTGGTGATGCCTTACACTTACATCACGTCTGCAGGAACGGCGGTCTAGCAAGTGGTGGCGCTCACGGAGGGCTTTTTATGGCCAGTGTGCCTATTGTTGCCTAACCCGTGTGACGTACACTCACTGTGGCTGGATTTGATAGTATTCTGTATGGCGTTTACACGCATTGACATCCGCGACTTCGGTCGATGTTTGTGCTTACGCACTATCAAGGGGCCATGTCCTCTTCTACTGGTTCGCCAGTTATTTTGCTGTGGTCTACGGTCCAGTTCCCAACTTAGCGTACCCTTCGGGGGAGCATTAAAATGGTTGGCGCTCACCGTGCGCGGCGTGTGCGGAGCCGTGTACCTACTCCACATTTTTTTAAATGTGGGAGAGCGAAGCCCTTGTAGCTGGTATTTGATATAAATATTGTGAGCCTTTTCCAAGCGGAAAGGGATTAATTAATAAGGAATGGAATGTTGTGAACCTGATACAAATGGAATAGGGACAATTTATTGTTCTTAACCTTTTTGAGCTCTGTCTTCGTGAACGGGGTTTTTTAGCTTATAAGACGCTACCAACAGCTTTCAATTGCTCTTGTGAATATTCATTCTTCCAAGATACACATAAAAGAACTAAGTTACTATACAAACACAACGTAAATAAGGGTCCTAACTAAGACGATTACGCCATAAATTTATTAAACATCCTATATTTAAACCTTTAGAAAGATCAATGTATGATTAATATACTGGTCACGTAAATTAGATATATTTATATATCTTATAGATATAGATTCTAAAGAAATATAAGTATAAGTAGATATATAGAAGAAAAGAGAGGGAGGGGTTCGTTACAATATGCAGGAGAAACAGTGTTGGTGATAGCACGCAGCCTTGTGGAACACAAGCGTTGATAGGCTTGAAATCAGAGCATGCACCGTCTACTACGACCTTGATGCTCCGATCAGCAAGGAAACTGGTGATGCATTTGCACAATTTCTCGGAAAGCCCATAGGAAGGAAGCTTTGAAAGAAGACCTTTTGTGCCAGACCCGATCGAAGGCCTTCGCTATGTCCAAACTAACGGCCAATGCTTCCCCCTTGGACTCTACTGCCTCCGCCCATCTAGGAATCATATTATACTATAAGATCATCAGCTGATCTACCTCGACGAAAACCGTACTGGCGGTCATTAATCAGCTGGTGATCCTCAAGGTACCTCATGAGCTGGCAGTTTAAAATGGATCCCATTATTTTGGAGAACAAGGAGGTGATGGCAATAGGCCTATAGTTGGACGGGTCTGAGCGGTCGCCTTTTTAAGGGATCGGGTGGACCAGAGCTGTCTTCCATGAATTCCGGGCTACGCCTTGGGAGTAGGAGTACCGGAAAAGATGCGTTAAAACCGGTGCCAACTCCGGAGCACACATCTTCATCACAATGGGAGGGACTCCATCGGGCCCACTCGACTTGCTAACGTCCAGGGAGAAGAGTGCTTTGCGAACCGAGCGCTGCGTAAACCGCACATCCGGCATGGAGCACTCACATCGCGGGATGGTCGGTGGTATGTTCCCCCCGTCATCTAAAGTCGAGTTGGACGCAAAAAGAGAGCTCAACAGATCGGCTTTCTCCTTTGCGGCATGGGTCAGTGAGTCGTCTTCTCTCTGCAGAGTTGGAAGGGATGGCTGACAGAAGTGCCCTTGGACAGATTTGGCGAAAGACCAGAATGCACGGGTTCCCGAAGGAAGGCGAACTAGCTTCTCGCTAATTCTGCCGATGTGCTCAGACCTCGCTTTGGCAATGACGCTTTTGAAGGATCTGGAGGCGGAATTATACTTCTTTTTAAGTGCGCTGGTGATTACATCCCGAGACGTTGATGCGTCAGCCCAGGCCCGGTAGCACTCCTGCTTATAGCGTGATGCTATTTTACAGGAGCGACCAAACCATGGCTGGGATCTGCCTCCGATGGGTACCACAGACGATGGAATAAAAAGTTCCATACCCTGAAGTACTACATCAGCAACACAATCGGCAACAATGCTGGGATCTTTCGGCGAGAAGCAAACCCGCCCCCAAGGGTACGATGCAAAAAACGACCGCATCCCGTCCCAATCAGCTGACCTATAGTGCTGAACACGGCGGCAAGCTGCAGATCGCAACTGCGATTGAAGCGTGAGTGGCACCGTACTCCGGATCAGACAATGGTCCGAAGAGCCCAGAGGGGCATCGACGGCGACCTGATATCCATCCGGATGAGAGGTTCGCAGAAGGTCCAACAGGGAAGGTACATGGTCTTCCACATCTGGGATCCGCGTAGGCGAAGTAACCAGTTGTGTTAGACCATATGCCAAAGCAAAGTCATAGACAGATCTACCCGCATGATCGGTTAAACGAAAACCAAGCCATTCAGCGTGGTGGGCGTCAAAATCACCGTGTATCACGTTCTCTGCGGATGGGACCTGTTGTAGCACGGAGGACCTATAGAGGCACCCGTAGACGCGGGGATGGTCGTCGCTGTCTACGCGCAGCCATATGATGGACAGGTCCGTACCTTCAAGACTGCCGAGGCGTCGAAAACAGATGTCCTCTCTGACGTATACGCAAATTCCAGCCCGGGGCACAAAGGAGTGTTCCAATTTGTACCCCGGGTAGGAGAGATATGAAGTATCGGCCGGAGAGGACACCTGAGTCTCGTTCAAAAAGAGCAAGGCCGGCTTCGCCGTCTCTAGATAGTAATGGACAGCGTTACGGTTGGAATGAAGTCCCCTGATGTTGCAAAAATTCACGGATAGCGTGACAGGGGTCGCCTTGGTTGTATTGCTCCGCTTGCCCCGAGTAGCATTAGTCGCGAGCGGAATTTGCCCCCCCCCCCCAGAATACGCGGGGCACCCAGGCTCATGTTAATGGGGGGGGGGGGGATTGGGCCTCCGGCCACCTGCACTTACCAAGCGCAACGCAGAGGTTAACTTCTACTTCACGCTGGTAGTCTGTGAGGTCGTGGTACCACCCCGGTTCGAGCTGGCCAATCCGTGCGACAGCAAAAGCTACCGCTTAGCTCTACCACTGTTGAAATCAAGACTGTTGTTATCGAGACAAATGTTACGTTTACAATGAGTAGACTCATTTTTTTGCGCCCAGGAGCAATTGAAAATGGCTACCCCCGGAATGCGAGGAGGGAGGTGGTGAATGCTCTGAGCATATGGTCATTTGAGACTCACTGCGACTAACCTAACTTAAGTTTCTACCCACTAACCACCACCTTTGAGACTGGCATTGGCTTTTAAAGCCTTTCTGCCGAATTGGAAGCGACCTTCTTTAGGGAAAAAGGGGCGCAGGAGGCGACGATCCGCTGAAGAGAGCCTAACTAAGGCAAATTAAGAAGAGTCGGCCTGAGCCGTCAGGAGGCAGTTCAGGTCGGTCGAAAGCTTGTTTCGCGGATCCGAGAGGGAGTTTCTCGGCCTGCGGACTCGATAGCAAGAGGGAAGTGGGACTGCATAATTGGCTGTCTCACGAATGAAATGATTGAAGTGAGACTCTGTGGCTTTGAAGAAGTTCTCCGAGAATGTATTTAGAAATTGTTGGATTGTATGGAGCTCTAAGTCTCGATGGAGGTCGGCGTTACAGACATACCAGGGTGCATTCATAGCTCGACGACAGAAAAGGTTTTGAACGGGGTTTTTAAGGGTCCCTAGCATACGGATTATTGGGGTGTCTTTGAGGTGGCGTCGTTTATAATCGAAGTGAACGGTGGAGCTCTTCTCCGGGTTCACATCGAACTGACTTTTGGATCTTGTTCCATATGAAAGGTAGCAAAGACCTTTACAATAGAGGGCAGTGTCGTCTGCGAAGAGAAAAAACACTGGTAGATCGTCTAGAGTCTCGATTTCCCTGAGGTTGGGGGAAACTCCTTTGGCTAACGCAAAGTCTAGCTTCGGGAGCATGGTCGGTGTTGTCGGGATAGTGAGTGACACTGAGGGGACTGTGGACGGCAAGGTCAAGAGACTGCGTGATATCAAGCAGTTTTTTGCCACTCTGAGAAGTAGTACGGCAGGTCCATTCAGTATGCTTGGAGTTAAAATCTCCAAACATAATAACTGAGTTGCCTAAAGATAAGATAGCCTTAAAATCTTTTTTCAGGGGGAGGGTTCCACTGGGGATGTAGCAGGAGGCTATAACGATGGACTGATGTCTAGTCATAGCTAGCCTGCATACCGTGGCTTCCATGTTGATCAGCTGCGGATTACAAATGTGAGAGCAATGAAGTGTCTTTTTGTAGTATATGGCCGCCTTGGCGGTCGGGTCTGTCATTTCGAAGAAGAGAAAACTTATGATGGAAAGGCCTTTTATCTCCTTAATTTTGAGATTCGTTTCCTGGAGAAGGAGGAGAAGGTCGGCTTCGTAATCTCGAAGAAATAGCTTAAGCTCTGGGAGGTTATTTCGCGACCCGCAAATGTTAAAGGATACAAGCGATAAACCTTTACGCTTAATACGACCATGAGATTTTGGGAGAGCAGAGTGCTGTGTCATTATATAATTCAAGTTACTGGGAATAAAATAGGCTATGATGCTCTGTAAGAGCAAGGAGACGGTCCTGAGGGGAATGAGCAGCGCGCAGTTTATGTGCTAGGACGGCTATCTGCCCAGTGTTAATAATGTTAATGTACACCGTATTTAGGTCATCAACCATTTTGGATTGTGCTTGCTGAGGGGCGGAAGATGTCCACAGAGGGTTGGCCTTTTGGAGCCCCAGGGGTAGACTTGAGGCTGCGAAGGCTGAGAGAAGCCCGGAGGAGGCCGAAGAAGAGGACCTGAAGGGGCTGGTAAAGGCCCTGACGGGGCATTCTTGAAGGGAGGGCCGAGAAAGACCTGTCATTGACCGGCGGTGGAGCTTGTCTGCTGGGATGAGGGTGAGGTTCGCGAGGGCAGCCTCTATTGTTAGCCGGGTGGCCTGACTGCTGGCATAGGACACACGCGGATGGGGATTGGGCGTTTTGGAGTTGTGTGGGTCTAGGCACTTAAGGCATCTGGGTGGGGCAGAGCAGTTGGTCACCGCATGCCCATAAAGTGGGCAGCGGTGGCACTGCGCCAGGAAACCGCGGCTGTGTGGGGGCTCAACCCTAACTCTCGACAGGCCGCACACTGTGCATACCTGCCGGAAGATAGCTGTAGCCTCCGGCACGCTGGTGAGGATCACAAGGGTAAGCGGGAACCTCTTGCCTATGTTGCTGTGCATTTTGTGCACGGCCTCAACAGGGAATCCTTGGGACTTAAGGTCCTTAAGGATGTCCTGGTTGGCGAGTTCGAATAAGACATCGCGGATCACGGCCCTGACTTAACGCTTTTCCGGAAAAGCGTATGTGTGGTAGGACACACGCTCGGATGTAAATAGCCTGGTAAGGCGGCGAAAGTCGTCGATCGAGTGGGGTATGATTTTAATGGCTTTACCCAATTTAGTGGCCTAGTCATATTTAATACCTGTGTCGTAACAAGTTTTGGAAATTCGAGTGAATTTGGCCTTGTCTCTGAGAAAGACAGGGGATGGGACCTGCTTTTTAGCGAGGGTGTGGGCGCAGCGGGATGTTGGTTTGATTCATGGAGGGATGTCTAACGACGTTAGGGGGGCCGAAGCAGCGGCGGGGGCTGCAGGGACAATGACGGCAGCGGGAGCTGCGGCGGTTGAGGCAGCGGCGGGGGCTACCGGAACGGGGGGAGTGCGATTTTTCGCCGCGCGTTTACGGCCGCGCTCAGAGTTCACTGTGGTGAACACAGACTCACCGCTTGCGTCGAAGTCAGACGACTCTGAGGAACCAGTGCTGGACATTGTTTCGGTGGTAGGCCTATTCCGGGAGGTCGACACCGTGGACCCGGAGTCGGAGTAGAAGGACTCCATGTCAAGGGACGCGGGTGAGTCGGACTGCGTGGCAGTCGGAGTGCCCGCCAAAAACCGCGACGGAAGGCGGTGGGAGGCATGCCTGGGGGGCAACGGAGGCTTGGACTGCGGCGATAACCGTCTCGTCCAGTTTGATGCCCAGACCAAGGGAATTATTCAGGGCAGCGACGATTGACCTAATAAGGTCTCTTGTGGAGATGTTGGGGTAGGGGGACGACCTTTGCTGCTAGTGTATCCCTTGGATTTTTATAAATTTTATGTCTTAATCGGATCTTCTTTTTTTATCACTTTAATTAAGATCGACCTAAACCAAATATGAGATATTAAATTACTTGGTTTCGTGTTGGGTACAGTTTCATCAATAATATAATAAAGTATTTTGTACAACCGAGATACCACGACATTGACCTCTTGACAATCATATGATTCAAAACCCCAATTAACTTAATCTAGTATTTACTTTAGTATAATCTGCCTTTTTAAAGTTGAAATAAGAGTAGCAAAAGATTTACTATTCAACAAATGTGGTACTGACATATTCACATTTATCTCTAAAGCAGAATGATGACGATCAGTTTTACTTATTGGACATGGACATTCAGCAACATTTATATTCTTAAGATTACTTAAAACAAACTCAACTGTTCTATTATTAGCGTTTTTTACAGCATTAAATTGAAATTAATTATTTAAATACAAAAAGTCAATGAACCGAAAACCTAAATTACAGTAACAATTGATAGAGGTTAACTTGTTTTCGTAATTGCTAACGTCGGTTATCCAATCTATAAAATTAATGAGTGTAATGTGTGAGTGAATAGATATTACTGTCATTATAAACTAAAGTGTCGATTTAAAGACTTTAGTTGTTAAAAGTATGGTAAAAAGGTCAGCTTTAAAATATGTGTGCAAATTATCGCGAAACAATACGAACTATTACATAATTGTTCGGATTAATCCCAGCCGCCAAATTTCATGAACGCACATCGCGGCAGAACTCCCGATACCATCCACACCATCTGGATGATTGGCGGTCCACCACTGTGCGATTTAGAAGATGTTTTCTTCCTCGCACAACTTCCTTGTGGAATAGTTTACCATCAGGGATTTTTTCCGGACCGATACGACTTAGGGACCTTCAAGAAAAGAGCCTACTCCTTTTTAAAAGGCCGGCAACGCATCTGCAATTCCCCTGGTGTTGCGGTTGTTCATGGGCGGCGGTAGTCACTTACCATCAGGTGAGCCGCATGCTCGTTTGCCCCCTCTCCTATAAAAAAAAATAAAAAAATAATCACACATGTATTGGCGAATCTTGAAAGTAAGGCTCTTTGTTTTAATATTAGAAGCGAAAAAGGAGAAACTTTTTTTTAACGTGATATCAGCCTGATATGAATAGATAGAATATTACGAACTTTTTTAAGAAATATCAATCACTACAATTTAATAGTAAGCTCCATAGTTGATTGCTATCAGCTTATACAACCTAGAGGCTATATTTCGCTAGCGGTATATTATAAATAAAAAAACGAAACCGTTGATATTTATGTTATACTCGTACCTTATCTTTGAAGTTTTTTGCTCATTTCAATTTTAGGTAGATTTAATTTTTTTTTATAGGATAGGGTGACAATAGAAGAAATTAATGAATTCAAAATAATTCTATATAGTAATTTATATTTTTTGAATGATAAGCAAAATTCGTACTTAGAAAATAATAAGTGTCTTTAGGTAACATTTGGTGGCGAATAAAAGATGAAATAAACTAATTATTTTAATATTTTACTTTCACAAGATGTTACTGCTAGTATGCCACGCTACAAGAGAGAGATAATTGTATTGTCGGATATTGTATTGTCACCGATGAATTGCAATTCGAAGCGATTGATGATATTCTTTTGCTACTTAATTTTAATAGGCGCTTTGACATACTCCCGCCCATTGAAAGAACACTTTCAACCAATGTTTTCCTCGTATGAAGTAAGAAGACAAAGTTTGACTAGGGGTCGTCGCACACATCCTTTTGTTGTTCTGATGTCCGCCACCCTTGATACACCATCCGGTCCAGTTAACAAGAGCACCACTCGACCTAGGCGCCAACATAGTGGAGAGACATGATCCTCTTGAAGCAATACCAAGCCGTCAACCTTTAAGGTTTGCATGTTAGTCCTCCACTTGTATCTCTGTTGAAGCTCAGATATGTATTCCTTTTGCCATCTTTGCCAAAAATCTTGACGGAGCCTTTCAAGGCGAGCATAACGTTGTTAGCTTGTTTCCTTGGTGTTGATGTAATTTGGAGCTAGCAAGGCAGTGAGAGGTCTTCCTATAATAAAGTGCCCTGAAGTAAGGCATAGGAGGTCATTAGGAGAGGATGATAAGGGACACAAAGGACAACTATTAAGTATCGCCTCTATTTGCACAAACAATGTACGCATTTCCTCAATTGTTTAACGGCTGTTACCCATGACTCGTTTTAAATGGTGATTTGACACCAGCTTCCCAAATGCCGCCGAAATGAGGAGCGTAAGTTAGTATAAATGAATATTTGATGACTTCTTGACTTACAAAATCAGATAGAAGTTCATAGTAGCTCTTTAAAAAAGCTCCTACTTCTTTAGCCGCGGCGACAAATTTTCGACCATTGTCACATTAAATTTATCTCAGTTTTAGGAGCTTAATATTAACGAATAACTTTTGTTTAATTTTTTCATTGATTTTTGTAATTGTAGTTTATTTATATAATTTTTGTGTTCGGTGAAACCTTTATATTAATCGGTTTTTAGTCAGATCTTAAGTAAACCTAAACATTTGGGTGAATTAATTATTACGAGTATAGGCAATTTCACGAAAATTCTACCTAACTCATAATGCCTTATATTTGTTAAGAAACGATTTTCGTCTTTTTAGGAATATCTTTTAAGCCCCGAAACTTTGTTAAATTATTGTCAATAGTTTCTAATGAATCATAATCTGTAAGTGTATGATTACAATAAATTTTATTTATTGAACTTTGCTTGTTTATTTTATTATTATGTAATGACGCATTAATAGGACCGGCAATCAACCAGCCTAATTCAGAATTTATTAATTTAGGATTATTTGAACCTAGAAACCGCTGTTCGGGTTTTAAAATATCCCAAAACAAATCGGCTCCAATCAACATATCGATACGAGCAGGCTAAATTGAGGGTCAGCTAACTGCACATCTTTAGGCAACTTTATACATTGCGTGCTTAATGTAAATTTAGGTAAAGAACCAGTTAATTCATCAATTACATAACAAGATAAATATGTATGAAAATTGCTATTTAGAGAATTTATTTTAGGCTGACATCTCTCCACAACGCTGTTTGTGCAATTGTTACCAATGCCGATTACCTTTAGTGGGTTAATCTGGCTAGTATTTAGAGACAATTTTTCCTTTAAGGACTTACTTATAAATGAAGATTGACTACCGCAATCTAATAGTGCTCGAACTTTAACCTTTTGACTAGTTAGTGGATTCGAGACTTCGATTATTGCCGTGGAGAGAATTTCTTGCTCTTAAACGTGATTTGAAAAATTAACTAATGATTGATTGTCTGTGACTGCTATAGGTCTATTATTATTGACTGATTCTGGAGTATGTAACATGCTATTGTGCCGTTTTTTCCACACACGACATGGCCCCATGCGACACTTATTCACAGGGTAATCTTTGCGCAAACAATTCATACATAATTTATATTTTTTTATTTCTTCAAATTTCTCATCGATTCCTTTAGATTTAAATAAATCACAGTCATAAATTCTATGATTTTCATTACAAATAACGCAAAAAAAAATGACGTGTTGGATTTATCAACTGCTTTATTTGTACTAGCAAATGATTTCGTGAATGAATTGTTATGTCCTCTATTTCGGCTATTTTGTACCTGATAGTTTTTCGAGACCAACGAATTATTGTCAGGTCTATTATTATTACGATTCAAAGCCTCAAGAAAGTTCGTACGAACTATTAAAAACTTTGAAAATTCAATCAGAGTTGGCACATCACCTTCTAAATTATTTCGGTGTTCTTCCTATTTCATTAATGTAATATTGTCCAATTTTGCTGATAACATAAAAATAACAAACACGTCCCATTTGTCTGTTGGTTGACCAAGGCCGGCTAAAGCGCGTAAATTTTTTGTAACATGATCGAGTAAAAATCGCAAAGACCTTTCCGATTCACGTGGAAGTGGCTTAATACTAAATAATGAGTTGAGGTGATGGTTTATTAAAATGCGTTTATTGTTATAACGGCTGCAGAGCAACTTCCAGGCATCAGAGTAGAGAGCGGAGGACACTTCTAGGTTTGAAAGTATGCGTGTTGCGTCGCTTTGTAAATAAGAAATAAGATATTGAAATTTACTAATAGGTGAGAGTTTGTCATTGTTATGAAATAAATTTTCAAAAGTATCCCGAAATTCTAGCCAACAGAAATATGCACCGTCAAATTTAGCTATTTCTATCTGAGGTAATTTCAAACCTATTTCTTGATGCTCCTAATGATCATGGTTTGAACAAT
Source organism: Parnassius mnemosyne (assembly GCA_963668995.1). NCBI lineage: Eukaryota > Metazoa > Arthropoda > Insecta > Lepidoptera > Papilionidae > Parnassius > Parnassius mnemosyne. The sequence continues at coordinate 31,989,214 of CAVLGL010000086.1, forward strand.
TGTCGCTCTCTTTTTTATGAAACTTTAATATGGCTTTCCGATTACATCGGTGACGTCAGGTTACATTTATACACACTTTCTCATACCACTTAGACCCACCTACTTACCTCCTGACGGTACCTTGTGGTCTACCCTACCTCCGGAACTCGGTAAGTTTGTGTTTACTTATCAGCCATTACATAATAATTATCCATAGGCCATTTGGGCCCAAACCCTTTGGTTGCCCGTCGAGTGGGCTATTCATGGGCCCTAGTCCAATCGACTTCTGTCGGGGTAACTGAGGGCCGTAACAATCTCTGGTAGCAGAGCGTGGTTGATTGTTTCTCCAATCACGCCCGGCCGTAATATAAAAAAAAAAATATTTTCTTTTGTTTTGTTAGCGGATCGGTGGTTAGAACCACGCCCGTTAGGCTGCGCAAGCAGGAGTGTAGTTTAGGGTTAGGTACCTACGCGTCAGGTATTTCGGGTAGGTAGATTAAATTGCCGAAGGGTTCGTCGCCTGAGCGAGGCATCTTTGCTGACTGACTGTAGTGTGTACTTGCCGTGTAGTGTAATTTGTATTTAATTTAATAGTAATTTGTATTTAGTACTGATGCCATCGCACAAGCCACCGGCGCTTCGCCTGCAGGCGGAGCTGCGCTGGGCCGCGGATGCCCATACTTTTATAGGGCGACCCGATCGAGTCCATAGTTTAGAGAAGAGGCTCGAGCAGGTCGCGGCCCGTAGGGCCGTAGTGGAGGAGGCTTACACTGAGCTTGTGGCCTCGGATGTGGAACAGGGAATCCTAGACTCCTGCCTCGCGGACTACGAGCAACTCATTTCGCTCACGGACGACTTGATCGAGGCGGGGCCAAGTATGCTAATGAAGCGCGTGAAGCTCGGCTGAGTGGCCTGTCCGAGTCCCCTCGGAAGCAGCCTACTTAGCCGGAGCTGTTGGGACGACTTCCAACTCTGGACCTGCCAAGGTTCTCGGGGGTCCGCTCTGACTGGCTGAACTTTGTTGGCGCCTTTTTGATAGCCTAGTGGACGCCCGGTGGGACTTGACACCAAGCCAGAAAATGGCGTACCTCCTGGCCTCACTGGAGGGGAAGGCCCTGGGCGTCGTCGGCCATTTGAAATTGTCGGACGACGCCTACCAGAATGCTCGGGACCTCCTCGCCAGTCGGTATGCCAACGTCCGGTGGATTGCGGACGAATACGTTAGGCAGCTCATAAACCTCCCGCTGCTTAGGGACTGGGCCTGCTTAGAGGCGGAATCCGCCGGGCAAGTCGTCGCCAATCCCCCTAAGGCCGAGCGGAGCTCCCGCGGGAAGGCGCCGCCCCCTACCATCTTATAGCAGCCTAGCGGCCAGGAAGACGCCCCCCTGCTCCTATTGTCGAGCATCCGAACACCGGGTGTCGTCGTGCCCGAAGTTATTGGGTGAGCCGGTCCCGGCATGGCGAACCATCGCCAAGGAGCGCCGCTGGTGCTACTCGTGCTTGGAAAGGCACCTCCAACGAGACTGCCCGCACCAGTGGCCCTGTCCCCACTGTCAGGGCATTCACCATGCCGTTTTGTGCCTGGGTGCGAACGGCGCTTCCTTTGGGGGCTCTGCCGGGCCCTCAACTCCCACGGGCGGGGGCGCTCAGCCACGCCCTCTGACGGGCGACGCTTGGCGCTCGCCTGCCGGCCACCGTGCCCCTGGTTTTGAAGGGAGTGCCTCCCCCGACCAGTCGGGGAGTCGTTCCCCCAGGAGCGGGGGGGTCGTCGACCTCCTCAGCGTGTTGAGAGGAACTTCACGGCCACTCAGCGGTCAGCTAGATCCTTCTCACCCCCGTTAGCTGAGTGGCCGCGACTGGAGTACCCCCCCCCCCTTTGGTCGGTACCGGTACTACGGGGTTCCTGCGACCTCGAATCTGTCCCGGGCCTCAAGGCCAAGGTTCCCCGAAGCTCCTTAGGTCGGCCCGTTCGGTGATTTTCAACCACGGGTCATTAAGATGCCGCCGGAATGCCGCTTTCGGGACCTCCGGTTCGAGTGCCGGTCCGATGGAGGCAGCTCCAGCTAGGTAGCTGCCGCCCTAGCTCCCACCACGGTCGCCTCCACTGATCCTTTGAACCGTTAACAGTCCACTTGTCAAACTGTTCTATTGCCGACGGCCTCAGTGAAGGCGTACAACCCGAGTGGCGAATGTTTAACGGTTCGCGCTCTATTGGATTCGGGTTCACAACGCTGTGTGGCCTCCAGTTGATTGGTGGGAAGACTAGGGTTCCCCTGGAGCTCTGAATCACGTCCAATGGTAGGTATCGAAGGTGCCAAGCCTCCTGCTCCTAGGGGACAAGCGGAGTTGGTGTTTGGCTCTGCCAGCGAACACCTTCACATTCTAGTTAAATTAAATGTCCTCGATGACATTGTAGGTTTTCTCCCTAACGTCCGTATAAATGACAGCGCGGTTCGTTGTGCGTCGGGTTTGAGACCAGCAGGCCCTCAGTGGTCCCAACCTGGGCCTATAGATTTGTTGCTGGGGCCGACGCGCTGGGGTTCATTTTGCTCGGCGAGATACGAGCCCTACAGCCCGATGGCTTGTCAGCCATGTCCACTGTATTTGGGCACAGCTTCTTTGGACCGGTTCTGTGGTCTTCACCTCCTCAGACGGCCGACCCGCTCACTGTTGTGGGCGCGTCCCTTTCGGACGTCGTCCAGCGGTTCTGGGAAATTGAGGAGCCACCACACGCGGCTCGAGTCAACCCTCTGGACCGTGAGTGCGAGTTGTTCTACCAGAACAATACCGGCCGTCGTGTCGACGGTCGTTTTGTCACTCGCTTACCCTTTCTTGACTCACGGCCCCCTTTGTGCCAATCTCGTACCCTGGCCAAAAGGAGGTTGCTTTCCATGGAGCGCCGTATGCGGCGCGACCCAGCCTTTCGCTACAAATATGTTGAGTTCATGCGCGGGTATCAAGAGCTGGGTCACATTACACCGTCCAACTTCGACTGGCGGTCACAGGAACACTACTTCCTCTCTCACTATGCGGTCTTGAGGATCCCTGGGAGTAAGATTTGGGTAGTTTATGACGGCTCCGCCCCATCGTCAAATGGTGTGTCCCTGAATCAGTGTCTCCACTCTGGTCCTAAATTGATCAAGGACATATCCGACATTCTTAACCCACTTCCGTCGGCACCAAGTGGTTTTTGTAGCCGACATTCGGATGATGTTTCGACAATCAGTGGTCCATCGTGATGACCGTCGATATCAGCTGATATTGTGGCGCGAGAAGCTCAGCGATCCGATGCAGGTGTTTGAGTTGAACACCACCACCTATGGACTCCGGTCCAGCCCTAGGTATATCGCCATGCGAACCCTCCTCGAACTCGCTGAGAGAGAGAGCGTCTAAAATACGCTCGGGGGGCTTCTATTTTGGAGACTTCGGTCTACATGAACGGCATTTACACGGGCGCCTCCACCGTCGGGGAGGCTCTTGTATTGCGAGACGAATTGATTGCCATCCTGAAATCCGGAGGTTATGAGCTGCACAAATGGTTGTCGAACTCCCCTCATATTTAGAAGGATCTCCCAGGAGACGATCAACAAGACCCTCATCTATTCGAGCACCCTGAAAATCCTAATTTGTTGTCTGTGCTGGGCATTCAATATCAGCCTGTTCAGGATACTTTCACGTATCGAGTCAAACTCGATCCCCTCCTAAAGCATGGACCAAGTGCTCCGTGCTGTTTACAGTAGCCCGCACCTTCGATCCTAATGGATGGATCACTCCGGTCATTGTTTTGGCTAAGTGCTTTCTTCGAAATCTCCGGATATCCGCGTTGGGTTGGGACGAGCCTATTAGCGGTGCTCACTTGCGAGAGTGGCTCTCCATTGTTTCCTCCCTTCCGGACATCAACCGGGTCTCCATGCCAAGGTGCTTCCTCCCTCCAGAAATGCAGGGCTACCCTACATGGATTTTGCGACGCCTCAGAGAAAGGCTATGCTGCTGTCGTATATTTGCGGACTGTGAGCTCTTTTGGCCATACTTCCGTTAGGTCCCGCTTAACTATGCCTAAATTGGAACTGTCCGGAGCCGCTCTTCTAACGCGACTTCTCAACCACGTTCACTCGTCTTTGAAGTCTGTAATCGACATTAGGGACGTCTACGCTTGGTCGGACAGTGAGATAGTACTTTGTTGGCTCAGAGCTGCACCTCACAATCTTGAGGTCTTTGTGGCGAACCGCGTGTCTCAAATCAGATTTCTGGGACGTCTCTAAACTGGAGACATGTCCCAGGGGAATTGAATCCCGCAGACAAGCAGGTTGACCACCCGCTGTGGTGGCGTCCCAGTTGGTTGACTGAGTCTCAGTCATTCTGGCCCCAGATTAAATACTCCGAACCGATTGAATTACCTGGCCTACGAGCCCGAATAGGAGTGGGCAAGGATAAGCCTACTCGGGATCTCTCCCTGCTAGAATGGTACAGCTCTCTCGATAAGCTGTTAGGAGTGACTGCTTGGTTGCGTCGATTTACCGCAATTCGACAGACCCGTCCAACCGAATTTCTGATTCCGCTTTGTCCCCTAGCGAGCGTCGCGGAGCTTTGATGCATTGGACCCGTATGGTCCCAGCGGAGCGAGCCCGTGATTGAAACCTTGAAGTGGAGCTCCATTGTCAAGGGCGCTCTGGCCCGTCTGAACCTCTTCCTGGATGACACTGGGATGCTGCGCGTTGGCGGACGTTTGAAAAATTTTCAACTGCCGTACGGGGCTCGACACCCGTTACTGCTCCCTAAGGACGGCTCCTTTGTTCGGTTGCTGGTAACTCACCATCATTTTAAGAATACCCACGCTGGATGTAACGCTCTTGTAAAGTCCTTATGCCCGGGACGGGGGTTTGTTTAGGCCAAATCTTAACATTTAAAACTTGCATTCAAAACGCTCGTCTCGGCGAGTTCATATTGTAACGAACACCCCCCAATCTTTTTTCTTTTCTCCTATATATCCACTTATACTTGTATTTCTTTAGAATCTATATCTGTAAGATAAATAAATATATCTAATTTACGTGACCAGTATAACTTGATCTTTCTAAAGGATTAAATATAGGCCGTTTAATAAATTTATGGCGTGATCGTCTTAGTTAGGACCCTTTTTTTTGTTGTGTTTGTATAGTAACTTAGTTCTTTTAGGTTCAAAAAGGTTAAGAACAATAAATTGTCCCTATTCCACTTGTATCTGGTTCACAACAGTCAATTCCTTATTAATTAATCCCTTCCCGCTTGGAAAAGGCTCACAATATTTATATCAAATACCAGTTACAAGGGCTTCGCTCTCCCACATTTAAAAAAAATGTGGAGGAGGTACACGGCCCCACACACGCCGCGCACGGTGAGCGCCAACCATTTTAATGCGCCCCCCCCCGAAGGGTACGCAAAGTTGGGAACTGGACCGTAGTCCACAGCAAAATAACTGGCGAACCAGTAAAAGAGGACTTGGCCCCTTGATAGTGCGTAAGCACAAACATCGACCGAAGTCGCGCATGTCAACGCGTGTAAACGCCATACAGAATACGGTCAAATCCAGCCACAGTGAAATGTACGTCACACGGTTTAGGCAACAATCGGCACATTGACCATAAAAAGCCCTCCGTGAACGCCACCACCTGCCAGACCGCCGTTCCTGCAGACGTGATGTAAGTGTAAGGCATCACCACCAATTGCATGGTCAGCACGGCCAATTGGCCGCAGAGCGTGTCATGAGTCTACCGCTCACCTCAAGGGAATGGGGTCCCACGTTGCGCGGCTTTCGGCCGCAGCCTTGAGAGCCTCCTCAGATTCTCCCTCCAGCTACCACCCGCATGAGGTCGACACATATGCTCCACCAACCAATACAGTGGCAGATATAGCCAATAGGCAGTTATAAGATAATAGTAATAATTCGCCATCAGAAAGGGTTTGTGTCACTGACGTTGAGTATATGCATTTTTCGATCATGTTTGTCTCACCCACCAACAAGTTGCCTTCAATCTCTCAAAGGTGGGAACTTTATAGAGAAATATTATTAAGTTGTTATATAAAATATCATGGAGGGCAGACAGTCTGCAGCCCCGCAATGAAGGGACCCGACTTGGGCAAAGCTACTTAGGTTGTGAGTCAAACCAAGACGCAGAGAGCGCCATTGAGAATAGCGACCCGCCAAACAACCATCGTAGAGACGCAATGCTACAGAATGCAACAAGCATCAATACGACTATATCGGGCTTACACCATCCCAAGGTCCCCCATACAGTCCCAGCAGACAACACCACCCGCATACCTCCATCGACCAGAACCACAAGATGCATCGAATCAGGTGCAGCACACCCGCAGATCCATCACAAGACACAATACTGCAAGTATCAGTAAGCATCAATGCTACTATCATACGGATGGCGCCCCCTCACAACACACCCACATGATCCCTATCGACTTTGGTAACAAAATTTTATAATGTTGTTAACTAAAAATACCACCAACGTATCATAGTAGTACGGTACTAAGACGTCAGTAGCCAAAACTCCACGTATCATAGCGCTACTGCACTAAGACATGAAGTTGAGTATGCTTGCTGCACTTAAAAGTACTACCAAACACACTCACCCTAATCCGAAAGATAGCCAACGTATCATAACGCTATGCGCTAAGACGCCGCCCACAACCGGTAGGGGTGTGCGATGTCTACGGGCAAGTCGTATTGCTACAACAAACCCGCTTACCACCGGCACTAAGATGATATGTCTAGGACACATCGGTTAGTGAGTCCAAGTTTACCTCGATCTCAGAGGCTGCGAAGCAACCTACACGCCACTATAATAATCCTTTTCAAGTCCCATTTCATTCAATATAATGCTTTTACATATTTGAGACCTTCCACATATTTGCTTTATTTCGTAGACCATACTACTGTATGTCTTATTCATATGGGACTTCAAGTCATAACTCTGCTATCATAATGCTTATGCATCATAGAGACCTTCTATATTAATGCTTTGGTTCGTCAGACCTTACTATGTTAAGTCCCTAATATAGGACTAGTCATTGTGCAACCTTAGTACTAGCAGTCGGTCAGCCGACCACCCCATATATATGTACAACCTTGGGTATGTGTCTCCGACAACGCCCCAATATAAGGGAACATTACAAGAACACGTTCATCAACTTAGAAATTTTCCAATTATTACACGAACACCTTCATCAACAACAACAAAATTTTTATCCATTTTTTCTATTATATTACAAATGTTATTTATCTTTGTTATTGCAATATAATCGCCTTGTATTTATATGATTTAATATATTTTGAACATTTTAAGCAGGTTTTTAATAAATTTAGAGATTTTTAGAGACATTTTATACGTTTACTAATATATATAATATTCAATATTCCAAATGGATATTTTTGAACTCTATGCTTATTATTTGCATTTTATTGTTTAAATTATAATTTCTAAGACATTTTTAAATGTCTGTATAATGAATTTAATTATTATTTATTAATAATAATTATGAGGCGTCACAATATCAATGGCATTTAGGTCATCGCCTGGCCCCCTTTCCCGCGCGCGTCTATCTGCTCACCCTCGGTCGCCTGACGGTTGGGCGATCAACCGGTTTGACGCCTTGGGCCGGCGCGCACTGTTTTTGTCCGCGGCGGCCATGTCCTGATCAGTCTTAAAGTTACGCTCGAATCGTTAGGTCGCGTGAATACAGCCTCTTATTGCGTTGTCTTTTTCGTGCGTTTACGTGACAATGAGGCTTTTCTTGACTTTTGAAACGCTAAAAATTTGTGACCCGAGAGGAGATCGCGTTTCTCTTCGATCATAATATTGTGCTAAGTGACGTTAGACTTGAGTTCACATATATATAAACGCCCACTGGAGTGATCGCACATTGTGGAGCAGAGCAGCGCATGTGGGTCTGCTGTCCGATTACATCGGTGACGTCAGGTTACATTTACATACTTTCTCACACCACTTACTTCCACCTACTTATTCCCTGACGGTACCTTGTGGTCGACTCTACATCCGGAACTCGGTAAGTATGTGTTTGCTTATCAGTCATTACATAATAATTATCCATAGGCCATTTGGGCCCGAACCCTCTGGTTGCCCGTCGAGTGGGCTACTCATGGGCCCTAGTCCAGTCGACTTCTGTCGGAAAAACTGAGGGCCGTAACAGTCTTTGTACACGCCCTTAGCTGCGACCCCTGCATTCAAAAAACTATTATACCACCACCCGCCGCCGCTGGCAACAAAAGACTGCCCGATCTCCCACGTGTCCGGCCCGTGCGGGGAGGTGCGTGCGAGATGCGTGCCAGCCGGTGCTAGGTACATCGGAGGAGCGCGCCGACGTGCCCGTTATGTTGTTTTTAAATTTTAGCGTTTGGCGCAAACAAACCCCCGTCCCGGACATAAGGACGTATGTCCGCGAGCAAAACCGGCTAGCTTGACAGGGCCGCGACGGCACGTTGCAAGACCGAATCTACAACCAAACTAGGCCACCTTGGGCACCCCATCAGATCTTGCAACCCTAACCACCGCCCCAAAACACCACCCCAATGCGGCCAAGCCGGAGATTCGAACCTCCACTGGATGCCCTTCCTGGACATCGCAGCACCTTAATAAGTCCTGTTACTGGACAGAAGTCCGACGACCTCCTTCAAACACCCATCTGTGTCCCCATGATTCGCTCCGCAATCCGACCGGAACAGGTCCGCAAACAACGACGAAATACGAAGCGGCCCAGCGTGGCCACCTTAGCTTCAGTGCAGAGGGCACCCTTAAGTTCCACATGAATGGCATATGAGGAGAGCCAAACGAAACGCACAGATAGTGCTTAGTATGAATTTTTCAAGCAAGCAGGCATAACCAAGCCATCCACCTATAATCATTTACTCAATTGTGCGGCAGCTGATTTCAATCTGATAATCTCCCAGCTAGCTAGCCTTTTAAACATGTAGTCCTATGCTTATATTTCAACCAAGTTTCAAAAGCATCAATACTCAACTACTGAATTAATTCAAACAAATTAATTTATTGATGCGCATAGATCAAAACAGACGAATTAAGCAGAACGATAAACGTAAGAAACAGTCCTATTTCTCTTTCCAAATAAATATCAGAAACAGAAACTTTTTTATTCAATATAGATTATAAATAATACTTATTGAAAGTCACTCTTTTGTTTGAATACCACTTGTTTTTATTCTTATTTGATTATCTTCGAAAGTGCCAACAAAAATGTGAAAACAACGAGAGGAATGATTCTTATTCCGTTCGGCACAAATATTTGTTATTAAATTTCAATTTTCTTTTCAACAAAGCAAACACAATGATCAAATACATTTACAAAAACATATGCACACGCATTCAAAGAGCATATCATTTAACGGTGGTAGAGTCCCGCAGCAGTTTTTGCTGTTGCACGTATGGGCTGGCTTGAGCCAGGACCACGACCTCACAGAATACCGGCGTGAAGTAGAGGCTATGCTTCTGCATTTCGTCTGGTGAATGCAGGTGGCCGGAGGCCCAATTCCCCCCCCCCCCCCATCAACATGGTAGCGGAATTAGACAATAGACTACCCCAGGAGGGTACTAGTACCCCTGGAGAATCCCTCGCTGAGCATCCACGACCATGTTATTACAATCCTGAGCGTGGGTGCTCAGGCTGCCCCGCGTATTCTGGGGGGGGGGGGGGGCAAAATTCCGCTCAAAAACAAATCTGCTCGGGGCAAACTGAGCAACAATACCAAGGCGACCCCTGCTATGCTATCCGTGAATTTCTGCAACATCAGGGGACTTCACTCTTCCAGGGGGCTGATATTTCGTATCTCTCCTACCCGGGGTACAAATTGGAGCACTCCAATTTGTACCAGTTGGAACACTCGGGCTGGAGTTTGCGTGTATGTCAGAGAAGACATCTGTTCTCGACGCCTCGGCAGTCTTGAAGGTTCGGACCTGTCCATCCTTTGGCTACGCCTAGACAGCGACGACCATCCGCGCGTCTACAGGTGCCTCTATAGGTCCCATAGCGGTAATGCCGAAACAGACCGACTCATCGACCACGTCAAAATGGCTACAGATTCCTTGCTACAACAGGTCCCATCCGCAGAGATCGTGATCCTTGGCGATTTTAACGTCCACCATGCCGAATGGCTCGGTTCACGTTTAATCGATTCAATGATATGTTGCTAACTCGTAACATTCATTGCTATGCGGATGACAGCACTGGTGATGCTCTATACACCGGCCGGGCCAATATTTCTCGGGAAAACTTCGCCGAGTACCGGAACAAACTTGTGTCTGAAGTTGAGTCTTTGCTGTACAAAATCTCGAATTGGGGGCGACTAAATCTAGTCCAGTTTAATCCTCAGAAGCCACTTGTTTGCGCGTTTACCGCTAAAAAGAACCCCTTTGTCGTATCTCCTCAGTTTCACTATGAACTATGAAACTTTTCGCGGAAAACCCAAAGCATATTTAATTTTAATCTAAAGCATCATTAATTAAGTGCTCGGCCAAACCAAATCTAATAGTCCTTGACATCGTAATTCAACGCTCCCGAGGAGCCCTGATTTTCCCACCAACCAAGTGGAGGCCACACAGTGTTGTGAACCCGGATCCAATAGACCGCGAGCCGCTAACAGTCGCCACTCGGGTTGTACGCCTTCACTGAGGCTGTTGACGGCTCAAAGACTTAGTGGAGGCGGCCGTGGTGGGAGCTAGGGCGGCAGCTAGCTAGGGCTGCCTCAATCAAAGGGGGGATGGCGGTACCCCAGCCGCGGCCACTCAGCTAACGGGGGTGAGAATGGTCTTGCTGACTGCTGAGTGACCGTGAATTTCCACTCCACACGTTGAGGGGGGGCGACAACACCCCCGCCCCTGGGGGAACGAACCCCCGACTGGTCGTGGGAGAAACCCCTTTCAAACCTAGGGGCTCTGTGGCTGGCAGGCGAGCGCCGAGCGTCGCCCGTCAGAGGTTGTGGCTGAGCGCCCCCGCCCGTGGCGGTCGAGGGCCCGGCAGAGCCCGGAGAGGAAGCGCCGTTCACACCCAGGCACAAAACGGCATGGTGCTTGCCCTGGCAATGCGGACAGGGCCGCTGGTTCGGGCAGTCTCGCTGGAGGTGCCCTTCCAAACAAGAGTAGCACCAGCGGCACTCCTTAGCGATAGTTCTCCTAGCCGGAAACGGCCCACCCAATAACTTGGGGCACGACGCCACCCGGTGATCGGAGGCTCGGCAATAGGAACAGGGGTGCACCTCCCTGGCCACTAGGCCACTGCAAGATGGTAGGGAGCGGTGCCCTCCCACGGAAGCTCCGATCAGCCTTAGTGAGGCTAGGAGGTACGCTATCTTCTGGTTTGGTGTCAAATCTCTCCGGGCTTACACTAGGCTATCAAAAAGCCCTACAAAGGTCATCCATCGGAGATGACCCCGGAGAACCTTGGCAGGTCCAGAGTTGGGAGTCATCCCAACAGCTCCGCTTGAGTAGGCTGCTTCCGAGGGCACTCGGGTAGGCCACTCAACAGAGCTTCACGCGCTTCCTTAGCATACTTGGCCCCCGCCTCGATCAAATCGTCGGTGAGCGAAAAAAATTCTCGTAGCCCGCGAGGCAGGAGTCTAGGACTACCTGTTCTGCATCAGAGGCCAAAAGCTCTGTGCAAGTCTCCTCGACTACATCCCTTCGGGTATCGACCTGTTCGAGACTCTTCCCTAAACTATGAACCCGATTAGGTCGACCTATCAAAATATGATCGCCCGCGGCCCAGCGCAGCTCCGCCTTCAGGCGAAGCGCCGGTTGCTTGTGCGACGGCATCACTAATAAATACAATTAACTACGTGGCTCAAATACAAATCAATTAACAAATAACAAATACAATTACGATTAAATCGAGTTAAATACAAATTACACAAATACAAATTACTATTTATTAAATTAAATACAAATTACACTGCACGCCAAGTACACACTACAGTCGGTCCGAAAAGATGCCTCGCTGAAGCGATCGACCCTTCGATAATTAATCTACTATAATTATACGACAACAATAATTATCCGATTACGTGATAACATTATCTACCTACTCAAAATGCCTGACGCGTATGCCTTGCGCGGCTTAACGGGTGTGGTTCCTCGTTCTACCCGCCAACAAACAAAAAATATTTATATGTAATTTTTATTACGCACTATTTTCATCTATATTACCGCTGGGTGATTGGAGAACTAATCAACCACGCTCTCTGCTACCAAAAATGTACACCGCCCTTAGCTGTCCCGACAAAGATGGACTATACAGGGGCCCATACAGCTGTAGACTCGACGGATAACTAAGGACGGGGCCCAAATGGCCTTATGGAGAGTTGAACTACACGATAGAGATAAAACTATGTAATTAAATAGTACGTACCTGTTCAGAGGCGAAGAAGGACCACAAAACTCGTTCAAGCGTTAATTGTCGTGAATGTAAGTAGTGTGTGAGAAGTGTATATATGTGTAACCTGAATTAGCCCCTTTTAATCAGCAGCAACCCTGATCCCAGCACCGCCACCCTATGTGGTATCACTCCAGCGGCGTCCCTCGGTGTCACTCAAAGTCTAGCGTCCATTAGCACAAATCTATAATCTAATACGAACGCTGGTTCTCGCGGGTCACAAAGTTTAGCTGTTTTAACCGACACAGGAAAATATCTCCGAGTTAAATCCAATGACACAAGGCAACACTTTAACGCTAAATAATATTGTCAGAATGCACTTATGCCTGCAACCACTATAACACTTGACGTTCAAACTTAACTAAATCCCGTTAATTATAATCGAAAACGTAACACGCGTCACGACTGATGAGCGGTGGGACAAAGTTCACTTCCGTTCACTCAGCCACAAATTATTTCGAGAATCGAACGCGACCTTCTAAGGCAGTGATCACGCGGCCCGAGTAGACTCACTGCAATACTTAGCCAACAGAATCCGAGACGGTCTTCATGAAACACACTTTAAGTAGCGAAGTAACGCGCACAAATACTAAAAATCTAGACCATAAACCGAAACTGGACGCACAAAATCGCTGCCACGGTCACCACAAATACGTTACGTGGCGACGGCACCGCTGCATTCAAAAAACTGTTATACCACCACCTGCCGCCGCTGGCAACAAAAGACTGCCCGATCTCCCACGCTTCCGGCGTGTGCGGGGAGGCACGTGCGAGCTGCGTGCCAGCTGGTGCTAGTTACTTCGGAGGAGCCCGCCGACGTGCCCGTTATGTTGTTTTTAAATTTTAGCGTTTGGCGCAAACAGTCTTGTTCTAATTAATATCTTTCATCAATTTCGTCACTCACATTATTTGAGTTAAGAACCTTGATTTGACTTTGTAGATCACCGAACATAACTAACAATGCTTCAAATTTTGCTAATTTTAGTGTTAATTCAGCAATTTGCAATTTATGCAGCTCAGGTTCATCTTCTAAGGTATGTACGTAATTTTGAATTTAGTTATCTGCCCTTTAATGGAGATACGTTTGGTCAATAATTCTTTTAAGCGCTGTTTATCTGATACAATTTGGTCAGGCATTGTGAGTTCAATTGAAAGCTTTGAATAAAAAATAAGTTACGTTGTGCTAAAAAATAAATATAAAAATAATTTTATCTCACGCTCCTTACGCTTTTAACGGTGGTAGAGCCTTGCAGCAGCTTTTGCTGTTGCACGTATGGGCCGGCTCGAGCCGGGTTAGTACCACGACCTCACAGAATACCGGCGTGAAGTGGAAGCTCTGCTTCCGCGTTTCGTCTGGTGAGTGCAGGTGACCGGAGGCCCAATTCCCCCCCCCCCCCCCCATCAACATGGTAGCGGAATTACGTCATAAACTACCCCAGGAGGGTACCAGTATCCCTGGAGAATCCCTCGCTGAGCATCCACGACCATGCTATTCCACTCCTGAGCGTGGGTGCTCAGGCTGCCCCGCGTATTCTGGGGGGTCAAAATTCCGCTCAACACAATAACTGCTCGGGGCAAACTGAGCAACAAGACCAAGGCGACCCCTGCCACGCTATCCGTGAATTTCTGCAACATCAGGGGACTTCACTCGAACCTAAACGCCGTCCACTACCATATTGAGACGGCGAAGCCGGCCTTGCTCTTTCTGACCGAGACGCAGGTGTCCTCTCCGGCTGATACTTCGTATCTCTCCTACCCGGGGTACAAATTGGAGCACTCCTTTGTGCCTCGGGCTGGAGTTTGCGTGTATGTCAGAGAGGACATCTGTTCTCGACGCCTCGGCAGTCTTGAAGGTTCGGACCTGTCCATCCTTTGGCTACGTGTAGACAGCGACGACCATCCGCGCGTCTACGCGTGCCTCTATAGGTCCCATAGCGGTAATGCCGAAACAGACCGACTCATCGACCACGTCCAAATGGCTACAGATTCCTTGCTACAACAGGTCCCATCCGCAGAGATCGTGATCCTTGGCGATTTTAACGCCCACAACGCCGAATGGCTCGGTTCACGTTTAACCGATCATGCGGGGAGATCTGTTTATGACTTTGCCTTGGCATATGGTCTGACACAACTGGTTACATCGCCTACGCGGATTCCAGATGTTGAGGATCATACACCTTCCCTGTTGGACCTTCTGCTGACCTCTCATCCGGACGGATATCAGGTTTCCGTCGATGCCCCTCTTGGCTCTTCGGACCATTGTTTGATCCGGAGTGTGGTGCCACTCACGCTCCCCTCGCGGTTGCGTTCTGCAGGTTGCCGCCGTGTTTGGCATTACAGGTCGGCGGATTGGGACGGAATGCGGTCTATCTTTGCTTCCTACCCATGGGGGCGGGTTTGCTTCTCGCCGGATGATCCCAGCGCTGTTGCTGACTCTGTCACTGATGTGGTGCTACAGGGAATGGAACTATTTATTCCATCATCTGTGGTACCCATCGGAGGCAGATCTCAGCCTTGGTTTGGTCGCTCCTGTAAGACTGCATTACGCAGTAAGCAGGAGTGTTATCAAGCCTGGGCTGCGGCTTCGGTGACTCGGGATGTAAACACCAGCACACTTAAAAAGAAGTATAACTTCACCTCCAGGTCCTTCAAAAGTGTTATTGCCAAGGCAAAGTCAGAGCACATAGGCAGAATTGGCGAGAAACTAGTTCGCCTTCCTTCGGGAATCCGTGCATTCTGGTCTCTCGCCAAGGCTGTCCAAGGGAATTTCTGTAAGCCATCACTACCATCTCTGCACAGGGAGGACGACTCACTGGCCCACGACGCAAAAGAGAAGGCCGACCTTTTAGGCTCCCTTTCTGCGTCCAACTCGACTGTTGATGACGGGGGGAACACACCGCCGACCATCCCGCGGTGTGAGTGCTCCATGCTGTGCGGTTCTCACAGCGCTCGGTTCGCAGAGCACTCCTCTCCCTTGACATCCATAAGTCGAGTGGGCCTGACGGAATCCCCCCAATTGTGCTGAGGACGTCTGCTCCGGAGTTGGCACCGGTTCTAACGCGTCTTTTCCGGTACTCCTACTCCCTAGGCGTAGTCCCGAAATCATGGAAGACAGCTTTTGTCCACCCGATCCCTAAAAAAGGCGACCGCTCAGACCCGTCCAACTACAGGCCTATCGCCATCACCCCCTTGTTCTCCAAAATAATGGAATCCGTTGTAAACTGCCACCTCATGCGGTACCTTGAGGATCACCAGCTGATTAGTGACCGCCAGTACGGTTTTCGTCGGGGTCGATCAGCTGGTGATCTTCTGGTCTACTTAACTCATAGATGGGCGTTGGCAGTAGAGTCCAAGGGGGAGGCATTGGCCGTTAGTTTGGACATTGCGAAGGCCTTCGATCGGGTTTGGCACAAAGCGCTTCTTTCGAAGCTCCCTTCCTATGGGCTTCCCGAGAAATTATGCAATTGGATCACCAGCTTTCTTGCAGATCGGAGCATCAAGGTCGTTGTAGACGGTGTATGCTCCGACTGCAAGCCTATTAACGCTGGTGTTCCACAAGGCTGCGTGCTATCACCAACGCTGTTTCTTCTGCATATCAATGATATGTTGCAAGCCGGCAGCATTCATTGCTATGCGGATGACAGCACTGGTGATGCTCTATACACCGGCCGTGCCAATATTTCACGGGAAAACGTCACTGAGTACCGGAACAAACTTGTGTCTGAAGTCGAGTCTTTGCTGGACAAAGTCTCGGATTGGGGGCGACTAAATCTAGTCCAGTTTAATCCTCAGAAGACACAAAATTGCGCGTTTACCGCTAAAAAGAACCCCTTTGTCGTATCTCCTCAGTTTCAAGGTACTCCCCTTGTTGCCTCAGCCAGTATCGGAATCCTCGGCGTCGACATATCGAGTAGCGTGCAGTTTCGTGGTCACTTGGAAAAGAAGGCCAAATTGGCCTCTAAAAAGCTTGGTGTGCTCAGCAGAGCGGGACAGTATTTCATGCCGGCTCAACGCCTGCAACTTTACAAGGCGCAGGTTCGGCCTCACATGGAATACTGTTCCCATCTCTGGGCTGGGGCTCCCCAGTGCCAGCTTCTTCCACTTGACCGTATCCAGCGCAGAGCGGCTCGAATCGTCGACGACCGAGTCCTTTCCGATCGGCTCGACTCATTGGCACTGCGAAGAGATGTTGCATCTCTTAGCATTTTCTTTCGCATTTACCATGGGTAGTGCTCTGAGGAATTGTTCGGATTAATCCCAGCCGCCAAATTTCACGAACGCACATCGCAGCAGAACTCCCGATACCATCCACACCATCTGGATGATTGGCGGTCCACCACTGTGCGATTTAGAAGATGTTTTCTTTCTCGCACAACTTCTTTGTGGAATAGTTTACCACCAGCGATTTTTCCGGACCGATACGACTTAGGGACCTTCAAGAAAAGAGCCTACTCCTTTTTAAAAGGCCGGCAACGCATCTGCAATTCCCCTGGTGTTGCGGTTGTTCATGGGCGGCGGTAGTGACTTACCATCAGGTGAGCCGCATGCTCGTTTGCCCCCTCTCCTATAAAAAAAAAAAAAAACTTCGACGAAACTTCAGGAAGCAGGTATTACCGCTACTGCTGCTACTTATGGCAGCTCAGCTTAGTGTACCGACTGGCAACCTGAAAAATTCGGCCAAAACAATAAACAACTTGTAAACTATGTTCTTTTGAAACCTAAATAACATTTATGTAAACCGTATAAAACATCTAAAAATAACGTAAAAACAATTTAAACTAACGACATAAAAATTATTTAAACAAAGAAAATGTAATGTAAGAATGCAATATTAATTTATTATTTATTTAAAGGTAAAACAATCCGTAATAATTTTATGGAGGAGCTTCAAAACAACGTCTTTGTAATTTGTTACAGATTTTTAAAATGTGTAATTCATATTCCCAAATTATGTAAGCAAACTAACATTTTAATATATAGAATCGCTCAAAACGTTGACCTAATTTTAAAATTTAAAGATTTTTTTTTAGAAGTGTGTAATTAAATATTAAAAATGTTCTAGAAGTTTGTAAAATTTGGCAAAATTGGACTTTTAATGTTAAATAAACCTAATAATAATAAGATATTTAGGCGATTTATACAAATTCTTTGTAGGGCTAAGGTAAATTTGGATGAATTTTATAGGAAGTAATAATTTTTAAGGACAAAGGAAAGGCACTTATCTTTTGTTGAATTTGCTGGAAACTGCACGATGTGATACTTTAGATGCGCCACTGCTCGTTGTATCCTCTTTCAATTTAATTAGCCATCTATTTGCACCTTATACTTCATGATCTTCTTCCTTCAATGTTCCGATCAGGATCTGCCGTCTTTAGCCGACGACATTTTTAATGAAAATTTCATTATTTCTTGAAATTTTGTAATTTCTATCTGTTCCCCTCATGGGCCACTAATTTATGTCTTTAGTTAACATTTGGTGGCAAATAAAAGATGAAATAAACTAATTATTTTAATATTTTACTTTCACAAGATAGTTAATAAGAGTAATAGATTACGAAAACTTATTTGGATCTTTAAGACCCTCAGACAAGTCGCAACTCATAAATTACTAAATCAAATATATGCTGCACTAGCCCAATCGATTTTAACATATTGTATACCAGTTTGGTTGGTACTACGAAAACTAAACTCCTACAACTAGAACGTGGTCAACGATCATTAATAAAGGTAATGTACAATAAATCATATAGATTCCCTACAGAAGAACATTACTCACTTTTTTTTTTATAGGAGAGGGGCAAACGAGCATGCGGCTCACCTGATGGTAAGTGACTACCGCCGCCCATGAACAACTGCAACACCAGGGGAATCGCAGATGCGTTGCCGGCCTTTTAAAAAGTAGTACGCTCTTTTCTTGAAGGTCCCTAAGTCGTATCGGTCCGGAAAAATCGCTGATGGTAATCGATTCCACAAGGAGGTCGTGCGAGGAAGAAAACATCTTCTAAATCGCACAGTGGTGGACCGCCAATTATCCAGATGGTGTGGATGGTATCGGGAGTTCTGCCGCGATGTGCGTTCGTGAAATTTGGCGGCTGGGATTAATCCGAACAATTCCTCAGAGCACTCCCCATGGTAGATGCGAAAGAAAATGCAAAGGGAAGCAACATCTCTTCGCAGTGCCAATGAATCGAGCCGATCGGAAAGGGCTCGGTCGTCGACAATTCGAGCCGCTCTGCGTTGGATGCGGTCAAGTGGAAGGAGCTGGCACTGGGGAGCCCCTGCCCAGAGATGGGAACAGTATGGTTTACTAAGTGTTAGAAAGTTATACATTTTAAATTTGTTGTTAACAAAACATAAAACAACTTTCTACGACTGCAAATGTATTAATAGATGAGGAAAAGCTTTTGAATTAACTCTAGTCAAGACAAATTTTGCTCGTCACCAATTTAAAAAACAGGCTGGTTATTTATACAATGTAGTCAACAAAAAACTAAACATTTATTCACTGATATCTAATGAGTTCAAAAAGACAGTTACAGAATGGCTACTGCAACTTAAGTATGATGAAGTCGAAGCATTACTAAAAGTTATTAAATAAATTTTACATACGCAAACAAACACACACATGTGTACATATACACACGCAAACACACACACACACACACACACGCACACACACACTCTCACACAATATCGCGTGAGTGAGCGCACGCACCCATAACTCACACTCACATAAACTCGCACACTTATATAAAACCCTCATTATATAAATATAAGCTTAGTCTCTTGTATTTCTTAAATTAATCTATTTTGTGTTTATTTAATTTTTGCTATAGAAGAGCGGGGCATCCTGGCACAAGTATATATTTACTTAAAAGGATGTTCCACTTACTCCCATACCTATATAATGTATGATCTTTTTAAAGAAATAAACAATTTTTCATTTTTTCATTTTCACAAGATGTTACTGCTATGCCACGCTACAAGAGAGAGATAATTGTATTGTCGGATATTGTATTGTCACCGATGAATTGCAATTCGAAGCGCCTACACTCTTTTGTTACTTAATTTTAACAGGCGCTTTGACAATAACGCTTTAAGAATTATGAAGTTAAGTTAGTATTTATATCGTGCCCAGGCTCGTGCCGTTTGCATTACCGCCTAAATTAGATGACGCGTTAAAAATCGTTTAGAGCTAGAATCGCTGATCCCTATTAAGAAAGTAAGATCTGTAAATGTTCGATTTTTCCGGCGAGCTGATTGAAGTTTTGTTTGTAGATAAAAACATATTCTGTATAGTCGAACGTCTGAAATTTGATTTGTATGTAATTTAGAAACAAATATCTATATGAATTATTTGCTTTTTGTATATAATTATGTATAAACAGTGAAAAACTGTATATGACACAATTGAACCTTTGTTATTTGAACATAATCCTCCCGTCCAAGTTCCGAGGTCACTCCTGGTGGCGATTCTGGTAGGGAGTCGGCGACCTTGAACATTATTCTTAAGGAGACTCGTGAGATGAAGAAGCTGGTTACTACAGTTCCAAGTCTAATCGAGGACATCAAATCTATTAAAGTTGAATTAATCCATCTGAAGGAGTCTTGTGAGTACAATAATAGTTCACTTAAATCTTTTCAAGATCAAGTCTCCAGTTTGGAAATTGGTGTATCTTAGATAGAAAAGATTCAAAATTGTCTCGCTGTGGCCAACAAGGAGATATCAAATCTTAAAAGTGTTATTGAGACAAAGGAATAATGGTCACGGCTTAGTAATGTTGAGGTAAAGAGCATCCCCCTAAAGCTCAATGAAAACTTATCAGTTGGGTGTGAATTCCAAAAATCTTAAATCAATTACATATCCCGAGTACCAATGTTTAATACCAAAGAGAAGGCCATCGTTATTAATTTCATAAATCGTTATGTCAAAGAAGAATGTGCAAAACTCTAGAGGCGATGGATGTTGGATTTGGAGGCAATCATCAGCGCGTTTTCGTAAATGATCATTTGACTTCAGAGCGTAAAAACTTCTTACCAAAACAAGGACCTTAGCAAAAGACCGAGGTTATGGTATTACTAAAGGACTCAAAAGATGCTGCGTAGTAAAAAGATGTCTCTATCTTAAATATAGACTATCCACTCACAACAAGAAAAATAACCGACGTCAATACATAAAATATAGTAAAATACTAAAGAGATGTATTTCGGAAGCGTAAGAGAATTTTAACACTAAATATATTTATCGGTCTAAATACAGATGTAAGGCAACTTGGGATCTGATTAAAAACAAAGCCACTAACAAGAAAGATGTTGGTCATATTGAAAAGAGATAATAACAACCTGGTAATGAAACCAGAGGAAATTGCTGAAACATTCAATAAATACTTTATTAACCTTACAAATAAACATAACACCAATAAATTTTTAAACTATAAATATATTTCGTTTCATAACAGTAGTATGTATCTCACGCCAACTCATCCTAGGGACATCTATAAAACACTTAAATCTTTAAATAATACAAACTCAACAGGTTATGACGAATTAAATGTAAAAGTTTTAAAGCAATGCGCTGAATACATGTTAAAACCATTATGTTATATTATAAATCTGTCTCTTAAACAGGGTGTATTTCCAACGCGTATGAAATTCTCCATTGTTAAACCTATGTATAAAAAGGGAGATAGGCAAGGCGTTGGAAACTACCGACCAATAACTCTTATTCCTGTGGTCTCAAAAGTTTTCGAAAAAATAATGCATGATAAACTACATTGTTTTCTTAGCGCCTTTAACATTCTAAAACCAGAACAGTTCGGTTTTCGAAGAAACTGTTCCACAACATTTGCATGTTATGAACTGATTAAAATTATAACTGAAAGCTTATTCACGAACTCCACTTTTAACTATATTTCTTGATATGAGCAAAGCTTTTGACTTCGTATCACACAGTCTTCTACTAGATAAATTAGAAAGGTATGGAATAAGAGGAACAGCCCAAAACTGCATAGAGAGTTATCTTAAAAATCGTAAGCAGTGTGTTGAAGTTATAAAAATCATAAAGAACACAAAGATATCAAAACGCTCCCAATATCTTACAAACAGTTTTGGTGTTCCACAAGGCAGTGTACTGGGACCTTTGCTGTTCTTGATATACATTAACGATCTTCCTGACTTTACTACAAGCAAATGCATTTTATTCGCTGATGACACTACTCTTATATTAAAGGTATTAACAGATCTGCACTTGAAATCGCAGCTAATGGTGCTCTAAATGAGGTCATACAATGGATGAATATAAATAATTTAGATATAAATATAAATAAGACGAAATTTATTGAATATAAAACCTTCAAAAACATTTCAAATGACATTAAACTCACATATAACAACTCGATAATTGAAGAATTCGTTTCCAATACATTTCTAGGAATAATATTTGATGAATTTTGTAGTTGAAAGCCGCATATAGAAAGCTTATGTACTAAAATAGATTGTTTCGTTTTTGCATTGCATAAACTAAGAAATATTGTATCAGAAAGAGCTGCACTGATGGCATATCAAGGATATATCTCATCCATACTACGATATGGTGTTCTACTCTGGGGGTATTCGGTGGATTTGGATAAAGCATTTAAAGCACAAAAACACTGCATAAGAGCTCTTTGTGGTGTTGGTCCTTTAGTGAGTTGCAAACCTTTGTTCAAAGCTAAAAAGATCCTGCCTTTGCCTTCATAATACATATTTGAAATGTGCATGTTTGTTCATAAGCATCCAGTAGGTACAAGAATAGGCTATATGCACCAGCAAATCATCTAAAAGTTACAAAAAGAAATGCTTCTGCAATGTCGATAATAATTTATAATAAACTACCTGATAATTTAAAGCGTAAAAGTTTATTGTAATTTAAGAAATCTGTTTTGGCATTGTTGCTCACTAAATGTTATTATTCTGTAGAAGAGTTCTTAAACGACAACGACCTACGACGACATACATACGAGTAATAATGAATGATAATTTTAGAAAACCGGGGTCTCAGTTTTGCTGCTCAACTTCAAAATTATTTGCACTCGGTTAGCGAAGTTGTGATGAGTCACTCGAGCAATAGGTTTTTATTAGTTGGTGAATTTAACCTTAGTGATATTACATGGGTGCCTGACACCGACGCCGCCGTCGGTTCATTTTAGGTACAAATATTCGTTCAGGAAACGAAACTTTATTAATAGACGAATTAAAACCACTAAATTTGAGACAATGATATAAAAAATGCCCATGGCAGGATCCTTGACCTTGTTTTTTCTAGCGACGCTGTAACTGTTCGTGATATAACTGGAGATTCTCTTATTCCTGTTGATCCTTACTATGGTGCCCTTTTAATATATTTTAATTACGTTGATTGTGAGCCATTAAATAGCGATTCTCGCCTTAAGTTTTTATTTCATAAAGGTGGCTATTATTCAGTAAATGGTGAGATTGCCAATATTCAATGGGGTGAAGTTATGTCTCCGTTATCGTTAGAAGAATCTGTGCAATATTTTTATAGCACATATACGTCACTTAGAGATAAATATATCCCCTCAAAATTAACTGTTGCTGACATTTATCCTAAATCGTATACAGCGCCACTTAAAAAAACTATTAAAGAAAAACATATTTTTTTACGTAAATTTAGGATCTATGGCCGTAGGCATGACGAAGAAACTTTTAAGCGTGTAAGGAAATTAGAAAAGTTAGCATACCAATCTTATATAATCTCTGGGATAATTCGATTATTGCAAATCCTAAACACTTCTGGTCGTATCTTCAACGAAAATCAAAATCACATTCAATACCTAGTTGTCTTAAATTTGAAGGTTCTGTAATGAACACTGGCGAAGTTATCTGTAATGCTTTTTCAAACTATTGACGTTCAAATTTTTTGGATTTTGGTGATAGTAATACTCAGCTGTCCAAAAATTATTATAATGATTCTCCAGCGTCATTTCAGTTGAGTGTAGATATCACCTCAATCGATATAAACGAAAATACTGTCAAAAAATTACTTGAAACGTTGTATCTAGGGTATGCAATACCGGGATACCTGGATCCCGAAATACCTGGATTCCGCATGCATTTTGCGGGACTAATCTCGTACGAAAATATTACGGAATCCCGCTGGATTGGCGGGATTACAGAGAAGCATGGTACATACGTGTTAATGTTCGCGCGGCGGCGCGTAAACTGAGCTAAGCGATGCGTGGTGCAGAGAAACAGTGTGAGGGCGCGGGGATTCCCCCGCCTTTGTTTGTGTACTTAATATTTTGCCAGTTACAACTGGTGATTATGACGTTACGCAGTGATTTTTTCATAGAATATTGATTTCTTTAGATAAATCTGAATAAACTGAGAAATTTCCAGGTTTTGTATTATTTAATGAATGACAATAATGTCGGAAAAAGTGTATAAAGACTTTTGTGGTATTATTCCTGTATGGAAGTACTTTTTGAAAGCCGAAGATTCACAAACCGCAAAATGTAAGTTGTGTAAATCAATAATTAAAACGACCGGACGTTCGACAAAAGGTTTACATGTGCATCTAAAGTCAAAACACAAAATTGACAAGGAAAGCGCATCAGACGGGAGCGGAAGTGCTGCAGCTTCTGCAACTGCGTCAACGTCCAGTTCCTCGACATCGACTCATTGTGAAGCTCAACCATCAACCTCGGCAAAGAAGCACAAAATCACTGACCATTTTACAAGTGCAAACAGTGCTGTAGAAACGAGGGTATCACGCAAGGTGTCAAAAGATGGTTTTCCATTCCGGGTTTTCTGCACCTCGTCGGATTTACGAGACCTTTTTAAAGCCGGGGGCTATAAGTTACCAAAATCGCCTAATTCTATCAAATTAATGGTTATGCATTTCGGCACGACTGTAAAAATTACCATTATTCGAGATCTCCTAAAGCTGAAAGAGAGCAACCACAGATTCACCCTCACATTCGACGAATGGACTTCAACGAGAAATAGGCGCTATTTAAACGTTAATGTTCACGCCTTGGCTAATGAAAAATCTATTTCTTGGAACTTAGGGCTGGTGCGGATTTACGGAAGTCTACCTGCAGAAACATGTATCACTGTTTTAAAAGAAAAATTATCAGAATACGAGCTATCTTTAGATAAGGATGTAATCTGTATTACCACAGATGGTGCCAAAGTCATGGTAAAAGTTGGGAAACTCATCAAACCCCATCAACAACTCTGTTATGCACATGGCATCCAATTGGCTGTTTTGGATGTTATTTATAAACAAAATACATCTTCACGTAGTGGCCACGAAGCATCAAATGAAGAAATGTCAGTGCGAAATGAGACAGTTAGTGAAAGAGCTGATGAGAATTATGACAATGACTTGGAAAATGACGAAAATGACATTTTTGATTTGTCTTTTCCTACACCTACAAGTGAAATAAACCTGACTGTGGAATATGCAGAAGTTGTTAAGAAGGTACGAAAAGTAGTAAAACTATTTAAAAATTCGCCTACTAAAAACGATCTGCTGCAGACGTATATGACAAAAGACATGGGAAAAAATATTGCTTTATTGTTGGATTGTCAAACAAGGTGGTCAAGCCTGTGCGAAATGATAACAATATTCAACAAAATAAGATCGTGTGTATCGAAAACCCTGATTGACTTAGGTCTTGGTGCAAATCATGACTACGTTTTCACTGAACAGGAATATGATGTGCTAATGGATCTAGAACGAATATTACAGCCGGTAAAATTAGCAGTCGAAGTTTTGTGTAGACGTGAGTCTAATTTGATTACTGCGGAAACTACTTTGAGATTTATTATTAGCAAACTGATAAATATTAATAAACCGTTAGCCCGAAAACTTGTTGATTCGTTGAGGAAACGTATCTCAGAGCGGCGAACTGACTTGACAGCGGTTTTATTATACTTACATGATCCACATAAGTACGAAGAAGACAAAAGTCAATTTATTTATGATGAAACATTCAATCTACCTCCAAAGAGTGTAATACGCAAGGCAATCAAAAATATAGTAGAAAGGCTAGAGTACACAGGAAGCAATGCAGTAACCACTACTCCTGTTGATGATCCTTATGACGACATCCCTCTCTCTAATCTCGAGACGCAAACGGCAGCCGCAGCACCAATGTCACTTCAAAACGAACTCGAACTGACTTTGACTAGTATCAAAAGTCCTGGCTCAACAGCCCAGTCACCTAGGTCTGGAAGTATGAGTAACCTTCAGGTTTTGATAAAGAAGGAAATGAACTATTTCGAGTCGGGTGGATTAAAAGGCACTTACCTTCAGTTCGCCTATAACGCACTTATGACTATTGTACCAACCAGCGTGGAAGCTGAGCGGGCTTTTTCAGCTGCTGGCTACCTTGTGTGCAATATCAGAAGCTGTTTAGCAGATGACACAATTAATACTTTAACTTTTTTAAGAAGCTACTTCCAAAATAATGTTTAATTATCACTGCAATTTATGTCATCATCTGTATGTCTAAAGTAATAAATAAACCATTTAAAATATACCGAAAGGCTTGTTTTATTTGGCTTCAAATTAAAAACATGGAAACGAAGTCTTTAATTTAGATTTCAGAGGTCTAGTTCCACCCTGCTGGATCCATCAAATACCTGGATCCAGCGGGACTAAGATGGTTCAATCCAGCAAATACCTGGATTGAAATTATCTTGCGGAATTGCATTCCCTAGTTGTATCCAACGAAATCTGCTGGTCCGATAACCTTCAAAAACTAATGTCAAGAATCGACACCAGGGGGCGCGCAGAGCGGTGATTTCCTACCGTTTGACGTTCGCGCGAAACCGGATTGGTTGCTCGTGGGTCGGGTCGGAAGTGATATTCAATCACTTCCGACCCGACCAGTGCAGTAACTAGCACGGCGTGAGGTCGTCCGGTATAACCTCCTTTTAGTGTCGGTTTTGTTAGCAAATTTATGCAACGACGAGGATTTTGTTGAGTCTGGAAAGATAGACGCCGGGTCGATTAAGTATTTGGAATTGCGTTCACGCGATGACGAAGCAGTAATAATTTGATTAATTAACCTAAATTCATTGGCAAGTAATTTACGTAAATTGTATAATGATTTCCGGTTGAAGTGCTTGACAATAATACTTTGCGTCGAGTAGTTGCTTTGTGGCATTGGATGTAAATCGGAGATATTTTCCTGTGTCGGCTAAAGCGCTAAAATTTGTGACCCGCGAGAAACAGTGTTCGTATTAGATTACAGATTTGTGCTAAGGAACTCTGAACGTTGTGACTAGAGAAGGGATCGCGTTTTTGCTCTTGGTTATAATCTTGCCACGTGAAACGGAAGTGACCTTTGATCCGCTCGTTCGTTGGTCGTGCCGGGTGTTACGTTGTTGATTACGATTAACGGGGATTTAGTTGAGTTTGAAGTTAATTAAATGTACTATAAAGTTGATGGATTGAAATAGTGTACAATAAAGTTGATAAACTGAAATAGTGAAATGAAGACAGAAGTTGTCAATTGGTGATCGCCCCCTTTTGAGAGATCTCACCTTTGGAGTAGAGACAGCGCCGGTGGATCTGCGGTCAGACTTCAACGGTCCAGTCAGGTCAAACCTTATAAACACCACTAAACACCACTTTACATGCACCTACACCTACCTACAGCCTGACCGAGCCTTGGGGCAGCCTTCGCCTTGGAAAAAGGTACGTCCTATTTATTTACCTAGCCTATTGTGTAGGTCAATTGTCCATAGGCATTTTGAGCCCCATTCTCTGCTGCTCGTCGAATGGGCTACTGATGGGCCCTAATCCAGTCTACCTTGATTTGGGCAGCTCAGGGCGTGTACATTTTGATAGCAGAGCGTGGTTGATTATTTACAATCACTCCTGGCCGTAATACGTAATAATAAAAATATTTTCTTTTGTTGTTTGCTTCCTTTTTTTGTTAGCGGATAGGTGGGTAGATTTAGGAGCCGCGCCCGTTAGGCTAGGTACGCGTCAGGTATTTTGAGTAGGTAGATAGTGTTATCACGTAATCGGATAATTATCGTTGTCGTTTAATTATAGTAGATCAATTGCCGAAGGGTCGGTCGTCTGAGCGAGGCATTTTGCTGATCGACTGTGGTGTGTACCTTTATTTGTATTGTAATTTGTATTTAATTTAATAAATAGTAATTGTAT
Source organism: Parnassius mnemosyne (assembly GCA_963668995.1). Taxonomy (NCBI): domain Eukaryota; kingdom Metazoa; phylum Arthropoda; class Insecta; order Lepidoptera; family Papilionidae; genus Parnassius; species Parnassius mnemosyne. Next base: position 32,016,830 of record CAVLGL010000086.1, read on the forward strand.
TTGTGTAATTTGTATTTAACTTGATTTGATAGTAATTGTATTTGTTATTTGTTAATTCGATTTGTATTTGTGCCGCGTATTAATTGTATTTATTAGTGATGCTATCGCACAAGCTACCGGCGCGTCACCTGGAGGCGGAGCTGCGTTGGGCCGCCAACGCTCATGCCTTGATAGGACGACCGGATCGGGTCCATAGTTTAGAGAAGCGGCTCGAGCAGGTCATGGCCCGAAGGGCCGTAGTGGAGGAGGCTTGCACAGAGCTATTAGACTCGGATGATGCGGAACAGGGAGTCCTAGACTCCTGTCTTGCGGACTACGAGCAATTATTTTCGCTCACGGACGACTTGATCGAGGCTGGGGCCAAGTATGCTAATGAAGCGCGTGAAGCTCGGCTGAGTGGCCTGCCCGAGTCCCCTCGGAAGCAGCCTACTCAGCCGGAGCTGTTAGGATGACTCCGGCCTCTGGATCTGCCAAGGTTCTCCGGGGTCCTCTCCGAATGGCTGAATTTCGTCGGTCTGTTTGACAGGCTAGTGGACACCCGGAGGTACTTGACACCCATCCAGAAGATGGGGTACCTCCTGGCATCATTGGAGGGGGAGGCCCTGGGCGTCGTCGGCTATTTGAAATTGTCCCTTGTCCTTATAGCGGCCTAGCGGCCAGGGAGGCGCCCCCCTGCTCTTATTGTCGAGCATCCGATCACCGGGTGACGTCGTGCCCGACGTTGCTGGGTAAGCCGGTCCCGGCGAGGCGAACCATCGCGAAAGAGCGCCGCTGGTGCTACTCGTGCTTGGAAAGGCACCTCCAACGAGACTGCCCGCACCAGCGGCCCCGTGTGCACTGCCAGGGCAACCACCATGCCGTTTTGTGCCGGGGTGCGAACGGCGTTTCCTCTCGGGGCTCTGCGGAGCCCTCAGCTCCCACGGGCGGGGGCGCTCAGCCACGCCCTCTGTTGGGCGACGCTCGGTGCTCGCCTGCCGGCCACCGTGCCCCTGGGTTTGAAAGGGGTCCCAGTCGCGACCCAGTCCCGTTTGCCAATTTACTCGCGGACATAAGTCCTTATGTCCGGAACGGGGGTTTGTTCGCGCCCAACGCTAATGTCAAGAATCGACGCCAGGGGGCGCGCAGAACGGTGATTTCCTACCGTTTGACGTTAGCGCGAAACCGGATCATATTTAATAGTATCATTGGCTTGCCAGCGTTGAGTTATCTTTTTCATCTAACTACAAACAAATTGCGAATTGTGTGTGAATGTTGGTAACGCCACAACCCATTACCGTTAACCATTACCGTTACCAACCCACAGCCGTTAACAATCTAATTTATAAATATAATAAAAGACTTGGTACATGACTTAAACCCCTCCCTTCCCCTCTCCTCTCTTTGCACGTATAGCCGTTGAAGGCGACACAGGCGCCAGGCAGCGGCAGTCCAGTTACAATCGAACAATACCGCTCACCGCACGAGGACATTATGTCCTTTGCCCCCCGCTTTAATTTTAATTATCACCAGACATTGTGTCCTTGTAATTTCACAAATATGACGCGCTTTCCGCGATTACAATAACTCAAGAGTTAAGGAGTGTACGATATCCTAGAACTGATCTAAGAGCATGTGCGCCGACCACGTGTGACCTGCTGTGTTAGCTGAGATGCCCTGGGAGGAAGGCGAGGCAGTCCCTCACAAGGTTAGTGCGTGCATTCCACTCTCATCCACTTTCCTTGCTTGGTTTGTTGTATGTAACAAATACAGTCCACAAACCTTTATCGAAGAACTCAAGTTACTGGCGCGTCCATTTTACTGGTTCTTCGGCCGGGTTGACTATTTTACTGGTCATATCTCGCTGGATTGACCTTCCGCCCTTGTCAGTGCACTAAATAGGCCCTAATAAGTGACATTAGTAATCATAATTATAGACCGCATTTTGTTTGGCCACGTTGAGCCTATCCACATTTATTGATCTCCCGCCCTTACTAGAACACTAAAATAGGTTCTATTAAGCGACAACAATGTTAACTAGAAAACTATAACTGTAAGTTAATATCTATTTCAACCTTTCGTGTTACGTGACAGTGCGTCGTCATTTAACCTTGTATTGACCTTCCACACTTATTAGAATAGTATAATCGGCCCTAATAAGTGACATCAATATATACTTATTATAAAATTGTAATTGTAGAATATTTTTCTGTATTTTAATCCCTTTCGTTGTACGACATTACGTCATTAATTTATAATTACAATTATAGACTATACTGTTAAATTACTTCCCTTATTAACATCAGTTACTAATTATTTAAGCCTTATATTCGTGATTAATATTTACACAATTTCCTATTGAAATTAACATTTTCTGCCGACTTCCAAAAAGGAGACGGTACTCAATTCGACTGTATATTTTGTTTGTTTTTTTATGTGTGTTACCTCATAACTTTTTACTGGGTGGACTGATTTCGATAATGCTTTTTTTTTATTTGAAAGCTAGTAGTTCTCGTGTGGTCCCATATAAATTTGATCAAAGTCAAGCCAATAGTTTTTGAACTATTTGAATTGAATTTATAATTATTTTAATTTTAAATTATAAAGTTCATCATCAATAAAACTAACTACTAACGATACGTAATCCGATCTCGTAGGGATGTCGCATATTTTATTATAGATAACGTTTGCTCACTTACAGTTATATTTTACCGTATAACTTTAGCCAAAATGCCGCCTAAGAAAGAAATTGCATCGAACAACAGTGATTTCTCGGATAAAGAGGATACACCTGATGCCCAGTTGATTTTATTGTTAGCTAAACGCGATGCTATATTTGAAATAGTGCAAAAAATATATGATATGTCTTTGAAACTCCAGACGAATGCTTATGTGATGGAACGTTTTCTCGACGAGAGTTCTAATATTAATGAATTACGTATTGAATTTAAACAGAACGTCGATAACTATAATTCGCACTTATTAAAAATAAACCCTATCGCTTAGCCTGACTATAACAGCCTTATTACGTTTGAATCTCTTTACGGTAGAATGAATCGGCTTTATTTACAATATTCGCAGTCTACTACTTTAGAAAATACTAGTGCCCCATCTAAGGCTAGGCTTACACTTTCGCTTATCGAACTTATGACGTTTTCGGGTGACATTCGCTCATGGCCTTTGTTTTATGCCAGCTTTAAATCAACCGTCCATGACAACCCATCACTCACTAACGCTGAAAAGTTATACTATCTGCTAGGTAAACCGACGGGCTCTGTCTGTATGCTCAGGTATAACTCAATGCGCTAAAAATTATAAAACTTTATTACAAGCACTCATTGATAAATACGAAGACAAGCGTATGCTAGCCTCCGCGTATATAAATCAGATGTTCGATTTTAAGCCATTGCAATCGTCCACAGCGAATAACGTTGATTTATGTACTGATAACTTTATAAGTGCAGTGTGTGCTTTACAAAACTTAAAGTTGGATAATCTCGCGGACTTAATTGTTCTGCATATCGCGCTAAAGAAGCTCGACTCGGACACCATTCGATCTTTCGAATTCAATCATAGCTCGATAATACCTACCTTTGATGATCTGGTAAACTTTATTAAAATCCGCTCTAAAGTTCTGCAACGCACCGATTCCTGTACGAACTAAGTAAGTAGTCCATCAAATAGTCGACGAGGTAATGATAATAATCGTCGCTGTAATAATATTTCGTCGCCGAAGTATCAGGCATACGTAAGTACGACGAATAGCCGTTCAATGAAGTGTCTGTGTGATAATATTGTGCACCAGCATTTATTTAAGTGTGCAGACTTTAATAAAATAACATCGCTCGAACGGTTTAAATGCGTGAAGAGTAACAAGGCATGTGTGAATTGTCTCAGGTTAAGTCATCGAGTGTCTAATTGCTTTTCAAACTTTAGTTGTCGAGTTTGTAAATTTAAGCATCATACATTGTTGCACTTGCAGCGTGGAAGCAATAATTCTTCCACTGCGCTGCCTCCGCCTAAGCCTCAGCAAGCTATGCTTAAGGCTGTAGCGCCCACATACTCGCCACCTCTCACCTCGGGTGCGCGTTCGGACGTCGCTCTGTGTACATCGTTCACGAATGTTTCCCAACATTCACCGGCCCCCGCGCCTGCAAGTCGTTCGCAGAAGACTGTTTTATTATCAACCGCACAAGTCTTTGCACACGACGCTAAGAGAGAGAACCAATTAATTCGCATATTATTAGACTCCGCGTCTCAAAGCCATTTTATAACTAAGGAATGCCGTCATAAATTAGGCGTCCAACAACACGATACCTAATGTACTGTAACTTTCCAGTAAAAAGGGTCTACGGTTCTCTACACCGACCATAGAAAAGAAGCAGTGTTAAACTGCTATTTTACGCAGTTATTCTGTGAGAGCGTGGCCCTTCCCCGGTCGAGCCAAACCATTCAGCTGAGTAAAGTTCAACCTTCAACCGTTGCAAGGTGCAGTTGTGTGATACAAGTTTTTTTTTCTTTCCGTTTATCAAATTAATGTTTAAATAAAATTTATTCAAATTAAATAGTGCGTAAAAAATAGGACTGCATAAACAACCAATAGTATACCTTCGCGTGAGTACACCTGTTGCCATATAAAGTTTTTACATCCTGATACACAAACGTGAGCAGCACCTTACGCCTTAAAGATCTTTAAGGCGAGACTCCACTCCCACCGATCGTATGTAAAATTTGTATGATTGGATCATTTAACCCCGCCTGCTTAGAAACAGGCGTCGCAGTTAATTTGTCTGTGGTGACGTACCTATTTGACTCAGTAAGACTACTTACTTACTTACTCCTTGTGGTGGGAGATAACAACTCTTTACTGGTTATTGTTCCTTAATAGCGAAGTCTAAAATGGCCGTAACTATGAACAAGTCCCTTTCGGAGACGGATATTAGTAATACGGAAAATAATGTTGTAACATCCCCAAATTATAATATTTGTTATCGTAACAAAAGACGAAGGAGGATGAATTTAAAGTGGATATGGAAGATTTTAAGGCCGAAATGAAAAAGATGATAACTGAATTATTTTCCTCACAAAATAAGAACTTCAAAATACCCTCCACAGTCGCTCGCTCCTTAAGTAGAGAGCGGTTGCGTCATCGGTCTGTATAAAAGGCACTTGTTTTGGCTCGCCGCTCACTTAGCGGTTAGCCGCCGTAGAGTCTATATCACCTGAGGATGTCTCGTGTAGAGGCGAAACACGTGTCGTATTATCGTCAGTGGTGTGTCTTGCCTAGTGTAGTGGTATTGCGAGTAGCGGTGCTGGGATTAGTGGTGACGGGGATAGTGCACGCAATTGAGGGAGGGCGGGAGGTGCTCTTCATACTAGGTAAGACACATTATTTTATTTTATAACGCGGATATTTGTGAAGTAAATTTTTCTAAAAGCTTTTATATAATGGATTTCCGCGAAGTTACGTCTGATTATATTAATTATATTTTCATTTACTTCCTAATTGGGATCATCGGGTTAGCCAGCACTTGGTCTGGTTGTTCTCTGGTTCCCAAAACCATCCACGAAACACATTGCGAAACATTCAAGCCCTAACATAATTTCTGGTCCATACGATCCGGGTACCTATGGATTTCTATTTTTATACAGTCTGCTCCTTATTAAGATAATATCAAGTTCAATTTCTAAGGAAAACTTTATACTATTTTTCTTATAATGGAAAGTAACTAATTCATTTCAATTATAATCCTGCAAGACTTGAATGCTCGTGAAGTGTTTCGTATTGCTCAGACTTTGCACACTTATCTTATTTGGTTGCGTTATAATTGCTAAGTTTATTTCGAATGTGCATTAATGATAGTCTTACGCTTTGAAAATTATTATAATTTGAGGGTATTTTATAATTATTGTTGGAAAACAGTTAATGGAAATGATGCATTTGGTCTTAAATTAATAGCATTTAAGTATAAATACTTGTATATCTTTGAATTTTAAGTCGTTTTTTAATTGTTATCTAATTCAAACAGTTAAAAAACGTTAACATTAAATTCAGTATTTGAATGTTAATTTAGTTTTGACAAACTTATATAATGTTTCAAATATCTGTCGTTCATAATTATAATTAACATTCATATTTAATATTTCGCTGTTATTTTATAATCATGTCGCAAGAAGAAATGAAACTTAAACTTTATACGTCACAGTGAGAGTATGTTTTTCGTTCTATTCAAACTCTTTTCGATTTATCCACTCAAATACGGGAAGACTGCAGTTCATCTAAAGTTAGCCAATTTAAATCTAGATTTCTTAAAATTGAGAACATTCGTGATGAATATGTGTTGCTTACGGAAAAAATTAATTCGTTAAAACTGGCACTGTATCCTAAAGAAAAATAGGTATGCAAGCGTTGTCTGCATTTGATGATATGTACTATGAAGTCCTAAGTTTTGCCGCGGAGATGTCCCTACCGGAGCGCAAACGAGGCAGCAGCCCAACGTCCGCTGAGGTTAACTACACCTGTTTATGCCCAAATTTGGTCATATTTGAACGCCATCGAATTGCGTTCGAGCTGGCGCGTCACCAATGGTATGTAGGTGCAAAAAAACGCCGCCAGGTGGGGCGGCCGTGTGCAGCTTGCAGTGCTCGAGGCGTGGGCGAAGAGAAGTAGTAGCTCGCTGGCCTCGATGCGGGGAACCCGCTTATCTCGATTATCGCGGCCGAAGTTCACGCGACCGTGTAGGGTCCAGATAGTTAGATTTAGGCGTGTTACTTCGCTACGTGGATATGTGAATTTTGCAATATTTAACTTGTTCGGGTGATGCGGAATTGTGCACGCGCGCGTCGAGTAGATATACGGTCTAGGATTCGAACCACGCATTCCTTGGTCGAGAGCGTCTCCAGGTTGATTGTTTGGAAATCATTATAATTGTGCTGTCGCGTTAAGTGCCCTTTTTTGTGTGTTGGTTGGTTTGTTAGTTTGCATGTCAACGAGGCGTATTTTGAATTCTTTTCGCGACGTGGTGTTTTGGTGTCGAATGAAGGAACTTAGTTGCGTTTAGCGCTGAACCGTATGACTCATTAAGAGATCGCGTTAGTTCCCTATTTGTAATTTTGTGATAAGTGAATCCGGGACATTGAATGTCGAATTTTGAACTACTGTCCTTACTGTGTCGGGTATCACGTGTTCGATTCTACGATGAATGTGAAATTAGGCGAGTTTAAATTAGTTAAATGTACAATGAAGCTAATAGACTGAAATAGTGGCAATGAAGAAAGAAATGGTCCAACGGTGGAGCCTGCTGGGGCGATGCAGCATTGTGGGGCAGCCTGGAACTTGGCCACTGCTGGTCGCCTAAGCTGGTCCAGGTCTCAGACATTTACACATCACTAAACACTACTTGCCATGCACCTCATACCCACTTACGGCCTGACCGAGCCTTGGGGCGATCTAAGAGTCGAAAACAGGTACGTACTATATTTCCCTAACCTTCTCCCATATAGCTTATTATTATAGGAAATTATTCCATGTGGCCATTTGGGGCCCGACCTGCGGCTGCTCGTTGAATCTTCCGCTCATGGGCCCCGGGATATTCGATCTTTGCAGGGGCAGCTGCAGGCCGTTACATTTTTGGTAGCAGAGCGTGGTTGGATTGGTTTAATTTTGTGTCTACAATCACGCCCGGTCGTAATACGTAATAATAAAATTATTTTCCTTTGTTGCTTGCTTTTTTGTTTGTTAGCGGGTAGATTGGAAAGCTACGCCCGTAGGTTGAGCAAGCGGGAGTTTTGTTAAGACTAGGTACTTACCGGTGTTTTGTTAAGGCTAGGTACTTTGACTAGGTAGATAAGGTTATCACGTAATCGGATAATTATCGTTTTCGTATAATTATAGTAAATTAATTGTCGAAGGGTCGGTTGTCTGAGCGAGGCGTTTTTGTAGATCGACTGTGATGTGTATCTTTATTTGTATTGTGATTTGTATTTAATCTAATAAATAGTAATTTGTGTTTGTGTAATTTGTATTTAACTTGATTTGATAGGAACGGTATTTGTTACTTGTTAATTTTTTTTTTGTATTTGTTATTTGTTAATTTGTAATTTGTATTTGAGCCGCGTAGTAATTTGTATTTAGAAAGAGATGCCGTCGCGCTACCAGGGCTGTCATCATGCCGTTTTGTGTCTGGGTGCGAACGGCGTTTCCTCTCAGGGCTCTCCGGAGCCCTCGACTCCCACGGGCGGGGGCACTCAGACGCGCCCCCTGTCGGGGGGTTGTTCCCCCAGGTGCGGGAGGTCGTCACCCCCTCCCTCAGTGTGTTGAGAGGGACTTCACTGCCACTCAGCGGTCAGCTAGACCCTTCTCACCCTCGTCAGCTGAGTGGCCGCGGCTTGGGGTACTACCGTTCCCCCTTTGATGCACGCAGCCCCGGCTAGATGGCTGCCGCCCAAACTCCCACCACGGCCACCTCCACTAATTCTGTGAGCCGTCAACAGCTCACTTGTCAAACTGTTCTATTGTCGACGGCCTCAGTGAGGGTGTACAACCCGAGAGTCGATTGGCCTCTGCTTGGTTGTTGGGAAGATTAGGGTTCCACGGGAGCGTTGAATTGCTCTGTTAGGGATTGTTTAATTTGGTTTTGGTCGAGCACTTAATTAACGATGCTTTAAATTAAAATTAAAAATAGTTTTGTGCCTTCCGCGAAATGTTTCATATTTGTGGCGGTTGTGATTAAGAAGGCAAATTTAATGTGCTCTTTGAATACTTATACGTATGTTTTGTAATTGTATTTGATCACTGTGTCTGTTTTGCTAAAAGGAAAATTTGAATTCATTTGAAATTGAATGACGCGCTATTTGAATATTTGTACGTATGTTTTTGTGATTATGTTTGATTATTGTGTTTTATTGAAAAGAAAATTGAAATTGGATAACCCTATTTGTGCCGAAAGGAATAAGAGTCATTCCTCTTTTGGGTTTCACATTTTGTTGGCACCGTCTAAGATATTTATTTGAAATGAGAAATAGGGCTGTCTCTTACGTTTATCGTTTTGTTTAATTTGTCAGTTTGACATATGTGCATCGGTAATTAATTTGTTTGAATTAATTCTGTAGTTGAACATTGATGCTTTTGAAAATTAGTTGAAATATGATCATAGGACTACTTGTCTAAAAGGCTAGCTAGTTTGGAGATTATCAGATTGAAATCAGCTGCCGCACTATTAAAGTAAATGATTATATGGTGGATGGCTTGGTTATGCCTACTTGTTTGAAAATTCATACTAGGAACTACCTGTGCGTTTCGTTTGGCTCTCCACAGACGACGTTCACGTGGAATTTGTGGGTGCTCTCTGCACTGAAGCTTAGGAGGCCACGCTGGGCCGCTCCGTGTTGCGTCGCTGTTTGCAGATCTGTAGACTTACAGATCTGCAAACAGCGAGCATAACACGAGAGCATAAACGGTCCTGTTTATTTTCTGGCATACCATATCAACGAGATGTTGCCAAGTCAGCTTAGAATCTATCACTATGCCGAAAAAGGTTGCAGATGTAGCTTATGAAATGGATTCATTAAGGTAGCGTAAAGGTAACTGTGGGTGTTCAGCATTTTTATTAATAAATTGAACATATTTCTTTTTCTACCGACTTCAAAAATGAGGATGTACTCACTTCGACAGTATGTTTTTTTATATGTGTTACCTCGTAACTATTTTCTTAACCAATTTCGATTATTCTTTTATATTTGCACGCTGGTGCTTATCATTTAGTCCCATACAAATTTGATCAAAGTTTGGCTGATAATTTTTGAGTTATTCTTAATAATTTATATGGATGTCGGTTGCACAAAATTTTTAATTTAAAATTATATCTGTATTAATTTTCAAGTAATTAATTTCGGTGTTCTAGTCAATATTTGGTTTTTTATATATCATAATAGATATATCATAAGCAAAAATAATTACGGGATATTCAGTAAACTCAGGGTAATGTATAGTATAAAAAGCAATGGATGAATTCGGGTATTCATCAAGGTAGTATTGGTTCCACATTACTGCCTTTTTACCTGAATTATTTATTCTAATGTTTGATTTGTACGTCACACTATGAAGTCTAATATTCAATCTTGGAGCCTCGGAGGTAGGAATACTGCTGGCTAGCCTACTTAGAATATTTTTTGATTTTTAGGTGAATTTGTATCAGCTTACGTTGCGACAAGATTTTGCATCCCTTTGCGTTTTTTATCGTATCTATCACGGCGAGTGCTAAAAGGAATTGTCCTGATTAGTTCCAGCCGCTCAATTTCACCATAGCACATCGCGACAGAACTCGACATATCATCCGTAACATCTGTATGATTGGCTGTGTGATTGAGAAGAGTTCTTCCTCGCACAACTTTCTTGTGGAATCGGATACCACCAGCATTTTTTCCGGACCGATGTGACTTAGGAACCTTTAAAAAAAGAGACTACTCTTTTTTAAAACGACGGCAACGCATCTGAAATTTTCATGGTATTGTAGTTGTTTGTGAGCGTTCGTGAGCATAAGGCTCACATGATGGTAAGTCACTACCGCTGCTGAAGATGTATAATCCTCTACATCTGGAATCCGCGTAGGCGCAGTAACCAGTTGTGTCAGACCATGTGCCTGTGGTGTAGTTACTATGACAAAGCAATATAACTGGAATATTAAAGAACATCATCACTCAACGTGAACTTCATATAAGAAGTAGAAATAATACCTATTTAGTTTAGTTATATCATATTATATTTATAGAAAAAGATACCATTTATGTGGCTTTACCTGGAAACCACCTAACACAAATCCTACCCCCCTACCCATGTACCTATCTCACAACTACTATAAATAAGTCTCCTCCAAATCAATAAAGAGAAAATTATTAAACTGAATTAGTGAGTCTTAATTTATTTCATGTCTAAACATTACTTGCTAAGGCAAAGTCATAAACAGATCTCCTCACATGATCGGTTAAACGTGAACTTAGCCATTCAGCGTGGTGGGCGTTAAAATCGTCAAGTATCACGATCTCTACGGATGGGATCTGTTGTAGTACGAAATCTGTAGCCATTTGGACGTGATCGATGAGTCAGTCTGTGTCTGTATTACCGCTATGGGACCAACAAAGGCACCCGTAGACGCGCAGATAGTCGTCGCTGTCTACGCGCAGCCAAAAGATGGACAGTTCCGAACCTTCAAGACTGCCGAGGCGTCGAGAACAGATGTCCTCTCTGACGTATATGCAAGCTCCAGCCCGAGGCACAAAGGAGTTTTCCAATTTGTAACCCGGGTAGGAGAGATATGAACTATCAGCCGGAGAGGACAACTGCGTCTTATTCAGAAAGAGGAAGGTTGGATTCGCCGTCTCTAGGTGGTAGTAGACGGCAATACCACTGACTGACTGACTCACCACGAGATCTCTTAAACTCATTTTGCACTGTAGACGCTCACTGAGAACTGATTATATGATAGTGCTAGTATTTTTTGAAAATATAATAATTTGTTCCACAATAAAATATTATCGCATGTCCAGCGAAGCGAGCGGATAACAGCTAGTAGATTCATGTACGCTACCAATTCATTGGTTTTATAGTGAAATTACTTCTTATAAAAATAAAAATATCAAAACTATTATTGTTTCTGTTAGAACAATATTATAGTTTATGAAATACTAGCTGGTACCCGACGCGTTACTACTGCAGAAGAAATAACTGTGGAAATATCGTTTTATAGTAAAGTGTTTTATTGTTTAATTAAATACACAGTACAGGTAAATTTAAACTTAATGATATTATATAACTTTCAAATAAATTTGTTGTTGCCATACGCGCGACAGCTTACTGTAAGTTATTTGTACTATGCCTATAACCTTCGCGCAAGTATAAGCAACAGGTTGACAAAGTCTTACTGATGAAAGGTCAGTGCATAAAACACGAACAAACAAAACTAATTTTTATATATTAGATAATCAAAACAAGCTACTTTACCCATAAAATTTGGTGGTATTGGTGTGAGAAATCTTTCTAGCGTTGCATTGCATGCTTTTCTTACTTGCGTGCATAGCGTCAGTGACTTATATAACATAATTTTAAATAATAAAGTAAACCTGTGCTTTGCTACGGAGGCTGGGCAGACATGGCGAACGCTCTATCATGGCGAGAGTATTCCACTGGAAGTATACCAACAAAAACAGTGGGATATTTCGTTGGTACGGAGTGTGCATAAAGTTTTTTTTCATAATTTCCATAGTGACTTAGATAAGGCACAACTTCTAGCTGTTTTACCTAAGGTATCTAGTCACTGATTACACGCTTTACCATCGAGTAATTACACTCTCTCCTTGTCCGAGACGTTCTTTACGATATGTAGTACATAATATTTTATACCAGTTCATCACAGTTTATATCCAAGCTCCTAAAAAAAATTTTGGAACGGCAAAACGTATGCACATCACTATATCCACCCGTCCGTCAAATGCAATGTCATCATTAAGTTTTTTGTGCCAGCCGTCACGGTGTGTTTTTATGAATTTTGTTATTAAAATTAAATATGTTTAGTGTAATATTAAATGTTTCGTATACAAAACCTACCACAACTGTATTTATGCATGCCTGCGTGGTAATATTGGGTTATACTTTGGAAAAAGAAGATATTCAAAATGGAGCAAATTGATAAAAGGTAAACAAGAATCATCTTGTTTCGGAGGTAGGACGTGTAAAAATCTAAAAAGTTTCTATTGATAAAATCTGATTCACTGTGTATCGAAACATTTAATATTAATTATCAATGGAAATCCACTATTAAGCTTTAATAACATAACCTCGTCACTCGTATAGTAAATAGGTATCCAACCAATAAATGGAGGTTGAGATATATACTAGAGACACGTTGAGAAATTAAAGTGATATATTAAATATGTTTTTCTTACTTCGTGTGCAATTCGTCTTTGAGCAGTTAGTTGGGCAGTTGCCATTTATCAGTAATTTGGAAAACTTGTTCCCACCTTAGATATGTAGGTGATTTTGTACAGTATTGGGAAAATAGAGAAAGGAAAATACTCTGACTGATACACAATCACCATCTTATTGAACAAGATATTATGCAATACTGAGATACAAAAACAATCACAATGGGCTTAAAACTGCTGGGGAAAATATCTAACATTTAGAGTTATATATATGCTACCAACAGACAATTAGAACTATTACTCATGATATTCAAATTATTCATATGAATATAATATATTGGTTCATATATATATATATAATAATAAAAGAAGAAAAATATTCAGGCTGAAACGCCATCAACATCTTGGGACAGGATTTTCTGGTAGACCAGATATTTGCAGCCGTCACCTTCACTCGAACATAAGGTGGCAGCGTCGGCGACATCGGAGGCAGCTACGGCGACATCGGAGGCAGTGCGGGCAACTTATGTTGACCCAGTCCGTCCACCGGCCCACCACACGCCTGTCGACAGTATCCTTCAACTCGCTCACACACTCAAGGACATCATGATTACGTCCTCTAGTAATCAGAAGGAACGAGTGCTTACCCGGCTGTCTACACCTAGAGAACTACCTTCATTTACTGGAGATTACATCGAGTGGTTGCACTTTAAGAGTGCCTATGAGGAATCGACATGTGTATGTCAATTCAGTGACTTCGAGAACTTATGGCGACTTCGTCGAGCACTCAAAGGTGATGCCAAGGAGGCAGTTACTGATCTATTAATCGGCAACACGTCACCAGCTGTTGTCATGGGGGCACTGGAACTGAGGTTTAATCAATCTGATTTAATTATTCAATATCTCACTTCTCAAATGAAAAAGCTATCTCTATTGTCTACTAATTATCAGCATGATATCATTTTGTTTTCAATGAAAGTAAATAATTGTGTCGCAACCGTATACGCATTAAATCAGCATGATTATCTACGTCCCTTTCAAATACCAGAACCTTAGTTTTATTAGCGTTCAAACGGAGACCTTTAATTTCAGATTCCTCTTTCATACACGTGACTAATGCCTGCAGTTCTGCCTCTGATGGTGCAATAAGCACTGCATCATCAGCATACAGCAGACAATTTACTTTTATGTCACCCAATTTCACACCCAAACAGCTATCTTTCAGCTTTTGTAAACAGCTGTCGAGATACAGTATGAACAGCCAGGAAGACATGACACAACCCTGTTTTACGCCCGTTTGGACGCTAAACATGGGTGACAGGTCATAAAGACATAAAGACATAAAGACATTTATTCCAACACTTACATCTACACACATGACTAATTACAATTAAAAATAAAACAAGTGACTTATAAACAAACAAACAAAAAAAATTGAATAAAGAAAAGTGCGTCCATTCAAAAAAATAAAATAAAATAAAATAAAAATGGTGTGCTATGATGAAGTGGTGGAAGGGACCGTCTCAGCATATGCCGCGAGCTTGCAGCGCTGATTTTCAGCCGGCCCCGTAGAAGTTCTGACGGTCAATTTTATGCGAGCGAGTATTTTTTTTTTTATTCTTATTCTATACCTCATGCGAGATGTGCCGTAGACGGTAGTATGCAGAGTCCCTACGTTTTACTAAAATGTTAATGATAAATATATCATTATATACAAATACATACACACACACACACACACACACATATATATATATATATGTATTTATGTTTAATATGAATGTTTAATATATATATATATATATATATATATATATATATATATATATATATATATTAAAGGTATAATTTAAATTTATGATTAGAAATAATTATATTAATAATTATATACATAAGTAATTCTTAAATAAGGTATGTTCAAACATTTATACTTCCCTTCTGTTCGTTTAATAAAAATTTCTTTACGTGTATTTTAAAATTCCCTATTGTCTTTAGATTACGTAGTGGTGGAGGTATATTATTCCAACAGTGGGTGGCTGTATATTTGTAACTACCTCTGAAGGCCGCCGAACTATGTCGAGGGACACTTAATATGCGAGAAGAAACACGCGTCAGATACTTATTGTGTTCACGACACCAGTCTAGTTTAGAGTACAGATATTATATCAACTTCATATTGGCTCATAACGGCTATAAACTCATCATGTTTTGTACCTAATGAGCCTGCATTTAGAAAACCAAGTTTTAGGTACATAGATTTATTCATTTCTGACGTTCGATAAGCTACATTGAATACCATGCACAATAGGTATGGAGGTTTTAACGTTTACTTTAATATAAATATCATATACATGTTATATATTATATACTTATATGATATAGATTTATATTACATGATACAATATTTAATATAATACATTTTTTGTTAGCATAATATATCAGTGTTTTCTCAATTTGCACAATAAAATAAAGTGCATTTATAGTGTAACTAAAAATAAAAATAATTATATAAAAATACGTTGACGCAGCACTATATAAAAATAAATGTAATACAAAACATATCAAATACAGTACACTGGCCGCTAGTGACGCGCAAAAAGACTGAAAATTTATATAGCCACCATAATTTATCCTATGAAACACACAAGCACACAATAGACGAAAGCACTTTTTAGAAAAATTAAAGTCTATTGATCTATTACTATAAAAGAAGACCAGTATGCATAATTTTGCAAATAAGAGGCTATTTGAGTTACAACATAAAACTTTTAAGATATAGCGTGTAACACAAAAAATGTATATAATCTTGTAGTAAGAGTTTGTTCTCCATATTAAAAGTTTTATAAGAAGCATTAATATTTTTACCCACGTAATCAAATACTCACTATTATTAAGACAACAAAGATAATATATAATTCCGATATTATAAAGTATATTATAAATCCTTAACTTAAAATTAGCAAAAAGGCTGAGGTGTATTAATCTATTACTATAAAATAAGACGTGTACAAAGGATATGGTCGGTAAGAAACTATATAGGTTATTAAAATATAAATTTAACTTAAATGTGGCATAACATATAGTCTTTAATGTTATAATACAAGTATGTTACCCATAATATTAACATATTTAAATGAAAAATCAATATCTCTCCAAAACCAATCAAACATTCACTATTATTTAAACAACAAAGGTAACAAAATAAAATCTCAATTGTATAAAGTAAATAAACCTTTAACTTAAAAATAGCAAATAGTCTAAAGTGTATTGACCTATAACTACAAAATAAGGCGTGTATAAAAAATGTGGACGGTAAGAAGTTATATAGGTTATTAAACAATAGGTTTAATTTAAATGTGGCATAACATACAGTCTGTAAAATTATAATACAAGTATGTTCGCCATGATATTAACATATTTAAAGGAAAAATAATTATATTTCCTAAATCAATCAAACATTCACTAATATTTAAACAATAAAGGTAATAATATAAAATATCAATAGTATAAAGTATATAAACCTTCAACTTATAATCATCAAAGAGTCTCAATTGTATTGCGCTATAACTACAAAATAAGGCGTGTATAAAGGATATGGTTGGTAAGAAGCTATGTAATATGTTATTAAAGAATAAATGTGACATAACATACTGTATCCATAAAGTCATAGTTTGTTAGCCATAATAATAACATAATTAAAAGCAAAATTATTATCTTTCCAAAACCAATCAAACACTCACTATTACTAAAATAACAAAGGTAGCACATAAACAGTTTTCTATAAACACTCAACTCAGAGTTAGCAGAAAACACGACTTAGGTCTGTATCGGATCGGATGCGTGTTACGGGATTTCCGTCTTCTTTTCTTACGAATATTTGACCACCTTTTGTCCAAGTGTAGCGCCAACTTGCCTTTTTTGCTGGTCATGCCCTACCCGCACACAGGCTTTACAGTCACAGTAAAGAGACTGCACAGCCCTTAGCAATCGACCATCCACACCATACCCCAGCAACAGTTCCCACATTTTCTTCCTTAAAACCTTATCAAATGCTTTCTCAAATCCACAAAAGCACAGAAAATCTTCTGGTTAGCAGCCAGAAGCTTTTCCGTGATCATGCGGAGAGAAAACATTTGATCCGTGCATCCTCTTCCAGGTCTAAATCCGCATTGTGCCTCCCATAGAAATCTTTCCGATTTCTCTTGCATCCTACATGTCAAAACCTTCGAGTAAACTTTACTTGCTAAACTGGTCAAGCTGATCGCCCGATAGCACCCGCAGTCAAAATGTGAACCTTTACCTTTATATAAAAGCACAATGACTGCGGATCGCCAATCATCCGGGACATCCCCCGTCCGCCAGCACAAATTGCACAGCAGATGAAAGCCGTTCCAGACGCGAGGCCCACCATACTTGACCATTTCAGCAGTAACTCTGTCTAGTCCCGCAGCCTTACCACATTTCAAACTTCGAATCGCACGTTCAATCTCTTTCATACTGATGACCTCAGTGTCATCGAAGTCCGGGTCTGACGTACCAGTCACGGCGTCATCCCCGGAGCCCTCACTAAGATCATCACACGCATACATTTCTCTATAAAATTCGCTCCATCGCTGCATGACGTCTGATTTTTCTGAGAGGACGTCATTAGTTCTCGAAAGCACTTTGTTCATTCTTAAGGCCGTCGCACCACTTCGGGTCCTTCTAAGCTCTTTCTAGAAGAGTTTGGAGTTCTCCTTAAAGTTGTGCGACAACCTTTCGTCCGCTTCCATTCTACACCTTTCACGCACTTACTCAATCAATGCATTCGTATGAACTTTCTGCAGCCTATATCTTTCTTTCATCTTCTCTCTCATATCCTTATCATTACTAGAGGCCAAGTAATCTAACCATGCTTTCTTCTTCTTCTTTACAGCTTCTTTCACTTCATCGTTCCACCATGCATCTCTTCTTTTACTACTGCCTCTTTTTATTGTTCCACACACTTCTTCCGCTGCACTTACCATTCCATCCCTAAGGTTCTGCCATGTTCTTTCTACACATTCTTTTCTGCCATCAATGGTGTCAAGCTTTTCGGCTACCCTCGCATGATATTTGTCCCTAGTATCCGCTTCCTGAAGCTTCCAGCTTCGGATGCGACAGACCGACTGTGGTTCTGTCACTCCCGTCCGGTAGCGCCAACCCGCGAACAGACCCCTAAATCTAGTAATCACTAGATAGAGATCCGTTCCCAGGTCAGCACACCTGAACACTCGCGTATCCATCACCTGTTTTCGCAGTCGGTCATCCACCAGGAACAAATCGATCATACTTCTCTCATTCTTTCTTTCTCTAGTATACATATGGATTTTCTTGTGATTAAACATAGTGTTTGTCACAAGAAGACCCTTTTCCTTGCATATCGCCAGTATAAGCTTGCCAGCATCATTAACCCTTTTATCGCCAAACTTTCCAAGTACCGACTCGTACCCTGGTCGAGCGGTACCAACCCATCCATTCAAATCACCACATACAACAATTATTTCGTTTCCCCTAGCCAAATCTAGAACTTCTCTTACATTCTCCCAAAACTCCTCCAGCTCAGCCCTGGGCGACGAAGCTACCGGCGCATAAACAGCCAAAAGGAATAACTTCGTCAGTCCCAATTTAAAGCGAACCCAGAGAAGTCTTGAGTTCACAAACTTATATTCAGTCATAACATCGACCAACCGAGAAGACAGCAGCACCCCCACTCCCTGGCAGGCGTTCTCGCTCTCCGGGACTCCGGACCATAGAGCTAATGCCCCGCCAGGGAGCTCTTCAGTACCACTGCCCTTCAGTTTGTTCTCCGACATACACACGACATCTAATTCTCTTTCTTTCATTATTTCGATCAACTCATTCGTCTTATCTCTCATGCCTCCTCTAACATTCCACGTACCAACTCTGCACTCTGTCCTCCACCTTCCGCCGTGTCGGGCTGTGCGTGACGGGTGGCGGTCCCCATCGCCGCTTTGCGCGCTGCATTCCACACCAACGGGGACGAGCTGGTGTGCATCGCCTTGGGGGGACGCCCTAACCCTCGTTGGCATGGGTGCGCAGCTGAGTAGAATTGCAGCCCTGAAAAGGGCTGGCAGGGGTCGCGACGAGCACGCTTCTACAATGACCCCCTACAATGAATGAATTTGAAAGAGACGAAGAGAGAACGAAGTGTGAAATATGGGTAAATCAGGAATGTCTAGAACAAGTAGATGAAATTGTATACTTGGGGAGTGCTTTTAGCCGGGATGGAAGATGTGATTTAGATGTGGACAGGCGTGTCGCTGCCGGGAACAAAGTCAATGGTGTCCTGACTGCGTTAGTCAAAAGGCAAGGCGTAGTGAAGAATGCACGCCTTGCAATACATAACGCAGTGTTGGTACCGACTTTGTTATATGGCAGCGAAACCTGGGTATGCCAGAAGAAGCATGAAAGCAAATCGAATGCAGTGGAGATGCGATCTCTTCGTAAAGAGTAAGAAGAGATTCGCAATATGGCAGGTTTGAAAGATGACCTTATCACAAAAATTGATAAGGGCGTGCTTCGGTGGTTTGGGCACGTTGAGCGAATGAGTGAAGACCGAATGGTGAAGAAAATATATAGCGCGAAAGTTAATATTAAAAGGTGTCGAGGTAGACCGAGACTAACTTTCGAAGACCACGTGAGCAAATTCCTCGAAGAGGGTAGGGTCAAGAGTACTCGGATACCTTGACGTGCATGTATGAAGAAGATAATGAATCTGAAAGAAGCGAAAGAGGTATGTAAGGATCGTGACACTTGGCGATCTGTTCTCTCTGGCTACCCCGTCAGGGATTGTGCGTGAAGATAAGTAAGTAAGTAACTATTATCTACGTAGTCCAGAACTGTCAGCTACAATACTCTTCAAGCTACCTAGTATATTGTTAAGTAAATGGACGGACTACGCATACAATAAGCTATCATGCAATATACCTAAGCTTCAAATGATAGCTTCATTACTCAAGCAAGAAGCTGAAAAAGTTTCAGTTGTAGGAGTCACACATTTGCGAGACTATAAAAAAACCGAACCCGTATCACCTGGTAGAAAGTTTGATGATAAATCTCGCTTCAATAATTACAACCGACCTGTCTTAACTACAGCCTCGGAAACAACCAGCACAAAGTTATGCAATTATTGTAAAAAATCGATGCACATATTACCTGCCTGTCGTCTGTTTAAAAGGGCTATGAGAAAAGATCGATAGAGATATGTAAAATCGAAGGGCTTATGTTATTGTTGCCTACTAGATAGACATGATCAGACATCTTGTTCGGCGGCCTTATGCGACACAGACGGCTGCGGACTGGCACATCATCGTTTGCTTCATTTAAAAAAGCCTAATGCACCTTATATACAAATGCCTGACCAGGAGCGAGAAGAGAACACGTCACCTGTATTGGGGCCGTTGTCACGAAATGAGAGTGTGGCTCATGTCATGGCTCCGAACCCATTCAACCCATTCATATGCACTATAGTAGTGCCGTGGAATACAAAGTATATTTAAGCTTCGTAAATCGTTCGGGTTGAATGCGGCAATTCCATTCGACTCCGCTACGATGTACGTTCTGAAAAATAATTTTTCCTTTAATTATAAAAGGTGAAAGAAAACCATGTAAATCATATACCGACATAATAATGCTTAACATTTGCGCTTTTGTAGGCGATTCTAACCCATTCAAAACATGTCGTGAAATTCTATTAAGAGTAATTTTAAATCCAAACGTATCATCGTTCGGATACCACATCAAACCAAGAGTGCGCTTATTTATATTCGTAGCTCCATGTTTGAATTCCAAAGCAGTGGGCCCGAGCGCGTCGGAGGGGATTGATTGCAAAACCTGTTTGCTATTGCTCGTTCAACGCGTTATCTCGTACCCACCTGCCTTATGTATAGCTGTTATTTGTTGCACCAATTGAATCGCCTTACTTTCTAAGTTGCATGAATGTAAACAATCATGTAAAAAAAATAGTGATTATTAATAATTACATCGACGGCTTCGGGATATAAATCCTGATATTTTGCAGAATTTTTATATATTGTGCGACGAATGGTGAACAAGTGGCGCCAAATAATAAACTTTGCATAAGACATTTTTTTAAGGGCGCCTCTGCACTTTCTTGCCAAAGAAATCGAAATACGTGTTAATCTTCACAACGAATTTTAATTTCGACAAAAAAATCTTATATGACGTGAAAGTAAGAAAAGACGTGATATGAGAACTGTTTGCCTTGATATGAATATCAAGAGGTTACAGGGTTAAATAGCTTTAAAATATTATACAAAATAAGCCATTATTTTAATTATATCCTCTTGGGATTTACTTGGCTCCATACGGAGCTTATGCAGCCAATTTTGGCATGTCTGCAAAACAAAAATAATACTGTCCACCTTCAGATAGGATTGCAATAATTTTCTTACATTATTAAAAGAGTAATAAAAAGATAGCCTGTACATTTTTCATAAACTTAGTTTTATTGTTAATTTCAAGAAATAAACAAAATGTAATTAAAACACTCAGTAACAGGAAGTTAACGCGAATTATTATTATTGATGTAATAAAACTATTCAAAAAAAAGTAATTGAAGTCAACAAATTAGCCTATTGAGCAACTTTCTACTGTTTGGCTCATTCTAGCCATACCATGATTAATGAATTATACTCGTATTTAAACAAAGGCACATTGTTGCATCGGAGCTGTATTATGTAGCTGAGCATAACCTAAGTTACAAGGAAGAAAGCAGTGTTTAGCATCATTAGGTTTTATATAAAATAATGAGGTGCAAAATGCATAAATGGCTTACAGCGGTACATAAAATATCTACTTGGGGAAATATAAAACTTACAAAATTCACTACTTAAAACAATTGTACATTGAAGAATTAAAAAGAAATTTCTAAAGGATTATAGTAAATAATTTAAATATTATAAGGTCTTTATAGGTTATTACAAGTTAAAATATAAGTTGTATGTTAAGGATATAGTAAAAATCTTATTTTGTTCAGTTATTTTATGTAGGGTTTCATACCTACCAGGTTATTATTACCTTCATATAGTAAAATAACTATGGTAAATATACAATAGAGTTATGGCTGACAGATACATTAAAATAGATTACGAAAAGATGTTAGCAACAAAATTAATTTGCTGTAGTGAAGGAAATTATGGAAAAATACTTATACACCTAATTGTGATATGAATAGCTACTCTATATTTGAGCATAAGCCATTTAGGTTACTATCAGTAATACAAGGTTAATAATGTTGTGTTTTTTAAGTATTATGTACATAATAATATATATGGAAGGTATATTCAGTTGCAAATTTCTGATTTTAGAGGGTAGTGAATAATATTGCAAATAATAATATTATTAAAAAGCAAAAAGTTGTTTCAAATACAAACTGACACTTCTTAACTGGATGGAAAGAAGCCATTGGAACTGAGACAAAATTAGGGTCTTAGTTCTCATTGTGAGGAAATTGCATACATTATTATTGGATATGAAGGTAGTATATGCTTATAATTTTGAAAATTGTAGAACACAATACAAAACCTTTAAAACAAAACAATAATATCGATATTATGAATAATACTTACTACAAATTAATACTACTTATGGTGTACAATTTCACTCAGAGTTGATAAAACCACTGCTTCATACATTAACAAGATAGAGAGGGTTCTATTTCATTAATTATTGAGGATTCAATTCTATCAATTGAATGAAAAATATTGGAAATTATATATAGCTCTGAAATTGAGCCAAGTAAACAAATAGTCATAGGAAGTCTCTCAAGTGTATTCAACAGGATCATAATGTGGTGTCAAAACTAAAACTTTATCAATTAGCACTGAGAAACAATAATAATATATTATACAAAACAATCGTTTTCTGTAGGTATGACTCAGAAATCCATTTCCACAAATTAGCATAGCAATTCCACAAATTAATATGCTGTTAAAAAATAAAGTTTCTAGAATCATGGGTTTTTTGTTTGTCCACAAGGGCAGTAAATGTGAATCAAGTGCAAAGGCATGTTTAATTAAGATTCAAATTTTCATTTGAATTAAATAACAAATTATTGACACCACTTGACAGAGAATCATACACTACTATTGTTATTATCATGTTATATATGTCATCTCACGCATATAATAGGTACTATTAGTGAAGCATTTTGTAAAAGTATGGCACTCCAAAATTCATACTTAAATATTACAATATAAATTAAAAAATTATTAATTCTCTATAGCACCAATTTTGTAGTAAGTATTATGTAATTCCTGGGTTTTGTGATTTTTTACTTAGGCTTTTGTTTTAAATATAGACTTAAAAATAAGTTACTTTAGGTTACTAACATCAAAATATTTCAATAAAGATTTGATTTTACAAATCTTGTAACAAGCTTAGCTGTGATGAGTCACAGGTCATAAAATTTATTAAATATTGTCTTTCATAAACATTAGATTTATTCCAAGTATAGTTCAGAGGAATAGTTAAGATATAGGGTAGAATTTTCATTCTACAGCGATTGCGTGGGAAAAAATAAATGAGAGAAGCTTAAACCTTTCCTGTGAATATCTAATAGAAAGCATAACACAAGATAGGGATAAATTTAACATTAACTTACAAAACCCATTTAGTAAAGCATTTCTCAAAATTATAAGATGTTAAATTAATATTTACTTTAATTAAACCGGAACAGATATTCCAGATTATTGTGTTTTTCGCAATCATAGTTTGTCGTGAAGCGACAATAATAAATCTAACCTAAGAACAACAACACAACAAAAATACAACAAAAACAAAAATATATTCAAAATTCAAAGATATTTACAATTTTATAAAAAAATGAAATGAGGATGATGATGAATGAAGTGAGAGTACAATTAGATTACAAAAAAAATACAAAGGTAAGAGAATAGGGGAATAAAGAGATGTAGTGGGGCCTAAAAGTCGAAGCGACACACGTTGCGATTGTAGAGGTAGGTTTCTTAGCAGCGACGACACGCAGCGCCTGAAGCCAGCACACGCCGGTTGCGCTTGTAGAGGTAAGTTTCTTAGCAGCGACGGCACGCAACGCCTGGAGCCAGCACACGCAGCGTCCGGAGCCGGCGCACGTAGCGCCTGGAGTAGGTGCGCTCAACGCTTAGAGCCAGCAGTTGCAGCGCCCAAAGGTAGCGCCGGCGGTAGGTGCTCTCGGCGCCTGGAGTAGTGTGGCCCCCGCGCTTGTAGTAGACTCGAAGCGACTTCCGAGGTAGATGGAGGCTTGTAGGATTCCGGAGTGGTGTGGCTCCGCGTTTGAAGAAGGCTTCGCCGAAGACTTCACGTGTAGGTGGAGGCTTGCAGGATCCCGGGTCAGTGCGGCCCCGGGATAAGGCCTTTAGGAGATACTTCCAATTCGCGAACTGAAGCGAGACTGCCTTTCTTCACCGATTGTTCGGCTTTTATACCTTTCTAGAGAGAACGGAAAAATTATTTAAATTAAACGCAAATTTTTTGTAAATGGTCAAGAGAAAAGAGTATTTATGTGGAATTATCGAAATAGGAACAACAGATCGGTAGCAAATTTGAATATAATTACTATGGAAACGAAATAAATAACAATGACAAAACATGTCAAATTTTGGTTTTAGGTTTATGAAAATACGAAGTAGAAATGATTTGTTATTGTGTTCTTATGGTTTAAAATCGTTACAGGATCCTATGGAAATAAAGGTGATGTAAAATATCCAGTTTTGAGGTGAATGCAGAAAATCGAAACAGAATGGAAAAATGAATTTAAAATAATGTAAAATGATATGTAAGTAGCATAACACTACATTTTCCCCCCGACCCTGGAAATTTTTTGACTCAGCAAAAATTTTGATATATACATTCTAAAATAAACCATAAAAACACAGCTTTGCAGAAACAGACATCACCAGGCAAAATCAGATATACTATCTCTTACATTCATCATCTGCCATTCAGGTAAGAGTGCAGTTCACATTCAATGACTACCACTCTAAAAGTGTGTTTTCGAAACGACATTAAGGCTTATTTAAGGAGTAGTCATCCGCTCCTGCGTGGAAAAAAAAAAAAATTAGTCGAAGAAACACCACTCTTAAAAGTGTGTTTTCGAAAGGACATTCAGGCTTATTTAAGGAGTTGTCATCCGCTCCTGCGTGAAGATAAAAAAATTATTAAGGGAGTAGTTAGCCGCTCCCAAGTGAAGATAAAGATAAAGAAATCAATCTTAAGCAAGCTTTAGTCGCTATGACTTAAGTAAAGATTAAGAACGGCCAGAGCGGTAGGGCTCAAAGCCAGAGATCAGCAACATCACTAGCGAGATGTGTCTGAAATAAAAAGTGAAGATTAACCAACGAAAGTTCGAGGTCCTAAAGCAAGATGTGTTGAAGAACACTGGATCATCAAACAAACAAACAAATTAAAAGAAATAAAAATAATAAGGTGAGAATGATGGTGATATTTATACATATATACAAATTAACAGTTAATAAATGTTTAGATATTTATACATATATACAAATTAACAGTTAGTAAATGCTTAGAAAAGTTATGAATCGTCTCGCTTCAGCTTTGAAAAACAATTTTATATAAAGTGTAAAGATCAAAGTTAAGTTTAAGAAATAAAGATTTAATTGAAAAGTTATACCTCTTTAAGTTACCTAGAATAAAAATATTAGAGTGATGAATGTAAGTGAAGTGTTGAATGTAGGTCTAAATATAATCTAGATAAGTTGAAACACTAGATGAAGTGTTGTTTTAAAATTTGGAAAGTTATCTACACTAAAAATATTAAAGTGATGAATGTAAGTGTTAAATGTAGGTCTAAATATAATCCAGATAAGTTGAAACACTAGATGAAGTGTTGTTTTAGAATTTGGAAGGTATGAAAAGGATGAATAAATAAAGAGTTAAGAACGAAAGGAAGAGCAATTAAATCAAAAGGGAATGGACAAGGCGCAGTAAAGGTGAAGAATTAAGAGAGAAAGAGGACTTTTACGTTGGGCGCCAAATGTCGTGAAGCGACAATAATAAATCTAACCTAAGAACAACAAAACAACAGAAATACAACAAAAACAAAAATATATTCAAAATTCAAAGATATTTACAATTTTATAAAAAAATGAAATGAGGATGATGATGAATGAAGTGAGAGTACAATTAGATTACAAAAAAAATATAAAGGTAGGAGAATAGGGGAATAAAGAGATGTAGTGGGGCCTCAAAGTCGAAGCGACACACGTTGCGATTGTAGAGGTAGGTTTCTTAGCAGCGACGACACGCAGCGCCTGAAGCCAGCACACGCCGGTTGCGCTTGTAGAGGTAAGTTTCTTAGCAGCGACGGCACGCAACGCCTGGAGCCAGCACACGCAGCGTCCGGAGCCGGCGCACGTAGCGCCTGGAGTAGGTGCGCTCAACGCTTAGAGCCAGCAGTTGCAGCGCCCAAAGGTAGCGCCGGCGGTAGGTGCTCTCGGCGCCTGGAGTAGTGTGGCTCCCGCGCTTGTAGTAGACTCGAAGCGACTTCCGAGGTAGATGGAGGCTTGTAGGATTCCGGAGTGGTGTGGCTCCGCGTTTGAAGAAGGCTTCGCCGAAGACTTCACGTGTAGGTGGAGGCTTGCAGGATCCCGGGGCAGTGCGGCCCCGGGATAAGGCCTTTAGGAGATACTTCCAATTCGCGAACTGAAGCGAGACTGCCTTTCTTCACCGATTGTTCGGCTTTTATACCTTTCTAGAGAGAACGGAAAAATTATTTAAATTAAACGCAAATTTTTTGTAAATGGTCAAGAGAAAGGAGTATTTATGTGGAATTATCGAAATAGGAACAACAGATCGGTAGCAAATTTGAATATAATTACTATGGAAACGAAATAAATAACAATGACAAAACATGTCAAATTTTGGTTTTAGGTTTATGAAAATACGAAGTAGAAATGATTTGTTATTGTGTTCTTATGGTTTAAAATCGTTACAGGATCCTATGGAAATAAAGGTGATGTAAAATATCCAGTTTTGAGGTGAATGCAGAAAATCGAAACAGAATGGAAAAATGAATTTAAAATAATGTAAAATGATATGTAAGTAGCATAACACTACATTTTCCCCCCGACCCTGGAAATTTTTTGACTCAGCAAAAATTTTGATATATACATTCTAAAATAAACCATAAAAACACAGCTTTGCAGAAACAGACATCACCAGGCAAAATCAGATATACTATCTCTTACATTCATCATCTGCCATTCAGGTAAGAGTGGAGTTCACATTCAATGACTACCACTCTAAAAGTGTGTTTTCGAAACGACATTAAGGCTTATTTAAGGAGTAGTCATCCGCTCCTGCGTGGAAAAAAAAATAAATTAGTCGAAGAAACACCACTCTTAAAAGTGTGTTTTCGAAAGGACATTCAGGCTTATTTAAGGAGTTGTCATCCGCTCCTGCGTGAAGATAAAAAAATTATTAAGGGAGTAGTTAGCCGCTCCCAAGTGAAGATAAAGATAAAGAAATCAATCTTAAGCAAGCTTTAGTCGCTATGACTTAAGTAAAGATTAAGAACGGCCAGAGCGGTAGGGCTCAAAGCCAGAGATCAGCAACATCACTAGCGAGATGTGTCTGAAATAAAAAGTGAAGATTAACCAACGAAAGTTCGAGGTCCTAAAGCAAGATGTGTTGAAGAACACTGGATCATCAAACAAACAAACAAATTAAAAGAAATAAAAATAATAAGGTGAGAATGATGGTGATATTTATACATATATACAAATTAACAGTTAATAAATGTTTAGATATTTATACATATATACAAATTAACAGTTAGTAAATGCTTAGAAAAGTTATGAATCGTCTCGCTTCAGCTTTGAAAAACAATTTTATATAAAGTGTAAAGATCAAAGTTAAGTTTAAGAAATAAAGATTTAATTGAAAAGTTATACCTCTTTAAGTTACCTAGAATAAAAATATTAGAGTGATGAATGTAAGTGAAGTGTTGAATGTAGGTCTAAATATAATCTAGATAAGTTGAAACACTAGATGAAGTGTTGTTTTAAAATTTGGAAAGTTATCTACACTAAAAATATTAAAGTGATGAATGTAAGTGTTAAATGTAGGTCTAAATATAATCCAGATAAGTTGAAACACTAGATGAAGTGTTGTTTTAGAATTTGGAAGGTATGAAAAGGATGAATAAATAAAGAGTTAAGAACGAAAGGAAGAGCAATTAAATCAAAAGGGAATGGACAAGGCGCAGTAAAGGTGAAGAATTAAGAGAGAAAGAGGACTTTTACGTTGGGCGCCAAATGTCGTGAAGCGACAATAATAAATCTAACCTAAGAACAACAAAACAACAGAAATACAACAAAAACAAAAATATATTCAAAATTCAAAGATATTTACAATTTTATAAAAAAATGAAATGAGGATGATGATGAATGAAGTGAGAGTACAATTAGATTACAAAAAAAATATAAAGGTAGGAGAATAGGGGAATAAAGAGATGTAGTGGGGCCTCAAAGTCGAAGCGACACACGTTGCGATTGTAGAGGTAGGTTTCTTAGCAGCGACGACACGCAGCGCCTGAAGCCAGCACACGCCGGTTGCGCTTGTAGAGGTAAGTTTCTTAGCAGCGACGGCACGCAACGCCTGGAGCCAGCACACGCAGCGTCCGGAGCCGGCGCACGTAGCGCCTGGAGTAGGTGCGCTCAACGCTTAGAGCCAGCAGTTGCAGCGCCCAAAGGTAGCGCCGGCGGTAGGTGCTCTCGGCGCCTGGAGTAGTGTGGCTCCCGCGCTTGTAGTAGACTCGAAGCGACTTCCGAGGTAGATGGAGGCTTGTAGGATTCCGGAGTGGTGTGGCTCCGCGTTTGAAGAAGGCTTCGCCGAAGACTTCACGTGTAGGTGGAGGCTTGCAGGATCCCGGGGCAGTGCGGCCCCGGGATAAGGCCTTTAGGAGATACTTCCAATTCGCGAACTGAAGCGAAACTGCCTTTCTTCACCGATTGTTCGGCTTTTATACCTTTCTAGAGAGAACGGAAAAATTATTTAAATTAAACGCAAATTTTTTGTAAATGGTCAAGAGAAAGGAGTATTTATGTGGAATTATCGAAATAGGAACAACAGATCGGTAGCAAATTTGAATATAATTACTATGGAAACGAAATAAATAACAATGACAAAACATGTCAAATTTTGGTTTTAGGTTTATAATAAGAAAACGGCAAGATTTAAGTGGAAAATGAGATATTATTGATATAGGAAAAAAGGTAGCGCAGCTGCCCACACAAAGCCCAAGATTGTAGAGTTACGGAAAACTAGCTAAAAGATCGAAAAAAGGTAGACTCCATTGACACCAATTTAAAAGTGCTGATAATGTGAAAATACGAAGTAGAAATGATTTGTTATTGTGTTCTTATGGTTTAAAATCGTTACAGGATCCTATGGAAATAAAGGTGATGTAAAATATCCAGTTTTGAGGTGAATGCAGAAAATCGAAACAGAATGGAAAAATGAATTTAAAATAATGTAAAATGATATGTAAGTAGCATAACACTACATTTTCCCCCCGACCCTGGAAATTTTTTGACTCAGCAAAAATTTTGATATATACATTCTAAAATAAACCATAAAAACACAGCTTTGCAGAAACAGACATCACCAGGCAAAATCAGATATACTATCTCTTACATTCATCATCTGCCATTCAGGTAAGGGTGGAGTTCACATTCAATGACTACCACTCTAAAAGTGTGTTTTCGAAACGACATTAAGGCTTATTTAAGGAGTAGTCATCCGCTCCTGCGTGGAAAAAAAAATAAATTAGTCGAAGAAACACCACTCTTAAAAGTGTGTTTTCGAAAGGACATTCAGGCTTATTTAAGGAGTTGTCATCCGCTCCTGCGTGAAGATAAAAAAATTATTAAGGGAGTAGTTAGCCGCTCCCAAGTGAAGATAAAGATAAAGAAATCAATCTTAAGCAAGCTTTAGTCGCTATGACTTAAGTAAATATTAAGAACGGCCAGAGCGGTAGGGCTCAAAGCCAGAGATCAGCAACATCACTAGCGAGATGTGTCTGAAATAAAAAGTGAAGATTAACCAACGAAAGTTCGAGGTCCTAAAGCAAGATGTGTTGAAGAACACTGGATCATCAAACAAACAAACAAATTAAAAGAAATAAAAATAATAAGGTGAGAATGATGGTGATATTTATACATATATACAAATTAACAGTTAATAAATGTTTAGATATTTATACATATATACAAATTAACAGTTAGTAAATGCTTAGAAAAGTTATGAATCGTCTCGCTTCAGCTTTGAAAAACAATTTTATATAAAGTGTAAAGATCAAAGTTAAGTTTAAGAAATAAAGATTTAATTGAAAAGTTATACCTCTTTAAGTTACCTAGAATAAAAATATTAGAGTGATGAATGTAAGTGAAGTGTTGAATGTAGGTCTAAATATAATCTAGATAAGTTGAAACACTAGATGAAGTGTTGTTTTAAAATTTGGAAAGTTATCTACAATAAAAATATTAAAGTGATGAATGTAAGTGTTAAATGTAGGTCTTAATATAATCCAGATAAGTTGAAACACTAGATGAAGTGTTGTTTTAGAATTTGGAAGGTATGAAAAGGATGAATAAATAAAGAGTTAAGAACGAAAGGAAGAGCAATTAAATCAAAAGGGAATGGACAAGGCGCAGTAAAGGTGAAGAATTAAGAGAGAAAGAGGACTTTTACGTTGGGCGCCAAATGTCGTGAAGCGACAATAATAAATCTAAC
Organism: Parnassius mnemosyne; assembly: GCA_963668995.1. Taxonomy (NCBI): domain Eukaryota; kingdom Metazoa; phylum Arthropoda; class Insecta; order Lepidoptera; family Papilionidae; genus Parnassius; species Parnassius mnemosyne. The sequence goes on from CAVLGL010000086.1 coordinate 32,047,541, forward strand.
CTAAGAACAACAAAACAACAGAAATACAACAAAAACAAAAATATGTTCAAAATTCAAAGATATTTACAATTTTATAAAAAAATGAAATGAGGATGATGATGAATGAAGTGAGAGTACAATTAGATTACAAAAAAAATATAAAGGTAGGAGAATAGGGGAATAAAGAGATGTAGTGGGGCCTAAAAGTCGAAGCGACACACGTTGCGATTGTAGAGGTAGGTTTCTTAGCAGCGACGACACGCAGCGCCTGAAGCCAGCACACGCCGGTTGCGCTTGTAGAGGTAAGTTTCTTAGCAGCGACGGCACGCAACGCCTGGAGCCAGCACACGCAGCGTCCGGAGCCGGCGCACGTAGCGCCTGGAGTAGGTGCGCTCAACGCTTAGAGCCAGCAGTTGCAGCGCCCAAAGGTAGCGCCGGCGGTAGGTGCTCTCGGCGCCTGGAGTAGTGTGGCCCCCGCGCTTGTAGTAGACTCGAAGCGACTTCCGAGGTAGATGGAGGCTTGTAGGATTCCGGAGTGGTGTGGCACCGCGTTTGAAGAAGGCTTCGCCGAAGACTTCACGTGTAGGTGGAGGCTTGCAGAATCCCGGGGCAGTGCGGGCCCGGGATAAGGCCTTTAGGAGATACTTTCAATTCGCGAACTGAAGCGAGACTGCCTTTCTTCACCGATTGTTCGGCTTTTATACCTTTCTAGAGAGAACGGAAAAATTATTTAAATTAAACGCAAATTTTTTGTAAATGGTCAAGAGAAAAGAGTATTTATGTGGAATTATCGAAATAGGAACAACAGATCGGTAGCAAATTTGAATATAATTACTATGGAAACGAAATAAATAACAATGACAAAACATGTCAAATTTTGGTTTTAGGTTTATAATAAGAAAACGGCAAGATTTAAGTGGAAAATGAGATATTATTGATATAGGAAAAAAGGTAGCGCAGCTGCCCACACAAAGCCCAAGATTGTAGAGTTATGGAAAACTAGGTAAAAGATCGAAAAAAGGTAGACTCCATTGACACCAATTTAAAAGTGCTGATAATGTGAAAATACGAAGTAGAAATGATTTGTTATTGTGTTCTTATGGTTTAAAATCGTTACAGGATCCTATGGAAATAAAGGTGATGTAAAATATCCAGTTTTGAGGTGAATGCAGAAAATCGAAACAGAATGGAAAAATGAATTTAAAATAATGTAAAATGATATGTAAGTAGCATAACACTACAAGTTCTTCTAAGGACCACTTCTGCTGCTATCAAGCTGGCCATACGTGTATAAGGAAATGTTATTAAATCAAATATGTAATATACATATAATACCTTAAATTTTTCCTTTATAAAATAAGGAGCATTGTTAAACGTTTCCATTCATTGGTATTATAATTCACAACAATAAAGGAACTCTATGTATCAAACATCTACATATTGTAAAGAACGTCTCGGACAAGGAGACAGTATAATTAAATGGTTAAACGAACTTACCTTAAATGAAGTTCAACCATAATTATACGAAGCTCCTTGTCCGAGACGGTACTCCCAAACCCAACACTCCCTGGTTGAGGGTTGCTTATCTAATTCCTTGCTTTAAACATAATGACATTACAGAATAGAATAGAATAGAATATAATATTTTTTTATTCATTATTAATTATTACATAATTCTTATTGAAAGTCATTTTTATTTACCACTGGTTCGGAAAATACCTCTGTCCTGGGCAGAACCAGCAAGAAACCCAGCGAGACTTTTTTTTGAACATAATTTCACTTAATAACAATTTTGTTTATATAATTTTAAATGAATTTTCATAGAACCAGCATGATGGCGATCACCTTATTTCCAGGGGGTATTTTTATTCATGTAATCCTTGATATTATAATAACCCTTTTTGTACAGTTTTGCTTTAATAAAACTTTTAACCTTGTTTATTGACAAGCTTTGAACTTGTTCTGAGATTATGTTGTAAAAACGTATACATTGCCCCACAAATGAATTATGAATTACTAATTCTGTGGAGTCTAGTTACTGGCATTACAAGCTCATGTTTGTTCCTAGTGTTTACGGTATGAATATCCTTATTCTCATTAAAGCTATTTATGTTTTTATGTACATACATAACATTTTCATAAATATATTGCGATGTCAAAATTAATATGTTTATTTATTTAAATTTTTCTGTAAGGCACTCTTTACAATTTAGATTATAAATCGCCCGTACGGCTCTCTTTTGCAAAACAAATATAGGAACAATATCAGTCGCATTACCCCATAGCAAAATTCCATAAGACATTACGCTATGAAAGTAACTAAAATACACTAACCTAGCTGTCTCAACATCTGTGAGACTTCTAATTTTTCTTACAGCATATGCTACAGAACTAAATCTGCTTGCTAATTTAGATATATGGGGGCCCTATTGAAGTTTCACGTCAATAGTAATACCAAGAAAAACATTGGTATCCACAAGACTCCACTCCTCCCCATTTAAGAGCACATTGGTTTTCGAATATTTTACACTAGGTATTGTAAATTTAATACATTTTGTCTTATTGCCGTTTAAGAGCAAATTGTTGGCGTTAAACAAATGTACTAATTTTGATAGGTATCTTATGAATTCTCCCAGGCATTAAAAATATATTTCATAAGCTCTACACTGGCGTCAGACGTCGAGCGACTCCTTGTATAACCAAATTGGTTTTTATGTAGTTAATTTATTTGTATTAAAAAATATAAAAAATTGATCTAAAATTGTTTTTTCAAAAAATTTTCTGAGAGATGGTAGTACAGAAATAGGTCTAAAATTAGCGGAGTCCAATATACTACCAGATTTGAATATAGGTATTACTTTACTATACTTCATTAAATCAGGAAACACACCACAATCGATACAAGTATTAAAAATAATAGCAAGATGAGGCTTTCTTTACATCAATGGTTTTGAAGTATTATACAATATCTTGCGGTAATACTTTTTTAAATCTAAATTCTTTTAAACAGGTATTAACATTCTGTTTGAGTAATGACTCGGCGACATTTGGAGAAGTATTCAATGACTCTGTTGTCAAGATAGGAATATCAGTGAAATATTTCTCAAACACCGCTGCGACTTCTTGATTAGATTTAGTCAATTCATTGTTAATTTTTAATTGATAGTTTGAGTTACGAGATTTGTCTTTACCGGTTTCACTGTTAATTATACTCCACGTTATTTAAATTTTATTCTTAGCCGTCTTAATTTTGTTGCTAATATGTAACGATTTGGCTGTGGAGCAAACTCTTTTAAACATTTTAGAATAATTTAGACATATTCTTTAAAAGCATCGGAAGGATTATATGATCTTACATGGTAAAGGTCATATAACCTTCGTCTGCTTTTATGAATTCCTACTGTCGCCCACTCATTAAATGCCTTGCGACTGTTTCTGGAGAATGATTTAGAAATAAATGTTTTATTAAATTTATTGCTTATAAGGGTAAATAATTCTCTATATAAATAGTCTGCATTGTTCTTATAAGAAAGCGATGGAAGGTTTTTTACCATATTATTTCTAAATCTCTCCAGGCGCTTTGCATTAATAGGAACAAACACAATTTTTTCAATTTCCTGTTTTTAGTGCATATAAGGTAATGAAACCAGTTGTCCACAGTGATCTGAACTAAAATTTTGAATTATTGATTTGTTGATTGGTACAACACCTGTAAAATATTATCAATATAAGTTGTACTACACCCTGCAATACGTGTAGCTTCAAAGAATAAATTATCAAGATTATAGGATTTGAACAAAGAGCAAAATTTAGTACTAATGGAAGAAGTTTCCAGGAGATTGATATTCAAGTCTCCACACAGTACAAGAGATTTATTATGTTTATTAAGCTTAACTAAAACTTCTTCCATAATTTTTTCAAAGATATCATAATTTGAACATGGGGGTCTGTAAACACTGACAACAATAAGGTGCTCAAGCTCAACACATGCCATTTCTACAGTACGCCCAACAGAGAGGCTCACAATGTCATTACGTTCTTTACATGATAAGGATTTATTAGCTAATATTAAGGAGCCACCCCGTAATTTAGTATCTCTATTGAACGAACTGACCACCTGGTGATTACTGGAATTAAATATGGAGTTGTAATATTTCAACCAATGTTCAGTAATACATAAAATATGAATAAGGTTACTATTTAAAAATAATTCAATTTCTAGTTTTTTGCCTAACATACCTTGTATATTTTGATGCACCATGTTAATGCAGTTTTTATTATTGCTATTTTGTGAAATTACACGGTTAATTATTGTTGAACTGTATCCTAAGGTATTTAAATTATCTTTGCTAGAGATTACCTTCAATGTCTTATTATCTAATTTAAATTACTTGGAACTAATTCCAAATCATTTGTAAAATTATTTTTCTGCTCAATAAAAGCAGGTGTTAAGGTAGCCAATAATATGGCTGGGTTTGGTTGGTACATTTGACGGACGGGTGGATATAGTAATGTGCATACGTTCTAACATTTTTAAATTTTTTTTAGGACCTTGGATATAAACTGTGATGAACTGGTATAAAATACCGTGTACTACATATTGTAAAGAACGTCTCGTACAAGGAGCTTCGTATAATTATGGTTGAACTTCACTTAAGGTAAGTTCGTTTAACCATTTAATTTCAACACATTACTTAATGGGGAAAGCTTGCGCATCATCGTAGTAATCCGACTAGGAGCGGCGATTTGTCAATCCCACGAGAGCCCCTGTGGTAGTAGCGGCGGCGAATTTGGGCTCCACGAACATTCATCCAACAAAAGTGCTGGTAGGTTTTCACTACAAGGTTCTTTGACGATGTCATCCGAAAGGCTCTTCTATCTCTATAAATGTTCCCTCGGTTTTAGAACGTTGTGGAATATTTAGAGACGATGGCAGGACACCTGACTCTCATCTCAGTAGTACCTCGCTTAGTGGTAGCCTAGTTCAGCTGCCCCTGATCCCAGGGCAGCATCAGAGGCAGCTGAACTGAGTATGTGGCGCAAATATGAGTCTCTGAGAGATGACTACATATTTGTGCCATTTGCTATAGCCTATCGGTCCTTGGGGTCCACGTGCAGTGAAGTTCCTAAAGGAACTCTATCCCCGACTATTTGTTGCTGCTGGTGATAAGAGGGCTGGTTTTTTTCTCACGCAAGGGCTAAGTATTAGTTTTTCTTTTTATTTTAGTTTTATTAATATTGTATAATTATAATAAAATATTATAATCAATTAGACTTAAGATAATAAAAATTCAAAACAAATAAATTACAAAGATTATATGCAAAGGAAGTTGTAGGCACAGCTAGTTAATAAATAAATACCTATGTATAAAATATCTTGCTTAAAATTTATATTTCTTAAAAGTTCTCGCCAAAGCTACAAATATAAAAAAATTACACAATATAAGGGACATTATTTATTAAAATAAATAAGTTTTGTTACTACTTAGTAGTTTTGTTACTTAGTGTTTTCATCCATCTCTACAGCAATTTCTGTAGAATTAGTCATCATTTTTGTTTAGCTTGTATTCATTTCGAGCTCAACTTCTTTACTTTTATTAGCAAGGGTTTGTATCATAACGTGTAATTCCTTGTGACCCTCTTTCAGTAAGATTAAATCATTAGCAAATCTCAAGTTATTTAATCATCCTACTTGTAAAGATACTTTCCAGCACAGCATTAAACAGTTTGGGTGACTATAAGTCTCTTTGTCTTACACCTCTGTTTATGGGAAATGAGTCTCATTAAGATTTCAGTTTTATGAGGCTGTTACTCTTGTTGTAGATGTTTTTGATTATGACAATATAGGTATTGGCCTCTCATTACTGTCTGAGGCTTGACTAAATATGATTATGATTTAGCTTATCAAATGCTTTTTAAGTAGACAATGAATGGTATGTATACAGGCTTCTGATATTCGTTATATTTTTCTAATATTTGTTTAAGGGTATGGATTAATCAATTGTAGTATAGTTTTTTTCTGAATCGTGCTTGTACAATAGGTCGATTTTCATCTAAGGTATTTAACATTCTGTCTAAATTTACTTTCAAAAAGAACTTGTATATATTTGATATGAGGCTAATTGGTCTGTAGTTAGCAATATCGTTTTTGGCTTCTTTTTTGTGAATACGTTTGGGATGATTCCTGTGTGTAGTACATAATGGAATATCCTTGTTATAATTGGACTTAGTTCTTCAACTGTACCTCTTAAAAATTCGTTTGGTAATTTGTCGTATCCTGGAGTTATTTCAATTTTTTGTAAATTGATAGCTTTCTTTACATCCTCTTTAGTAATTTGTAGAATATTTTCATATCTATAAGTTGAAATTTTGTTGGTGTACCTTTTTTTGAACAACGTCTTTATTAAAGTAAATAATCATTTAGTAATTGTAGCTAATCTCTGAATTTCAGACCGTTTTTTCACTTGGTTGGGTCGGTTGCATTTTACAGGGGAATCCATTCTTTTCCATGTTTTTTTTTTATTCTTTGAAAGCTTTTTTAATTCCACCAGTTATTTGAATTTTGTCTTTCAATTTTTTATTATACTTTCCCGTATCTTTTTGCTGAGGCTTAATATGGTAGTGTGGTTTGGATTTCTTTCCTGTTTGTGTGCTAAATTTCTTTTTCTTTCTTTCGGTTCTATAGTTTTATCTCTAAATATGTTTGTGCCTTTTACATTATTTACTTTCTTTAGTCTTGATAGTTCATATTCTCGATGGTTATATTTATGCACTAATGTTGGAGTTCATTATTTTTAGCAGCGGCTTAGTAGAAGATCTGTCAATATTTTATAAAATGTTCAGCTGTAAACACTAGTATTTGTTATGGTTTTCCAGGACCTTTTTGGTGATCTTTGAATTTCAGCCCGTTTTTTCACTTCATTGGAACGGCTGCAATTTACAGCGGAAATCCATTCTTGTCTATGTTCTTTTAGTTTTTTGAAAGCTGTTTTTAATTCCACCAGTTCTTCGACTTTTGTCTTCCGATTTTTTTATTTTTCTTAATTTCCTGTGTTCTCTTGTAATTTCCCGTATCTTTTTGTTGAGGTTTGATATACTGATTTGGTTTTCTTTCCTCTTTTTGTGAGCTAAAGTTCTTTTCTTTCTTTCGGTAGTTTTATAGCTATATATTCAAATATATTTGTGCTCTTTAAATTATTTAATTTCTTTAATTGTGATAGTTTATATTCTAGATGGTAATATTTATGCGCTAAGGTTGGAGTTAACTAATTTTAGCAGCCACTTAGTAGAAGATGTGTCAATAATTTTATAAAATATTCAGGTGAAAACAGTGTAGTATTTGTTATGGTTTTCTGGAGCCTTTTTGGTGAACACCTTTTTAAGCGACAGCGTACCATACGATGGTTGGTGTTAAAGTTTAATTTTTATGTAATGTGTATGTCACTGAAGAATTTAGGTCTGTTTGTTATAATATAATCAAATTCTTTTTTGTAACTTCCATGTGGAGACAAGACCGCTTAAAAGTTTATTTCTTAGAACGTAGGGCCCATAGGCAAGTGTTAACTTCACCTTTAAAAATAATTGATGACTGTAATGGTGAGAAATTAACGTGATCTACTACAGTTATTTCAGTCTACATTTTAAAAGTTAAATAACTGTAGAGTCATCAGAGTCTACAGTTATTTAACTTTTAAAATGTAATTTCTGTATCGACTATAATATAACGTCGTCGAACGGTCTTCTTTGCGAAAAGTGTCTGAATAACGTCCACAGTAAGACCCTGCGTTTCCGGTAAGAAAAAGATACAGAAGATGACAGAAAGGAAGCAGGCGACCGCAAAGAAGTAGAAGACTGGACCCAAGCCGATTGCCGTGACGAGCGGGTTGAAGATGAAGAGGACAATGAAACTGCAGACCATGCACCACTCGTTGACAAGCATTGTTGCAATGCTTTTGACCTGAAAAGACGATTTTTATTATAGATTTGCAATTAAAAATGAATTTACACGCCACCTAGTTGTAATCGGCTACTGCAACACATGGGAAACTGCAATTAACTTTAAACACATAAATTGTCATATTTAAGGACTAAGATAGAATGCCTCACAGCCTGTAATTAAACCCTTCAGATCAAAACACAGCAGTGCAAGAAAACGTATTTTATTTATGGCAGAGGAGCCAGATTGAGAAATTGGATTTAACTTGAGACGGTTTTCACTGTAAACGTAGCATTCTAAGACCTTAGTGCATCTGCATTTTAATTATTTATCGACGACAGCACCCATTTACTTTCCACCAAGTAATATTACCAAAAATATTAGCCGCAGATTTAAACTAGTCTTTTTACTATAAATGTCCCGTGAAAAATCTACGAACTAACAATAAAATGACAACTAAAAATATAAGAAAGTCTGCGATAGCCAACGAGGCGATTTGGCCAAGCCAAGCCAGTACACTATGGTAACTATTTCCTCTTTAGAAAAACCTAAGCGCTAAAATAGGAAATGGACAGCGGCATCTTCTAGATAACAATTCAATTATTATTTAATACAACCCGTTTTTTACGTGTAGAACAATGCTGTAGCTATATTATCCCTCTTCCCCTCGGACACTTGTTGAGAATGGTCGTGTTTCAATTGTCTTGTTATGCTTTAATTTATTTTAAATGTAGAAATCATTTTAAGCAAATTAATCGTAACAAAAAAATAGGAGCGCATAATAAGTTAAAAGTCGCGACATTTGTGACCGTGAATAGGCGGTAGTGTCAAATCAATGGTTGTGTAAAAGGGACAAACATCTGTACGCTTAAAATTGATATTCGAAAAGGATAGAAGCTATAGCTGATGCCTTAGTAGAAACAGCGGTCTACTATAAGTGGATGGAAAGAAAATTTGACCGAGATGGCCAATTTAGCTGAGCTCTGGTAACAAATATTTTGTTCGACTACACAAATCCAAGGCATAATTAAAATTTATTGAAGCAGTTAGTCGTTCAAAATTATACATAGGAAATACAAATAACTGTTGCCCTGGCAAATGTACTATGCCCCTAAACTGCACTCCTCCAAACACAATGTCATTTGTTACTATCACCCAGCATCCAACAGAAAATTATTTACATGACTCCTTGGTCACCGAAGCACAAAAAAGTAAAATTATATGTAGTACCAAAAGGAAAAGAGGTAGAAAGGAGAAAGAACAGCAAGAAAGTGACAGTAAATTTTCAGAGTCCTTAAAAGAATTTAGAAAGGAAGAACAAGCTAACTTTAATATTTTACGATCGGCGTTTGAAGATTTTTTTTATAGGATAGGGTGACAAACGAGCACACAGTCCACCTGATGGTAAGTGGTTGATATGGTCCATAGACATCTACATCTATCCTCGTTTGCGAATCAAAATGCAGATGCGTTGTCACCCGTGAGGACTAAGATGGATTACATCATTTCCAGTAAAACGGGTCTCCGGTTCTCTACACTCACCATACGAAACACAGCATTAAGCTGCTATTTTACGCTGGTATTCTGTGAGAGCGTGGTCATCCCCTGGTCCAGCCAACCCAATCGTGCTATAACTATACTATAATATAGCTGCAACATGGCTCTACCACGTACAAAACAACACAAACGGCAAAATATGATGAAGCGATACAAAAAATTAAACAAATGGAAGAAGAAAGGTCAAATGACAAAAAGCAGTTGATATTCATCTAATTTAGAAATTCGCATTGTGCCTAAACAATCAGTTGAAACAAAAATGATTTATTTAACATAGTAGCTTACTTAAGCAAAGCGGTTGGTCTACTAATTCAATATCATGACGTATATGATGTGTTCCGTATCAATGGGAAAACACAAAATAAATCGATTATTTTCGAGTTTACCCCAGTTTTATTGAAAGGAAAAAATAGAGAAAAATATAAAGATATTCAATAGGGAACACAAAAATGAAAAACTAAATACAGGACATTTACAAATCAACGGGTCAAAAATGCCTATACATGTCTCAGAAAATCTTCCACCACGGACAAGAAGGTTATTCTTCCTGGCACAAGAATTTGCAGCTGCGTATAAACACAAATATTGCTGGACAGCGCATGGAAGAATTTTCTTAAGGAAAACTGATGGTGTCCAATTGTTACGAGTTAACTGTGAGGAATTCGCAGCTACATATAAATACAAATATTGCTGGACTGTGCATGGAAGAATTTTCTCAAGGAAAACTGATTGTGTCCAATTTTTACGAGTTAACTGCGAGGAAGACATTGTGAAGTTGAGAAAAAATCAATGACTATATTTATGTATAAATCCAATATCTTGTAAGTCATTGATAGTTTTATTAGTTGTTATAATCAATAAAATTGTTAGAATATTAATAATTTGCCACTAATATAAAACAAAAAAAACACTAACACTATATATTTTACTATACATCAAACAAAACTCTTTCTGTGTCGTTTAGGTAAAATATTAGAAACATTTACTAGGATATTTAATATGACAATATATATATCTTTTACAGAGTTGCTTTGAGTATTTAATGTATTTTTAAATACATTTTGCGTGAACATTGCTGCACATTTTGTTTACTTTTTTATACATATTTTAACTACACATTTATTGTTTTCGTTTGGGAGTTGCAATGTACGGTGCAAGTGTAAATTTATTAATTAAGTATTAAAGATTAGGGATAATATTTGCGCGGATATAGATAACACTAAGGATTTTTCCTGTATAAGTTCGTCGATCCCTGAAAACACTACAAGTGTTCTGATTAATAGGAGAGAAAATTGTGTATCACTCAGTGTCCTTACAGTATAATAACATTCGCAATGTTAACACTGCGAATGTTATTTTGATTTATTTCTTGTTTTTGTGAAACGCTTAAATTTATCGATAGATGTTGTTGTTTCGACGGAGTGATGGTTAAACAATGATTTCAATATACCAGAAATTAACGGATATAAGGTATTACACACTAAGCACTTAATTAATCAAAATGATGGAGTAATCCAATACGTCAAAGATATATTTCAAGTATCTTCATACGAACCTACATGACATGAAGGAAATATGCTGTTATTAAAACTTAAAAATGATATTTCCATTCTGTGTACATATCGAACACCATGGTTTCAAAATCCGACTAAGTACCTCCAGTCAATTAGTGAGAATATATCCTGTCTTAATTGTACTAATATAATTTTTACAGGTGATGTAAATTTAGATATAATGCTAGAAAAGTTCACAAGTTATTCTACGGAATATGTTAATATGATGGCTACATACGGCCTCAAACAATCTATAGATTTACCAACTAGAAATAAAACGTCTTTAGACCATTTTATAGCCAAAACAAACAATTTTGTCCAAACTATTGTATACAAAGAATTTACAGATCACTCACCGATACTATTAGTTATGTAAAAAATAAAAAAAATAAAAACTTTTCTGTCTTACACAAAAGAAAATTTAGATTTAAAGAAAATAAATAAGGATATTGAGAGTATCGCGTGGGATAGTTTTTATCAAGCTATTGATATCAATAAAGCTACAGATGTATTGATTTCTTATTTACAATACATAATTGAGAGAAATAAAATTTACTCAAAAATCGCTAACAGGAATAAACCATTTAAACCCTGGATTACACCAGGTGCTGCTAAATCAAAAAGAAAACGTGACAGAATGCATAAAAAAACTACGAATTTCATCCTGCGATATAAAGTTAAAAAATGAATATATTAAGTATAGAAATATACGCAATAACCTAATAAAATCATTAAAAGAATACTATCGAAATCAAGTTGAAATAAATAAAGGTAAAATAAAAGAAACTTGGAAAATAATTAAGGAAATTTGTCACCTCCCTCATCGAAAATCTTGCTCATCGGAACTTTCTGAAATCGAAGCCACTCCAGTAGATTCATTAAACCAAGTTTATAAGTTTTTCACCTCCGTAGGCAGTACCTTAGCATCACACACACTAACCAAGATGAATAAAACTGAAGCCGAGCTCGCAAAGGAAGTACTTAAAACCGGGCCAATGCATTCCTTATCGCTATTTTATACAGACCCTTTGGAAGTAAAATCAACGATTACTACTCTTAAAAATAATAGTGCTCCAGGTTGGGATAGAGTTACTACAAAATTGGATAAAAATAATATGAACGTACTTTGTAAGCCATTAGCACATCTGTATAATCTAAGCTTTGAAAATGGTGTATTTCCATCATTATATACAAAAAGCCATTGTAATACCAGTTTATAAAACGGGCGACGAGCTAGTTCCATCTTATTACAGAAACTATTTCTCTGTTATCAACATTATCAAAAATTTTAGAGAAGATAGTAAACAAACGATTAATCGGTATTTTGGAACGTAATCAGTTACTGTCAGATAACCAATTGGGTTTTATGTCTGGATGTTCTACACCGGATGGCACACTTATGTTGGCATGGAAAGTACTTTCTTACTTGGATAAAGGTAGCAAATGTCTAGGTATTTTCCTTGATTTAAATAAAGCTGTGGGGATGCGAATAATCAACACACCACATATATTAAATAACCGTTTATTTCTACGAAGTTTAAAGTCGTGGATCGGAGCGCGGACGAGCGGCCTCACGGCGTCGGACGGTCACATCGACTGGCGAGGCGGCGAAAAACGAACCGGTTGCTCCAGCGCAGCCGAGGGCTCCCGACGATTGCCGAACGGTCAACAGCTGCGGCCGTGCTGCCACATCAGCCCCCCCGGAGATCTTTACGGTCGGTAGAAGTCCGTATACTTCACTTTTCGGCCAGATTTTGTGGTGTAGGCTGAGCTGGGTTCTTTATGTAGTTCTTCGGAAGGCTCCGTAGAATCGTTGAGAGTATAGGCTGGTTTCAATCTGTCAACAGACACCGTTATAATTTTACCATTTACGTTAATTTTAAAAGTTTTTTTATCGCGTTCTATGACCTTAAATGGACCGGAATAAGGAGGTTGCAACACTTTCTTGATATCATCTTGCCTTAGAAACACGGGCGACGCCTTATGCAAATCTTTGTGAATAAATGCATTTGGGGTTCCATGTCGAACGACTATTGAGGGTTTTAACTCTCTTATATGTGAGCGTAACCTGGATACGAAATCTGTGTGGTCAGTGACTTGTTTTAGGCTCGATATAAAGAAATCACTAGGTAAACGTAACGTCTCACCGTACACCAACTCAGCAGCCGATGCTGCTATATCCTCTTTCCAGGCACAGCGTATTCCTAGAAGAACTAGCGGAAGAACTTCATACCAGTCCTTATCTGCGTGGCACATGATGGCACCTTTCAGTTGTTGGTGAAAGCGCTCGACGAGGCCGTTAGCTGCTGGATGATAAGCGGTGGTAGAAATGTGGAGAGAACCTGTGAGTTTAGATAGCTCTTTAAATATGTGCGACTCAAATTGTTTTCCTCTATCCGTGGTTATTTTATGAGAACATCCGAAACGCGAGATCCAGCCACGAGTAAAGGCATTAGCAACAGTTTCGGCTTTTATATCCTCCAAAGGAACTACCTCGGGCCAACGTGTGAACCTGTCTACGCACGTTAAGCAATATTTATAACCGTGCGAAACAGGTAATGCTCCAATTAGATCGATGTGCACGTGCGAAAATCTATTGGACGGTGGCGAGAAAGGTTGTACTGGCGATCTAGTGTGTCGAAAGACTTTAGAGCGCTGACAGTCTATACATGCACGTGCCCATTCTCTACAGTCTTTTTTTACACTGGGCCACACGTACCGTTGTGCTACTTGCAACTTGATTGTAGCTTTCGCTCCTGGGTGGCTTAACCCATGTATCGAATCAAATGCTTCACGACAAAATTCTAAAGGCAAATATAAACGAGGAGACGTAACGGATATGTCGCAGTACAGTTTCTTCCCGAAGTCAGAAATGGCAACTTTCTGCAGCTTCAGTGAAGAATTGCCTTCTATAAGTTTAACGAGGTCATTATCCTTTTCTTGTGAAATTTTAAGTTTTTGTAAGTCTATTAGCTTTGAGATAGCGTCTATCCGAAAAAGTGTATCCGCAACAATGTTATCGTCACCTTTAATATACCTGATATCTGTAGTAAATTGTGATATGTAATCAAGGTATCGAAATTGTCGTGGTGATAAATTCTGTGAATTTTTATTAAATGCTGATATAAGTGGTTTATGGTCAGTGAATAATGTAAACGATCGAGCTTCTATCATAAATTTAAAATATTTTATTGCCTCATACATAGCTAGCAGCTCTCTATCATATGGGCTATACTTCCTTTGAGCTGTGTTAAGCTTTTTGGAGAAGAATGCTAACGGTATCCAGTCTGAGTCATTCTTCTGTTGTAGAACTGCTCCTACAGCAGTATCTGATGCGTCGGTAACAATCGCCAATTCTGCTCTCGGATCGGGATGAGCTAATAAACTGGCATTTGCCAAACTTGACTTACTTTCTGCGAAACATTGTTCGAGTTTTGGATTCCAGGTAATGAGCGTAGATGGCTTTACATTTTCTCCTTTTAATAGAATATGCAGCGCCGTCTGTACTTTGGCAGCGTTTGGTATGAATCGGTGATAAAAATTTAACATACCAAGATATCTTCTGAGCTCTCGTACATTTTTAGGTAATGGAAAATTTAAAATAGCACTGACCTTTTCTTTTGTAGGCCTCGTACCTTCAGCTGAGACCATGAAGCCTAAAAATTCTACCACTGGTACTCCGAAGATGCTTTTAGCAGTATTTATGACAACACCATGCTCTCGAAGGCGCTTGAAGACTGTACACAAATGACGCTCGTGGTTAGCTTCATCTTTTGATGCAATCAGGATGTCATCTAAGTAGGGGAAAGCGAAGTCTATGTCCCTAAGTATTTCGTCCATGAATCGTTGAAAAGTTTGCGCTGAGTTCCTAAATCCGTACCCCATAAAAGGAAACTCAAACAAGCCGAAAGGTATAGCAATTGCCGTTTTACATACATCTTCTGGTGCGATTGGAATTTGATTATACGCTCGCACCAGGTCGATTTTACTGAACACTTGGCAGCAAAAAAGATTGTGTGTAAAATCACCTATATGGCGAACCGGATATCAGTCGGGGATTGTCCGGGCATTGAGCGCACGGTAATCGCCACATGGACGAAACGTGCTATCTTTTTTTGGTACTAAGTGTAACGGTGAGGACCATGCACTGTCGGAGCGCCGGGCAATACCCATTCTTACCATGTCCTCGAACTCCTGCTTGGCAATGCGGAGCCGATCCGGTGCCAGGCGTCGTGGACGGCAGAAGACAGGTGGTCCAGGCGTAATGTGGATGAAATGGACGGTGTGGTGCTTCACTTCCCATACAGCAGGATCTCCAGACGGCCGCGTGATTTCAGGGTACTGTGATAGCAGGCTATGATAGCGTGAAGTACCTGTAAACACTTTAATTTGGCACAAAGCAAATGATGAAGCAGAATAAGCCTTAGCAATAAGAGAGGTGGTATTGTCTACTAAACGATGGTGTCTAGCGTCTACGAGCAAATTAAAAAATGAAAGAAAGTCTATGCCGATGATTGGTTTTGTGACGTCAGCTATCACAAATCTCCAACTAAAAGCGCGGCGTAAGCCTTAATCTAAAGTTAAATTAACCCAACCATACGTAGCGATTGCTGAGCCATTAGCTGCGAAAAGCTCATAGTTTGTTTTATGTAGTCTCTTACTGCTTAATTTACACAACGGAAATACACTTAGGTCTGAACCAGTGTCCACTAAGTATTGTACTTTTGTTTTAATGTCTGTCACGAATAAGCGGCCTGGTGAATGGCAGTCATCGGCCGCCATTATGGACTGCCCTTGTCGTTTCCCTGTGAAAACGAGCAAGGGGAGTGACACTTAGTTGCAGAGCTACCAAACCTCCAATGGTACCAGCACTTCCATGTGCCAGTAGCAGAGCGGCTTCGTTGCTTTGATCATTGGGATGATGACCACGTGATCGGGAACGAGGGCGAGAACGTGACATTGTCAGAGAGGCCACCTGACGAGATAAGTCATCTAAGCGGCGCTTTAATTCTTCAAATTCCGACGAAGTTGACGGTGTGGCTGAAGTGGCGGTATGGCTATGTGGTGCACCTGAAGTTGGAGAGTGACTTCGTTGATATTATTCACCAATAAAGCTACATTATCCAAGTTCACATCTGTCTGCGTAGCTATGATAGCTTGAATATGACTTGGTAAGCGACTCGTCCATAAAGATCGGATAAATTCGTCTGGGACATCGGTTCCAGCCAAATTGCGCAAATGCCGTAGAAACTGCGAAGGTTTGCGGTCTCCTAATTCCTCGTGTGCCACAAGCTGCCGAACTCTTTGCTCTTGAGAAGCCGATAACCTCGATATAAGCTCCTTTTTTAACTTTTCGTATTTATTCTCAACTGGTGGATTAGTTATAATGTCTTTAACCTCCGATATGTGTTTATAGTGCAGATTAGCAATTACATGGTAAAACTTTATATTGTCCTGCGATATATTTGAAAGCACAAATTGTCCTTCTAACTGTACAAACCAAAGCGCGGGCTCGTCCGGCCAAAATGGAGGTACCTTAATGGCCACTCGACACACTTCTTGTTCGTCACTTGTCGTATTTCCACTCTTTGACATCATTACAACGGTCAATTTATTTAAACCGAAAAAAAAAACACACAGTTCACACACACTGCACGACTATACAGTTTTTTTTTTGAGAACTCGGTGTCACCAATTATATGTGGGGATGCGAATAATCAACACACCACATATATTAAATAACCGTTTATTTCTACGAAGTTTAAAGTCGTGGATCGGAGCGCGGACGAGCGGGCTCACGGCGTCGGACGGTCACATCGACTGGCGAGGCGGCGAAAAACGAACCGGTTGCTCCAGCGCAGCCGAGGGCTCCCGACGATTGCCGAACGGTCAACAGCTGCGGCCGTGCTGCCACAAAGCGTTTGACACCGTATCGATACCCGTGCTTCTATCAAGATTAGATAATCTTGGCGTAAGGGGTCTTCCATTGGCGTAGTTTAGAGATTACCTATCTGATAGGAGCTAAATGGTCCGTGTCAGTAACTACATCAGCAGCAGTGCGGAATGTACCTACGGCATTCCACAAGGCAGTACACTTGGTCCAAGCCTGTTCCTTGCTTACATCAACCCGTTGTATGAATTAAACGTTTGTGGTGGTGAGGTACAGATATATGCTGGTGATACAATATTACTTTCTCAAGGTTCCAACTGGAAAATAGTGAAGGAACGAGCGGAATGTGGATTATCAGCAGTGACGACTTGGCTTGAGAACAATTTACTTACGATAAATGTGTCTAAAACAAAATACATCTGTTTTTCAAAAGAAAGAAATTTTACTCCACAAAACGATTATAGCATAAAAGTTCACACTTATCCGTGTAATAGAAACACTATGGAGTTTCGTGACTGTAAATGTGCTGTATTAGAAAGAACGAACACTTTAAAATATTTAGGCATTCATGTTGATGACACACTAAGTTGGAAGTTTCATATTCAAAATTTAGCCAAGAAAGTTAGGAAACTTAGTTTTCTTTTTAAAAAATTACGCGTGATTGCTAACAAAGACCTAATGTTACAAATTTATAATTCGCTTATTTCCTACTGTGTTTGTACTTGGGGAGGGACACATAAAAGACATATGGTTAAATTGGAACGCGCAAAGAGAAGTTTGTTAAAGGTTATTATGTGTTTGCACTTGGTGGTAATTGTGTACATTTATATTGGCAACACTTTTTTCTGTGTGCTCTCTCTCTAGAAAATGGCGTAAGCGAAGTATTACTCGTTTGATGTAACTGTTCTTTTTATATCAAATAAATAAGAGAAACTAAAACAAGAATGTGTAAATTAATTATTTTAACATGATAGCAGTCCCTGGTTGATAAGTTTCGAAAAATACCCGGCTTAAAAACGAATAAAAATAGAAAAAAAAAGAAGAAGAAAAAAATGGCGACTAAAAATAGCGATATAAATATTCCAATTTTCGACGGTACAGACTATAGTAATTGGAAAATACGAATACTCAAATTTCTGCAGTTCAAAAAGTGCAAGGATGTTGTAATGAGAGCGAAAATTGCAACCGACAAAGTGGAGTGGGACGACAAAGATGTCCAAGCAACTACCTATATTTATAGTGCAATAACCAACAAGCAGTTGGAATATTGTATTCAACAGCGTTGCAAATAGTATGTCGACATAACCTCAAAAGTATCTTAATTGAAAAATTATTCTGAAGTGTCTCTATTTTTCGATGACTTTGAAAAATCTGTAAATGAGTTAAAACAAGCAGATGCAACGATATCAGAAACAGAAAAACTAAATTTTATGTTAAAAGCACTCCCAGTAAGTTACAGCTACATAGGTGATTTAATTGATGTCTTGCCAGAGGGTGAAAAAACAGTTGACTATTTAAAAAGTAAAATAAAATTGAAAAATACGGAAAATGTGAGTGAAACGTTAAATGATACATCAAATGCTTTTAAAGCAGATGCCAAGCCATCATATAATTGTTTTAGTTGTGGAAAACCTGGCCATCTGAGAAGAGACTGTAAATCAGGAAATGTAAACCGTGATCGAGGACATAGTTTTTCTCATCATAGAGGACGTAGTTTCTATGGTTATAGAGGATGTAGTTTCTCTGGTTATCGAGGACGTGGTTCTTATAATAACAGAGGACGAGGCTCAGAAAATTATCACCATAACAATCAAGAGAGTCAAGGAAACAGTTTTCATACTACTATTGCAAATAATACTTACACAACGAGTGAGAATGATAAGACAAAGAAAGGTCAAATAAATTGGTTACTAGACAGTGGATGCACAGACCATGTTATTAATACTGATGAGTACTTCAATTCCTGTGAGATATAAAATAAACCTGTTAAAGTTAAAATTGGGGACGGCACAATATTAGAAGCTACAAAAATTGGTTATATTAAAACTTATTTCTTGGTCTATGGACAAAAATCTGAAGTTACTCTGACAAATGTTTTTTTTTTTGTAAAAGAAATGAAGGCAAATTTATTGAGTTATTCCAAAATTACTGACAAATATTCAATCAATTCAAGTGGGAAATTGTAAAAAATTTACAACAATTATGGAAAGGTTATAGCAATTGCAATTAAGGAGGCGAGACAGTATAATATGAAAAGTTACATGTATGAAGAAATATTGGAAGCAAATATGAGTAAAAAGGAAAAACAACATCGCACACTGGGCCATATTAATTTTAAAAATTTGGAATTAATGTGTAAAAATGAGTCATTAGAAGAATTACCTAAAGATATTGAATATGAATATTTAAAATGTGCTATATGTATGTGTGGTTTGGAAGGTGAGGAAGATAATAATACTGAATATAAAATAAAAGAAAAGGAAAAGGAAGATAAAAGGATACAAGAGGAAAGAGGTATAATAAAATACTCAGAAAATGATGAAACAAGTGTAGCAGAAAGTAAAGATGAAGAGCAAAATAGAAAATCAAAAAGGCAAGTCAAACGTCCACTTCGTTTTGATGAAGAATTCGGTTATTATTGCATATACTGTAATTACTGCGACGCTTTAACTCCAACTGATTTTCAGGAGGCAACTGCATGTAATAGGCAATGAAATGAAAAGAAGCAATGAATAGTGAGATGGACAGTTTAATGAAAAATAACACATGGACTCTAGTTAACAAACCTCCTAAGGACAAAAAGGTAATTGATGTGAAGTGGGTATATAAAAGGAAGAGCGAAAATGAATACAAAGCAAGGTTAGTAGTAAGGGGTTTTCAACAAAAAAATTGTATTGATGATACTTATTCTCCTGTTGCTAAAATGCCGACACTTAAACTTTACTATTATCTTATTGTTGTCAAATTTTTTTAGTTATTCATCAAATGGACGTTGAAACAGCATTCCTAAATGGTAGAATCTTATTTGAAGTTTATGTAAAGCAACCAATCGGCTATGAAAATGGAACTGATAAAGTTTATTAATTAAATAAATCATTGTATGGTTTAAAAGAAAGCCCCCGTGCATGGCATGAATGTTTTAATGAGTTCTTGACTAATTTCGGTTTTCGCAGAAGTAAATATGACTATTGTTTGTATGTTAAAAGGGAGAACAACTAAACTGTTTATATTCTTTTATTTGTTGATGATTTATTAATATGTTGTGAAAATGTAGAAGTTATTGCTGACATAAAAACTATTTTTTCTGAAAGATTTAAAATGAAGGATATGGGCAAAGTAAAAAACTATATTGGTATCGAGATTGAATATGTGTATAATCAAAATAATATCCTAACATTGAGTCAGAAATCTTATATTGAGTCTTTAGCTAAACGTTATAATATTGAGAATGCAAAATTGTTTAAAACCCCTATGGAAATAAATTTAAAATTAGAACAATCTGATATTAATGAGGATGTAAAATATAGAAATTTGATTAGTGCTCTTTTGTATATTAGTTCAGGTACTAGACCTGATATATCTTACAGTGTAAATTACTTAAGCAGATTCCAAAACCTATATAATGAAACATATTTTAAGTATGCTTTAAGAGTTTTAAAGTATTTGTATTTTTTTTTTATAGGAGAGGAGGCAAACGAGCATACGGCTCACCTGATGGTAAGTGACTACCGCCGCCCATGAACAACTGCAACATCAGGGGAATCGCAGATGCGTTGCCGGGCTTTTAAAAAGGAGTACGCTCTTTTCTTGAAGGTCCCTAAGTCGTATCGGTCCGAAAAAATCGCTGATGGTAATCGATTCCACAAGGAGGTCGCGCGAGGAAGAAAACATCTTCTAAATCGCACAGTGGTGGACCGCCAATCATCCAGATGGTGTGGATGGTATCGGGAGTTCTGCCGCGATGTGCGTTCGTGAAATTTGGCGGCTGGGATTAATCCGAACAATTCCTCAGAGCACTCCCCATGGTAGATGCGAAAGAAAATGTAAAGGGATGCAACATCTCTTCGCAGTGCCAATGAATCGAGCCGATCGGAAAGGGCTCGGTCGTCGACAATTCGAGCCGCTCTGCGTTGGATGAAGTCAAGTGGAAGGAGCTGGCACTGGGGAGCCCCAGCCCAGAGATGGGAACAGTATTCCATGTGAGGCCGAACTTGCGCCTTGTAAAGTAGCAGGCGGTGTGCAGGCATGAAATACTGTCCCGCTCTGCTGAGCACGCCAAGCTTTTTAGAGGCCAATTTGGCCTTCCCTTCCAAGTGACCACGAAACTGCACGCCACTCGATATGTCGACTCCGAGGATACCGATACTGGCTGAGGCAAGAAGGGGAGTGCCTTGAAACTGAGGAGATACGACAAAGGGGTTCTTTTTAGCGGTAAACGCGCAAACTTGTGTCTTCTGAGGATTAAATTTTACTAGATTTAGTCGCCCCCAATCCGAGACTTTGTTCAGCAAAGACTCGACTTCAGACACAAGTTTGTTCCGGTACTCAGCGACATTTTCCCGAGAAATATTGGCACGGCCGATGTATAGAGCATCACCAGTGCTGTCATCCGCATAGCAATGAATGTTACCAGTTAGCAACATATCATTGATATGCAGAAGAAACAGCGTTGGTGATAGCACAGCCTTGTGGAACACCAGCGTTAATAGGCTTATAGTCAGAGCATGCACCGTCTACAACGACCTTGATGCTCCGATCTGCAAGGAAGCTGGTGATCCAATTGCACAATTTCTCGGGAAGCCCATAGGAAGGGAGCTTCGAAAGAAGCGCTTTGTGCCAAACCCGATCGAAGGCCTTCGCAATGTCCAGACTAACGGCCAACGCCTCCCCCTTGGACTCAACTGCCTCCGCCCATCTATGGGTCAGGTAGACCAGAAGATCACCAGCTGATCGACCCCGACGAAAACCGTATTGGCGGTCACTAATCAGCTGGTGATCCTCAAGGTACCGGATAAGCTGGCAGTTAATAATGGATTCCATTATTTTGGAGAACAAGGAGGTGATCGCGATAGGCCTATAGTTGGATGGGTCTGAGCTGTCGCCTTTTTTAGGGATCGGGTGGACAAAAGCTGTCTTCCATGAATTCGGGACTACGCCTTGGGAGTAGGAGTACCGGAAAAGACGCGTTAGGACCGGTGCCAACTCCGGAGCACACGTCCTCAGCACAATTGGGGGGATTCCGTCAGGCCCACTCGACTTCTGGATGTCCAGGGAGAGCAGTGCTTTGCGAACCGAGCGCTGTGAGAACAGCACATCCGGCATGGAGCACTCACAACGCGGGATGGTCGGTGGTGTATTCCCCCCGTCATCAAGAGTCGAGTTGGACGCAAAAAGGGAGCCTAAAAGGTCGGCTTTGTCTTTTGCTTCATGGGCCAGTGAGTCATCCTCCCTGTGCAGAGATGGTAGTGATGGCTTACAGAAATTCCCTTGGACAGCCTTGGCGAGAGACCAGAATGCACGAGTTCCCGAAGGAAGGCGAACTAGTTACTCGTCAATTCTGCCTATGTGCTCTGACTTTGCCCTGGCAATAACTCTTTTGAAGGACCTGGAGGAGAAGTTATACTTCGTTTTAAGTGTGCTGGTATTTACATCCCAAGTCGCCGAAGCCGCAGCCCAGGCTTGATAACACTCCTGCTTACTGCGTAATGCAGTCTTACAGGAGCGACCAAACTAAGGCTGGGATCTGCCTCCGATGGGTACCACAGATGATGGAATAAATAGTTCCATTCCCTGTAGCACCACATCAGTGACAGAGTCAGCAACAGCGCTGGGATCATCCGGCAAGAAGCAAACCCGCAGAAGCAACCTGCAGAACGCAACCGCGAAGGGAGCGTGAGTGGCACCACACTCCGGATCAGACAATGGTCCGAAGAGCCGAGAGGGGCATCGACGGAAACCTGATATCCGTCCGGATGAGAGGTCAACAGAAGGTCCAACAGGGAAGGTGTATGATCCTCCACATCTGGAATCCGCGTAGGCGAAGTAACCAGTTGTGTCAGACCATATGCCAAGGCAAAGTCATAAACAGATCTCCCCGCATAATCGGTTAGACGTGAACCGAGCCATTCGGCATGGTGGGCGTTAAAATCGCCAAGGATCACGATCTCTGCGGATGGGACCTGTTGTAGCAAGAAATCTGTAGCCATTTGGACGTGGTCGATGAGTCGGTCTGTTTCGGCATTACCGCTATGGGACCTATAGAGGCACCCGTAGACGCGCGGATGGTCGTCGCTGTCTACGCGTAGCCATAGGATGGACAGGTCCGAACCTTCAAGACTGCCGAGGCGTCGAGAACAGATGTCCTCTCTGACATACACGCAAACTCCAGCCCGAGGCACAAAGAAATGCTCCAATTTGTACCCGGGTAGGAGAGGTACGAAATATCAGCCGGAGAGGAAACCTGCGTCTCGGTCAGAAAGAGCAAGGCCGGCTTCGCCGTCTCGAGATGGTAGTGGACGGCGTTTAGGTTAGAGTGAAGTCCCCTGATGTTGCAGAAATTCACGGATAGCGTGGCAGGGGTCGCCTTGGTGTTCTTGCTCAGTTTGCCCCTAGCAGTAATGCTTTTGAGCGGAATTTTGTCCCCCCCCAGAATACGCGGGGCAGCCTGAGCACCCACGCTCAGGATCGGAATAACATGGTCGTGGATGCTCAGCGAGGGATTCTCCAGGGGTGCTGGTACCCTCCTGGGGTAGTTCTTCGTGTAATTCCGCTACCATGTTGATGGGGGGGGGGGGAATTGGGCCTCATTTGACAAAAGATCTTAAATTAACATATTGTAATAATAGTACTGCTGATATTCTGGATTGTTTTGTGGATGCTGATTGGGCAGGAGATATTATAGATAGGAAATCAACTACAGGATTTGTCATTAGATTGTTTGGAAATATTATTTACTGGAAATCAAAGAAACAAAGTAGTGTAACAAAGTCTTCAACATTTGCTGAATATGTAGCCTTATCAGAAGCAGTAACAGAATTAAATTTTCTTATTTGTCTAATAAATGATGTCTTCACTAAAGTTTGTAAACCAGTTAAAATTTATGAAGATAATTTAGGAGCTGTAGCCATTTCTAAATATGGAAACTTTTCAAAGAACTCTAAGCACATTGAAGTTCACTATCATTTTATACATGAAAATGTTAAGCAAGGTAGTATTAAAGTAGTAAAAATAGAGTCAAAAAAAATATTGCAGATATATTTACAAAAGCTTTGGGAAATATCAAATTCACTAAATTTAGAGAAATGTTAAATTTAAAGGAGTAAAATAAAGATTGTTAATTGATAGTAACTGTAGAAGAAACTTTATCTAAATATTTTACAATATAAATGTTAGGAGGCGTGTTGGTAATTGTGTATTAGCAACATTTTTTTCTGTGTGCTCTCTCTCTAAAAAATGGCGTAAGCAAAGTATTACTCGTTTGATGTAACTGTTCTTTTTATATCAAATAAATAAGAAAAACTAAAACAAGAATGTGTAAATTAATTATTTTAACAAAGATAAAAATTGTATACGAATCATTGTAATGAATGAAAAAGTGGATCATATACATGGTCATAAACGTTCTAAAGAAATTGATTCTATCCAGAGATCCGTTGCGAGGATTGTGGAAGTTATTTTATTCTTTTAAGTTTTTTGCAGCGGTTTTGACATTTGTTTTTAATTTTCTTAAATGATCCTTTTAATTGGACTAAGCAATATCACAATCCCAAGATAACAACTAGAATATCATCTAAATACAGATCTGTGATAATTTAGTCTAATTTCTAGCGAGGGCAACGACTGTTTATTTGTATGTGTATGTATATTATACATGATAAATACTCGCACCAATTAAAACTTGAAATGTTAAATTTAAAGGAGTAAAATAAAGATTGTTAATTGATAGTAACTGTAGAAGAAACTTTATCTAAATATTTTACAATAGAAATGTAAGGAGGCGTGTTGGTAATTGTGTATATTTATATTGGCAACACTTTTTTCTGTGTGCTCTCTCTCTAGAAAATGGCGTAAGCGAAGTATTACTCGTTTGATGTAACTGTTCTTTTTATATCAAATAAATAAGAAAAACTGAAACAAGAATGTGTAAATTTATTATTTTAACAGCACTACAAGCATCCTACCACATTAGTATATAAAAAGTGTAAAGTATTATGTATACGTAAGACCTAGGAAATTGTATGATTTTCAGGCCCTATACTTATATAATAAGTTAAACAAAATAATAAAACTAAGGAAACTTAACCAAAAACAAATAAAAGATTTACTTTTGTCGTGGCTGAATGAACACGATTATGACAACTGCGAATATCTATTGAATGTAAATACTTAATAATTGATTAAACATAATATATATGAGCGTCTATAAAATACCCGGTTGGATCGAGGTAGAATGGAGGGTATATCGAGAAACCCCCTCTTGAGTCTGTAGTATAAAGTTCACTGTAGGTACCGTGCGCGAGAGATTCCGCTCAAGTCATTCAACGAGTGTGCTCACTCTACTAGTGCTCAGATTTTGTCGTGGTTCTGTTCGTTGTTGTAATTCTTCTAGTGCGGACAAGAAGGATTGGTGTTGCTGAGATGCTGTCCAGTGTTACATTGAGATAAGTAGTGTTGCTGTTGGTTTACATATTTTGGTGTTATTATATTACGTACCTCACGTTACACTGGTGTGTGATTGTGGCGGAGACTTATTACGGTGTGGTCGAACTGTAATTTCACTGTACTGGATGTATAGTGCGTTACGCTGTCTTATGATTAACAGCGTAAGCAAGAGAGCAAGTTGAACATCCGCTCTCACACCCTTATTATTTTTAACAATTAACGCTATCCTGATGTATCTCAGAGATCAAAATTGCGATCCTCTATTGTAATCTCCGATATCAGAAGTGGGATCTCCTGTTGTCATTTCCGATACACACACACACATACATATATATATATATATATAATGTAAATACTTTAGCTCTTACATTAGCTCTTACAGTCACTTTCACGCGTTAACGACACTACTTCACAAATTATAACATACACAAAACATATGCATGCACCCACACATTTGTCATATTACTTAGTCATACCACATATTATTATAATTATTTTTAATATTTAATTTTTTAATGTTTATCTTTAATTTAATTTACTAATTTAATTAAATTGTTTTTGTCAATTTTAAATAAAATAAAGTAGAATAAAATTAAGTATAAATAATTGAATTGAAATTTATAATTAATGTTAATATTTTTGTGCATAATGTATCGAAGGGACTAGCTCCTGACATACAAGATTCCTAGTTCAGGACCTAGGGCTCAATCGGAACAAGCGTAACATTTATTTGAGTTCTAATAAATTTATTTATTTAATAAAATTATTTATTTATTTATAAAATTTATTTATTTATTATGGTTGTATCACGAATGGATCAGGTCGACCGGGGTGGGATCACACTCCCACAGTATACCAGCGTAAAATAACAGCTTAATTTCTGGGTTTCTTGCTGGTTCTTCCCAGGACAGAGATTTTTTGCGAACCAGTGGTAAAGTAAAAAATGAATTTTAATAAGAATTTCACATGATATTGATATTGAATATGATATGATATTAAATGAAAAAATTTTTCTATTCTATTCTAATGCTGCTGTGTTTCGTATGGTGAGTTTAGAGATCCGGAGACCCTTTTTACTGAAAACGACGCCCTCCATTTTAGTCCTCAGGGGTGACAACGCATCTACATTTTGATTCTTAATCGACGATAAACGGAGATAGGTGGGGCTCAAAAAAATTTTTATGTTCTTATATATCATTTTATTTGTTGCATTATAATAAATACATCAAGAAATATAGTTGCAAATGGAATTCAAAAATCTTCAATTTAACGTAATATTTATAATATTTTTTGCTCCATACAAAATTTAAATGTACCAGGGCAGCTTTTAATTTTATTTTATTTAATTACGCCTTTATTGTTATTTGTTTTAACCTTCATTGTTAGAATGGGAATAAATTTATTGTATTTTGTCTGAAATTCTCGCAAAATCTTTAAATTTCTTGCGAAACCACAAACTTGAATAGGTGTCCCTCTTAATTTTCTAGTGCGTTACGAGTAATGTATTACTCGGTAACTTTCGTAGTTTTGTGCTAATCACATCAGAACTTGTTTTGTAGGGTGGCAGCACCTAATATATAACTGCTCATTTAAACTGGTTTGTGTGACAGTACACGCTAAAGATAAATGTTTATTTTTATGTTGCGTTGTTTACACCCCGACTAAGACTAAGAAAGATGTCTACGTGATGTTTTTTCGGAGAATAGAACAACTGTGTGTCAAATATATAAATATTATTTTGATAGGTGATTTTTACTTAAGTTCAAGTAATGATAATGTTAAAAATTATTTCGAATATTTTGTGTCCTTTTGCGAATTTGCTCAGATGAGTAAAGTACTTTCTTTGCTTTCCGAGTCAATTAGACTTACTGTTGTGTTCGTTAGGATTAAATGATGGCGTACAAGTATGCGAAGCTGACAAGCCGTTAGTGCTGGTGGACTCGTATAACCCACCGCTCGCGGTGACCCTGGAGCTCTGTGCTTGCGGTGTGCCGAGGCCGCCCGTGGCGGCCGTGACCGTTGCTTTAGACCGTGATACATCAGCAAGCCAAATTGAACCGCAATGGAATTTTTATAAAGCTGATTTTTACTTATGTTATTCTTTATTAGCTTCCGCCGATTGGAGCTTGATTAACGAAACACAGAAACCAGAGGAAGCTTTAAAATTTTTTTACAATGTTTTTTACGGTATTTTAGATAATTGTGTACCGAACAAGTGGAGTGGTATACTACTGATTTAATTAGGGATATAAAATTAAAGGCTAAGCTTTACAAGCGATCTAAATCGACCGGATCTCGTGCTGATTACGAATCTTTTTCTACTTTCAGGGCGCAAATTTAAGGAAACTGTTGATAGCGCATACCTAAGCTATCAGAATCGTGTGCAAAGTAACTTGGCAAAGGATTCTAAGTCTTTTTGGGATCATATTAGGGCAAAAAGGGACCTTTAAACTTAAACAAATATCGAAAGATGGAGTAGTATCGTCGGATCAAGAAAGTGCGACTGGATTTGCCAAATACTTCTACTCAGTGTACAACAGCATTCCAGCGCGTCTGGACGTAGGCGAGGCGGTGGCGGCGGGTGGCGCGGGCAGCGCGCGCGTGCACGTGTGGCAGCTGCAGCTCAGTGAGGTGCGCGCGGCGCTCGCACAGCACAAGCCGAAACGCTCGGCGGGCCCGGACGGTATACCGACGTTTGTGATACGAGACTGCCGCTCAGTGCTGGCGGAACCGTTGTTATACATTTATAACTTGTGTCTGAATAATTCATATTTTCCAGAAAGTTGGAAAATCACGCGTGTTATTCCGATACCTAAGGTAACAAACCTATGGTTGAATCCTTTAGACCAGTGGATATTCTCTCAGCATCTCCAAAGTGTTAAGACGGCAAAGACGTCTCTTAATCGATAACTCAGAATCTGCGCAATAGTTTACCGGTACTAACTGTAATTTAAACACTGATATGAAATCCCTACCTAGTAATGGCGGGCCTCCGTCGCGGACAACATAAAATACAATCAAATGCGTTTGTCCTGCGTAGCACAGCAGCAACCGACACGTACCGATACATAAACATACTATTTTTGAGCCGTTATACGTCATTAGTTGTTTACAAGTACTTGACAACGGTTCATTTTTAAGCCACAGCGGCGGCGCGCGCGCGTCTCATATTTTCTGTCAACTCCACGACCTTGGCCAGGGTAAAGTCAACAGGGTTCTTAGCGTACAGTTCTTCTTTCTAACGCCCTGGCTGCAAGGCCATTATAAACTTATCGCGTAACGCCTATTCAACATTCAGAAACCCAGACTTTTTACGTGGTAGAGCCATGCTGCAGCTATATTAGTAGTATAGTTGTAGCACGAATGGGTCGGCTCAACCGGGGAAGGACCACGCTCTCACAGAAAACCAGCGTAAAATAGCAACTTAACGCTGCTGTGTTTCGTATGGTGAGGGTAGACAACTGGAGATCCCTTTTACTGGCAAAGAGGCATTCCATCTTAGTCCTCACGGGTGACAACGCATCTGCATCTTGAGTCTTTATTGAGGATAGATGTAGATGTCTATGGGTCACAGTAACCACTTACCATCAGGTGGACTGTGTGCTCGTTTGTCACCCTATCCTATAAAAAAAAACTCTGCAGTGAGCCCTCGCAGTCTTGCTGCCCATTGTGAATACGTTTCACCAACTTGTTGAACAGAAAAGAAAAGTTGTGACAATCTCCGAACCCGACACTCTTCGGTGTGAGATGAGAATCCAGGAGTGCAAGGAAGTCTTCATAAGGCACTTCGTCAGCGTCTTTTGGCAATGCCAAGTCCGTTGCTAACTGATACGTGGCCTCCGTTAGTGCGATGAGCAGGATCGCCTTCTTCTTCTTGCCCGCGGGATCTGTTCGCTCGTTGATATCGTTTGCGATAAAGTACTGTCTAATACGACCTTTTTACGTTTTCCATGTCTGCACATTGTGATCAAAACTAATTAGAATCCTAAATTGAACACTTGGCTGAGACATCATCGATTATTGTTTTTATATTTTAATTCGCGGGTAGCTCGTCGCCACTGTTAGATATAGGGACGGACAAGTGATACGATTGCTGGCTAGCTTAACACTGTTTATTGTTCACACAGTAATTAGCGGTGGGCGTATACCCAACAATAACTTTAAAATATGAAAGCAAAGTTCCTCTTTAGTTTTAATAAAACGTTACAATTTGCGTGATGTTTATTTCCATTGGGGTATGAGAAAGAGCAAAAACAACAAAGAATTAATGTCAATATTTATAGTAATATTGTTTGTACTCGTAAATATGGTACGGTTTTTATTAAGTTCTGGTAAAATATAGTCCTGCCATTACAGAGTTCCAGCGTGTTACATACTTTCTGGTATGTTGCTTACGATTTTGTGTGTTGTCTCTTTCTAGAGCGTTGTGGTACAAATTTTGTGAGCCCCACCCATATATCTATGGGCCACAGCACCCACTTACGAACAGGTGGAATGTGTGCTCGTTTTTCACCCTTTAAAATAACCCTACCGTCGAGCGCGCAACTATGTCAAATATGGGAAATATAACAAATATTTTTATTTTGTAATTCGTTGACAAATTTGAAGATATTGCTAGCCGATATCGTCGTCATTAAATCACACCACCGAATTCCCGCGCTGTCAAATATCCGCAAGGGAATGACGGCTATTTGGGGGGCAATATATGGCAGAGGAATATGTTCAACTGCAGACTTTTGGATACGCTAAGTAATCAATGATATATGTGATGTTTACCAACCTCTGGTAAGAATATCTCTGCAACCAACACGCAGGGAACGGTCCCAGCTCCGCACATGTAAGTCAAGCCGAATATGTACATGAACATTGCGGTGACCCAGTGTGGGCCCCAGTGCAGCTGAATTTGGGTACCCAGAATCACGCAGCATACACCAGTACAAATGGAAGCGTAGATCATTAACAGCTGAAATTGGTAATTATATTTTAGTTAATTATATAATAATTAATTCTATAATAATTAAATATATAATAATTAGTGGCGACGTAAGAGAATCTAGTACCCATATCAAGCCGTGGGTCTCGTGAGTATCGACAGAAGGTAATGAAACAGGAGATGGACGGCAGTATTTTCCTAACTCGAAATCTGATATAGTAAAAAAGAGATATGTGGTTGTCAGCCCGCCCGTCAACCGTTGCAACTATTTTTTCTGAACAAAATATAAGTTTTTATTAATCGCGCTATAATAACGAAAATGGCGGCTGGTAATGGCACCAGTCATAAACTCTTGAACATGCGCAGGCGTAGCGAGGCTGCGGTGCTTGCGGACCATTTTTAGATGGACATATTGCCTAAAACCGGGACGCGGAACAACGTATGAAAAAGCTGGACAATCGAGCCAACAAGCCCATCTGGCAACTCTCGTAGTAGAACCGCGTTAATGTAAATAACGGCTGCAGAACGAATTGGTCGACTCGACTTTGGAAGGACCACGCTCGCACAGAATACCAGTGTAGCAGCATAGCAGCATTATGCCGCTGTGTTTTGTATGGTGTGTGTAGAGAACCGGAGAGTCTTCTAACTTAGTCCTCGTGGGTGTGAATGAACGTGTATTTTGATTTTAATTGACGATTAATGTATATGTCTTTACGCCACAGCATTCACTTACTCTTAGATGAATTGTGTCAAAGAATGTAATTAGAGGAAAATGTTGGACTTGAGTCCCAGTCTTACCCGTCTCCCCATCCGCTCAATCAAGGAGGAGCCAATAAATCCAGCCATAATGTTCACTAACGTGAAGATCACGGAGCAGATAGTTGAGGACATTGAGGGCACAGCCTCGGTGAAGAGAGGATCCGCATATATCTGCGCCACTAACAGACCTTGGAATATAACCGTCGTGTTTAACACTACCATCACGAATAGGGCTCGTCGAGTCGACCTCGATTTTTCTGTTAAGGAAAAAAAAACAAATACATTTAGGTGGTAGATATATTTTGGCTAGAGCGCGAATGTACATGGCTAAGATACCACGCTCTCAGAGAATACCAACGTGAAACAGCAAAATAATACTGTGGTACTACTGTAAAGCTCCCCCTCCCCCTCTATTTATAAATATAGATAGAAATATAGCCATCTATCAAAATATAAAATTTACGTAACCAGGATAATAAACATAATATATTGATCTTTCTCAAGTATCTATCTAATGGTTTAGTTATAGGTGGTTTATTTAATAAATTAATGGCGTGATCGTCTTAGTTAGGACCTTTGTGTACGCTCTGTTTGTTTAGTAACTTAGTTCTTTTAGGTATTTATTTATTTAAACCTTATTTAACCCATCATATTAAATACAGGAATAAAAGGCGGCCTTAATATAAAAGAATTCTCTGCCAGTCAACCTTAGTAGAAATATTTAATTTATACACAAATATTTAATTTATATATTATAAGAAAATATAATAGAAGATATATGTACTAATATACAGAGACTACAACTATACAGAACTTAGCAGTTATTAATGAAGAAACTACATAAAAAAACAGCTTATATCATACATTGTTGTGGTTTAATTTATATATCATCAACCCTTCTATGGTATCAGTAGGACAACAGAACAACTAGTGTAGCTAGTAAACATTGGTCCATGGACGCTGGATATCAGACCCGGAATAGTCTGAACTTTTTGTTAGTTAGTGGTGCCAGCTTTGGGCCCGCACCCCGTTAGTACTCGCAGTGGATCGCTGCGGCAAGAGCACCTTGCACCCCGCAGCGGCAGCAACATCTGGGTCCAGCAAGAGGGACATACTCAGGTGCATTGGGAGTGTTAGTTCAACGTGACGCCACAGAGGGCGCTATCAGTAGTACATCGCCAGTTCAATCTTCGAGTTCGTCGATAGCAGCCAGGAGTCGAAGTTCAAATTGACGCCGTAAGGGGGCGCCACAAGTACACTACTAGTTCAACCTGCTTTTGTGAGTGAGGTGCAAACGTGAGTACAATTTATTTATATACATAGCAGAGACAATTACTATTTAATATAACTTGAATATTGATTTGTGACAAGACTAATTTTAAAAAGTGTCCAAATGATAGATTTACAGTAGAATATATACAAAAAAGACTTGAATTATTTTAAAATGATTGGTCTTCGTTAAAAAATACCAAATCTCAACTTTATGGTCGGTTTAAGTTAAAAGACATAGGTCAAAAGGTTGCCGATATATATGACTGAACGTTAAATAATTTTAGAGAACCGCTACCACAAGATAATGGATCTAGTAATAATTCTTCTAAGCAATCTAATTCATTTGTAAAGTTGCCCAAAATAACAATTCCTACTTTTTCTGGCCAGTACACTGAACGGACATCTTTTTACGATCTTTTTATTTAACTTGTACACAATAATGCATCTTTAGATAATGTTCAAAATCTTAAAAGCCACCTCAATAGTGAAGCCAAACAGTTGATTAGGCAACACTAATCACTGATGCACATTACAGCGAATGTAGGTCTCAGTTAGAAAAGCATTACGTAAATAAAAAGTACCTAATCAGTTGTATTTTAAAAAGATTGTTCCGCCAGAGACGCTTACATGTGGAATAAGCTAACTCATTAAATGAGCTGCTAGATACCACAAGCGGCTATTTAAATGCATTGAAAAATTTCAAAATCGATGTGCGTACATGGGATGTTATGTTATCCATATAGTGACGTTCAAATTAGATAATGAAACGCGAAAGCAGTGGGAGTGAAGCGTTTCTAATGCCTCCAGCAACAAGTTGCCCACCTTTGAGCAGTTTAGGATATCTATTTAAAGTCGTTTTCGCGCATTAGAGTCTATAGAGCCGAGGAAGGCTGTGGCTCACCAGATCAATAATAGTTCTCACGTTCTTAGTTCGAAAGCAATGCTGGCAACAATGTCGTCAAATATACGTTTCGAATGTTGCTCGGAACTTCACAACCTCTGTTTCTGTAAGCAACTTGCAAAACACTCCATAGAAAACATACGAGAGTTTGTAGCAAAAAATAAAATATGTTTGAATTGTTTAGGCGGCAATCATACATTATATGACTGTAAAAAACAGACTGTTTATAGAGTTTGTAAAAAGCGCCACCATTCCTTGCTGCGCCCTAATAGAGAAACTAATGCAGAGAATAAAGGCCAAGATTCTATAGTAAAGTCCGCTATCGATAACACCAGTTCTCCAACTAGTGAGAATCAGATAGTTGCATGCATATCTACGGGCAAAGTTTTAAAACCCAGACAGGTTTTATTAGCCACTGCTACAAGGCCGTGGCCAAAGTGGGTGAAATTCAAACAGTCCGATTCCTACTTGATCAAAGATCACAAGCATGTTTTATAACAGAGGCCACTACCCAATTTCTTAGGCTTAAGAAAATTCCAGTCCGAGGTTAAGTTTCAGGTTTAGGAGACAATAAGTCAACAATTGCTAATTATATGGTGAATCTGATTATTAAGTCCACGGTTGGTCCTGATTTTAAACTTCCAATAAATGCTTGCGTCTTGAGTAATATTATATCATACGTACCTGAGAGACGTGTGAATACCATTCATTGGATTGGATTGATATCCACGATCTGTGTTTAGCAGATCCTTATTTCAAAACACCTAATAAAATAGGCATTCTTTTGGGCGCAGATGCTTACTTAATGATTTCTTATATTTACGCGAACACTACACATTGAATAAAACTATTTTTACGGATTTTATCGCGTTTAATTAACTTATTTTATATTCCCGACGTTTCGGTTGCTTTCCAGCAACCGTGGTCACGGGGGACTGAGGTGATTGACGTCCCGATATCAAAGTTAACCCGGAGTACCTTCAGCTTTTTAATTATTAATTTTGGTCCGATCTACGCAGAATGAACTAACTGTGTCTTGAAGTCTTACAGTGGTATGCTTGGGTTTAGTTTTAATTTTATGAATTACAGGATCCCAAGCAGGTGGTAGTACCCAGCCTCCCTCTCTATTGAAATTAGGATGTTTTTTAATTTCAATAGCCTCACGTATCATCCTTGGCAGGAATCGATGTTCTTTCGCGAGGACTTGTGGTTTATCAAATCTAATGTAATGACGGGGGCCGTCTAGGATATGATCACAAACTGCAGACTTCCCGGAACGTTGGTGCTTCACGTCAGCTATGTGTTCTTTTACGCGGGTTTTTATTGATCATTTTGTTTGCCCTATATATGAGAGACCACACTCACAATCAAGCTTGTATACTCCTGCATCTTGTAGAGGAATATTGCACTTGACGGATGGTAAGAACTGACTAATCTTCTTCGGCGGCTTGAAGAATGTTCTAATAGAAGCTCGCTTCAAGATGTAGCCAATCTTGTCTGTGACACCTCTGACATATGGTAGTACAGCAGGCACACGCTCGACTGTGGCCGGCTTCACTCGGTCACTGTGACGTAGGCGCGGAACCCGAAGCTTGTTGTCGTGCAGAACTTGCTTGACGTGCTGAAGCTCGGCGGCCAAGTGTTTGCTGTCACAGATCCCTCGTGCTCTCTGCAACAAAGATTTGCCCACGGTAGCTAACTGTGAAGGGTGATGGTGGGATTCACCGTTTAAGTATCGGTTTGTATGGGTCTTTTTTCTATACACAGTGTGACATACGGTGTTATTAGGATTTCGAAAGACTAACACATCTAGGAAAGCTAAAGTATTATTTGCCTCTAACTCCATAGTAAATTGAATTTTAGAGTTTATGGAATTAAGATGTACTAAAAATGCAGTTACTTTTTCTGATGGTAAAATTGTGAAAGTATCGTCTACGTACCGCTTGTAGAAACTTGGAGTTACTGGTGCAGTAAGCAGGGCTTTCTCCTCAAAGTCCTCCATGAAAATATCGGCGACAATGGGAGATACCGGTGAGCCCATCGCAACACCATCTACTAGCTTGTAAAACTGTTCCTTCCACAATAGGTAGCCAGATGTAAGGCAATGTCTGAGTAATACTGCATATTCTGCTGGCATGTTGTTTTCCTCTAGTTTCCTAGTTATAATTGAGATGAAGTCTTCAACAGGTAGTCTGTTTTTAAATTTTAAAATACAACAACTTTTATCGGATGAAAGTACGTACGTAAAGGTCAAAACAGATCCTACAACTAATACGCTTAAAACAACTAGCGATCCAATAAAGAAATACTCCGAGAAACTGAATCTAGACGTAAATTCGATAATACCTGCGTGTGCCAAACCGCCGAAGTTGTATGGGTTACCAAAAATACACAAACCGAACGCTCCATTACGTCCAATAGTGAGTCAGATCGATTCGCCAACTTACAGATTGGCTCAACACTTAGCAAAAGTACTATCACCACTCAGAGGACATACAAGGGCACACACTAAGGATTCATACCATTTTGTCAGTGAGATAAAAGACCTATGTCTTACTGACAATGAAACTATGGTCAGTTTTGATGTTCAGTCTCTATTTACATGCCTACCTGTTGAAGACTGCATCTCAATTATAACTAGGAAACTAGAGGAAAACAACATGCCAGCAGAATATGCAGTATTACTCAGACATTGCCTTACATCTGGCTACCTATTGTGGAAGGAACAGTTTTACAAGCAAGTAGATGGTGTTGCGATGGGCTCACCGGTATCTCCCATTGTCGCCGATATTTTCATGGAGGACTTTGAGGAGAAAGCCCTGCTTACTGCACCAGTAACTCCAAGTTTCTACAAGCGGTACGTAGACGATACTTTCACAATTTTACCATTAGACAAAGTAACTGCATTTTTAGAACATCTTAATTCCATAAACTCTAAAATTCAATTTACTATGGAGTTAGAGGCAAATAATACTTTAGCTTTCCTAGATGTGTTAGTCATTCGAAATCCTAATAACACCGTAGGTCACACTGTGTATAGAAAAAAGACCAATACAAACCGATACTTAAACGGTGAATCCCACCATCACCCTTCACAGTTAGCTACCGTGGGCAAATCTTTGTTGCAGAGAGCACGAGGGATCTGTGACAGCAAACACTTGGCCGCCGAGCTTCAGCACGTCAAGCAAGTTCTGCACGACAACAAGCTTCGGGTTCCGCGCCTACGTCACAGTGACCGAGTGAAGCCGGCCACAGTCGAGCGTGTGCCTGCTGTACTACCATATGTCAGAGGTGTCACAGACAAGATTGGCTACATCTTGAAGCGAGCTTCTATTAGAACATTCTTCAAGCCGCCGAAGAAGATTAGTCAGTTCTTACCATCCGTCAAGTGCAATATTCCTCTACAAGATGCAGGAGTATACAAGCTTGATTGTGAGTGTGGTCTCTCATATATAGGGCAAACAAAATGATCAATAAAAACCCGCGTAAAAGAACACATAGCTGACGTGAAGCACCAACGTTCCGGGAAGTCTGCAGTTTTTTTTTTTTTTTTTTTTTTTAATTTATTAAGCATAATTATGTTACATTATCCAGTACAATACTAGCATATAAACCACTAGGGGTTTATCTACACTAGAGAGTCGTCTTATAAAAACAAAGATGTATTAATACGAAATCACAATAATCCAGTATGAAGTACTTACTACAATAAGTATGGTTGATTTATCAAATATGATTTGAGTTTACTTTTAAACAGTTTTGATTTACCGTATGTGTTTTGTAATTCTAGTGGCAAGGCATTAATAAAAGTAGGTACAAGATGCGCCAACTTTCTTGCTCCATAGAAATTTTTAGTTTTCGGAAGTACATACATGTTGGATTTATAAGCTATATTTCGTAAATTTACAGGTCGTTTTCTAAGAACTAGGTATTCTGAATCATTTACTTCAGTCAGTATATTAAATTTAACTTTATCGAAAACATTTATGACTTTGCAATAATTAAAAAGACCCCGGTCATTATCTATATACTTATTTTTAATGTGCTTAGGTACTATCAATCTAAGCATTTTGCGTTGTAGTGTGTAAATTTCATGTATGTACGTTACATAAGTTCTTCCATAACTGCTAAGTCCATAATTTATAACAGAATCTGCTAGAGCCATGTAAAGTAATCTAAGTATATTATATGGTAGCTTAAATTTTAAAACATAAAGTTTACTTAACACAGAGCGAAGTTTTGCACACACATGATCTTTATGCGCTCTCCAGCAAAATCGTTCATCAATAATCAGACCAATATACATGTGATTTTTGGCATTTTCAATGGGTTGACAAGTACAGTGTTGAAACATTCCGTGGAGACATTCATGGCCATGGGAAATGATAGTCGGTGCAGTGGTAATTTTGTTGTGAGATGAGTGTATATGAACAAGTTTTGTTTTTTGAGCGTTAACCACTAGGCCGACATCATGTGCCCACTTGCATAGCATGTCATAACTTGCCTGCATTTCAGTTTGTGCTACATCCATACTACGATCGGCAATAACGATGCAGGTGTCATCGGCAAATTGATATATAGAACCCTTAGTTATTGCATTAACCATATCATTTACAAATAGCAAGTACTCAGTCGGACCCAGTATCGAACCCTGTGCTGTACCCCGGTCAGTCACGAACATATCACCTGTCTGGTTACATATTTTAACAGTGGTATAACGATTATGATGATAACTTTTAAGAAGTTCTAAGAATGGTCCTTGAATACCGCAGCGTGATAGCTTATTGTATAATGTGTCAAAATTCAATAGATCGAATGCTTTACTAAAATCAACAAATATTACTAAAACATGCATTTTATTATCTAGATAATTATTTATTTCATCAGTAAATTGCCGTAATAGTTGTGTTGTACTTTTATTTTTTTGAAAACCAAACTGTTTTGAATTTATTATACTGTAAGTAGTCAGGTAATTGTTTAGTTCATTGCTCAAATAACGCTCAATTATTTTATTTAGGCAGGAGAGAATAGTTATAGGACGATAATTGTTAAAGTCATTATGTTTGCCTTTTTTATAGATTGGTCGGATTACACCTATTTTTAGTATGTCTGGATAAATGGACGTTTTAAGGCATTGATTAATTAAGTAGGTAATAAGTGGCACCATTGATTTAGAAATGTATTTTATATCACAAGCGCGAATACCATCATACCCAGGGCTTTTTTTATCATTCATAGTTTGAATAATTTTAGTGACGTCAGCATCCGTAGCTGTTTTTATTTTTACGGTTCTGTCAGGATTAAATTCATAGGTACGGGCATTCAAAAGTGGCTTATCACAATTTACGCATATTTTTTTAACATTTTTATCAAATTCTAAGCCAAATTTATTTGCTAATGTTTTAGGATCCATATTAAATGTTTTTAGTAATATATCATCAATACAACGTATTATTTTACCAGTTAAACTATTTATTAATTGCCAAAGTTTTATTGGGTTTCCAAAATTTTCGCAAATTTCTTTTTTAGTATTTTGATTTCGTAAAAATTGAGCATATTTATTTGTTTTATTTCTAAATTTATTGTAATTTAATCTTTTTAATGAATTAGTGTTATCCCTCTGCCAGATTTTAAATAGTTCATCGCGTTTTTTACACATATATACTAGTTTCCTATTAGACCACACACAACATTTGCGCTTACTAATAACTAAAGTTTTTGTATACTTGCATTTATCGTATGCGTTATTCATTTGCGTCCGTATGTAATTAACAATGTCGTTTGGGTCAGAGTAACTGAATGGCAACTTCCAATCTATTAGATCTAGTTCACTACGAAGTTGTTTATTATCCAACTTAGTAACGAGCCGCGGCGCGTTTTGAGCCAGTGAGTCATAGTTCGGATCCGTCATGAGTCCGAGTATAGCACAGCCTATTATTTTATGGTCGGCTGGCGCGATGTTCACACCGGCCGTATAGACCTCGTTCTTACATACCGTTCTAATCAGAATGTGATCTAAACATGATTTTGTTATTCGGTTCCCGTATTTTTCTATTCGTGTGTATTGCGTTATACCACGGTCAAGTCCTAATTCACAAAGTGTGTTAAGATATTTAGTGCTGGTGTGATTTGTCTTCTTTGTATTTAAATTCATGTCACCCATAATTATACAGCAAATTTTAGGCGAATGTTTACCTACAATATTAGCTAACTCGTCAATAAAACGGACTTTGTTTGTATCGGGTGGTCTATATACAGCACAAAGGCCTATAGTGCCGTTTTTTAAGTTTATTTGGCCATTAATGCATTCGCATTCCTTTGTTAATACTTGAATTCTACTAAAATGCAAGGATGAGTGAACATATAGCAAAATGCCGCCACCTTTCCTGTTATTTCTTAGTTCGTAATATAAGTTATAATTTAGTAAATTAAACATGTTAACACAATGATATTGAATATTAGCCTCAGTAACTATGATTACGTGAATGATGTGTGTAGTGTTATTTATTATATATTCCAGATGTGCAAAATTCTTAAATAATGATGATATGTTTACATGAAAAAACAGAAGCGAACAATTATCTAAGGGTAGTTTGTCTGTAAACTCATTCCAATTATCACAGTTTAACTCTATAATGTTAGGATTTATATTATATTCTATTCCTACAATATCCATTATCTAAGGTACTTAAATTATATTAAACTAGAATACACAAAAACAAATATTAAACAATATTATATAAAAAGAGAGATAAAAAAAAGAAAAACGTTTTTAGGCACTTAACACTCAACTAAAACTGTTTCTTACTAATTAATAGGTTTATTTTGCGAGGCCATAACTGATTCTAACTCAAAGAGAGTGCGTATGGAGATTATTTTTGCCTTTTCTTCCTTGCGTAGTAGAATTGTGCCATTTTTGCACCATATAAATTTGAAAGTATCTTTAAGTGCTTCTTTGGTCTTCCATAATAAAAATGCAATCCCAGGTGCTAGTGATTCGCGTAAATACACCTTATCGCTACCCTGCAGTCCTAGTTCGGTCGCTGTCATTTTAAAATCCTTGGCTTTATTCAGCCAGATGTCTCGTCCTCCATCTTGCAGCGTAACAATGATTGGTGAATGTTCTATCCTATTTGAAGGCTCAGTGCGATTTTTTCTCTTACGGTATGCCTTAATTATGTAATTTTGGCTTACCTGCATCTTGGTAGCTACCTGTTTAGCTATGTTTACCGGATCTTCGTTAGCCGATTCCTTAACACCACAAATTTCTATTTGACACATCAGTTGGTTTTGTTCTAGTTGATTTATTTTACTCTCTAGTACGCTACATTTAAGATTAATATTTTTTAAGTTGTTTTTTAGATCAATACACTGTTTTTCAAGCGTTTTTACGTGAGTCTCGTAGTTGTTAATTTTTACACTGTATTCATCAATTTTGTCAGAATAATATTTTAATGTTTGTTGCAACTCTTCTCGGATAATATTTCTTATTTCAGTGCGTAATTGTTGTAGAACTGGTTGCAGCATTTTATTACCCATTGTTCTTCCCGAAGCAGCAGTAATGGATCCCTCTGCTTCAGATGTTTCACCGTCATCTTCATCAGGGTCTGGTATAATATAGGAGAGGCGCTTCGGTTTCTGCGAACCTACACATGCTTTACATTTCCAGTCCACAGCTTCCGTAGCTGACAGAGCCGTCAGCTGATCAATTGAAATGCTAGCACATGACGCATGAAGCCACTTTCCACACTTTGAACACTGCAGTCCAGGATTTTTCTTATTAATATGTTTAGGACAATTGATACATTTAACCATTTTTAAAGTTGTGGGTATCTCGGATATTTTTCTCGTTAAAAAGTAGCGCGTCCTTTTGCTTTAAGGTCCGTGAGACGACTGACTGACAGTTTGTGATCATATCCTAGACGGCCCCCGTCATTACATTAGATTTGATAAACCACAAGTCCTCGCGAAAGAACATCGATTCCTGCCAAGGATGATACGTGAGGCTATTGAAATTAAAAAACATCCTAATTTCAATAGAGAG
This sequence comes from Parnassius mnemosyne, assembly GCA_963668995.1. NCBI lineage: Eukaryota > Metazoa > Arthropoda > Insecta > Lepidoptera > Papilionidae > Parnassius > Parnassius mnemosyne. The sequence goes on from CAVLGL010000086.1 coordinate 32,089,026, forward strand.
GGAGGCTGGGTACTACCACCTGCTTGGGATCCTGTAATTCATAAAATTAAAACTAAACCCAAGCATACCACTGTAAGACTTCAAGACACAGTTAGTTCATTCTGCGTAGATCGGACCAAAATTAATAATTAAAAAGCTGAAGGTACTCCGGGTTAACTTTGATATCGGGACGTCAATCACCTCAGTCTCCCGTGACCACGGTTGCTGGAAAGCAACCGAAACGTCGGGAATATAAAATAAGTTAATTAAACGCGATAAAATCCGTAAAAATAGTTTTATTCAATGCAGATGCTTACTGTTGCATTATGAAGTAAGGTGTAGTAAAGAGTCCGTCTGATACTCTAATAGCGCAGAACACCACTTTTAGGTGGATCCTTATCGGTCTAGTCAGTTCAAGTAATGAGAGTTTAAAACACCACACAAAAAATATAAATGTACACTGTACACAGTTCGCTGAAGACAACATTCTACAGAAATTCTAGGAGATAGAAGAACAAGTTAGTACAACGAAAATACTTAATCCAGAAGAGCAAAAATGTGAAGAATTTTATATTAAAACTACTAAGAGGGATCATACAGGCAGATACATTGTGCGTTTACCAAACCAAAGATCCTGCATGCAAGGCCGGAAGTGATACGTGACATAGCTGAAACTAGATTCAAATCATTAGAAAAAAGATTAAATAAGGAGAAAATAAGGAAAAATTATTTAGAGGTAATTAATGAATACAATTAGGACACATGAGACCTGTAAAGGAAGAAGATAATAAAAAAGATGAAGCAATTTACTTACCACACCACGCGGTGATAAGAAACGACAAGACCACCACGAAGGTTCGTGTAGGTTTCAACGCCTATGAGAAAAATAAAAGAGAGTTTCACTTTAATAACACTTTAATGGTTGGACCAATGCTGCAAGCAGACTTAAGACACACCATTCTTAGATGGAGAGTACACGCTATTGCTATTGTGGCGGATATAATCAAAATGTACCGCCAGTAGTCAGAATAGCGGATGAAGCTGCTATCTTCCAGAGGATACTTTGGCGAGAAAGCACGGAAATACCACTTAGGGATTATGAGTTGGTAACGGTGACCTTTGGAACAGCTTCCGCACCATATCAGGCAGTTAGATTACTCCATCAAATGGCATACGATGATACTTTGTTCTGCTGCGGGAAGGCCTGCAGAGTACAGAGTAGGCGGAGGGGCCTGTGGGGCGCCTGCCAGCAAGGCCAAAAAGAAAAAGGAAAAGAAGAGGAGCACTAAGCCTGCCGGGTTAACCTCGCTGCCCCCGCAGGCTAGCAGCTCCGCGGCCGACTCCTGGCCCAGGACCGTTGCCGAGGGGATGGAATGTCAATAATGGCACAATTCCATTCTCTCCATTTTCTCCAGGGCAACATAAACCACTGTGCTCAGAGGTTTATGAGCTCAGGATCTCCTACTCCAGAGCATGGCAGAGTGGTCGATTCACGTGGCTGTGGTCGCCGAACCGTACTTCATTCCCGCCCGTGACAACTGGTTGGGATGCGCTGACGGTTTGGTGGCCATTATTGGCGAGACTCTGATCGACCCGTCACGGGGCCGCGGCTGGGTTGCTGCGGTCTCGGGCGACATCGTTATTGTAGGGGCGTATTTCTCCCCCAACAAGAGTCTCGCCGACTTTGAGGGTTTTCTTGTCGAGTTGGGTGCCGTCGTAGGCCGTTATCACCCTCGTCCCGTTCTGGTGCTCGGGGATTTCAACGCCAAGTCATCGGCGTGGGGATCTCCGGTAACTGACCCTCGGGGCGAGGTGCTAGAAGAGTGGACGGTGACGACTGGTCTGGTCGTCCTGAATCGGGGTTCGGAATACACGTGCGTGCGGCAGCGGGGTGGGTCGATAGTGGACGTCTCGTTTGCTAGCCCCTCTGTCGCCAGCCGAGTCCGCGACTGGCGTGTCGCCGCAGAGGTGGAGACGCTGTCGGACCATCGATATATCCGGTTCGACATCTCTGCCCAGACTGCGAGCGGCCGCCATCCAACAACCCCGATTTACGATGGCCCGCGTTGGGCGCTTAAACGCATCGACAGGGAACTACTCGAGGAAGCTGCCCTAGTTCAGTCCTGGATCTGGGAGTCGACGACGGACGACCCCGTCGACGTCGAAGCGGTGGCGCTATGGTTTCGCGGGGCGATGACGCAGATCTGCGACGCGTCAATGCCCCGTGTCCGCCAACGGTCCGCAAAGCGCCAGGTGTACTGGTGGACCGCCGAGATCGCGCAATTGCGCATAGCGTGCGTTGCGGCTCGTCGCCGGTACACCCGATACCGGAGGCGGCGTCGACGGGATTCCGCCGAGGAGGACACGCTGTATGAGGTGTACCGCGCGTCTAAGGAGACTCTGTGGCTGGCCATCGGCGACTCAAAGTCGCGTGCCAGGGAGGAGCTGCTGGGGTCCCAAGATCCCGGGGTCCCGGGATCCGTGGGGGCGCCCCTACCGTTGGATTCGGGGCAAGTTGCGTCCTTGGGCGCCTCCAGTAACACAAAAGATGCAACCCCAGTTGCTAGAGTCGGTGTTTTCGACTCTCTTCCCTGAGCGAGTGGGACACGTTCCTGCGGCGATGGCTTCGCCCTCAGCCACAGACTCTCCAGAAGAGGAGAGCACCGATGTCCCCGAGGTGACGCAAGCAGAGACGAGAGTGGCCGTGTCGCGACTCCGGGCTAAGAACACAGCGCCCGGACCCGACGGAGTTCCTGGTCGAGCTCTCGTCCTGGCTCTGAAGGAGCTAGAGCCCCAGCTGAGAGGGCTCTTCACGGCATGTCTCGAGCAGGGTCAGTTTCCCAGTGTGTGGAAGGAGGGGAGGCTGGTCCTGCTCAGGAAGGAGGGGCGCCCCGCGGACTCACCGTCCGCGTACCGGCCCATAGTGCTGCTCGACGAGGCGGGCAAACTTTTTGAGCGTATCGTCGCAGATCGCCTCGTCAGCCACTTGTGCAGGGAGGGGCCGGACCTGGATGACAACCAGTTTGGTTTTCGTCGCGGGCGCTCCACCATAGACGCTATTACGCGCGTGAGGGCCCTGGCGGAGGAGACAGTATCCCGGGGTGGGGTGGTGCTGGCGGTGTCCTTAGACATCTCCAACGCTTTCAACACCCTACCCTGGAGTTGCATTCGGGAGGCGCTGAATTACCATCGCTTGCCTCCCTACCTCCGCCGCACAATAGGGGCTTACCTTGAGGAGAGATGCGTTACCTATTGGGGACGTGACGGCGCTGGTCGGCGCGTCATATCGTGCGGTGTTCCGCAGGGATCGGTCTTGAGACCGCTCCTGTGGAACATCGGCTACGACTGGGTGCTGAGAGGTGAACTCCCGTCGGGCGCCGACTTGACGTGTTATGCGGACGACACGCTCGTCACTGCCCGGGGGAGTTCGTACAGGGAAGCGTTGGTTGCCACGGCTGCAGTGTCACAAGTGGTGAACCGCATCCGGTGCCTGGGCCTGGAGGTGGCCCTAAGTAAGTCGGAGGCCATGGTGTTCCATGGCCCTCGACGTGCGCCGCCGCCGGGTTCACACATCGTGGTCAGCGGGGCCCGGATAGCTGTCGAGTCCACCATGAAGTATCTGGGATTGGTGCTCGACAGCCGATGGGAATTCGGACCCCACTTCCGGCGGCTGGCGCCCAAGCTGATGGGTGCAGCGGGCGCGCTATCAACGTTGCTTCCCAACTTGGGGGGCCCGAGCGCCGCCTGTAGGCAGTTGTACGTGGGAATCGTGCAAGGGCTTCTGCGCCCTACCGCCGGCCTCGCTACCGTCGAGGCGATCCGGCCAGTACTCGACGACTGGCTCGGGAGAAGGCACGGCTCCCTGTCGTTTAGGGTGACGCAAGTGCTATCGGGGCATGGCTGCTTCGGCAAGTACCTGCGCCGCATAGACAGGGAGCCGGACGCTCGGTGCCACCACTGCGTCCATTGCGGGGAGGACACGGCGCAACACACGCTCGCCGAGTGTGTAGCTTGGGAGGAGCAGCGCCGTGTCCTCACAAATAAAGTAGGAGGCGATCTGTCGCTGCCGGCCTTAGTACGGAAGATGGTCGGTAGTGCAGAGTCGTGGGATGCGGTGGTGTCCTTCTGCGAGGACGTGATGTCGCAGAAGGAAACTGCGGAACGGGAAAGGGAGATCTCGACTCCCTTCCCTGGCCGCAGAAGGCGCACCGGGCGCAGGAGAAGGGCGGACAACGCCCTTTTCCGGCCCCCATAAATGGGTCCAGGGGCGAGGGACTTGGGGAAGCCCCCCGCCACCCCTACTCGATGGACCCGAGGCAGACGCGCGCGCGGGTGTCGGCGCGCGCCCCTGAGGCGATACACGGGGTAGTTGAACACCTCACTACCCCGTGCAGGAGAGGAGGTCTGGACAGACCGGGCCAGCACTAGGGTGGGGCTGCGGAAGAATTTGGATTCCCGCGGCCCCATGCGCACGTGTGAGGAGACACCGGGGTGGTTTTAGCCGGTAAGAGTCCGGCACGCCCCTCCGCCTTTCCCCAGGCGGAGGTAGTCCATGAGGATTTCCCCCCGTAAAAAAAAAAAGGTTTCAACGCCTATGAGAAAAATAAAAGAGAGTTTCACTCAATAACACTTTAATGGTTGGACCAATGCTGCAAGCAGACTTAAGACACGCCATTCTTAGATGGAGAGTACACGCTATTGCTATTGTGGCGGATATAATCAAAATGTACCGCCAGTAGTCAGAATAGCGGATGAAGATGCTATCTTCCAGAGGATACTTTGGCGAGAAAGCACGGAAATACCACTTAGGGATTATGAGTTGGTAACGGTGACCTTTGGAACAGCTTCCGCACCATATCAGGCAGTTAGATTACTCCATCAAATGGCATACGATGAAAGAGATAAGTACCGTATTGCAGCAGATAGAGTTTTAAATTCTTTTATATGGACGATTTAATGATGGGAAGTAATAGCATCGAAGAGGGCGTTGAAATCTGTAAACAGATTAGATAGCATTATTAGGAAAAGTAGGATTCGCATTGCAGAAGTAGATCAGTAACAATTAGCAACTATTAGATAGAACAAGTTCGATATATACAAATAAATTAGTACAGCAAACAGGTCAAACATAGGACATAGGAGGTAAGGAAAAGGAAATAGATAATAAGTATACAGAAATTAAGATAGATAGGACTATAAAAATTTTGGGACTTACCTGGAACCGCCACGAAGATTGTTTTCAGTACTCTGTAAATTACCACCGCTGACGACCGCACCTGTAGCAAAAATACTAATAATATCAGATGTAGCTCGTTTGTTCCACCCATTAGGATGGTTAGCTCCTAGTCTATTATTAGCAAAGATATTTATACAAAAATTATGGCTCGTAGGTGTCTGTTTGGATGAGTAATTAACTACTGAATTTATAACAAAGTAGAGTACTTACCGCAAAGAGTTGTCATTACTCATCAAAGATCAGGTAGCTCGTTGGATTGTTACTAGTTCATCTGATGACCTTGAATTGCACGGTTTTAGTAAAGCCTCTAATGCAGCGTACTCAGCCGTCCTTTACTTAAGAACAATTGATATCTCAGTCAAAATTCAACTGTCGTTGTTAGTGGCTAAAACGAGATTAGCTCCCATCAAACAAATTAGTATTCCTCGATTGGAGCTATGTGGTGCTGTACTTTTATCAAAGTTATTGATAGAGAGAGCAGAGATTTTCAATATTTTAAAAGAAGAGATGTTTGCATGGATGGATTCTAAAGTGGTGGTATCGTGGCTTAAGAGTCACCCTAGCAGATGGAAAACATTTATAGACAACAGAACTTCGGAAATTTTAGGCGCTTTGAATTTATCGCAATGGTTTCATGTGCTGACCAAAGAAAACCCAACTGATTGCGCTTCAATGGGAATACTACCCAATTCATTAGTCGGTAATGAGTTACGGTTTTCAAGACCATCATTTCTAAAAAACAAATTAATTGAGTACATGAGGCCAAAGAATTTAAAAACAGATTTAGAACAAACTATAAAGGCGCACACAGCTGTACCTCTCCTTCTCCTCTCCTCTCCTTCCAGAGCATGTACTTTTCGAAAATTATTCCAGTCTACGAAATTTAGTTAGGATTGTTGCGTATTGTCGAAGAGCTTTAAAAAAGGAAAAACACGATACTAAATATTTGAAATATCACGAAATAGAAGCTGTTTTACAAACTTGTATAAGGGTATCAAAAATAGATACATTCAAAACAGAATATGAACAATTAAAAGAAAAAAGGCATTTGAATATAAAATCTAGTAAATTGAAATCTTTTGTCTTTTTCTCGACAAAAATGGTGTCATGCGATTTCATGGACGACTTGAAAAGTCAGAACTAGATGAGCAAGTAAAACATCCGATAGTTCTACCACATTCATGTCATTTGACTCCTCTTATAGTCGCAGACGCGTGTGAGAAGACACTGCATAGTGGTCCTCAGTTAATGACAAATTATTTAAGGTCAGCCTATTAGATAATAGGTGCTAGATCTCTAGTTCAACAATATGTTCGCAAGTGCGTAACTTGTGTAAACCAGAGAACTAGTGTTAGATATCAATTGATGGGTGCTCTCCCATCCGTTCAATGTACACCAGCAAGATCATTTTTATATAGCGGATTGGATTATACTAGACCCATAAGTATAAGAACGAACAAAAGACATTGGCATCGTTGTTATACATATGCCTTTTTGTTTGCATGTTCAATCGCGCTATTCACCTAGATGTCGTCAGTGTCCGTCAATAAACACATAGGCATTTTAGCCGCTTTTCGACGATTTGTGTCGCGAAGAGGTCACTGTGCTAAATTGTGGGGCGAAAACGGCTCAAATTTTGTAGGTGCCTATAGAGAACTGCAACAATTGGCATCTATTCAGCCAGCCATGGCAGAATATCTGGAAGCAAACAACACCGAGTGGCATTTTATTCCGCCTCATGCTCCCAATTTCGGTGGTATTTGGAAAGCGGGTGTAAAATCCACAAATGTTCACCTTTAAAGGGTTATTAGCGACTCTAACCTAACGTACGAGAAAATAAATACATTCCTCAATCAAGTGGAAGCATGTCTGAATTCGCGTCTGATAAGCGTTATTAACTTTATTGATTCTGGTAAGCCCCTGCCTTTAACCCCTGGACATTTCTTAATAGGAAAACCGATAATTAATGTACCAGATAAAAACTACAAAGTTTGAAATGTAAGCTATTTAACTAGGTGGCAATTTGTACAAAGGATGCTGCAGTCTTTTTGGAAACAATGGTCACAGAAGAATTTCTTTGAGCTCATGAATAGGTACAAATGGGCGTAACAAGTTCTGGAACCTAATATTGAAGACGTGGTTTTGATTAACGAAGATGATTTGCCTCCAAGTCGTATGTTATTGGGTCGAGTTATAGAGAAACACCCCAGTGATGATAACGTAACCCGTGTAGTCACGTTGCGTACGAAAACTTCAGTAATTAAGAGGTTCATATCAAAATTATGTATTCTACCTATTGCAGGTCCATGAATTGTTCACTTTTTATGTGAAATTTATGTAAAAAAAATTATTATATCAAATATTTTTTTTTACTTTTACGATCAAATGTAGTTATATTTACAAAGTTAATTATATATTATTATAAACATTTTATAAGTTTATTTTTACTTTCTTATTTAATTTAATTTTAGGTTATTTTGTGCTGTTTAAGACTTTTTTTATTTATAGGGTTTCAGCTCATACTTTATTAAGTTAAATTCTTATCTAGATCTTTTTTGTTAAGTACTAGGTGCAAATTTTATATTTAAGGGCAATTTAAAAGGCCATTCTGTCACTAAATGTACTTGGTGAACGGTATAGTAATGAACAAATCACATAAAAAACCCAGCTTACTTCATACATTGTTGTGGTTTAATTTACGTATCATCAACCATACTGAGAATTTATTTTCTTATTAATTCATAAAGGAAGCAAAGGGAATGTACTTACTTATAAATTGCCACCAGGAAACTTTAGGGTTTTTCTTTATATCAGAATTTAGTTTCTTTTCTTCAGGCGTAGCATCTGTAAAAATTTAATTGGATTGGTTACTTTATTAACTTTATTGGAGACAAAACAGAAACAAAAGATACAAATTATCATACAAAGAAAAAAAAGCAAAGGTAATTAATTACAATTGTTTACTTCCAACTGTGTCGCTGAGGATATACATAGTTATGTATACTATGAATAAGATAGTAAATTAATATAGTCTCTAGAACAAGCAGGGCATAAAGTAAATACTTATGTTAACAGACGGGAAATGTTCATTATATTTCCAGACAATAATATTAAAACTAAAGTTACACTGAAATTTCCTACTATTAATATAAGTCTGTTATTTATAATTCATAATTGTTACTGAAATATGTTTTAATTAGGTTTTAAAGGTTGAACGGGATATAAAATATCAAGTTCTTTAAGCATTTAATTGTGGGTGACACACATTCTGTATACTAGTGCTTTTATACAAAAGGTTGGTCCTGGTTTTTGGTATACTAAACAATTTTTTAATCATGTTTTTGGGTGATATCCGATAGTTTACATCGGCCAGTAAGTATAAATACTTAATCTCACCAACACAGTTTTCCCAAAAATTGGTGGTGTCCATTAAAGATCTTAGCTCTTTGAAAGATAACATTTGACATTTTGTTACACGTTGTGTAATGTTTGTTTAATATTTCTTCGATATGTCTACCTAGTGTGAGTTTCTTCTATATCACTCCAAGATCACTTATACTAGATTCTGTAAATAATTTATGAACAGTAAAACTTTTTTTTACAATCAATAAGTTGTCATTTGTTAAAAATCGAAATTACTTGTATTCAAATATCTTGCAGTAGGCAACTGTAAAAAAAAGTATCGATAAATGATAATTGCACCTTGTGCCCGCCGTCTATTACTTTTATTATTTTAGCCATTTTGGAATTTGGAGTTTCGCTTTCAGTTCACCGCGAATCTTCCGGGATAGTGTGTGTGAGTTTCGCTGTTTCTAGTGATTTACTTTTCGTAAGATAAAAACAATTAATCAAAAAAAATACTGTGAAATGGACACTTATTAGCTTTTCCTTTATAGAATAAGGGTGACAAACGAGCACACAGTCCACCTGATGGTAAGTGGTTGCTGTGGCCCATAGACATCTACATCTATCTTCGATTAACAATCAAAATGCAGATGCGTTACCACCCGTGACGAGTAAGATGGAATGCCTCGTTTCCAGTAACAAGGGTCTCCGGTTCTCTACACTCACCATACGAAACACAGCAGCGTTAAGCTGCTATTTTACGTTGGTATTCTGTGAGAACGTGGACCTTCCTCGGTCGAGCCGACCCATTCGTACTACAATCATAATATAGCTGCAGCATGGCTCTACCACGTATAAAATATATTAAAATATAATAGCAAATTGACTTTGTGTGAGTAAATAGTGTTTTAAATACGTTTATTTTAATTTTATTTTCACTGTGATATTGACACCACTTGACTTTTGTATGTACACGTGTGTTGGCGCAAAATGCCAAGTCAATAGCATTTTTACAGTGCGGCAGAGCACACAGACATGGTTTTATTGTATGGTTCAAAATTCAGTGTTAACTCTGCTTACTTATCGTGAGAGATACGGCGCAACTCGCGTCTGCCCTACTAGCGTCCGGACAATTCTAGGTGCTGTCCAAAGAAAGAGGGAAAATAAGCGCATAATACCGAACACTTATGGAGTTGCTCCGCGTCACTTTCCACCCTCGTTCAAACAACGAGTCTTAGACCATTTCGATTGGAACCCAACCTGCAGCCTTAGACAAGCTGGGCGTGTGTTTATAGTGAGGCATAAAACAAAACACCGAGTGCTGAAAAGGTACAAACTACGTCCTTATAAATATGCTAAGGTACAGGCGCTGCTGCCCCGTAATAAGCCGATTAGAGAGTTTTACTGCCACTAGATACCGGAAAAAATATCTCAAGACAAATGTTTCCTACCAAATGTGTTTTGGACAGATGAAAGCGCGTTTACTCGAAACGGCAAATGGAACCGATAAACCATGCATCACTGGAGCCATACGATTCCCCATTTAGTTAGGAAATCAGCTCATCAATACGGATTTTCCACTAACGTTTGGGCAGGCATCCACGGAGATGAAATAATCTACCTTGTTTTTATTGACGGAAACCTGAATGCACAGAAGTTTCTCAATGTTATTAAAGGCCCAATAACAGAATATTTAGAAGGATTGTCTGTGGCAGCTTACAAGTGGGTACAGTTCCAGTTAGATGGAGCTCCTCCACACTCCGTACTCTTCGCGAGAGAGCGGCTTAACACCATGTTCGGCGAACAACGAATAGGGCGCTATGGTTACTCGCAGGTGGCCAGCTCGGTCGCCGGACCTTTCTACTCTAGACTTCTTTTTATGGGGCTTTATTATAAAATGAAGTGTACTCATGGATCTCCGAAATCGAAGATAAAATGCGCAATCATATTGTTGCCGCCTTTAACAAATTAAAAGCCCTGGCTCTGGATCCTGAAAGATATTTGATGAACAGGCTTCAGCTCAACGTTATGCGGCGATGTAACTTGGGCATTCAAGAACGTGGCGGACATTTTGAAAATATTAAAATTTAGGGTTTCATTAAATTTAGCAACCAATATGGAATAATATTTAATTCGTTCAGTTCCATTATCGCATAATAAAAAAGTGGCGGTAAAAATACCTAAACAGTTTAGTGAGTAAATTTTTTATTTTGTCGCACATTGTCAAACGAATCAAAGGCCGTGCCCACCATAACGTTGCCGGCCGCGTACAACGTTGCCACTCTTCCAAGGGTTCAAGGTACGTAGTCTAAACAGATTGTTTACTTTTACTGAATTACTTTTGATATTTATTTTGTTTGAAAATTTCACTTTTTTTAATTTACGGGTTTTAACTTATTATTCAATTTTTCTACACTTCTATGGATTAGTATTACTTGTGGTTTCATTTATTGCATATATGTGGATTCCTTACTGTACATGCTCCAATCTAAACTGAATGGTGTATCTGTCACCTTCGCGGCATATCGCCGGGGCCATGGGAATGCTTTTGCACATATTTGCAGGACTAGCGTCTGTTGCCCCATTTTTAAAGAATGACAATAACAACAATTTTTCCATTATTTTTAGGTAAAAAATGCCGTAACATATGGTGCGCCGTCCTATACGTTCTCCTCTCCGTGAAGTGCATAATTAAATCAAATGTTCGTAGTAATTTTTTTTGTAAGGGTTTGATTCTTCTTTACAAAATGTCTTAGCACCAACTTCATAATGTGAAATTATTTTATTCTTTTTAGTTACTTGTAATTTTTTCTTGTGTGTTTTGTAGGTTTCACTTTTTGTTAGAAGTAATTTTTTTCAACCTTTTGTTACGTTATAACTGGTGACTTCAAATTACCCTACCTGGACTGATCGTCTGATGGTCCATCTCCGAGAATTATTAATTCAGTTACTGTTACGGCTGAACTATTCTACTATATCAGAGCCTTTATGAATTTGAAACAAATAAATGCATCATAAATGAAAACAGTATAATTCTAGATCTTGTTTTATGTAATTCACCTGACTGCACAGTAAATATCTTTTATAAGTGGTTAAACACCCACGTTTGATATACAGTAAATAATATAATGACATGTCCATCAACCAGAAGACAAAACGAAACTTTTACAGAGTAAACTATGACCAAATTAATTCCGCGACGTCAGAGACTGATTTAGTTTTTGATCTCAGCTTTTCTTGTGTAGATACTTTAGTAAACAATTTTTTAAGCAGATTATCATCAAATCAAATCAAATCTGGTTTTTCATGTATATTTTTATTAGCATGTTATTGTCTGTTTTCTTTTTTCTTTAAAAAAAAAAAACACTTCTTCATTTATGTATGTTCTAGTTACCTGTAAGAAGGTGAACACGTAGCCTGTAGTCGCAGCGTTGAGTTATATTTTTGTTAGAATTGTGTATCATCTGTTGGTGATCACAATAAACAGAAGTAAAAGTGACTACGCAAGTAACATCCTACACTAGAGCTTTACCTCTCTCCCAAGAGACCAATGTCATATCGTCAGGTCTCCTACTGTCGTCTCTAAATATTCTACAAGGTTCAAAAACCGAGGGAACATTTATAGAGACAAAAGCCCTTCGGATGACATCGTTTAAAGAACCTTGCAGTGAAACCCTATTAATAACATTGAAGCTTGGCAATTTTACAGTAAAAATAATAATACTTGTTTTTCGAAAACCATATAACACTTTTTAGTTTGGGAATTCAAACCATTATTTCAAATTTGAAATCCAAGCTGAATGTCTGGTACCTCGACGACGGTTCACTGGTAGGTAGAGTAAATGACGTCCTCAGTGATCTTACTCATATTTTTTCTAAATTTTCAAAATATTGGTATATAACCAAATAGGAATAAATATGAAATATTTTATTCCAATAATTTATTTTGTTCTAACAGAGACTTTTATTCAAAATTTTAATAGTATTTGGATAGAATTAAACCTATTTTAAAAACAAAATTATATCAGTTTTTAAACGACATTGACAAATTGTATATATCTTAAACCTCCACATTGTTCTTACTATTTCAAAATATTTTCTCCTTGTACTTAGATTTACATACATACTCCGCTCGAGTCCAGCCTGGAAATGTTGGGATATTTTAAAAGATATTGATAATAATCTTAAAAAAGTTATAGAAAAATTTCTAAATTTAACTTTATATACAGCAGCCTGGACTCAAGCTATTTTACCCATAAAATTTGGTGGTATTGGTTTGAGAAATCTTTCTAACGTTGCATTGCCTGCTTTCCTTACTTCGGTGCATAATGTAAGTGACTTATGTTATATAATTTTAAATAATAAATTAGACCTGTGCTTTGTGTGCAAAAATATTTGTTTCATAATTTCATAGTTACCAGGGTCAGGCAAGCCTTCCAGATGTTTTGATTAAGAAATATAATCACTTGTTTAACGCTTTACCATCAAGCAATCTCGGCACATTTCCCGATGGAGAGAGCTTGCGCATCGCCGTAGGATTCCGACAAGGAGCGGCGATTTGTCAACCCCATCATTGCCCCTGTGGTAGCAGCGTCGACGAGTTTAAACTCCATGGATTTTCATGTAAGAAAAGTGCTGGTAGGTTTTCACTGCACGGTTCTTTAAACATTCGAAGGGCTTTTGTCTCTATAAATATTCCCTCGTTTTTAGAACCTTGTGGAATATTTAGAGACAACGACAACTTGACGGTATGACATTGGTCTATTAGGAGAGAGGTAAAGCTCTAGTGTGGGATGCTACTTACGTAGAATACTTTTTCTTCTATTTATTTCGATCACCAACAGATGATACACAATACTACAAAAATATAACTCAACGATGCGACTACATGCTATGTGTTCATCTTCTTACAGGTAACCACAACATACATAAATAGGGAAGTGGTTTTTTTCAAAGAAAAAAAGAAAACAGATAATAACATGCTAATAAAAATATACATGAAAAACCAGATTTGATATAGCTAGCTGATAATCGAGTAACGAATTGTACTTTTTCCGTATATTAACCTATTTTATATTGCCGACATTTCGAGCACTTTTCAGCACCCATGGTTAGGGTGCTGAAAAGTGCTCGAAATGTTAGTTTTAGTTAATGCTATGTTAGAAATGTTAGTTTTATTTAAAATTGTTGTCATTGTCATTCTATAAAAATGGGACAATAGACGCTAGTGTTGCGAATATGTGCAAAAGCATTCTCGTGGCCCCGGCGATATGTCGCGAAGGTGATAATTACACCATTCAGGTTTGATTAGTGCGAGTATCATCATGTATAATATACAGTAAGGAATCCCAAGTAATACTAGTCCATAGAAGTGTAGAAAAATTAAATATACCTTCAACCTTCAAAACCCAAGACTCGCGGTGAACTAAAAGCGAAACTTCCAAATTTCAAAATGGCTAAAATGATAAAAGTAATAAATAGGGCGCGCACAAGGTTCAATTCTCGTTTATCGATACTTTTATTACATTTACTTACCCACTGCAAGACATTTGAATACAAGTAATTTTGATTTTTAACAATTGACAAGTTATTGATGGTTAAAAAAAAATATTTTTGTACAATTGAACTTACGGTACATCGTTTTGTGACTTCCTAGGAAACGGGTAAGTATGATTTTTTAATTGGTTATTTTCATGGGTTTTTTATCATGTCAAAATAATTTATTTTTTATAAATCTACAAAATCACACTGAAACAAAGAAGCTTTAAAGTTTAGCTTGAAATACTTAGATCATAGTGTCTTTAGAATTATCATAACAGCACGGTAATTCTAAAAACACCATGTCCTAAGTATTTAATGCTAAACATTTTTTTTTGTTTATCGATCATTACTCCCTTTGAAAGAAGCTAATTGTCGATAATAGGTGTCCTACTCTACGACACAGGCGCGTGCGCACTTGCTCCGTCCGTCACGCCGCGTGTCACGTGCTGCTTGTCGCAAAATGACACCGCTGTCGACGTACACAGTCTCACGTCGCTTTTAAATGTTCAAGGATTCAAGTTCATTGAATCTTTGACCTAGTGACCCAATTCTATAGAGAGTTCAAATTTGCTTGATATTAAAACTCTACTTTTTGACCTAATTACTGGACCATTTCATTTCATTTTTTGAATATTGTACCAGCAAAGGCGATAACAAGTATGTGGTTTCATTTATTGCATATATGTGGGACCCCATTCTGTATATCTTCTATTATATTTTCTTATAATATATAAATTAAATATTTGTGTATATTGGTATATATATATATATATATATATATATATATATATATATATATATATATATATATATATCAAAAGTATATGGTTTCATTTACTGTATTTAAGCGATATACTACTTGTTACCTTGAGATTATAATAATAATTATTCCACTCAAAAGGGTCAATTAGGTAAACAAAACAAAATGAAAACCGCTACAAGAAACTTAAAAGAATAAAATAATTTCCACAATCCTTGGAACCGATCGCTGGATCGAATCGATTTCTTCAGAACGGTTATATTCTGTATATGATCCATTTTCTATTCATTAGCTTCAATTATTCGTATACATTTTTTTATTGGTATGATAACTGAACCTGAAAAAGTTGACTTGATGGTAAATAGCTACTGCAGCCAACTTCAAAAGAAGAATGCTGTAGATGTGTAATGATATCTGAGGTCAAAAGTGGAATACATTTCAGACCAAAACATAGCACTTTTGCACGTGCACATTGCACGCACTGCTGCTTGACAACAGAAATAGTAAAGAGCGTAATACCTACCCAGATGGATTCCTCGCGGAAAAAAAGATCTACCGCTTAGAAAACTAATTTACTCGGGATATGCTATTTATTGTCGATTACCTTATTTTGATATTATGACTTAACAAATCGGTTAGCGTTTATCTTAACGTCCAAATGTGCACTTTGTATACTAAATTATATTTTGAAGAAAAAGACAATTTTTCTATGATTCCCACCGCCAAAATCTGGATTAAGCGCCCTTCGAAGCACTTGCAATTCTTCTTTAACCAGCTTAGAATTGACAGACGTGCCTCTGAAGTATGCGATTGCTTGTGCAGCCTCCTGTAAATATAAGAGATGATATACACATGCGTAGAAGTTTTCCGCTGAATAAAAATAATAAACTGCAGTTGCCAACCCGCTTGCTAAGCGTGACAACTATAACAAATATCCCCACTATAAGGAAATCTATAGGAGAGGTCTATGTTCACCAGAGAACTTTTGATAGGCTTTGATAGTAAAAAAAAAATCTAAACTGGCGACAGCACCACTGCCAGTTTGATATATAGGCCTGTGGTTTGGTGTTTCACTGCTGGCGGTAGAGGAAGCTATGGCACAGCAAGCTATGGACAGGGCTTTTATCAGAGTGTTATAATTTATAATAAAGGTGTCCGAAGTAGAAACAGAAAAAGATATAGCCCAAAGAATACATAGCTAGACGAACAGACAACCGATGTGCTCCCCCATTTCTTCAAAGGCTCTTGAGTTGTAGACACGTACCGGTAAACAAAGTTAAGAGCAGGGTAGGTTCAGCGTTGCAAACTCTATTGGTTTTTCCGTAGATCTACGGAATTGTTTGATCGTCTACGTTACTACGAAATTTGAGTTGAAATCTACAGAATTTGATATCCAAGTATAATTTAATTTAATTTTTTTTTATTTCTTATAATTAACTGAAACAGAAACAGAAACTTTTTTATTCAATATAGATTATAAATAATACTTATTGATAGTCGCTCTTTTTTTTAATTACCACTGGTTCGGAAAAAAGAAACCTCTGTCCTGGGAAGAACCAGCAAGAAACCCAGCGGGACTTTTAAAAAAAAACAGCTTACAATCATGTTTGTTTTACAAATTAACAACATAACAAATTAGAAATAGCTTAGGGTTATTATCATCCATAAATTCTTTAATATTATAATAACCCTTTTTATACAAACTTAGTTTAAAAAGTTTTGAACTTTGAGCAGGATTAATTTTGTATATTTTCTGGAATTTTGTTATAAAAGCGTATACATCGCCCCAAGAATGATTTACTGACTCAATGGAGTCGAGTTACTGGTACTACTAGCTTGTGTCTATTCCTAGTATTTACAGAATGAATATCACTTATTTTTGTAAAACTACTTTGATTTTTGTTTACGTACATTACATTTCCATAAATGTATTGAGAGGCCAAAGCTAATTTATTAATTTTCTTAAATTTTTGTCGCTGTCTCTTTAGGTTTTAAATAGTAAATTGCTCTTATGGCCCTCTTCTGTAAACCAAATATAATTTCAGCTACGTGTCCCCATAGTAAAATACCATACGACATTATGCTATGGAAATAGCTAAAGTAAACTAGTCTAGCTGTTTAGATATAGCATTATTTACTTCGTCATATTTTAGTAATTGTCGACTTATTTTGAAAATTAAAGAAGTGTCATCTGCAAATAATACTGTATAACGGTTACCCCTACTATGTAAGGTAAGTCATTAATTTACACAAGAAACAGAAAGGGACCGATAATTGAGCCTTGAGGCACGCCCATTTGTACCATCGACCCGGAAGAGCTCATACTGTTAATGACAACTCTTTGCATTCTCTTACTTAAATATGAAATATTAATTTCTTATCTACTTGTTTTTTGTGAACATAAGGTAATGATACTACTTGTCCACAGTGATCAGAACTTAATTTTTGAATTATACATTTATGCAACTGCTTCACATTTGTAAAAATGTTATCTATACATGTTGCACCAGATTGAGCAATACGCGTCGGCTCTTAAAATAAATTAAAAAGACCATATGATTTAAATAATGATCTAAACTTAATATTGATGGAGGAAGCTGCTAGGAGAAAACTTTAAAAAATGTTTGTACTTTATATTCCTTTTAAAATAATTAGATTTTTTCTAATCCTAACTATCCTATAACTATATCTATATAACTATATCTATAGTACTCTATAACAAACTTAACATACAAGCTTCCTTTTCCTCCATATATTTTTTTAGATTTTCTCAAAAGTTGTTAGTTGTATAGTTTTTCTATCTATCTATCAAATAAACTAATAGAAACCAGAAAAATAATTATCTTTGTTAATTTTAGTGAAGATGGTCCGTAGTTTAAAATGACACCATGAAGTTGTTACGATGCGCGCACACACACACCTAAAAGCGACAACTTCTATGGGTGATTGTCACTCAAGTTTTTTTTTTGTTTTGTTAAGCTAAAGAAGTATAACTTCCTACGTACGTAATAGGTACACACACACACACACACACACTCTTTCTTTTAGTATAAATATCCACAAATATTTACTTGTTTGTTGTTGTATTTGTTTTTTACTAAAAATAATTTCAATAAAAGAAAACAATTAATTTTTAATAAATTTTTATGGTACCTTTTTCTTATATGTGTAGCTTAATTCGATGTTATACTACAATTGAACTTACAACAAGAATTTTAAATGACAGAAAGAATTTCCCAAAAAAAATGATCTATTCTATGACAAAAAATTCGATCCTCTTAAAAAGTCTGCAGATCTACGGATATTTGGAAATAGCAACTACGGAATTCTACAAATTTATTACACCAATCAATGGATTTGGAATTTCGAGTTGGTAACACTGCCCCTACTAGATGTAGTGACGACCTAATAAGAAATGCAAGAAGTTGATGATGTAACTGGCTCGGAACCGTGCATAACGACATGTCTTGGGGGAGTCCTATGCTCGGCAATGGATTTGTGATAGACTGTTATGATGATGATGAAATCGATGAGAAAAAGCGTCAAAAGCCATGTGCCTGTTAGTACGATTGCAATTTTTTTTTTATATTCTACTAAGCCAGCGCTTATCTACCGATCCCACCTAACGGCAAGTGGTGATGTAGCCTAAGATAGTGAAACATACTGAATTAACAAAAGCCTATTCTCTTCACGTAAATTATCCTGCCGAGTGTGGCGATTGTGGCGATTGTGGCAAATCTTACTTTATGGAAAATATAGTCGACTGAATAATACTACTTTTATGGATTCTATCGCGTTTAATTAACTTATTGCATGCCTAGGGCAAAGCGCATAGTTATGTTCTACTAGCGTCGAAAAATTAAGATTCCAAATTTAAGTATCTAGCAATCATATTATACATGTAATGTAAATGATATAAAAAGCGATTTGTTAGAAAGGTTAATAGGTAGATTGTTGAACTAATTAATATTTTTTTTAAAATCGGTTAATTGCTATTTTTACATAAAAGGGGTTTTTGAGGTTTTTGAGGTTTATGGTGTGGATTTATCAAGTCCGCATGGTGCCGTAAACACGACAACTTTTAAAAATACCAATTGTTTAACTCAATCTATTTTTAAATCTCTTCATCTATCATGTGAGAAGCCATGAAATGTAAATGGAAGTTTAATTTTCTTTTTTTTTTATTTATAATTAATTTATTTCGGCTCTAAAATGGCGAAATTTTCGTTGGTTTGATATCCTTGTATGAATTTATTTTTACTTAATAGGCGAAAGCCGCACTCCGAGCTACAGCCACAGAGTACTTTATCCCGACCTCAAATACCGTCGTGAGTGGTTGTTTGTTACAGCGGTTCGTGCTGAAAAATATCGATCGGAAAAATAAATAGAAATTTATTATTAATTTCAAAAATCAAATTTGATACATACTTGAACATGGTAAGATATTATTATTATTTTTATATTCACAGATTTTTATTACAATATTTTGTCTCGCTAAAAGCACACAGGATTTATATATAAATAAATATACTTATACGTCTTGGACTTTATAGACATGAAGGTGTGTCGGTATCTGCTACTGGAACTCATTGACGAGGGGTACTAAATGTGCCGAGTTTGGGCTCGATTTATTAGTTATGATTAGACCTTACCTCCGGACTTAACGGAGTGACTTAAAGTTTACTTTGATGGCTGCTACTGGAACTCCTCGACGAGGAGAACTAGATGTGGCGAGTTTGTTATTTTTTGTGTTATTTAACGAAATACACTTTGCCTTCCTCACTCTGGACCATAGACAATATACTGTATAGTAAAGATGGTTAATATATATTTAACTGTTGAAATAGTTAAAAAAATTAACAAATTTGTTAAATAAATAAAATGAACCATATTGAATAAAATTATCATATTCTAGTCTATTCATAACAATTAATGACGTTACTGATTTATATTAGCCGTATTTATCTATGCCATCTAGCGTCTTCTTTACGTACCACCGTGAGAGTCAATCCTCATTTTAGTTCGTAGAATGGAGTAGATGGCGGTTTACAAAGGCATTTTCTTTATTCGGAAAAAAAACATTCTTTAATAAACATCAATACATGTATTCTTTTGATTTATTACATTAAAATTTAGGCTTCACGTGTCTAAAAAATGCGGATTGTAACAAATATATGCTATAAATAATACATCCAATATTTTATGCTCAAATTGTGGTTGAAAATTATCATATTAAATAAATTGTTTGCCGTTAAATATTTTGAAGTGTTATTTTTATTAAACTGTGATATGATATGTGATATATATTAGAGTATGATATTTTTAACACATTGATGTAATAATAATTGGCTGTATTCATTAGTGGCTTATGTTAATTTTATTTACTTTTTTGTTACGTTATTGGCTGAAATATTGGTTGGTATTAATTTAAACGAAGCGCGTCAGTTTAATATTATTTTGTTTAGCTTACATTTTCATCAAAATGTTACAAGGGATTTACTCGATGTTCTCTTCATTTTGCCAGTTTATTGTTTGGTATCATAATGACACATACACCACAGTATCTTTATAACAAATTACACTTTTCACGGCGACAAGTTAGAATAGCAACTCGTTTAGTATGTTCAATACACAGTACATCAAATTCAAATTCAAATTTCTTTAATTGCCATAAATAGGGTAAGTGATAGGGTTTTACAATAAAAATAAGTTGCTTAAAGACCTATTTAGCCTTGAAATACGGCATGCAAACTTTTTTTTTAATTACCAAAAAATATAGGTGGTAGTCGATTCTAAAATGTCAAGTAATTAAATGTAAGTTATATAATTCAAAATGTCATAATTTACTATGTCAATATCATAATTAAAATTTGAATACATTCAATCAAAAATAAAGGTCTGATAAAATAGTGATACACAGCAATTACGTCTATCATATGTCAACATGCATATCATTATCATCTTGAAATTCCTTAACACTATAATAACATTTTTTTATTAGCCATTCACGTAACTTTTTGGTCATGAGAATCATAGGGCCGTGTTTGAACTGCTTTGGAATTTTATTAAATATTTTTACACACATACAGTAACAACCTTTCTGATAGACAGAAGTTTTTGGTTTATGGTCTAAGACAAGCCGTTGACTATCGCTAGTGCTTCGTGGATATATATCACAAGCTGACTTAAATAACTCTGCATGTTGTTTGACAAATTTATATATTTCTAATATGTACATGCCAGAGACTGTTAATATACCCAGCGTAATAAATAGGGACTTGCATGTATCAAATGGACCTTTACCGCATATAGCACGTATACATTTTTTTTTGTGCGATGAGAACTCTATTTACTTCAATGCTGTTGCCCCATAGAACCAGACCATAATTAATATTAGACGCGACGTAACCATAATAAGCAGACATAGTTACGCTAAGAGTCGTTTTTTAGTTAAACGCCTTAAGAGGAAAGCAAACCTATTAGTTTTATTACAAACTTTATCAATGTGGCCAGTGAAATTTAAGTTCTCGTTAAGTACTAGGTACACCCAAAAATGAGACCATGGTAGTCCTTTCAATAGGTATGTTTTTGTACAGCACATTAAGATTTTTTACTGCTCGTCTTTTTATGTTAAAATTTATGAAATTTGTCTTATTCAGATTTACATTTAGATTAATTAATTTAAAATATTGAACTATATTATTAATTGTGATATTAATGTCATTTTCATAATTATTTAAATTGTCATTATAATTCGATTTAACAATAATGGAAATGTCATCTGCAAACATTATGCATTGATGTTTAGTCACTCTCGGTAAGTCATTTATATATAATAAAAATAATATAGGACCTAGAACGCTACCCTGTGGTACTCCAAACTTATTTATTTTATAATTAGAACGATCGGATGTAGTTCTATTTCTCTCGCTTATTCTATTTATTTCAACGCACTGATGTCTATTTTCTAGATATGTTTTAAGCCAAGAGTGATAAAGACCTCTGATCCCATACTTTTCCAGTTTATCTAACAAGACATTGTGAACTACAAAATCGAATGCCTTAGACATATCGAAGAAAAGTACAGTAGTACGCTGTTTATCATCGAGTCCAAGGATAACGTTATGTATTACATTAAAGCTCGCGAGGGTAGTTGATTTTCCTTTTTGGAAACCATTTTGCTCCGGTGTAATGATTTTGAATTTTGTTAAATAGTTGAGCAGTCGTTTTTGCATGGCCTTTTCAAATACCTTTGATAAATACCATCGACATTTCGAGGTAGCTTTCGTTATTCTGCCAGGAAAAGCTGGAACAACATTCCACCACCAATTAGAAATCTAACTTCAATCGGTTTGTTTAAATATAACTACAAATAATACTTACTCAGTATTTAAAAGTCAACATATTGAAAGTTATTTACTTGTCTTACATACTTTTCTATTCCGTTCATTCGTTTCTTGTTAATGTTATTCAAGTAATTGCTATATTTATTATATTAATTTATTACAAGTAATTATGTATGTTTTATTACTTAAATTATAGTGTAATCGTGTATATGGTTTAAATAAACTACATGTGTATATTGACTTAACATTGTATAAAAATGAATATTGTTAAGTTTTGTTTTTGTTAAATGTTATTGGCACCCACGGAAGATCAGTATCGAAGTACTTTGTTAGTACCAAGACTATGCTGAGTTGGGTACCTTTTTAGTAGCCATTTATCATAATATGTTATTATAGTTAGCAAACTTATAAAATGTGTTACTAAATAAATTTATAAAGTTTATTTAGTAACACATTTCCTACCGTGACCATCATTAGAGCTATCATAGTATGATACAGAAGAAGAAAAAGAAATAGTCGAATTCGAAACTTACGTTTTCATTGCCTATTCTCATCATATGCATGGGTGACTCCTTCAAAAAAAATATAAGAACTACACCAAGCACTGCCATTAATAAGCAGACGTAATTCATGATGTAATAGTTCAAATAGCCTCCCATGAGGTACGAAACGAGCATCCCTATCCAGTAGAAGACCAACGCGCCTGACGTCATCGCCCCTCGTATGGAGTCTTGGCAGATCTCGCTGACGTAGATTGGTACAGCTATTAATATACCACTGCAGAGTCCCGATAGAAAAATTGCCGCGAGGATGGCTTCAACCTTGTAGCACGTAGTTATAATGACCCAATTTATCTGTGGATACAAACACGACCTGAATAACATATATAATAATATTTTATGTAGGTTGTAACATTTATAGACGTAACAATATGTCGTACCCTTATAATTGTAATTTAATCTTGTAGTCATTAGTGTTCGATAGAATGCATGATAAGATTTAATTTTTTATTAACATCGATTTAATTTAATACAACTTTAAAATTTCCAAAGCAATTCATTAAAATAGTAATAGAATAAATTTTATTCAAAATAGATTATTACATAACACATTTTAATTTGTTTTTTTTTACGATTGATTAGGAGAAAATCTAAGTCCTGTAAAAAACCAGCAAGAAACTCAGTTAGATTATACTTTTTTAACATAATATATAACTTTAAAATAATTTTGTATATTGTTCTACATGGATTTTAATAGAACCAGCATGATGGCTGTGATGGATGGGTTTAGATATACGGAGGTTCCATTGAAGCTTCGCTTCAATAGTTATTCAGTTAAAAGAGTGGTATCTACAAGACTCAACTCTTCCACATTTAGGAGTCATTTTTCTGCCGACTTCCAAAAAGGAGACGGTACTCAATTCGACGCGTGTGTTTTGTTTTTATGTGTGCTACCTCATAACTTTTTACTGGGTGAACCGATTTCGATGATTATTTTTTTATATGAAAGCTGATACTTCTCGTGTGGTCACATACGAATTTGACCATAACGACCATTGATCAAGGTCAGAACAATAGTTTTTGAGTTATTCTTAATAACTTATATTGAAGTCGGCTGTACAAAATTTTTAATTTTTAATTATTTATTCGAATGGTTAACATTAGGTTCTGTAAATTTAAGATATTTTCTCTTGATGCCGTTTAAAAAGAAATTATTGGCGCCAAACCAATGTACTAACTTAAATAGAGCATTGTTATTTACATCGTCATGATTAATTGCTTGCCCTTTGATTTTGAAAATTAAAGAGGTCAGCAAAGATAAGATCATCAGCAAACGATATTATATCGTGATTGTTCTCTACAAGATAACGTAATATTAAGAACTGTAATGGACCAAGAATCAAACCCTGAGGAACCTTCTCTATTGATAAAAATATTTTCAGTTTTGTTACTTAAATCATCATCATCATCATCATCATCATTACAGTCCTTCACAAGTCAACTGCTTAAAATAGGCCTCCCCCAAATAATGTCACAAAGCACGATCCTAAGCCATCTGCATCCATGTACTTCCTGCATGTCTTACCAGGCCGTCATTCCATCTAGTCTGGGGGCCGCCCCACACTTCACTTAAGAGTACGAGGCTACCACTTAAGAACCTTGCTTCCCCATCGGCTTTCGGTTCTTTGAGCTATATGGCCGGCCCATTGCCACTTAAGCTACTTATCCGTTGGGCTATGTCGATTACTCTGGTTCTACTGCGGATATGCTCATTTCGAAGTTTATCACGCAGGTAAACCCCGAGCATAGAACTCTCCTTAGCTCGCTGAGCGACCTTGAGCGTCCTCATATGGCCAGCAGTGAATGACCACGTCTCAGATTCATAAGTCATCACTGGAAACACGCACTGATTGTACAATGCTCGTTTTCAGGTTTTGAGGTATACCTGACGAGAAGATGTGGCTTAGTTTTCCAAACGGTGCCCAGCCGAGTTGAATCTGTCGATTGACCTCTCGGTCAAAATTGGACTAACCTAGTCAGACTATTTGCCAGGTAAACATACTCTTCAAGAACGTCGAGCTTAGTGCTCCCAACAAGTACCAGCACGAAGCGCTTCTTTCGAAGCTCACTTCCCATGAGCTTCCCCAGAAATTGTGCAAATAGATCGCCAGTTGTCTGCGACATTGATGTTTATCGGAGCATGAAGGTCGTAGTAGATGGCGCATGCTCTGATTACAATCCTGTCAACGCTGTTATTCCACAAGCCTGCGTGCTATCACCAAAGCAGTTTCTCCTGCATATTAATGATATGTTGCAAACTGGTAACATTCATTGCAATGCAAATTGAAGCGCCAGTAGCCTAATGGCAGGACGCGGACCGCGAACTTGAAAGGTCGTGGGTTCGAATCCGCCATTCGACTTCTGTCGTGAACCACTTCTAACACAAGCATTGTAAGCTTAGCAGAAGTGGTTAAAGGGAATATTAGTAATGTTAAATAACATTACTAGTATTTTTTAAAGTAAAAAAGAAATGCAGATGACAGCACTGGTAATGACTTATATACCGGCCGTGCCAATATTTCTCGAGAAAACGTCGCCGAGTACCGGAAAAAACTTGTGTCTGAAGTCAAGTTTTTATTGAACAAGGTCTCGGATTAGGGGCGACTAAATCTAGTCCAGTTCAATCCCCAGAAGGTACAAGTTTGCGCGTTTACCGCTAAAAAGAAACCCTTTGTGTTATCTCCTCAGTTTTAAGGCACTCCCTTTGCCGTCTCAGCTGGCATCGAAATCCTTGGCGTCAACATATCGAAAAGCATTCAGTTTCATGTTCACTTGAAAGGGAAGGCCAAATTGGCCTCTAAAAATCTTGGCGTGCTCAGCAGTGCGAGCAGTGTATTATGCCGTCACATCGCTTGCAACTTTACAAATCCGGCTTCTTGGAATGCTGTTCTGTGAGAGTGTGGTCCTTCCCCAGTCGTGCCGTACCCATTCGAAAAATACTCCGGTGCTGTACTCAGATATCCATCATAGCCTTACTTATAAACACTTCATAATCTGCAACACTATAATTACCACGACCGGGGACCAGGGACCAGGTGTACCTAATGTTACCACTAAACATTTCGACTTGGAACTAGTTTATGACTTGTAAGTATTTATAGCGGTATAGTTGCGGCGCACGACATTTGGTCAACCCATTTCGTATCGTGAATATCATAAGAGGCGTTTATGGGATATGCTAAGGTAAAAAAATGGTTTTCTATAGATACTGGTATAACCATCACGTTAATGCGAGGCATAACAGGAAGCAGCGTCAAGAGTGCAAAACTTCCAGTATTGCTTTCATCAATCTACTTGTAAAATGTGACTATTGATGCAAATCCTCTCTACAATTTGGGCAGGTCCATGTACAACATTAAACTTGCCATAACTTGTTTTGCATTAATATAAACATTTTATATTAATTTAAAACACCTCAGGGCAATCATTCTCGTTGAAAAACATTCACATCTAGAATAATTATTTATAAGCACACAGTTGGTTTACGCGAGTTCATTTTGGACATTGATTTTTTGTAGTCTTAGCCAAAATCATAAATTAAACTTACTACTTGAAGAACTGAAAACAGCATACAACAATACTTTTTTCCAATTGTTTCTATAATGTAGCTGACACATGGTGTGCTTATCAAGGCGCTGATTGAAGACAGGCTGCCTAAAAGGGAAACCTCGGTCTCCGTCATTGGTCGGTTGAGGGTCGTGTTTGCAGACGAGAAGAGCCTCATAGTGGAGGATGGCCAGGTGTAAATGATGCCCATTAACATGCAGATGTAGGCAGCTGGAAAATGTTAGAAATGTTTTAGCAAGGATTTCAGGGAGAGATATTTACTCGCGTCCGCAACGGTAGTGGGACCGTGACAAACGTATAATATAAGAAATGTAGTTATTATAGACATTTATTTAATTTTATTTAGTTATTTTGACCAAATAGACTACGAAGTACGACTCTCTGAGTTTGCAGTCCGTACCCTGGCATAAGGGTACTTTCGCTTAAATTTTTTGTCTTAACTTGGATATGGTGGCTGGCCAGAACCCCATGCCCATACTAATGCCGTTAGAGTTAATTAATACATAATACTGTGACGACGCTTTATAATTAATAATGCGTTTTATCTAAAATTATGGTTTAGTATAAATTTAGATAAAACTCATTTTTAACTAGTTAACAATATTAGTGAGTGTATAATTTATGGCATCTTGTAGTGTAGAAAAACTCTTATTTGAAAATATTACTGTGCTATCGTCACCGAACAGAATCATTGGTAAAGTCATTTATATATGTTAAAAATAATAAAAACCCAAGGAAAATAACTTGCGACACGCTATAATGTATTTGTTTATAATTTGGTATATATATATATAATTTATTCCTGTTGTTTTTGTAAAAACTTTCGTTATAATAGTCGCGTGTTCTCTATTCTCATTACATAACTATTTTTGTTATATTATTCGAGTATATTACCTCTAATACCATCACCGAAAAATGTTGATTTTAAGATGTCATTATTAATATAATCGAATGCATAAGTGAGACCTTAGCACATATCGATACTCAGTACTCTACAGTACTGCGATATTCAGTAGTTCTAAAGTTATTTGAAAGTTAGTAAAAATTTTGTCAAAATCAGATTTTAGCCTGAACTTCGCAGTTGTAGGCATGTTAATGCAATTAAACTTAAGCTTAAAATTAATCGCATTAACATAAATTTGAATCAGCCAAATACTACGGTAAGTACATAACGACATATCATTTAAACCACGTCAAGCAAAAAAAATATTTTTGATTCTGGTTATTTTTAATATTTTGCCTTGTTTGAAAGGTACGAATTTAACTTAGTGATAAAAAACTATATATGTTGTTATGACATAAAGATAACTTCATAGTTGTTTTGATTTACGTAAAAGGTTGTTTTAAATCATGTTTATACGCATAATATACAAAGATATTGCAGAATGATTAATCTGAAACGCCAAAATGTATTCCCTAGATTTGGTTGAGTAAAGTTGGATGTATTCTGTGCTTAGAAGTAAAGCAATAATTCCACTAACTACTATTCGTATCAAGTTATCTGATGTAAGTACATAACTGAAAATTAAGTGCACTGTGAGATCTTTATTTAATGGTATTATATACGTTGGATAACTAATTATTAGCTTTAATGTGGTCCACAATCGTTCAAAAACTTCTCTTCAGTTTCATGAGTTTTACTCAAACAAAAATAAGAGCATTGTATGTAGCTCGACGTAATATATCGCGGCATGGGGGCAACACGAATAAGATTCCCGCGAGGATAAATGAAACTGTTGATTATGAACTGAATATTATGTGCTGATTTACCACGTGTTCGGCGGTGAAGTGATGAAGTATAACACCGTAGGAAAAACTCGATATCTATAAAGTAAAAAAAAATATTGGACATATGAAAATCGCAAAACATCCGTTGGAATATTGCGGCGAACTCTTTCCTGCTCACAAAACATTATAAGTAATCAAAAGACTTGTGTACTGTCATGAGACATCTCGTACGTGGGCTGCTACTTTACTTTACTTTTACTTTTAATGAAACTATAAGTTTGTGAAATAAAAAGATAGATTTAATATTTTTAGACATATAAAGATTTTCCGAGAGATCTGGTTTCCTAGCTCACATCTGAATGTATAAAAGCACTTGAAACTTTCTAACGGTGGTAGAGCCACGCAGCAGTTTTTGCTGTTGCATGTATGGGCCGGCTTGAGCCGGGTTGGTACCACGACCTCACAGAATACCGGCGTGAAGTAGAAGCTTTGCTTCTGCGTTTCGTCTGGTGAGTGCAGGTGGCCGGAGGCCCAATTCCCCCCCCCCCCCATCAACATGGTAGCGGAATTACACAAAGAACTACCCCAGGAGGGTACCAGCACCCCTGGAGAATCCCTCGCTGAGCATCCACGACCATGTTATTCCGATCCTGAGCGTGGGTGCTCAGGCTGCCCCGCGTATTCTGGGGGGGGGGGCAAAATTCCGCTCAAAAGCATTACTGCTAGGGGCAAACTGAGCAAGAACACCAAGGCGACCCCTGCCACGCTATCCGTGAATTTCTGCAACATCAGGGGACTTCACTCTAACCTAAACGCCGTCCACTACCATCTCGAGACGGCGAAGCCGGCCTTGCTCTTTCTGACCGAGACGCAGGTTTCCTCTCCGGCTGATATTTCGTATCTCTCCTACCCGGGGTACAAATTGGAGCATTCCTTTGTGCCTCGGGCTGGAGTTTGCGTGTATGTCAGAGAGGACATCTGTTCTCGACGCCTCGACAGTCTTGAAGGTTCGGACCTGTCCATCCTTTGGCTACGCGTAGACAGCGACGACCATCCGCGCGTCTACGGGTGCCTCTATAGGTCCCATAGCGGTAATGCCGAAACAGACCGACTCATCGACCACGTCCAAATGGCTACAGATTTCTTGCTACAACAGGTCCCATCCGCAGAGATCGTGATCCTTGGCGATTTTAACGCCCACCATGCCGAATGGCTCGGTTCACGTCTAACCGATCATGCGGGGAGATCTGTTTATGACTTTGCCTTGGCATATGGTCTGACACAACTGGTTACTTCGCCTACGCGGATTCCAGATGTGGAGGATCATACACCTTCCCTGTTGGACCTTCTGCTGACCTCTGTTCTTGCCTAAAGAGTCGCTGCGACAAAAATTTAAGGAAATTAATATATTAACTTTGGCCTCTCAATACATTTATGAAAATTTAATGTACGTACACAAAAATAAAAGTAGTTTTATAAAAATAAGTGATATTCATTCTGTAAATACTAGGAACAGACACAAGCTAGTAGTACCAGTTACTCGACTCCATCGAGTCAGTAATTCATTCTTGGGGCGATGTATACGCTTTTACAACAAAATTCCAGAAAATATACAAAGTTTGGCCTGTTCAAAGTTCAAAAACTTTATTAAACTAAGTTTGTATAAAAAGGGTTATTATAATATTAAGGAATTTATGGATGATAATAACCCCTGGAAATGAGGTGATCGCTACCAAGCTATTTCTAATTTGTTGTGTTGTTAATTTGTGTAACATCATGATTGTAAGCTGTTATTTAAAAAAAAAGTCCCGCTGGGTTTCTTGCTGGTTCTTCCCAGGACAGAGGTTTTTTCCGAACCAGTGGTAATCAAACAAAAGAATGACTTTCAATAAGTATTATTTATAATCTATATTGAATAAAAAAGTTTCTGTTTCTGTTTCTGTTTCTGTTTCATCCGGACGGATATCTGGTTTCCGTCGATGCCCCTCTCGGCTCTTCGGACCATTGTCTGATCCGGAGTGTGGTGCCACTCACGCTCCCTTCGCGGTTGCGTTCTGCAGGTTGCCGCCGTGTTTGGCATTACAGGTCGGCGGATTGGGACGGAATGCGGTCCTTCTTTGCATCCTACCCATGGGGGCGGGTTTGCTTCTCGCCGGATGATCCCAGCGCTGTTGCTGACTCTGTCACTGATGTGGTGCTACAGGGAATGGAACTATTTATTCCATCATCTGTGGTACCCATCGGAGGCAGATCTCAGCCTTGGTTTGGTCGCTCCTGTAAGACTGCATTACGCAGTAAGCAGGAGTGTTATCAAGCCTAGGCTGCAGCTTCGGCGACTCGGGATGTAAATACCAGCACACTTAAAAAGAAGTATAACTTCGCCTCCAGGTCCTTCAAAAGAGTTAATGCCAAGGCAAAGTCAGAGCACATAGGCAGAATTGGCGAGAAACTAGTTCGCCTTCCTTCGGGAACCCGTGCATTCTGGTCTCTCGCCAAGGCTGTCCAAGGGAATTTCTGTAAGCCATCACTACCATCTCTGCACAGGGAGGATGACTCACTGGCACATGACGCAAAAGACAAAGCCGACCTTTTAGGCTCCCTTTTTGCGTCCAACTCGACTCTTGATGACGGGGGGAAAACACCGCCGACCATCCCGCGGTGTGAGTGCTCCATGCCGGATGTGCTGTTCTCACAGCGCTCGGTTCGCAAAGCACTGCTCTCCCTGGACATCCAGAAGTCGAGTGGGCCTGACGGAATCCCCCCAATTGTGCTGAGGACGTGTGCTCCGGAGTTGGCACCGGTCCTAACGCGTCTTTTCCGGTACTCCTACTCCCAAGGCGTAGTCCCGAATTCATGGAAGACAGCTTTTGTCCACCCGATCCCTAAAAAAGGCGACCGCTCAGACCCATCCAACTATAGGCCTATCGCGATCACCTCCTTGTTCTCCAAAATAATGGAATCCATTATTAACTGCCAGCTCATCCGGTACCTTGAGGATCACCAGCTGATTAGTGACCGCCAATACGGTTTTCGTCGGGGTCGATCAGCTGGTGATCTTCTGGTCTACCTGACCCATAGATGGGCGGAGGCAGTAGAGTCCAAGGGGGAGGCGTTGGCCGTTAGT
Source organism: Parnassius mnemosyne (assembly GCA_963668995.1). Classification (NCBI taxonomy): domain Eukaryota; kingdom Metazoa; phylum Arthropoda; class Insecta; order Lepidoptera; family Papilionidae; genus Parnassius; species Parnassius mnemosyne. The sequence goes on from CAVLGL010000086.1 coordinate 32,120,212, forward strand.
CTGGACATTGCGAAGGCCTTCGATCGGGTTTGGCACAAAGCGCTTCTTTCGAAGCTCCCTTCCTATGGGCTTCCCGAGAAATTGTGCAATTGGATCACCAGCTTCCTTGTAGATCGGAGCATCAAGGTCATTGTAGAAGGTGCATGCTCTGACTACAAGCCTATTAACGCTGGTGTTCCACAAGGCTGTGTGCTATCACCAACGCTGTTTCTTCTGCATATCAATGATATGTTGCTAACTGGTAACATTCATTGCTATGCGGATGACAGCACTGGTGATGCTCTATACACCGGCCGTGCCAATATTTCTCGGGAAAACTTCGCTGAGTACCGGAACAAACTTGTGTCTGAAGTCGAGTCTTTGTTGAACAAAGTCTCGGATTGGGGGCGACTAAATCTAGTCCAATTTAATCCTCAGAAGACACAAGTTTGCGCGTTTACCGCTAAAAAGAACCCCTTTGTCGTATCTCCTCAGTTTCAAGGCACTCCCCTTCTTGCCTCAGCCAGTATCGGTATCCTCGGAGTCGACATATCGAGTGACGTGCAGTTTCGTGGTCACTTGGAAGAGAAGGCCAAATTGGCCTCTAAAAAGCTTGGCGTGCTCAGCAGAGCGGGACAGTATTTCATGCCGGCACACCGCCTGCTACTTTACAAGGCGCAAGTTCGGCCTCACATGGAATACTGTTCCCATCTCTGGGCAGGGGCTCCCCAGTGCCAGCTCCTTCCACTTGACCGCATCCAACGCAGAGCGGCGCGAATTGTCGACGACCGAGCCCTTTCCGATCGGCTCGATTCATTGGCACTGCGAAGAGATGTTGCATCCCTTTGCATTTTCTTTCGCATCTACCATGGGGAGTGCTCTGAGGAATTGTTCGGATTAATCCCAGCCGCCAAATTTCACGAGCGCACATAGCGGCAGAACTCCCGATACCATCCACACCATCTGGATGATTGGCGGTCCACCACTGTGCGATTTAGAAGATGTTTTCTTCCTCGCACGACCTCCTTGTGGAATCGATTACCATCAGCGATTTTTCCGGACCGATACGACTTTGGGACCTTCAAGAAAAGAGCGTACTCCTTTTTAAAAGGCCGGCAACGCATCTGCGATTCCCCTGGTGTTGCAGTTGTTCATGGGCGGCGGTAGTCACTTACCATCAGGTGAGCCGCATGCTTGTTTGCCCCCTATCCTATATAAAAAAAAAAAAACTTGAGAAAAAATACCATAAATATTAAACAAAGTAAATTTTACAACACAGGTCACTTGTGACATTATGAGTTAATGTCACAAGTGACATATTTATAAACATATATGAGAATTTATTAATAATAGTTAAAAAATAAATGTAAGTAATATAACTGACTAGAAAATTTAAATTTAAAAATCATTGAATGAACAATTAATAACGTATTTATCGATATTCATTTTATTAACATTTTTCTTTTATTGTAAGCGTTTTTACATTTATAAAAAGCTTAAAATAAAAGCGAACTGAATCGTCTGAAAATTACTTCTGATATTTGCTTAACTGTGTTCATCAGATTTAAGCAATATATTATTTAATAAGAATATGTTTACTTATATATTATATACAAAATATCAACTTTATAATTATATTTATACTTTAAAATTCATATTTAACTATTGTAAGTATGTGATATATTTTATGTTATTTTTAGTTATTATTTAAGAACTCAGTGAAATGTAATATCATGTTTTTTTGTATACATATTGCACATCAGATTCTAAACAATGCTGACGTGATCTTTTGCATATAAGACAACGGAGTTTTACACTAATATGATACCGACGGTTTACGATTACAGAATGATGCAACAATATATATACCACTGTCGTCTCCTGACTTTCCTTCAAAATACTGTTTTATACTTTTTCATTTACTTTATCTACAATTAGAATTCATTATTTCAATTGATAAGAAAAGAAAGGCTTGATAAAATAAACCACTCTTTTGCAATACAAAAATGTTAAGTAGTTCGATACTTTTGTGCTATAAATTATTGAATTTCGATCATGGCTCTAATGACTAATGTACAATTGAAGCTAAGACAAATAAACAACTAATATAAAAATGCGAAATAGGATTAATGATTTTAAAATATATAGCTGACCAGGCAGATGTTGTTCTGCCCTTTCCGACGACCATTTGCTTTCCTAAAATAAGATTAGCAATAAAAAAAAATTGAGGGTCACTTATCGGGATAAAAACTATCCTATCTCTCAAGTTGGATTTGGTCCACTGCACAGAGTGTGTAAAATTTCATTGAAATCAGTTCAGTAGTTTAGGAGTTCATTGCGGACAAACAACGTGACACATAATTTTATATATAAAGATGTGTTAGCACAAAGAAGTAAAAAGAAAAGAATAGAATATAAAGGGTTAATTTGAATTATAGAGAGCAAACTGTATGACGCAATATATTAGAATGGTAGTATGATAGATGTGATGATACTACGGTTGTGCTTAAATATTTTTGGATGGTATTGATTGGTTGTTTTTGGAAAGAACACTAAAATTTTAGCTTAATTATCTGTAATCGGCTAGATCAACTGAATAATATTCGTGATTATGTTAAAATTTTATTTTGGTTCTTTAAGAACGTGCGTTCATTTACAAGGATTTACCCCATATCTTCCCGTTAATGTCGTAAAAGGCGACAAAGGGAAACAGGCAGGAGATGGGCAGCAGCATCTTCCTGGTAACGGCAAAAATACAATAAAAAACTGCGGTTGCCAACCCGCTCGCCAAGCGTGGCAACTATGGCAATATACCCCCCATGATGAAAGTTACGAAAGCATACAGGCAACTGAACAGACAGATCTCCAAATGCATGCGGCAGGACTTACGCAACTTCAATACAGCTCGTATTGAAGAAGCGATCGAGCCGAACCAAGGCTCCAAAGTCTTTGCCAGAGATCTGTCTGCCAGAAAGAGCCAACTGCCAAATCTGATGACCGAATGTAGCAGCATCGTTTCCGGGGCACCTGAGATTTTGAGTGAGATTGAGAGGTTCTATGGGCAGCTGTAAGCGTCATCGTTGGAGCCGCACGAAAGTGTGAGTAACGATCCAAGAGCGAGTCTTATCCGACATTATTCCGATGATATCCCGGACGTCAGACTGAGCAAGATTAGAATGGCTCTCCAGCACCTTAAAAACGGCAAGGCCCCAGGCGAGGATGGAATTACAGCGGAGCTTCTGAAAGCGGGTGGATAACCGGTACTTGAAGTCCTTCAGAAGCTCTTTAGTTCCGTCCTCCATGGTGGCATTACACCGGAGACGTGGAGCAGATGTGCGGTGGTCTTGTTCTTCAAGAAAGGCGACAACGCTCTCTTGAAGAACTACAGACCGATTTCGTCTATGTGCTGTTTTCGAGAGTCATTACGAATCGTCTCGCGCGCAGACTTGACGACTTCCAGCCTCCCGAACAAGCCGGTTTCCGAAAAGGCTTTAGCACCATAGACGACATACATACCCCTAGGCAAATTGTACAGAAGTCCGAGGAGTACAATTTGCCACTATATCTGGCGTACGTATCCTTTGATTCCGTCGCAATTTGGGCGGTGCTGCAGTCCCTTCAGCGATGCCAAGTTGACTGTCGGTATATAGAAGTGTTGAAGTGCTTGTACAGTAGGGCTACGATGGCTATCCTTGTACAGAACCAGAGTACGAAACCTATCCAATTGCAGAGAGGTGTAAGACAGGGTGACGTCATATCTCCGAAACTCTTTACCGCTGCATTGGAAGATGTTTTCAAGCTTCTGGACTGGAGAGGATACGGTATCAACATCAATGGCGAGTACATCACTCACCTTTGATATGCCGACGATATAGTCCTTATGGCAGAATCGCTGGAGGACCTAAGCACTATGCTCAATGACCTCAATAGTGTTTCCCAACGGATAGGTCTTAAGATGAACATGGACAAAACAAAGATCATGTTTAATGTCCATGTCACATCTATGCCGGTAGTTGTTGGAAACACTAAGTTTGAAGTTGTTGACGAGTATGTTTACCTGGGTCAAATAGTCCGACTAGGTAAGTCCAACTTCGACCGAGAGGTCAATAGACGGATTCAACTCGGTTGGGCAGCGTTCGAGAAATTACGGCAAGTCTTCTCGTCAGGTATACCTCTAAACTTGAAAACGAGACTGTACACCCAGTGCGTGTTGCCAGTGATGACATACGGAACTGAGACGTGGTCCTTCACTGCTGGCCGGATGAGGAAGCTCAAGGTGGCTCAGCGAGCTATGGAGAGGGCTATGCTCGGAGTTTCTCTGCGTGATAAACTTAGGGTTGAGGATATCCGCAGTAGAACCAGAGTGACCGACATAGCCCAACGGATTAATAAGCTGAAGTGGCAATGGGCCGGCCATATAGCTCGAAGAACCGACAACCGATGGGGAAGAAAGGTTCTCGAGTGGCAGCCTCGTACCGGTAGGCGAAGTGTAGGGCGTCCCCCCACTAGATGGAGTGACGACCTGGTAAGATATGCAGGAAGTCGATGGATTCAGGTGGTTCATCATTATCATTACAGCCCTTCACAAGTCCACTGCTGAACATAGGCCTCCCCCAAAGAATGCCACAAAGCACGGTCCTGAGCCAACTGCATCCATTGACTTCCTGCATGTCTTACCAGGTCGTCACTCCATCTCGTGGGGGGACGCTCTACACTTCGCCTACCGGTACGAGGCTGCCACTCGAGAACCTTTCTTCCCCATCGGTTGTCGGTTCTTCGAGCTATATGGCCGGCCCACTGCCACTTCAGCTTACTAATCCGTTGGGATATGTCGGTTATTCTGGTTCTACTGCGGATATCCTCAATCCTAAGTTTATCACGCAGAGAAACTCCGAGCATAGCCCTCTCCATAGCTCGCTGAGCGACCTTGAGCTTCCTCATACGGCCAGCAGTGAAGGACCACGTCTCAGTTCCGTAAGTCATCACTAGCAACACGCACTGGTTGTACAATTTCGTTTTAAGGTTTTGAGGTATGTCTGTTGAGATGTGTCGTAGCTTCCCGAACGCTGCCCAGCCGAGTTGAATCCGTCGATTGACCTCTCGGTCGAAGTTGGACTTACCAAGTCGGACTATTTGTCCCAGGTAAACATACTCGTCGAAAACTTCGAGCTTAGTGCTCCCAACAACTACCGGCATAGGTGTGACATGGACATTAAACATGATCTTTGTTTTGTCCATGTTCATCTTAAGACCTATCCGTTGGGAAACACTATTGAGGTCATTGAGCATATTGCTTAGGCCCTCCAGCGATTCTGCCATAAGGACTATATCGTCGGCAAATCGAAGGTGAGTGATGTACTTGCAATTGATGTTGATACCGTATCCTTTCCAGTCCAGAAGCTTGAAAACGTCTTCCAAAACAGCGGTGAAGAGTTTCGGGGATATGACGTCACCCTGTCTTACACCTTTCTGCAATTGGATAGGTTCCGTACTCTGGTTCTGTACTCGGATAGCCATCGTAGCCCTACTGTACAAGCACTTCAACACTTCGATATACCGACAGTCAACTTAGCACCTCTGAAGGGACTGCAGCACCGCCCAAATTTCGACGGAATTAAAGGCTTTCTCATAGTCCACATACGCCAGACATAGTAGCAAATTGTACTCTTCGGACTTCTGTACAACTTGCCGAAGGGTATGTATGTGGTCTATGGTACTAAAGTCCTTTCGAAAACCGGCTTGTTCGGGAGGCTGGAAGTCGTCAAGTCTGCGCACGAGACGATTCGTTATGACTTTCGAAAACAGCACGTAGACGCGGCTCAGAAGGGAAATCGGTCTGTAGTTCTTCAAGAGAGCGTTGTCACCTTTCTTGAAGAACAAGACCACCGCACTTCTGCTCCACGCCTCCGGTGTAATGCCACCATGGAGGACGGAATTAAAGAGCTTCTGAAGGACTTCAAGTACCGGTCTTCCACCCGCTTTCAGAAGCTCCGCTGTAATTCTATCCTCGCCTGGGGCCTTACCGTTTTTAAGGTGCTGGAGAGCCATTCTAATCTCGCTCAGACTGACGTCCGGGATATCTTCAGAATAGTGTCGGATGAGACTCGCTCTTGGATCGTTACTCACACTTGCGTGTGGCTCCAACGATGACGTGTACAGCTGCCCATAGAACCTCTCAATCTCACTCAAAACCTCAGGTGTCCCGGAAACTATGCTGCCACATTCCGTCTTCAGCTTTGACAGTTGGCTCTTTCTGGCAGACAGATCTCTGGCAAAGACTTTGGAGCCTTGGTTCCGCTCGATCGCTTCTTCAATACGAGCTGTATTAAAGTTGCGTAAGTCCTGCCGCATGCATTTGGAGATCTGTCTGTTCAGTTGCCTGTATGCTGTCAAATCTATTGAAGAATGTAGCTTCATCTCCCGTCTAACAGCCATGAGATTAAGAGTGTGATCGGAGAGTTGTTGTGTTCTTCTGCGGCGGGTCTTGCAGAACTTAGCTCCGACCGCATGGCCAGTTTCCACGAGCTTGTCATTCATATCGTCCACGTCATTGCAGTCTTGGCACTGAAAACGGTTTTGTAATTCGAGCTGAATGGCTTCGCGACTTTGGAAGAGAGCACGAGGGGGACGGAGCGTTGGAGCGCAGGTGGCTCAGGACCGTGCTTTGTGGTATTCTTTGGGGGAGGCCTATGTTCAGCAGTGGACTTGTGAAGGGCTGTAATGATGATGATGATGATGACTCGTTTAAATAACCCCATAATAATATCTTACCCCAGCGGATCGAGAGCGGGTCCCTAGTATTAAATAACAGTATCACTTTTTGTGCCTTTGGTTCATTCGTTAGCATTTAATTAGCCTGTTTCCTCCGAAAATTTAAAAAAAAACTGCCAGAGGCAGCACTAGTAGGGGTACATATGTTTTGATTTCCCTATTGACAGGAACGTTAAACGTACATAATTAAATAGATTTCACGGAAGATGATTAACCCGAAGCAAAATTGAAATTTGCAATACTTGAAGATAATTTTGTTCCAGTTTTATAACAATGGCTTGCATGCCGTGTTTTAACTGTTTCAGGTAATAAAAATGTACTCGTAGAAAGGTAAGTTGTGTGTGATAGTTCGTTTTATTTGTTGTCAGAGATTTAAAACCTTCATGTACATATTTTTGTTAATGTTTCCTTTTATAAATTTTTGGATTTTAATATTGGAGAATGCATTGCGAATGGCAATGATAAAATATTTTTTATCGGAATCGATGGTGGCAAATGTATAGAAGATAAACAGCTATGTATGAAATTACTCAATGCAGTTCCACATAAATCCTGCACTTTTCCTTCTTCAAATTGGGCAATTTTCCCGTCCTTGAGAATTTCTCGAACTTTCTGTTACGCTACAATGCATAATTATATCACTTCTTATCCTATTGATAATACTTTGAACTAAATGAAACCTAATCTGATGATGGGGAAAATCATTCTAACTGTGGGAACTCAAAAGCACTGTAAAGAGGAAGGCAATATTGTTTAAGTGATTTTGTTTTAAACATGAAAAATAATGACTACCACCGCTTGATGGGATCTTCAGTCGTCACCACACGCTAAAGTAGCCAGTGGTGACGTTGCCCGGAGTAGACCGCTTGGAAGTAGATCCCAGCTACTCCTATTAACATTGCCTCTACATCCAATGAGAATCTTTTGATTGGAAAGTTCCTCCACTTTAAGGATCTTTTTTTAAAAGTTCTTAATTATTTTTTTATATAATAGTTTTTGAGTTATTAAAGAAAAACTAAATATCTTTTTTCCCATCTTATTTTGATAATAACAGTTGCAATTTTTTATGTGCTAATTAATCCTCGAGATACATTTTTCTCGACTCCATTCCGAATCGAATGAGCTGTCGCAGATATTTTTAAAAAGATAACAAGAATTAACACCTTTTTCAACTTGTTGACTAGACTAATGCAATTATTAGTAATTATTTGTACCTTTAAAATGCTATTTAAAATTATGTCTAAATATTTTACTATTTTATCGCCATTAATATTATTATTTATTTCATTATTTGAATAACTTTTTATTTTTATCTTGTCTGCTATGGCTAGAGTTTACGGGGAGATATAATATTGTCACTACACACTGACTCTAAAGAGACTGGTATTGAGCGCTGACACTCACAGTGATGTTTTATTAAAATTTTATTTATGTACATGTATAGGAAACTGTATAAATTGATGAAATAATTAACTAATTGATAAAATTGTTAAACGTAATTATTACTAAATGCAAATATATACTGAAAGAAAAATATTACAAAAATATTTCCACTATTGTGACCTGTCAGTACCTTAGTCGATTTATTAATCAATCGACCGGTCTAAAGGATCAATTTTCTGTTCCTGGTGAATCAATTTTACGATTAATCGATCACAGATTTTTTATATAATAAGGATAAGAAATGAGCACACAGAACACCCGATGGTAAGCGAATGCTGTGGCCACATATACATATACATATATCCCCAATGAGGAGTAGATGTGTGGTCACACCTGACGGCAAATATTGAATTCCTCATTTCCAGTAAACACTGTCTCCGATTCTACACTCACCATACGAAACAAAGCAGTATTAAGATGCTATTTTGGTCTGTTATTCTGTGAGATCGTGGTCCTACCCCGGTTGAGCTAGCCCATTCGTGCGACAACCATAATATAGCTGTATCGTGGCTCTACCACGTTGAACATGCGAAGTTTAAAAAGAAATTCATAAAAAAGATTTGCGGCTTCCTCCTACTATACGAAAACGATAAGGACGAAATTGAAAAGTTTTGGCGGGAAGTAATTAGTACACATACAATGTGCTCCTTTTTTATAGTCGTTCAAATAATGGTTGGAAATGTATTTTTATACGTACATGACTTCGTACATTGGATATTTACGCATGTAAACAACTAATGAAAACGATGAAACAAGGTTTCGGTTTTAATAAAAACCTCAAGAAATTGTCTGTTTTGAAGCCTGGTACTATTGTCATCGACTGTCTGCTGTCATCCAATCTTCCTGAAACTTTGTAATTAACGGCTGGATAGTGCATTAACTATGTATTTATTTGGCAGTGAAATTAATATGGGTATGGCATAGAAATAATGAGCGTATGTATATATATAATTCATGATGTTTTATAAGAAAAATAAAAATTTAAAGGTTTATTAGTTATAAAAATGACATCAAACAATAAAAATATGTAATCCCAAACATTACCGATTCCCGTCGAGAGCGCCTGGAATAGAATTGTCATCTTTCCGATAATTTTTTTTAAATGATTCTCACAACTTTATTTCGTTGAGTTTTTGTCTATTCTGAAGTTTTCTTAAACCTCAAATCCCTAGGTTCTTAAAAGCACTTAAGATCATATACAAGCATTTTTTATACGTGGCTTTCCAAAACAGAACTGATGAAAATAAGTACACATGTAAACAAAAATCACAGCTTACGGCTTAAGAGAAAAGCCTTAGGAACGTACACATATCAGACCTTTAAAAAATTAAGACTGAGTTGTCGCAAACAATCACGGCGAAATAAGTGATGCACTGTCGGCTTTGTGTGCGTGACTCGATGTAAGACACGGTGAGAGTTGCGCATGTGTGCTAGAAAAAAATGTCTAGCTATCAAGCGTAGATACGAAACCCACTGTGTTGTGGTATTCAACACCTTTTGATGTAATGTTACTTAAAATACTGTTTATACACAAAATGTTTATTATATTGTTATAATATTATTATTGTTATAATGTTTATGATTAATATAATGTTGATTAATAATATAATGTTTATAATTAATATTGTAATAATGTATGTGAGCACACACGAGACAATGTAAGCGTCCGTACATGTACTGACTTAAATAAAAACTTTAAACTAAAATGCCTACGCGTACATAATGTGTTCGGTGTAAACTGTAAACTGAACATCTTCGCGCACAACAAGGGAGATAAACTAAAAATACATAAAAAAGTAAAATTATTTGAGAAAAGTTAGGTATAAAAATTATTCTTCATCGTGTTTAAAAATGAGAGTTCGCAATATAGGAGACGTTGCTCAGTCTTGAGTGTTGAACGCGTTCGGGACCGCCGGTGAGGACGGACGCTCGGCGCTGGCGGCGACGGGTTGCGTTCTCTTGGCGGGCACTGAAGCGGCGCGCTGCGTTCTCGGGGCGGCCACTGCAGCTACAGGAGCGGAGCTTACACCTTCCGTAGCTAAGCTATTGAGGCTAATAATTGAAGTGATAGCCGTTTTTATTCTTTGTCGTAGTCGTTTGCAGGCAAGGCATATAGCAGCTATCACAGCCACTCCCACCAGGATGTAAATCACGGCGTAATGATGTATGTCACGGAATGTTATGTTTTCAGCGATCACATTTTGGGACTTCAGGTTTTTGATGTTTTCGTTCAATGTGGTTAGGTTGGCTTGACAACTGTCGGCGTCTTTTTCCAACTCTCCTGTTTCTGGGATAGAGAGCTTGATAATTTGGTCAATAGCAGCGATTTCAGGCGTATAAATTTTAGTTCCGGTTTTCAATTCACTCGTAAATATTTTGTGAGTATGGATTGATAATTCTTCACTTTTGATTGAGCAACTGGGTTCGAGCGCGATGACCCCGGCGTCTCTCAGCCGTTCCACGGTAACTTGATCACCGCAAAAAAAAAACTCTTACGTTGCATTTGTCGCATATTGTAAATAAGTAATTGTTCGCCTTATTTAATTGAATAAACATGTTACTGCACTCGGCGATGTTTATTTGGCACTGATTTGTGTAATTATTATTTAAACACAGATCATCATCTGAATTTCTTTGGTATATGGAGTGCTTGAGGTGACATAAATGTGCTGAAAATTCGTACATAATACACTCTTGTAAATCGATAGATGTCATTGGGATGTAGATATCCTTTTCTAAATTAATTGTAATGTAATCTGCAATCGGTTTAATGTTAACAAAATTGTTTGTCCGTTTATGAGGAATCGGTATAACTCTGTATAGGTTGTAATTATCTAGGCTGACCAATGGTAATCTGATTTCAAAAATCAATTACTTATTAGTAATTTTTGTTTTCACTTGAAGAAACTGCTATATTTTTTGAAAATCTGATTGTATGTTTGCTATAGGTAAAGTCAAGTCTTTAGGTATTTGTCCAGATATTGTGTTCAGTTCATTTCTCAATTGAGTAGGGCTTATGAGATGAACATCGAACCTTCCATGATATATATCGGTGATAGCGTCTGTAATCATGTTTTGTATGCTTTTCAAATTCAGTAGTAAATTTTTCGCTATGGCAGACATAGCCAAAAATTGGTTAATGTTATAAAATTTTTCTAATTCTGTTTTCACTTTATTTATGTTGCTGTCTAAAGCACTAATTTGTTTGTTGATAATCTTGTGTTGTTTTCTAAAAACTTCTTCCATTCTTTTCATCATGTTGTATTCCGCTTCGATAATAGACGTTTGATTCTTGAACAGGGAGGCCATATGATGTTCATTCTGTCTGACAAGTGTGATATCTCGCTCATACTTTTCTGCGAAATGGTCGTCGAGTACAACAAAGAGACTATTCGCGAGATACCCGACACCATTGATAAGCCCTCGTTTCTCTCTGTCGTGCTCGGTTTGTTTACGGAGCAATACAACCAAGGCGACCCCTGTCACGCTATCCGTGAATTTTTGCAACATCAGGGGACTTCATTCCAACCTTAACGCTGTCCATTACCATCTAGAGACGGCGAAGCCGGCCTTGCTCTTTTTAACCGAGACTCAGGTGTCCTTTCCGGCTGATACTTCATATCTCTCCTAACCGGGATACAAATTGGAACACTCCTTTGTGCCCCGGGCTGGAGTTTGCGTATACGTCAGAGAGGACATCTGTTTTCGACGCCTCGGCAGTCTTGAAGATACGGTCCTGTCCATCCTATGGCTACGCGTAGACAGCGACGACCATCCCCGCGTCTACGGGTGCCTCTATAGGTCCCATAGCGGTAATGCCGACACAGACCGACTCATCGACCACGTCCAAATGGCTGCAGACTCCGTACTACAACAGGTCCCATCCGCAGAGATCGTGATACTCGGTGATTTTAACGCCCACCACGCTGAATGGCTTGGTTCTTGTTTAACCGATCATGCGGGTAGATCTGTCTTTGCTTTGGCATATGGTCTAACACAACTGGTTACTTCGCCTACGCGGATCCCAGATGTGGAAGACCATGTACCTTCCCTGTTGGACCTTCTGCTGACCTCTCATCCGGACGGATATCAGGTCTCCGTCGATGCCCCTCTGGGCTCTTCGGACCATTGTCTGATCCGGAGTATGGTGCCACTCACGCTCCAATCGCAGTTGCGATCTGCAGCTTGCCGCCGTGTTTGGCACTATAGGTCAGCTGATTGGGACGGGATGCGGTCTTTTTTTGCATCCTATCCATGGGGTGGGTTTGCTTCTCGCCGGAAGATCCCAGCGTTGTTGCCGATTCTGATGCTGATGTGGTACTTGAGGGTATGGAACTTTTTATTCCTTCCTCTGTGGTGCCCATTGGTGGCAGATCCCAGCCATGGTTTGGTCGCTCCTGTAAAATAGCATCACGCTATAAGCAGGAGTGCTACCGGGCCTGGGCTGACGCATCAACGTCTCGGGATGTAAACACCAGCGCACTTAAAAAGAAGTATAACTCCGCCTCCAGGTCCTTCAAAAGCGTCATTGCCAAGGCAAGGTCTTAGCACATCGGCAGAATTGGCAAGAAGCTAGTTCGCCTTCCTTCGGGAACCCGTGCATTCTGGTCCCTCGCCAAGGCTGTCCAAGGGAACTTCTGTCAGCCATCTCTTCCATCTCTGCACAGAGAGGACGACTCACTGGCCCATGCCGCAATGGAGAAAGCCGATCTGTTGAGCTCTCTTTTTGCGTCCAACTCGACTCTAGATGACGGGAAGAACACACCGCCGACCATCCCGCGATGTGAGTGCTCCATGCCGGATGTGCGGTTTACACAGCGCTCGGTTCGCAAAGCACTCTTCTCCCTGGACGTCAGCAAGTCGAGTGGGCCCGATGGAGTCCCTCCCGTTGTGCTTAAGAGGTGTGCTCCGGAGTTGGCACCGGTTTTGACGCGTCTTTTCCAGTACTCTTACTCCCAAGGCGTAGTCCCGAATTCATGGAAGACAGCTTTGATCTACCCGATCCCTAAAAAAGGCGATCGCTCAGACCCGTCCAACTACAGGTCTATTGCCATCAACTCCTTGTTCTCCAAAATAATGGAATCCATTATAAACTGCCAGCTCATGAGGTACCTTGAGGATCACCAGCTGATTAGTGACCGCCAGTACGGTTTTCGTCGAGGTCGATCAGCTGGTGATCTTCTAGTTTATCTGACTCATAGCTGGGCGGAGGTCGTAGAGTCCAAGGGGGAGGCATTGGCCGTTAGCTTGGACATAGCGAAGGCCTTCGATCGGGTCTGGCACAAAGCGCTTCTTTCGAAGCTTCCTTCCTATGGGCTTCCCGAGAAATTGTGCAAATGGATCACCAGTTGCCTTTCTTATCGGAGCATCAAGGTCGTAGTAGACGTTGCATGCTCTGACTTCAAGCCTATCAACGCTGGTGTTCCACAAGGCTGCGTGCTATCACCAACGCTGTTTCTCCTGCATAACAATGATATGTTGCTACTGGTAGCATTCATTGCTATGCAGTCGACAGCACTGGTGATGCCTTATATACCGGCCGTGCCAATATTTCTCGGGAAAACATCGCTGAGTACCGGGACAAACTTGTGTCTGAAGTCGAGTCTTTGCTGAACAAAGTCTCGGATTGGGGCCGACTAAATCTAGTCCAATTCAATCTCCTGAAGACACAAGTTTGCGCGTTTACCGCTAAAAAGGACCCCTTTGTCGTATCTTCTCAGTTTCAAGGCACTCCCCTTGCTGCCTCAGCTAATATTTGCCACAGTTCAACTATTGGTAGTGGTTTTTGTGGCCCATAGACATGTACATCTATCCTCGATTACGTATCAAAATGTAGATGGGTTGTCACCCCTGAGAACGAAGATGGAATACCTCGATTCCAGTAAAAAGGGTCTCCGGTTACACTCACCATTCGAAACACAGCAGCATTAAGTTGCTACTTTACGCTGGTATTCTGTGAGAGCGTCGTCCTTCCCCGGTTGAGCCGACGCATTCATGCTGCAACTATATTATAAATATAGCTACAGCATGGCTCTACCACGTATTAATTACGCAAATATGACCATGTATCTCTTTTTCGTACTAAGCTCAAGTGATTGCCAATACGACTTTATCGGAATGCTCACATACTTCATCTTTTCTATAGTGTTCTCTTTAATCCTTCTTACAATTCTTACCTCAAAAATCGTTTTGAGTTTCTACGTGATTCCCATTCGCGTAACTTGAGATCAGCAGAGAGTTTGAAGTTGAATTTGCCACTATAAACTAGAAAATTTATGAACAAGTCTTTTACTGAAACGGCCATTCATTTATGGAATGAACGCCCATTGTTAGTAAAACGCGCACCATCCCTACTGGTATTTAAAAAACTAGTAAAGAATCATTACCTCGCACATTAAATTCTAACTTCACTTCCACACTAGCCATTAAATACAATATTATATGTAGCATATCGGTTTCATTTAATTAATTAAATAATTTAATATATAATGTATTTTATTATTTGTATGTATATATGTGTTTATCCATTTTGATCTCTTTTTTCTCTAGCACACCAATTTGCCTTGCCCTTGTCATATTCGTGCAATTCTGTCCATTCATTGGATGTCTGGAAGAAATTGCTGTCAGCAATAAGACCGCCCATTGCATACTTCTTTTATATATATAATTTCTGTAATTTATGTATGGTGTGCAATAAAAATATTAAATAAATAAATAAAGTGATCTGTAGTACAATTGTGTTTTGTTATTAGTGTGGTTTTAAGTTGTAATTAGTGTTCTGTAATTAAAGTGTCGATTTTGGTAATTCACTCGGCAGTTTTTTATTGTCGAGTTGTTGAAGTTCGCTCAAGCTCGTAACAGTATGTTTGACATGTTTTGAGTAATTTAAAACTATTAATGTAATACTAGGAGAAATTGGAACTGCACTAACATTCAGAAAGGTATCTGTTCTGCATCAAGCAATTTTTAACTCCACGGAATTGTTAAAGCCTGTAAATGAAAAGTAACTTAGTTAACCTCTCAGACCTTGACATTTTATTGGACATACCAAAGAGTATAGTAAGCCAAAGACAATTTTAAAAGGTGGTAAATATAACTTAGAATCATTACTATGTTCTTATCCAAAAAAAAAAAATATATAAAAATATCGAATTATTTGTATGAAGGTCAAGTGAGCGCTAGAGTAACGACGATTGCAAGACGATTTGTCGATAAATGAAATGTTTCGATAAATTATCAATGAATGTATAGTGGCGGTGTATGAATATTCATATAATTCCGTGGGTTTCGTAAGAGGCAACAGATCCACTGTTCAGTTCAGAACAGAACGCGGCAACTATGACAAGTATATCCTCTATGAGGAATATAGTGGAGGCCTATGTTCAGTGGGGGTTTTTATAGGATGTAACGGTGTTTGTTGTAATAATGACAAGAAAAAAATGTGGGAGGAAAAAAGGTGAACAATTTTTCTAATTTTTATCTCGGTAGAACGCGGATACTCCGTGCGATGTTTAGGGCAGCGTTGCAAAGGTGGGTAATATTTGTGGCAGTAAAATTCTATGGTCCCATTTATTTCCATGGCCCATGACCAGTAGTGGAAGGAAACTGTAAGGAGAGGGACGGATTAATTTTATGATTTGAAAAAATGTTTTTGCGTTTAAAAAAAGTCATCAAACATCATCAAACAAATTACTAAACAAAAGTTGCGTAAACATGTTCAATGGTTAAAATAGTAATAAATAACAAAACAAAACAATTTTACTGAAAAGAAAGACAATTTAATATTATGTCTGAAGAGACCAGCGTTCATCATTTCGTTAGATTTGCCTTCGTTGTAGAAGTACAACGAAGGCAAATCTAACGAATCGCCATATGTTAAAATTCTATATAAATATATATATATATATCGGAAAATGACAACAGGAGATCTCACTTCTGATGTCGGAGATTTACAACAGAGGATTCCAATTGTGATCTTGGAAATACATCAGGATAGCGTTAACTGTTAAAAATAATAAAAGTGTGAGAGCGGATGTTCAACTTGCTCTCTTGCTTACGCAGTTTAATCATTATCAGTAATAAGACAACGTAACGCACTATACATTCAGTATAGTGAAATTACAGTTCGACCACACCGTAATACGTCTCAGCCACAATCACACACCAGTGTAACGTGGGGTACGTAATTACATGATAACACCAAAATATGTACAGCAACAGCAACACTACTTATCTCAATGTAACACAGGGCAGCCTCTCAGCAACACCAATGCTCCTTGCCTGCACTAGACGAATTATAACAACGAACAGAACCACGACACTATTTTAGCACTAGTACTCGTAGAATGACCACACTCGTTGAATGACTGAAGCGGAATCTCCCGCGCACGGCACCTACAGTGTACTTTATACTACCGACACAAGAGGGGGTTTCTCGATATACCCTCCATTCTACCTCGATCCAACCGGGTATTTTATAGACACTCCGACACGGCCATCCTGACGTACGACCGTCCTCGGTCGTGTATCTTTATGCATTCCTGTAACAAACAACAATTCGTCCGCTCGTCCATCCTGACATGAGTGGGTACATATTATTATGTTCGCAAAACTAATTGTTAGATGGCGCTGCTTGTTGCACTATGGCGCCATCAATTCATGACACGGCCATTCCTGCCTAGCATCCGTCCTCGGTTGCAGTGCCTGGAAACAAAATATGCTCAGTGATTAATCTAGCTCGGCTATTCTGCCAATGGAAACAAGGTCAATTCCAAATGGTACTTTACTTCTCCTAAGTCTAAGTACAATAGTCACCTGTCATAATTGACAATGCCTTGTATTAAGGCTTCTTACACAGTGCTTCCTGCATGATTTATCGTGGAAGGTCCGATCAACAAGTTCCAATACAGTAATTTTAACAATTTTGTTACTCTTTAACATAATTCATAAGCAATGCATATTCAACTCGTAAACTTTCATCGAAATCTGTGCACCAACACAGACCAGAATCGCACCAACGATTCTTTACATATCCACCGTCACATATGCCAGAATCGCACCAATGATTCTCCACATATCTGCCGTCACATATGCTACAATACAGGAGGGGCTCTGTGCACCAACACAGGCCAGAATCGCACCAATGATTCTTTACATATCTGCCGTCACATATGCCAGAATCGCACCAACGATTCTCCACATATCCACCGCCAAATATGCTACAACACATCTGTCGCCACATATGCCAGAATCGCACCAACGATTCCCTACATATCTGCCGCCAAATATGCACCAACACAGACAGAAATCGCACCAACGATTTCCTACAGACCCATCGCCACATGTTACTACTCATGAGGTGCGGTCTAAAGTTTTGAGTATGAGTATACAAGCATTCTTAATCAAATTTGGTCTCACTACCACTGTCATCAACTATGACATCTAACTCTCAAGGAACTTGGTGATCGGGGATCTTCCTCACATGACTATGGGGGTATTTGTGGGGTACTTTGCACACTAACATGACCGCTTCCGGTTGAATTTACGATACTATTCACACTTTTGCCATTAAACTTTGGCGCAACACAATCTTTGATGAGAAGGCATTCGGCCCAGAATCATAATAAAATGGGTACGACTCACCAGTATTCATCAGCACACCGCTGGGATTGCTCACATAGTAAACATCAACACGTCGCTCACTGCTCGCCTCTGCGGCAGGCGTAAGGCAAGCGCACGTGGCTATTAAAACAAACCAGCACACGCTATTGTCAGCTGCCATGAAAAAAGCTCACGTAGTCAAAACAACAGCACAGGGCGTGCTGCACTCGCACAGCGAGCCGTCGCATCTCACCAGCGCCAGCGAGACGCTGCACCGTACCACGCACTCGAAGCGTTAACGGGAGCAGCAGGAGCACCTGAGGGTTCACAGGCGTCTTCGGGGTTGCCGTCATCGGGGTCTCAAACTCGCGCACATGTAGTCACATCACACGTGCTACTCTAACACAAAAGAACACATTAAAAATATTCAGTTGGAACTTTTTTTAAAAAAATGCAGCAGTACTCTCAGGACACTATTCATCTTTCCAGGGCACCATATACTGAGTTGCAGCTACACGACAACCTCTGGTACGGTCCGATCCGCATGTAAACTTAAATACTAACTTCAATGTCAGAGCTAATTTGCTCTACTTCACTTTCGTCTGTTATACTTTGCTTTTCTAGCATTTTTCGCAACCAACTCGTGTATCAAATGGTGATCGGTAGCAGCGACAAATAATGTGTCCGCTGCGTCATAAGCCGACAGCATACTTCCACTAAAGAGCAAGCGCCACAGCACCACGCCTTCCACTCAACCCTCAACATCAAATCCCAATTTTATCGACTACGTTATACTCGCAGTAAACTGTAACACTTGTCAACACATTGGAACACAGAAATACTACTTGGTGTTTTTAATTCATAGCACGTTAAAGTTAAACATTTTTCGGTACATCGTTTAAACGTTTTGAACTTTAAAATTAGCCCATGTAAATCACATCTCGTGTATCAAATTATAACATAACTTGAGCAAGTTAAACTTCCACTGAATGCAAACTATAACTCATTTAGAATGCCTCCAACATTTCTTTCGACATTTGTCATCATATTTGGGTACGTTAAGAAATTATGAAATTACTTGCGGGTACTTTCTATTATGAATCGAACAAAAAGATTTATCTTTTGGCTTAAAACATTTCACTTTTAACTTTTACTCTTCACTTTAATGATTCGTCAGTGTCATAAATACGGCAACAAACTGGATTTAGGAAATTGAACACAAAAACAAAACGCGAGGCACATCATAGTATTTCACCAAAGTTATAACCCTCACACTATTCAAAGGTTGTAGGTGGGCAGTAACAGGGACTTTATCCCACTTCTGATATCGGAAAATGACAACAGGAGATCTCACTTCTGATGTCGGAGATTTACAACAGAGGATTCCAATTGTGATCTTGGAAATACATCAGGATAGCGTTAACTGTTAAAAATAATAAAAGTGTGAGAGCGGATGTTCAACTTGCTCTCTTGCTTACGCAGTTTAATCATTATCAGTAATAAGACAACGTAACGCACTATACATTCAGTATAGTGAACAGTTCGACCACACCGTAATACGTCTCAGCCACAATCACACACCAGTGTAACGTGGGGTACGTAATTACATGATAACACCAAAATATGTACAGCAACAGCAACACTACTTATCTCAATGTAATACAGGGCAGCCTCTCAGCAACACCAATGCTCCTTGCCTGCACTAGACGAATTATAACAACGAACAGAACCACGACACTATCTTAGCACTAGTACTCGTAGAATGACCACACTCGTTGAATGACTGAAGCGGAATCTCCCGCGCACGGCACCTACAGTGAACTTTATACTACCGACACAAGAGGGGGTTTCTCGATATACCCTCCATTCTACCTCGATCCAACCGGGTATTTTATAGACACTCCGACATATATATATATATACAGGGTATTTTTGGAACGCTCCCGAAAACTAAGACAGGCGACAGCACCAAGTATACCTTTGATCATGGGTCATAAATAAATTTGATCCTGATGAAAAAAAAACCATATTTTTACAACGTTTTCTTAGCTTTATTCACGCGCCATCATGTTAGTACAGCTAAATGAAACGATAATTTCATAAAAAAGATCATGAAAATACTGAAACATAAAACCAGCAGTGGAAACTGAATTGATATCACCTGACTAATGGAGGTTAATGTACGCGCGAACGGTGAAAAAAGAACGCTGGCCTTGAACTTGGGCACTGAGCGATTTATCACATATTGGCCAGTATTACTGTGCCTGCATGCTATTGGTTCCCGCGCTTTGTTCGCTCCAAAAATACAGTCGCATACACAGCTTACTTTGCGACTCGCGACGATGTTTTGAAAGGAAGGAAAAAAATTATTTATATCTATTGTTTTATGACTAAACTAGTGAACGAAAAGGTAAATATGATGGGAGAAGGTGAATGGGGAAAATTGTGCAGTAAAGTTAAAATTGTTGGGGAAGAATACCGAAAAAATTACCATGTGATCGACCTGATGACGGAAGCTCAAGCGAAGATGAAAGTGATGATGAAGTAGCATCCAGTAACACCAACACACCATCAACATCTGGCTTCCATGTGACCCAAGACGTCATAATGGACGGCGTGTCACCCTTAGCTTAAGTTTTTTTGTTACAAACTACTTTATATTTTACGATAGAAATAACAAACAATGCTCAAGTAAACATTATCTATTTTTAATTCCCACCTCTTCCAAAGTTCTAAGTAGCTAGTAAAACACCTATTATGATTCTACAATAAAACAATTAATTACTATAATATTATAAAACAATAGCCCAATACCATGTAGTACTTTAGAACGCGACTGTACCCACACTCACTCCGCTGTCGACCTGTATCTAGCTCGGTATGAAACAATGCTGCGGTCATAAGAAAAAAAGGCGCATCTAACAATTTTCGAATAAATTACCATTCGACTCATGATAAGAAGACGCATCTACTAAATTTTTTTAATATTCACTAATATTAATATTTTAGAAATTATCGTCAGAATTTTAGACGTAGCTGTTGATCACAGATGACATTTTATTAGTAGAAAAGACTTATACAAATTCAACATAAAAGAAAAGACTTATTTAACCAGTTGCTACGTCATCTTTAACAATATTTGCATCGATTACTTAAATTTAAATTATTCTTGTCTTATTATTTTATATCTTATTATTAAGAGCTCATATCTTATTATTAAGAGCTGGTGTTTCACATGTGGTCCCATATAAATTTGATCGAGGTCAGACCAATAGTTTTTGAGTTATCCTTAATTATTTGTATTAAAGTCGGTTGTACAAATGTTTTAATTTTTAATTATTATCGTAGTAAGTCTTGTATGATATCCCCTTTAAAATCATTACTCAAGAGTTGCGGGTTGTTATTTTTTGTGTCTGACTACCAATGCTTTTCTAATATTTACTAAGAAAAAAGTAGTAAATTACTATTAGCGTCCTTTCAACTTCAAATGACCTTTCCAAAATATGTAAAAATGTTAAATGAATGGTAGTTTTGTTTTATTTATTAGGTTGGGAAGACCCAAATAGTTATATGCGTCTTTCCTTCGATGTTTTTGTGTTGCCAGGTGTACTTTTTTAATCTAAGATGAAAAGGAAAATTCGTTTTATTTAAATAAATAAACAAATTAAAAAAAAAATAAGTTCGTCCTTAAAATCTTCATGTCTCTACGTATATATTTCAATATATGTAGATACCTTTTAATATACTTTAGACACGGGGTCTGAAAGAAAAATTTATCAATTTATTTTTTATTTCCATTTTACGTTTTTGTTAGTTACTTCCTTTTTTATTATGAGGGCAGAATGCCTAACCCTGTCGCCTCACGCTTGTGACGCAGTAGGTTTCAGCCTTGACGGGGTTCGTTCGTTTTAGTTTTTGAGACAGTTCCGTGTTGATTTTGTACACGCGTGCGCGAGCGACAGTTCAATCGTGTTGTTTAATAAATTTACTTGTGATTACGTGTTGATATTAAAGTTTTTGTTACATTTTTGGATTCTTTTTTGTTTTAATAATGCCTAACGCGTACGTTTATAGTGGTCAACATGTTAGGTATCCGAACCTAGGTACACGAAGTATCGCTAAATAAATTGTTAAGACGTCGGGATGGTACAAGTGTGTCATACTGTGTAGTGCACAAAGTGTTGAAGCGTAACCAATGCGCCCATACAAATTGCACAAAGTGCAAGCTTTAGTTCCCGGCGATCACGACCGCCGACGAGTTTTCTGCCGTTGGTTATTATACCAGCAACAACGTGTGCCTGGTTCCATTGAGCACATTATCTGGACGGATGAGTCGACATTTACCAGAAACGGCCTGTGGAACCGAAGAAATACACACGTGTATTCAGAGGTTAACCCGCACGCTGTTCGACAAACCGGGCACCAAACCCGATGGTCGGTTAACGTATGGGCAGGTTTATTTAAGGATCGCATACTGGGACCAGTGTTTCTGCCAGAGCGACTGAACGGACAGCGATACCTAAACTTTATAAATGAACAGTTGGTTGACATTTTAAACGACCTATCGTTGGCTGAATATCGCCGCACATAGTTCCAACATGATGGTGCCCCTCCACATTTCGTGAGGTTCGTCCGTGAGCGCCTCAATGAGCTATTTGATGATCGCTGGATCGGCAGACTAGGACCACACGCTTGCCCACCTCGCTCACCAGATCTGACTCCGTTAGACTTCTTTTTGTGGGGTATGTGAAAGAAAGGGTTTTTAATCGCGTAAATGCGCCAAAGGATCGTGGATGCTTTCGAGAAACTACGTACGGACTGTGTCGAAGACCACAAGATGATGCCCCGCCTGCACCCAAATCTGCCTTGAAATGAATGGAGCACAATTTGAGCCGCATCTCATAAGACCACGGAGGATTTAGAGCAGTAAGCTGTTTCATAACTATTTTTTTTTAAATAACTTAGTACTAGACTAATCTGAATAGGTACATAACTGAATACATGAGAATAATAAACATACCTACACGATGAATAAAAACGCATGACTCCAACCTTGGTTACATTTCATTTAAGTATTTCTTCATTAGCGGGGAATCGAACCAGTTATTTGGGTTATTTAACCTGTAAATTCGGATTAAAGTGGCTACGTGGAGATAAGCACAGTGGCAAAATAGTAGGTTAAGTAGATAAGTTAGGTATTTAGACACGTGTTGTAAATTATTATATTGTGGGATGGCCCGCTAGTTGCGGGCTGCGCGAATTTGTGTTCGCGCGTACATTGACCTTTATCTAGCTCAGTGTGCCTAGTGCGAGTTCCACAAAATAATTCGAATGACTTCACCATCGCGTTAACCGAGTTAACGCCATACCTATCGACAAGTGAAGACAAGCGAGTGTGTGTTACAATCGAAGCTAACCTTTCGATTCGCGTTTACTCACCGTGAATCGCGTTCGTTCCTTCTCTTATGTTGGTAACACGTTAGCGTCGTGAAATAAACTAACCAAGTTTAGGATGACATAGTTACTTAGTCGTCTTAATATTAGAAGCTGTCTATCAAAGTTGTGGTTATTATAGCATCTTTCATATACTTTGAGAGTTTGTTTGTTGTGAACTTACGATTATTGAAAATATTAAATTATAATTATAAGTAAAAAAATATGAAGACTAGTTCGTCCCAATTCGATTTGATGGTGACAATTATGGAGCAGTAAGTTGAATTTAATTTATTTAGTGTTTAGGGAACATATTAATATGTTGTTGTATATTTTGTAACTAAGTTTATTGGTTTTAGGCATGGATATCTCAGCAAACCATCCAATAATGCAAGAGGTAGGATGGCTTGTATAAAAAACTGGGAGGAATTAGCTCAATTTTTGAATAGTGATGGTAGTGGTGATACAAAAAGTACTGAGAAATGGAAGAAGGTACGTCTAAATGATTATTTATTTTTATATATTTTGGTTTAAACTGGGTTTTGGTTCTCTAATTCTATGAAACATTGAAGTCCGTAGTCTCTGCCTACCCCTCTGGGTGACAGGCGTGAGTGTTTATGTATGTATTTGCTTCAAAAAAAAAGCCAACTTGTTTGTCTTTTTGGTTCTTGTACACAACTACTAGGTATATTGATTTTGTTGAAAGTTTCATTTATATTTTTCATATTTAAGGTTCTCAATCTTGGAACGACCCAGGGCAATCAACACAACCTCATGTTGCCAAGAAAGTCAACCAGGGCCTGCTTTGTCGGGGCAAACTACACCTTGCCGTGCAAGACCAATTCGTACTCGAGGATCACCTCGAAGACGAGTGAGGCCAGCACACACAGAGCAGGCAGCACAAGGGACTCCGGTTCTCTACACTCACCATATGAAACACAGCAGTGTTAGGCTGCTATTGTACGCTGGTATTCTGTGAGAGCGTGGTCCTTCCCCGGTCGAGCCGACCTATTCGTGCTACAACTATACTACTATTATAGCTGTAGCATGGCTCTACAAAATAATTTAGATTACTTTTCTGTTCTGTTTCAATGTTCTTGTAATTACTAAATTATTGTATTACGTTGTAATTGTAATTATTTAATTAAATTTGTGATAAAATTTAAGGCTGGTTATAAATAAAAGAAAGATTTAAGCTTATTCAAATTTATTTATTTAATCCCTATAGTAACCTTCTAGCTAATTGATCTCTTAATATTCTACCTTGAATTAAATCAGAGGTAGGTTCTCTTTCTGTGTAACTTATTTGATCAGATTCCACCATTCTTTCAAATTGCAGACCTAAAAATAAATCATAATTAATAAGTTTACTGTTTATAAGTTAGCTTAATATATTATAGTAATTCAATTTAAAATTAAGATACCTACCTATATTTTCCTCTGTATCCTCAACACCAAAATTAATATTGAATAAAACTATTTTTACGGATTTTATCGCGTTTAATTAACTTGTTTTATGTTCCCGACGTTTCGGTTGCTTTCCAGCAACCGTGGTCACGGGGGACTGAGGTGATTGACGTCCCGATGTCAAAGTTAACCCGGAGTACCTTCAGCTTTTTAATTATTAATTTTGGTCCGATCTACGCAGAATGAACTAACTGTGTCTTGAAGTCTTGCAGTGGTATGCTTGGGTTTAGTTTTAATTTTATGAATTACAGGATCCCAAGCAGGTGGTAGTACCCAGCCTCCCTCTCTATTGAAATTAGGATGTTTTTTAATTTCAATAGCCTCACGTATCATCCTTGGCAGGAATCGATGTTCTTTCGCGAGGACTTGTGGTTTATCAAATCTAATGTAATGGCGGGGGCCGTCTAGGATATGATCACAAACTGCAGACTTCCCGGAACGTTGGTGCTTCACGTCAGCTATGTGTTCTTTTACGCGGGTTTTTATTGATCGTTTTGTTTGCCCTATATATGAGAGACCACACTCACAATCAAGCTTGTATACTCCTGCATCTTGTAGAGGAATATTGCACTTGACGGATGGTAAGAACTGACTAATCTTCTTCGGCGGCTTGAAGAATGTTCTAATAGAAGCTCGCTTCAAGATGTAGCCAATCTTGTCTGTGACACCTCTGACATATGGTAGTACAGCAGGCACACGCTCGACTGTGGCCGGCTTCACTCGGTCACTGTGACGTAGGCGCGGAACCCGAAGCTTGTTGTCGTGCAGAACCTGCTTGACGTGCTGAAGCTCGGCGGCCAGGTGTTTGCTGTCACAGATCCCTCGTGCTCTCTGCAACAAAGATTTGCCCACGGTAGCTAACTGTGAAGGGTGATGGTGGGATTCACCGTTTAAGTATCGGTTTGTATGGGTCTTTTTTCTATACACAGTGTGACCTACGGTGTTATTAGGATTTCGAAAGGAAAAAGCTGAAGGTACTCCGGGTTAACTTTGACATCGGGACGTCAATCACCTCAGTCCCCCGTGACCACGGTTGCTGGAAAGCAACCGAAACGTCGGGAACATAAAACAAGTTAATTAAACGCGATAAAATCCGTAAAAATAGTTTTATTCAATGTGTAGTGTTCGCGTAAATATAAGAAATCATTACCAAAATTAATAATTATATTATGTAACACAGAGCATGCTAAAATAATGTGTGCACATTTTACGGGCTTGTAGTGCAAAACTCTATCCTTGTGCAGACATCGTCATCGATTTTTCAGCCTTGAAAATGTGTTCTCAATAAAAACTTGAGCTCTCATGTGTTTTTCATTATAATTATTGGACTCAGTGTCTAAAAATGGTGTCATAAGCCATGGGCGTTGGGGATATCCAGAATCTCCTAGAGTTAAAATATACATGTTATTGTCAATAATATAGATAGAAATTATTTAGTAATGTTTTACTTAAAAATATTTCATATAACTCAAAACATCCCAATAAGTTATACTGTGGATATATTACCTAAAAGCCAGACAATTTCTCCACTTTGGTGCAAAGATTGCATGTATGTGTTTAAATTACTGTTTTCCCATATAAAGGAATCATGATTAGCACCTCCAAACTTGGAATTCACATTTAAAATTCTATATTCATCATCACATACCTGAAAAGAAGACATTTTGTTTATTTTCTACCCCTTTTTAACCAAGGAAAAATAAAAAAACTTAATATTTACCATTTGAACATTAAGTGAATGGTAGTGCTTACAACTATAATACAAATGTTCCTCTTCTTTTGGTGGGGCAACTATTTTAAAATGACTTCCATCAATACAACCTACCACTCCAGGGATTTCATATTTTCTGTAAAAACTGAATTTTAAAATAAATATTAACTGAATCTAATGATTAATTTGCATTAGGTTGTTTAAAAATAAGCATATATTTACTATCGTTGACTAACTGCTTGTCTAGCAGCTGGAGTATCAGGGAACCGAATATATTTATTTATTATATTTTTGTGTGTCAGCGCTGGGTAACTTCTTCTATGTACACACTACACATTATTTGAGACGTGTGCTTTGTAACCCCAACTGGCATTTGGTAGGATCCAGTTGCAAAAAAGAATAGAGCAGTGAGCACCTGCAATTAAAAAGAGAACAAACTTATATTTAAACTTGCACTTGTTTTAAACTTGAGTTGCAAAAATGTGAATACTTTAATGATCGATACATACTTTATGTTCCAAGGAAACGCGTTGAGAGGACCTAAGATTTGTCAAACTCCTTAGCTCTTTACACAAAAACTTGGAGACTTTCTTGGAAATGCGATATCTATCTTTAAAGTGCCTCCCCGTGAGGTGTCAAAGGGTTCAAAGATGCACGAGTTCTTCTTTCAACATTGGCTTTATAATTGCGCTCATCTTGTGCCTTAGCGGCTGTAAACATCCTCCATGCGAAAAAAAACGTCCTGCCATAATTAAATATTGTTCACACAAACCGAAATAAAATTAAACCTTCAACAATCGTTCTCACTATGCTTTCTCACTGTCAAAATTTAGGTGAAAACTTTTTCGATATCGACCGCGTAAACTTTATTTATGTTAGATCAAAATTGGAACTCGCACTCGCAAAATTCTTGAAACAACCAATCACGTGCGTTTACGTTCTCGCTGTCGAATGCGAGTGAATGCTCGATGGTCGATATCGACGACGTAATAAACTCGCACTCATGAACTGTGATTCCGATTATTGCCACTAGTTGGCGCTGATTTTATTCCATACAAATTGTAGTTAACTTTCTCGCTATCGAGCGCGTAAAAAAACTCGCACTAGGCGTTGAACAAAATTTTTAAATTTTAATTATTGATGAAAACAACTTCGCCATAATGTTCACTGTATATCGAAATTATAACATAAAACGTAATTTTCGCACATTGAACTTTGTGGAATATGAAAATTTGTGTTTAATATATGATATATTGTGATAACTCACACTTTATATTTAATTTTCAGTTATTTCTGGCTGTTAAGTATAGTGATACGTGAACGACAGAGTAATTGAAATAGAATTTTTATAAAGTGTATAAAATAGTTACGAAGCAAAATATAAGGAATTAACTTTTTTAAACAGTGGAATTACTTACCTTTTACATAAAAACTAACAAAAATCTTTCCATTGTACCCACTTAAGATTTTTAAATATTTGTAGTTGCCTCTTACACTCATAAGGCGAAGGAAATAAGACTAAAGAATGTGACGTAAACGCGACGCGTAGGTAAAGGCAGAAACTCGTCGTTTGAAGTAAATTATGTTAATTTAAAGAAGCGTTATTTAGTAACGAAACTAATTATAATAAAATTTTAGTTTTATAATTCATATAAATAACATTTAAAAAATAATTGTTCTGAGCACAACTATGGTTCTGACTAAATGTAGTGATCATATACTGTTTGGGGTTTCTTTCTAAATATTACCATTTTCTTTGGAGCGTTCTACAAAAGTGACTTTGGATTTCCGCATGTTTACTAAAAAGACTTGACAGATTAAATTAGAAAATTGCATTAAAGTTAAGGCATACAACTTTATAATTTGTGGTTAAGGCTTTTACCCAAATACCCATATATATTGTTGAAAGAAAATACTTGCCAGTTCCGAGAGCCTATAAACAAATTGCTTTCGATAATCAACTTCTGTGCAATAACGACGATTTGCTGCTGCATACAGAACAAAGCTGCATGGAACAGGTCATGGAGTTTCAATCAAAACTCGATGCCTGTGAACAGCATACTGTTAACATTAAAGATCCCAAAATCCAACGAAAAGCCACAAAAGCTGGATAATATACGTGAGAAACCATAGACTACTTACAAGAAAGTGCGAAAATGACGTCACTCATTAACTGTTATGTGAAACTTTCATAATCACCTTATACGATTTCTGTGAATGCGAAATTGGAAATATTCATTTTAAATATTTTCAGACTTCCTCAGGTGACCTAAATTACCGAATTTACTCAATGACTAACTTACCAGAACTGAAGATTTCGAAGCCTCCCAAGTCAGTGAAGTTAGTTTAAAAGGTTTAAATCTAGACGAAACTAAACAGTTGGTCCAACTAGTAAAATTTAACAAAATAAATCTCAGTGAAATTGCAAGTGCTATTCACGTTAAAAGTGTTAGTTTAGGAATGATAATTTTTTATGTAATTCTACTAATTATTTTCTGTATTCCAATTATAATAAGATATAAACTGTGTGTATTTAAGCGATATCATCGGATTCCTAAAACTGCCTATAATTTTGCTCTTGAGGAGGTAAGAGTCATGGATTCATGGACACTTGTATCACTCTGTGTGGGGTTACATAGAGTGATACAAGTACGTGCATAAATGCTATTGCTGACTTTGCACCCTGTGTGTGACTTATATTGCGACATTTGAATAAGCAAATGTAATAAGGCATTAAAGATGTATTAAGATAAGTGTGCCATTATTAAAGTACTTGAGCTTCTGTATGGACATTTCTTAGTTTTATTTTAGTTTTTAAAAACGCATCCACCGCTCCCGTTAACTTGACTACTCTGTATTATATTGAGATGACTAATGTTGCTGTTACTTTGCATACTTTAGTGTTATCATGTAATATCCTTCATATTACACTATGTGTGATTGTGACTGTTACATATTACGGTTGATCTAATTATATTAATTTGCTCTATACTGGATGTTTAGTGCTGTACGTTGTCTTATTCCTGATAATGATTAATTGCATAAGCAAGAGAGGAAGTTGAACATCCACCCTCACACTTTCGTTATTTTTAACAATAAACCTTCAGAGTAAATTCTACGTAGGAGTAACATTATTTTATTTAAATAATTTTGATAATAATTTCAAACATCAAAAGTGGAATAGTCTCTGTTACCTCCACATACATATAACCTTTGAATAGTATGGGGGTTATAATGTTTGTGAAATACTACTTATAGCCTTTGTTTTTATACTAAAAGTCGTTATGAAATTTGTTATCCAATTTACGACATTGACGAATCATTAAGGTGTAGCGTTAAAGATTAAAAAGAAATGTTATAATAATAAATGTTACAATGTTAACGGCGGGGCAGGTGGTGCTAAGAATCTACGGTTGAAGTTCAGTTACCACCTGACGAGAAGATCCTGGAGCTGGAAGAAGGGATAGAAAAGATGCGCTGAGATTTTTTTTATAGGCTAGGGTGACAAACGAGCACACAGTCCACCTGATGGTAAGTGGTTGCTGTGACCCATAGACATCTACATTTATCGTCAATAAAGAATCAAAATGCAGATGCGTCATCACCCGTGAGGACTAAGATGGAATGCCTCTTTTCGAGTAAAATAGGTCTTCAGTTCTTTACACTCACCACACGAAACACAGCAGTGTCAAGCTGCTATTTTACGCTGGTATAAACTAATTTTACGGATTTTATCGCGTATATTAACATATTTTATATTCCCGACGTTTCGAACAGCACCCGTGGTCACGAGGGGGACTGAGGTGTATGACGGCCCAATATCGTAGTTAACCACGGCTACCTCCCGATTAAAAATTATTAATTTTTGTTCCGATCTACGCAGTATACAGTATCATGAAGTTTTGCAGTTGTATGCTTGGATTGGGATTTAATTTTATTAATTATGGGATCCCAAGCAGATGGTAGCACCAAGCCATCTTCTCTATTGAAATTAGGATGTTTTTTGATTTCAATTGCCTCGCGAATCATCCTTGGGAGGAATCGGTGTTCTTTTGCGAGGATTTGTGGTCTATTAAGTCTAATGTTGTGACGGGGGCGATTCTGTACGTGTTCACAGACTGCAGAATTCCCGGAGCGTCGATTCTTCACATCAGCTATGTGTTCTTTAACGCGGGGGCTTTTATGGATCTTTTAGTTTGTCCGATATAAGAGAGACCAAATTCACAATCAAGCTTGTACACTCCTGCATCTTGCATAGGAATATTACACTTGACTGATGGTAAAAGCTGACTAACCTTCTTCAGCGGCTTGAAGTATGTTTTAATGAAAGCACGCTTCAAGATGTAGCCAATCGTGTTAGTGACACCTCTGGCATATGGCAGTACAGCAGGCACTCGCTTGACTGTGGCCGGCTTCACTCGTTCACTGTGACGTAGGCGCGGGCCCCGAAGCTTATTGTCGTGCAAAACTTGCTTGGCGTGTGGAGCTCGGCGGCCAGGTGCTTACTATCACAGATCCCTCGTGCTCTCTGAAACAAAGACTTATCCACGGTAGTTAACTGTGAAGGATGATGATGAGAATTACCGTTTAAATATCCGTCTGTATGGGTATTTTTTCTATACTCAGTGTGGCTCAATGTATTATCGGGATTCCGATATACTAGCACATCTAGAAAAGCTAAAGAATTGTTTGCCTCTAACTCCATTGTCATTGTCCATTGGCAAATACCCCCCGTATAAGATCGTGGAGCTGGAAGAAGAGATAGATAAGTTGCGCTGGCATATTATAGGATTATCCGAAGTCCGAAGAGAGGGGGAGGACACGGTAATCCTTGAATCCGGCAACTTGCTCTATCACCGGGAGGGCGACCATCTGTCCCAAGGAGGTGTCGGATTTATCGTCCACAAATCTCTCGTTAACAACGTTGTAAAGATCGTGAGTGTGTCGACGAGGGTTGCGTACCTTATACTCAGAATCACCAAACGGTATTCGCTGAAGGTCATACAGGTTTACGCACCAACCTCGGCACACCCCGATGAGGAGGTGGAGGAAATGTATGAGGATATCTCTAGAGCCATGCATTCCTCCAAAACCCAATATACGGTGTTAATGGGAGACTTTAATGCAAAACTAGGCACAAGAGAGAACGGTGAGCTGAAAGTAGGGAAATTTGGAATAGGGCAACGGAACCCAAGGGGCCAGCAGCTGGCCGACTTCATGGAGAATGAGGGACTCTTTATGATGAACTCTTTCTTCCAGAAGCGGCCCCACAGGAAGTGGACCTGGTCGAGCCCCGACGGTTCGACAAAAAATGAGATTGACTTCATTATGACGACCAGACGACAACTGTTCATCGATGTCTCCGTGATCGCGAGGGTGAAAACTGGTAGCGATCACCGAATGGATAGAGGCACACTGAACCTAAACGTTAAGTTTGAGAGGTCTCGTCTAATGAAGTCAACGCTCCGTCCCCCTCGTGCTCTAATCCAAAGTCCCGAAACCTTTCAGCTCGAGTTACAAAACCGTTTTCAGTGCCTAGAAGACTGCAATAAAGTGGACGATATGAATGACAAGCTCGTGGAAACTGTCCATGCGGTCGGAGCTAAGTTCTGCAAGACCCGCCGCAGAAGAACACAAAAACTCTCCGATCACACTCTTAATCTCATGGCTGTTAGACGGGAGATGAAGCTACATTCTTCAACAGATTTGACAGCATACAGGCATCTGAGCAGACAGATCTCCAAATGCATGCGGCGGGACTTACGCAACTTCAATACAGCTCGTATTGAAGAAGCGATCGAGCGGAACGAAGGCTCCAAAGTCTTTGCCAGAGATCTGTCTGCCAGAAAGAGCCAACTGTCAAAGCTGAAGACAGAATGTGGCAGCATCGTTTCCGGGACACCTGAGATTTTGAGTGAGATTGAGAGGTACTATGGGCAGTTGTACACGTCATCGTTGGAGCCACACGCAAGTGTGAGTAACGATCCAAGAGCGAGTCTCATCCGACACTATTCCGAAGATATCCCGGACGTCAGTCTGAGCGAGATTAGAATGGCTCTCCACCACCTTAAAAACGGTAAGGCCCCAGGCGAGGATGGAATTACAGCGGAACCGACAACCGATGGGGAACAAAGGTTCTCGAGTGGCAGCCTCGTACCGGTAGGCGAAGTGTAGGGCGTCCCCCCACGAGATGGAGTGACGACCTGGTAAGACATTCAGGAAGTCGATGGATGCAGGTGGCTCGGGTCCGTGCTTTGTGGCGTTCTTTGGGGGAGGCCTGTGTTCAGCAGTGGACTTGTGAAGGGCTGTAATGATGATGATGAATGATGATGAACTCCATTGTGAACTGAATTTAAGGAGTAAAGATGGTGTAAAAATGCAGTTACTTTATCGAAAGGTAGAATTGTGAAAGTGTCGTCTACGTACCGATTGTAATATCTTGGGTTTACGGGAGAAGTAAGCAGGGCTTTCTCCTTTATTAAAAAAAACAATGACATTACAATGTTCTCGAGTAGAAGCCTCCTACCGGTAGGCGAAGTGTAAGGCAACCCTACCTCTAGATGGAGTGACCATCTGGTAAGACATGCAGAAATTCGATTGATGCAGGTGGCTCAGGACCGTGCTATGTGGCATTCCTTGGGGGAGGCCTTTGTTCTGCAGTGGACTAGTGAAGGGCTGTAATGATGATGATATTGATGCACATGAATAGTTTGAGTAGCTGTCAATTGTTCTTCGATTAGTAGGTACAAGTACTGTTAGGATGGCTTGCCTTGGGTCCTTTTTAAAAAAAGACACTTTCACTGCTGCAAAACTAATTTAATTTCACTTCAGAAAGTTGTGTACCGAACAAAAATAAGAGTTTAACTGCTTAAATCATATGAAAAATCACTTTTATATACCTTACTTAATGCTTACAATAGCAATTACTAACATATACATCGGGTCATAACATCTCCCCCCTTAATACGGAGGCTTATCCTTTAAGATAAACGTACGATACAATAAAGTCAAGATCCTAAATTGAATCAATAAAATATTGGAATACAGTGAAATCATACAACAATTTAAAAAAAATTTAGATACAATTGCCATAGCTGATTCTTTATTTTAATTGACAATCTTATTCAATTAATAACTAAGAAACAATAATAAGGAATATAAAAACTTAATACAATAAATTAAATTTAATCCATTCGGTGATCGCTACCAGTTTCCATCCTCACAATCACGGAGACATCACTGAACAGTTGTCGTTTGATCGTCATAATTAAGTTAATCTAATTTTTTGTCGAACCATCGGGGCTCGACCAGGTCCAATTCCTATTGGGCCGCTCTAAAGATATCTTCATACATTTTCTCTACCTCCTCATCGGGAAGTGCCGAGGTTGGTGCGTAACCCTGTATGACCTTCAGAAAATACCGTTTGGTGGTTCTGAGTATAAGGTATCGGTAAATAAAGAATCAAATTCATCAAGCCGAGAATCAGCCCCATATTGTTATTCAACGCTTACTTATATTCTAATTGCCAGTATTTTTAGTTAAACACTATTCAAGATATATAATAAATGCTTTTCAAATTGCTGTAAAAGTACATCTCATCATCATCATCATTAGTGTTATAATAAAAACGTAATAAAAATTATACTAATGTTAACACTTTTATTGGACTAACGGATATTTCAGAGCTATCAATTGAATACGACAAAAATAGATTAGGAGCAATGACTATATAACCATTGTGGTTACATTCCTCTATGATTAGGAATCTTTCAGAAATAGAGACTTATAAAAACAAGGACAAGGTTCAATTTAGGAAAAACAGAGTTTCTTCTAACCGGAATTAAAGTAATTATTAACGATAAAATCTTCTTAATTTCTTTTAAAGTTATTTTAATATTCCTTAACATATTTTTGTTATCAATTAATTAATATTGTTAAAATACTTAATAACAATTAAAATTTATGAATTTCATTTCAGTCATTTTAATATTTCTAAAACATGTTTCATGCAGTTTGGCAGATGAAAATGTTAAAAACGTTTATTGTTTAATTGGAAGAAAATAAATTAAAGTTAATATAAAATTAAAAATAAAAGGTATCACATGATAAGTTTTATTTATATTGTTAATATAAATAATGTAATGATTAAATTTAATTTATTGTATTAAGTTTTTATATTCCTTATTATTGTTTCTTAGTTATTAATTGAATAAGATTGTCAATTAAAATAAAGAATCAGCTATGGCAATTGTATCTAAATTTTTTTTAAATTGTTGTATGATTTCACTGTATTCCAATATTTTATTGATTCAATTTAGGATCTTGACTTTATTGTATCGTACGTTTATCTTAAAGGATAAGCCTCCGTATTAAGGGGGGAGATGTTATGACCCGATGTATATGTTAGTAATTGCTATTGTAAGCATTAAGTAAGGTATATAAAAGTGATTTTTCATATGATTTAAGCAGTTAAACTCTTATTTTTGTTCGGTACACAACTTTCTGAAGTGAAATTAAACACACACTGAATCTAAACGTTAAGTTGGATAAAAATTAAATAAATAAATTAAATGTCACGTCATATGAAGTCAACGCTCCGTCCCCCTCGTGCTCTGTTCCAGAGTCCCGAAACCTTTCAGCTCGAGTTACAAAACCGTTTTCAGTGCCTAGAAGATTGCCTAGACGATATGAATGACAAGCTCGTGGAAACTGTCCATGCGGTCGGAGCTAAGTTTTGCAAGACCCGCCGCAGAAGAACACAATAATTGTCCGATCACACTCTTAATCTCATGGCTGTTAGACAAGAGATGAAGCTACAGTCTTCAACAGATTTGACAGCATACAGGCAACTGAACAGACAGATCTCCAATTGCATGCGGCGGGACTTACGCAACTTCAATACAGCTTGTATTAAAGAAGCGATCGAGCGGAACCAAGGCTTCAAAGTCTTTGCACGAGGACGGTCTGCCAGAAAGAGCCAACTGTCAAAGCTGAAGACCGAATATGGCAGCATCGTATCCGGGACACCTGAGATTTTGAGTGAGATTGAGAGGTTCTATGGGCAGCTGTACACGTCATCGTTGGAGCCACACGCAAGTGTCAGTAACAAACCAAGAGCTTATCTTCTTAAGAGTCTTATCCGACTCTATTCCGAAGATATCCCGGATGTCAGTCTGAGCGAGATTAGAATGGCTCTTCGGCACCTTAAAAACGAAAGGGCGAGGATGGAATTAGAGCGGAGCTTTTGAAAGCGGGTTGAAAACCAGTACTTGAAGTCCTTCAGAAGCTCATTAATTCCGTCCTCCATGGTGGCACAACTCCGGAGGCGTGGAGCAGAAGTGCGGTGGTCTTGTTCTTCAAGAAAGGCGACAACGCTCTCTTGTAGAACTACAGACCGATTTCCCTTCCAAGCCGCGTCTACGTGCTGTTTTCGAGAGTCATTATGAATCGTCTCGCATGCAGACTTGGCGACTTTCAGCCTCCCGAACAAGCGGGTTTCCGAAAACGCTTTAGTACCATAGACCACGTACAGACCCTTCGGCAAATTATACAGAAGACAGAGGAGTATAATCTGCCACTTTGCCTTGCGTATGTTGTTTATGAGAAATCCTTTGATTCCGTCGAAATTTGGGCGGTGCTGCAGTCTATTCAGCGGTGCCAAGTTGACTGTCGGTATATCGAAGTGTTGAAGTGCTTGTACAGTAGGGCTACGATGGCTATCCGAGTACAGAACCAGAGTACGAAACCTATCCAATTGCAGAGAGGTGTGAGACTGGGTGACGTTATATCCTCGAAACTCTTCTCCGCTGCATTGTAAGACGTTTTCAAGCTGCTGGACTGGAAAGGATGCGGTATCAACATCAATGGCGAATATGATGTACAATCAATGGCGAGTACTTCACTACTACACTATCACTCACCTTCGATTTGCCGACGATATAGTCCTTATGGTGGAATCGCTGGAGGACTATGCTCAATGACCTCAATAGTGTCTCTCAACGGAACGGCAAATAAAATAGAGTTTAAAATTGTGCCTAGTATATTTGAAACTGATAGCGGTGAACCTTTAATCACATTCAAAATGGAATTTATTTTTGCTGAACTAGTTAAATCGTAGTAATTTTATAATTTTCAAAATGTATGTAATTAAGTTTTTCATCTGTTTATTTAATGTAATTTCATTATTATTTGACGAATGGAAACATTAAAATTATTTATGGTCGATTGAACAATGTGTATATTGTATTTCATTTGTGAATATATCGTTTTCATTATGCTGACAAGTAGAAATACGAGTAGCTTCATCGCATTTTCTGGCGTCATCGGCGTCTAATGTACCAAAGAAGAACTTAAGATTCTCACAGCCAAATTCAAAAGATCTTTTGAAACGGTTAATAGGGTTTTCGGAAATAATATGTGATAACGAGTTATATTTAAGATAATTGGCGTTAATAAAAATTACTAATGGGTTCATAATGTATAGTGATGATCACGATATTCTGAACCTTATCACAAAAATTAGACATGCTCGAAGTCGATTGATCAATTTGCTTTAAATAAGGCCTTATAGGTATTATTTCCACATAGGTTACTACGTTCCAATAATTGTTGTAGAAGTATGCAATAGAAATCGGATCGAAGTATAAACCTGGACTATATACAATTTGTTCTAATAACTCGATTGGAGGAGAAATCTGAAAGAAATATTAAATAATTTACGCTCATTTTATTTAATTAATGTGATATTTTACGTGTTTCCCATTTATGCATACAGTAAAAATATTTTTGCCGTTAACCTTAATAATTTTAAAAGGTCCCTTCCAAATTGGAGACAGAGCATTGCGCAACCTATGGTGCTGTTTAATATAGTCTAAATCACCTACTTTATAAGATTTTTCTCGCGAAAAGGCATCGTAGTACCTTTTTGGAGATTCCTTGCTTTTATTTATATTTTCTAAGGGTTTTTCGCGGGCGTATTTCATTCTATATTGTAGAGCGGAAATGTACTCGTGATAGGCTGTATTTTCGTCGGAGTTGTATAAGCTAAGGATATACGGGTTATTTCCGTATAATAATTAAAAAGGAGTAAATTCAGTAGTACAATGTTGAGTGGTATTGTAAGATAAAATTTTAGTAGAAAGATAATAGTGCCAGTCATCATGGTTGTCATTTATAAATGATTTTAAATACTCTTTAAGGGTAGCGTGACTAAGTTCTAATGCGCCATTCGTTTTGGGATGGTATGGACTCGAGAAGATATTTTTTTATTTTAAGAATGCTAGTCAATTGCTTAAATAACTCTTAAGTAAATCATGAACCTTGGTCAGTTAGAATCATTTTAAGAAACCCAAATAATTAATTAAAATGAATGAGATTACGCGCGACTTCATCAGTTGTCGAAGTTATCATTGGATATGGGCAAGAAAATTTGGTTATGCCATCCGGGAGCGTTAAAATGTATTTAAATTTTTGAAGACCCGCTTCGGGTAGAACACCGACAATATCTAGCGCTAACCTTTCAAACGGCTTCGTGCTTGAGGACGTTATGACCATGGGTGCCTTGTTACAAGTGCGCAACGGCTTATTAATTTGACATAGTTTACAAGCTTTAACGAAACGTTCTATGTCTGCACGCATATTTTCCCAATAAAACAATCATTTCATTCTACTATAAATGCGTTTTACACCTGGGTGATCAGCTACGGTAGTCCCGTGTTTTTTTTTAGAGGTTTGGAATCTCGGCTGGAGTAGGGTATTGTATTCGATTCTTGTTTATGTGAACCTTAATATTCGTACCATGGAAAATATAAGACATAAGACGTAAATCTTTAAGTATACTAACTTCGTAAATTGTTTCGAAAAGTCACATAATGTTTTCTTAGTATCATAGTATCTTTATAAATAACTGGTTCCCTAAACTTACGTAATAAATTGTCTTATAAGTTGTCTCATCATAATGATGAACTTTAGTGTAATGAAAGTAAAATGTTTTATTGTTAGAGTCGACCGAGTGTACGGTTACAGGTTCGCGTTCTGCTGATAACAACGCGGCAGTATTATTTATCATTAACAATAGCTGTTCACAGTTCGGCATAGAGTAATCAAAGTCTAGAGAGACTGGACACGCAATTATTTTTTGTTTTATAGAATATAAACTTTGATTATGCTCTTCAATTTGTGTGTCAATAAAAAGTAAATTGATTCTTAAAAATTTGTTCATATGTAGTCTTACTTAATTTTTTGATGATTGATTTCATAATCGTATTCCTCTACTTTTAATCGCCATCTGAGCAAACGTCCGCCTGGATCTTTGGCATTAATGTAAGATGTAAGGGGGCGATGATCTGTGACAATCTTAAATTTATACCCGTAAACATAGGGTCGAAAAGTGTAATCACTGAAGAGTATTGCCAATAATTCCTTTTCTGTAGTCAAATAGTCTCCTGTTGTTTATTTAAGGTACGAGATGCTTAGGCGAAAGACTTTCCAATCTCGCCCTGATGCAAAACTGTGCCAACAGAGTAATTAGGAGCATCAGTAGTTACGATAAAAGGTTGAGAGAAGTCATGGTGTTGAAGTAAACAAGCTGTAACCAATTTTCTTTGGTTACAGCTCCTTCATTAAATTTAGTCTTTAGCATAACGTGAGGCAGAGAAATGTTATTATTAATATTATTTATTGTATAAGTTTTCTAATGTGTACCAACCCCAGAGAGTGACGTAAATTTTTCAAAATTTGTGACGTCACGTTAGTAAACATTAAATTTTTCATTATAAAAATTATTTGAAATTGAGGCACTATTTTCAACCTTTTAGGTCTCTGATTTTTTATTACACTGTGTTAAAATAACTTAGGAACACAGGAATCGAGTCTTTTATTTGAAGTGGAGCATATTAATTGAGCGACCTTGAAACTCCAATGAATACTCATTGAACGTAGTATTTGAAAAATGGCCATCAATATTTTTTGTCATTCATGTTTTATAATATAATTTGGGAACACGGATTTAAAAAGTTTAGTGGTTTTGTTTAAATCATCATTATTATTTTCAGAGATTCGACAAAGTGTATATTAGGGCGATTATTGTCCGGCACATTACTAGTGGTCGGTACTTATGTACCTGATAGTGCAGCGTTACGTTAATCGATGCGCATATTATTGTTTTTAAACTTAAGTTTGCACAACTCGCTTATTAAATGACCTTTCTTTTTGCAATATACACATATTTTATTAGGGATAAAATTAGAATAATGTTTATTGTAATTAGGTTAGGATAGGAAACCTTTTATTTATTTTTATAACACTCGGAAGAAGTATGTCCGAGTTTGTGACAATTTGGATGAGCGCTGCGATTATTTACTCAATTTAAATAATTTTTCTTCCTCGGTAGCATGTGTAATGGCTTCGGATAAAGTTCGTGGGTTCCTACAGCATACAATTTTTTTAATAGAATAGGGTGACAAACGAACACACAGTCCAGGTGATGGTAAGTGGTTACTCTGACCCATAGACATCTACATCTATCCTCAATAAAGACTCAAGATGCGTTGTCAGCCGGGAAGAAACAGAAACAGAAACAGAAACTTTTTTATTCAATATAGATTATAAATAATACTCAATAAGACACTCTTTTATATAATTACCACTGGTTCGAAAAAAAAACCTCTGTCCTAGGAAGAACTAGCAAGAAACCCAGCGGGACTTTTTTTTAAATAACAGCTTACAATCATGTATGTTAAACAAATTAACAACACAACAAATTAGAAATAGCTTGGTAGCGATCACCTCATTTCCAGGGGTTATTATCATCTATAAATTCATTAATATTATAATAACCCTTTTTATACAAACTTAGTTTAGTAAATATTTTACATTTAATTTACATTTATATGTAAAATATTACATATATAATTAATATTATAATATCATAATATAATTAATATTGTAATATTTACATTTACATAATGTATAAAAATATTTAGTAAATAG
This sequence comes from Parnassius mnemosyne, assembly GCA_963668995.1. Taxonomy (NCBI): domain Eukaryota; kingdom Metazoa; phylum Arthropoda; class Insecta; order Lepidoptera; family Papilionidae; genus Parnassius; species Parnassius mnemosyne. Next base: position 32,160,605 of record CAVLGL010000086.1, read on the forward strand.
TAGCAAATAATACTATATCATGGTTATCTCCTACTATGAAAGGTAAGTCATTAATGTATACAAGAAACAGAAAGGGGCCGAGAATTGAGCCTTGAGGCACGCCCATTTGTACTATCGACCCGGAAGAACTTATACAGTTAATGACAACTTTTTGCGTTCTCTTACTTAAATATGAAATAATTAATTTAAGAGCATCACTTCTTACACCGTAGTGTTTTAGTTTCCTGATTAATGTTTCATGGTGAACACAATCGAAGGCTTTGGATAGGTCACAAAATATACCCAAAGGATCCTGTGAATTCTCCCATGCATTAAAGATGTATTTAATCAGCTCAACACTGGCATCAGTTGTCGAGCGACCCCTTGTGAAACCAAATTGATTTTTAAGAAGTAAATTATTTATATTAAAGAAATTTAACATTTGATCAAGAATATTTTTTTCAAAAATCATACTAATCGTTGGTAGTACAGAAATATGTCACAAGTTGGCGGGGTCTAATGTACTACCAGATTTAAATAAAGGTATTACTTTACTATACTTCATTAAATCTGGAAACACACCAGATTCGATACTAGTATTAAAAATAATAGCTAAATGAGGCGCGATTGTATCTATTATAGACGCAATAAATTTAATGGAAATCCCCCACAGATTACCAGTTTTCTTAACATCAATTGTTTTAAAATATTTTACAATATCTTTTGATGATACTTTATGAAATGCAAAATTCTTTGTACACGCATTTACATTTTGTTTAAGTAATGATTCGGCGACCTCAGGAGAAGAATTCAGTGACTTAGTGGTTGATATTGGAATATCAGTAAAATATTTCTCAAAAACCATTGCAACGTCCTGATTTGATTCGGTTAATTTGTTACACTTAACTGGTATTTCGAATTGCGAGAGTTGATCTTACCAGTTTCGCTATTAATTATACTCGATGTCATTTTAATTTTATTAGAAGCCGTTTTAATTTTGTTGCTCAAATGCAAAGACTTGGCTATGGAGGACACTCTTTATATATTTTTAAATATTTTTTTTATATATTCCTTAAATTCGACGCTATGATTATATGACCTTTCATGGTAAAGATCATATAACCTATGTCTGCTCTTATGGACTCCTACTGTCGCCCATTCATTAAATGACTTCCGACTGTTCAAGGAGAATGTTTTAGAAGTAAAAGTATTATTAAATTCATTGCAAATAAGCTTAAATAATGTTCCATCCAAAAAATTTGTTTCATTTTGGTATGAAAGTGATGGAAGTTTTTTCACTATGTTACTTCTAAATTTCTCCAAGCGACGTGCATTTACTGGAACAGACACAACTTTCTCATCTACTTGCTTTTTGTGAACATAAGGTAACGAAACTACTTGTCCACAGTGATCAGAACTTAATTTTTGAATTATACATTTATGCAACGGCTTCACATTTGTAAAAATGTTATCTATACATGTTGCACTAGATTGAGAAATACGCGTTGGCTCTATAAATAAATTAAAAAGACCATATGATTTAAACAATGATCTAAATTTAATATTGATGGAGGAAGCTTCTAGGAGATTGATATTAAAGTCTCCACATATTACCTACAACAGATTTATTCTGTTTATTAAGCTTAGCAAAAACTTCCTCCATAATGTTTTCAAAAGTATCATATGTACAACATGGGGGTCTGTAGACGCTCACAAAAATGAGGTGCTCAAACTCAACACACGCCATTTTTACAGTTCGCTCAACAGAGAGCTCACAATATCTTTACGTTCTTTACATGACAATACTTTACTAGCTAATATTAACGAGCCACCTCTTAAAACCGTTCCTCTATTGAAAGAACTGACCACCTGGTGATTACTGAAGTTAAACATTAAGTTATAAGCTTTTAACCAATGTTTTTTTTTTATAGGAGAGGGGGCAAACGAGCATGCGGCTCACCTGATGGTAAGTGACTACCGCCACCCATGAACAACCGCAATACCAGGGGAATTGCAGATGCGTTGCCGGCCTTTTAAAAAGGAGTAGGCTCTTTTCTTGAAGGTCCCTAAGTCGTATCGGTCCGGAAAAATCGCTGATGGTAATCGATTCCACAAAGAAGTCGTGCGAGGAAGAAAACATCTTCTAAATCGCACAGTGGTGGACCGGCAATCGTCCAGATGGTGTGGATGGTATCGGGAGTTCTGCCGCGATGTGCGTTTATGAAATTTGGCGGCTGGGATTAATCCGAACAATTCCTCAGAGCACTCCCCATGGTAGATGCGAAAGAAAATGCAAAGAGATGCAACATCTCTTCGCAGTGCCAATGAATCGAGCCGATCGGAAAGGGCTCGGTCGTCGACGATTCGAGCCGCTCTGCGCTGGATGCGGTCAAGTGGAAGGAGCTGGTACTGGGGAGCCCCTGCCCAGAGATGGGAACAGTATTCCGTGTGAGGCCGAACCTGCGCCTTGTAAAGTTGCAGGCGGTGTGCCGGCATGAAATACTGTCCCGCTCTGCTGAGTACGCCAAGCTTTTTAGATACCAATTTGGCCTTCTCTTCCAAGTGACCACGAAACTGCACGTCACTCGATATGTCGACTCCGAGGATACCGATACTGGCTGAGGCAAGAAGGGGAGTGCCTTGAAACTGAGGAGATACGACAAAGGGTTTCTTTTTAGCGGTAAACGCGCAAACTTGTGTCTTCTGAGGATTTAACTGGACTAGATTTAGTCGCCCCCAATCCGAGACTTTGTCCAGCAAAGACTCGACTTCAGACACAAGTTTGTTCAGTAATACATAAAATATGAATATTGTTGCTATTTAAGAACAACTCAATTTCTAGCTCTTTGCCTATCATGCCTTGTATATTTTGATGCACCAGGTATAAACAATTTTCATTATCACTCTGTGGAGTCATACAATTAAAGATTTGTAAGCTACATTCTAAATTATTTAAATTATAACAACTGCTAGAGATTACTTTTATTGTCTCATTTTCTAATTTAAATTACTTGGAACTGATTTCAAATTACATATTAAGTCATTACACTGCTCAAAAGGAGCAGATGTCTGTGTAGCCAAGTCCTTGGCTGAGTTAATATATAAACAATAAGATAGCACATTTGCTATCTGTCTTAAAGTATATTTAGAGAAGTAATACCTATCTCTAGTCAAAAAAAAATTTAAATTATTATTACATGAAAAGTTATTCATTAATAAATTTGAATCATATCTTATTTTATTTTCCTGCGGCCAACCCTGTATGTCATCATCATCATCATTACAGCCCTTCACAAGTCCACTGCTGAACATAGGCCTCCCCCAAAGAATGCCACAAAGCACGGTCCTGAGCCACCTGCATCCATCGACTTCCTGCATATCTTACCAGGTCGTCACTCCATCTAGTGAGGGGATGCCCTACACTTCGCCTGCCGGTACGAGGCTGCCACTCGAGAACCTTTCGTCCCCATCGGTTGTCGGTTCTTCGAGCTATATGGCCGGCCCATTGCCACTTCAGCTTACTAATCCGTGGGGCTATGTCGGTCACTCTAGTTCTACTGCGGATATCCTCATTTCTGAGTTTATCACGCAGAGAAACTCCGAGCATAGCCCTCTCCATAGCTCGCTGAGCGACCTTGAGCTTCCTCATCCGGCCAGCATGTAAGGCAATGTAAACAAGATAATTTTATGTACATTTAAAGTATTTAGATTATCAATATATTTTAATAATTGATTTTTGTTTACATTGCCTTTTCTCCCAACAAGAATTTTTAATGTGCTATTAGGGCAAAATTTACTAGCTAAAACTTTATTCATTACTAGCTTTTTACCCGCGGCTTCGCTCGCGTGTGCTTGAATTTAGGAACATCATTAAATGCTGTTCCGTGCCAAATTTAGAAAAATTCGATCACTTTTAGTCACCTCGGTGTCTCTATGTCTGTCAAATATATTTTTTTCATTCTAAAATACTATTAGACGTAGATGATTGGTAACATGCTATAGAAACACTTGAATATATACATATGTGTAGAAACACCTTCTATTTTTTATATCGGGCGTGTCTTCCGATTCCGATGTATCCATAAGAATGGTAAATAGTCTTGAAATCAAAATGTATTATTATTATTTACATTTTACTCTTTACATTTATTCATAGTTAAAGTTAATTTAGTTTTAACAAAGAAATATAATGTTTATTTGAGACATTTTCCTATTTAATATTGATTGGCACCATAAAATAGATGTAGATATTTTTTTACTTGGAGAAGACTTGAAAATTTCATAAATACAGTTCTATAATAATGAATAATACACATGGATTAAAACTAATGTTACGGGTGTTTTTACGCATCTTGGATGAAAGTTCCGAGTAAAAGAACATAATATCGTTGATGTGAAGCACCAAAGCTCCAGGAAGTCTAAAGTATGTCAACATGTTTAGTATCGTCCCAACCATTATATCGGATCTGATAGACAACAAATCCTTTCAATAGAACACCGAATCCTACCAATGATGATTCGCGAGACTATTGAAATTAAAAATATCCTAATTTTATAATTTTTATATTCCTAATTGCCGTGTAGTGGCGCTCAAGAATATCCACTACCACATATCCTCCCGTGGGTGTCGTAAAAGGCGACAAAGGGAAATAGGCAGGAGATGGGCAGCAGCATCTTCTTGATAACAACAAACTAACAATAAAAAAAAACTGCGGTTGCCAACTTGCTCGCCAAGCGTGACAACTATGGCAAATACCCCCCTATGAATGACAATAACAAAGAAACGGCCCCCAGTGTCCGGCGGCCCCGCTATTCCTGGCTACGGTGGCGACCATGGTAACGGCGGGAAGGGGGTGCTAAGAATCTCCGGTGGAGGTTCGGTTGCCACCTTAGACGACTCGACCTGGCAACAAAAAATGAGATTGACTTCATTATGACGACCAGACGACAACTGTTCAGTGATGTCTCCGTGATCGCGAGGGTGAAAACTGGTAGCGATCACCGAATGGTTAGAGGCACACTGAACCTAAACGTTAAGTTGGAGAGGTCTCGTCTAATGAAGTCAACGCTCCGTCCCCCTCGTGCTCTAATCCAAAGTCCCGAAACCTTTCAGCTCGAGTTACAAAACCGTTTTCAGTGCCTAGAAGACTGCAATGAAGTGGACGATATGAATGACAAGCTCGTGGAAACTGTCCATGCGGTCGGAGCTAAGTTCTGCAAGACCCGCCGCAGAAGAACACAAAAACTCTCCGATTACACTCTTAATCTCATGGCTGTTAGACGGGAGATGAAGCTACATTCTTCAACAGACTTGACAGCATACAGGCATCTGAACAGACAGATCTCCAAATGCATGCGGCGGGACTTACGCAACTTCAATACAGCTCGTATTGAAGAAGCGATCGAGCGGAACCAAGGCTCCAAAGTCTTTGCCAGAGATCTGTCTGCCAGAAAGAGCCAACTGTCAAAGCTGAAGACAGAATGTGGCAGCATCGTTTCCGGGACGCCTGAGATTTTGAGTGAGATTGAGAGGTTCTATGGGCAGTTGTACACGCCATCGTTGGAGCCACACGCAAGTGTGAGTAACGATCCAAGAGCGAGTCTCATCCGACACTATTCCGAAGATATCCCGGACGTCAGTCTGAGCGAGATTAGAATGGCTCTCCAGCACCTTAAAACGGTAAGGCCCAGGCGAGGATGGAATTACAGCGGAGCTTCTGAAAGCGGGTGGAAAACCGGTACTTGAAGTCCTTCAGAAGCTCTTTAATTCCGTCCTCCATGGTGGCATTACACCGGAGGCGTGGAGCAGAAGTGCGGTGGTCTTGTTCTTCAAGAAAGGTGACAACGCTCTCTTACTACAGACCGATTTCCCTTCTGAGCCGCGTCTACGTGCTGTTTTCGAGAGTCATTACGAATCGTCTCGCGCGCAGACTTGACGACTTCCAGCCTTCCGAACAAGCCGGTTTCCGAAAGGGCTTTAGCACCATAGACCACATACATACCCTTCGGCAAATTGTACAGAAGTCCGAAGGGTACAATTTGCCACTATGTCTGGCGTATGTGGACTATGAGAAAGCCTTTGATTCCGTCGAAATTTGGGCGGTGCTGCAGTCCCTTCAGCGGTGCCAAGTTGACTGTCGGTATATCGAAGTGTTGAAGTGCTTGTACAGTAGGGCTACGATGGCTATCCGAGTACAGAACCAGAGTACGAAACCTATCCAATTGCAGAGAGGTGTAAGACAGGGTGACGTCATATCCCCGAAACTCTTCACCGCTGCATTGGAAGACGTTTTTCAAGCTTCTGGACTGGAAAGGATACGGTATCAACATCAATGGCGAGTACATCACTCACCTTCGATTTGCCGACGATATAGTCCTTATGGCAGAATCGCTGGAGGACCTAAGCACTATGCTCAATGACCTCAATAGTGTTTCCCAACGGATAGGTCTTAAGATGAACATGGACAAAACTAAGATCATGTTTAATGTCCATGTCACACCTATGCCGGTAGTTGTTGGGAACACTAAGCTCGACGTTGTTGACGAGTATGTTTACCTGGGACAAATAGTCCGACTAGGTAAGTCCAACTTCGACTGAGAGGTCAATCGACGGATTCACCTCGGTTGGGCAGCGTTCAGGAAATTACGGCACATCTTCTCGTCAGGTATACCTCAAACCTTGAAAACGAGACTGTACACCCAGTGCGTGTTGCCAGTGATGACATACGGAACTGAGACGTGGTCCTTCACTGCTGGCCGGATGAGGAAGCTGAAGGTCGCTCAGCGAGCTATGGAGAGGGCTATGCTCGGAGTTTCTCTGCGTGATAAACTTAGGAATGAGGATATCCGCAGTAGAACCAGAGTAACCGACATAGCCCAACGGATTAGTAAGCTGAAGTGGCAATGGGCCGGCCATATAGCTCGAAGAACCGACAACCGATGGGGAAGAAAGGTTCTCGAGTGGCAGCCTCGTACCGGTAGGCGAAGTGTAGGGCGTCCCCCCACGAGATGGAGTGACGACCTGGTAAGACATGCAGGAAGTCGATGGATGCAGGTGGCTCAGGACCGTGCTTTGTGGCATTCTTTGGGGGAGGCCTATGTTCAGCAGTGGACTTGTGAAGGGCTGTAATGATGATGATGATGATGAATTTCAATAGAGAAGATGGCTGAGTGCTACCATCTGCTGAGGACACCATAATTAATAAAATTAAATTCAACCTACTACTGCATTTATTTTATTCTATTTTAACGATGACATCAGGTCTTCAAACACCCCAGTTCTCCAGCCCCTCCCGTAACCATGGATGTTGTTAAGTGCCCAAAACATCCGGAATTTGAAAAATTAAAATTAAACGCAATAAAATCCTTAAAATTAGTAGCACTAAACTCATGAACGGGAGTAGAAAAATGTTTGCCCTGTTGTGGCGGTGACAGAAAATCCACCACCTCATATTGTCCCGTCGTAAGAGGCGACATAGTAGGAAAACAAACTGTAGATGGGATGGGCTGCATCATCTTCTTGACAACAGATCAAAATAATAATAGCTGCGCAGGGGCATAGCTACCTCCGTATCAGCCGTATCAATGATACGGGGCCCCCGGCCTACAAGGGCCCCGAACGTGTGTAAGCAAAAATTCCAAGGAGTTCTATGGGACAGAAAAGGCTATCACTATTTTATATAGAAGCAAAGAATTAAGTAAAACTGAAATCGTTTTCAGCTATGAATGCCGCCGAATCTAAATTATTGATTTGAAATTTTTGGTTAGCTTAGTTCCTCAGAGATTTAATTGTAAGTAATAACTTATAATCAATATATAATAATTTTAATTCAATGCAAGCGTTTTTTGTTCCTTTTATGAAATCCCATCAAATTTTGATACAGGGCCCATCAAAGGCACGCTACGCCACTGTAGCTGCGGTTGTCAACCCGCTCCAACTAAGCGTGCAAACTATAGCAAATATCCAGCTACTTGACAATTTATGGGGAAGGCCTATGTTCATTTCAGTGGACTTTTGATAGGCTGACGATGAGTTCCTCTTATCTTTGAAAGCGTTAATATTTACGGCAGAGAGAAAACAAAAAGCAACATACCCGAAAACACGAATGAAATAAAAACTGCATAATATATTCCCCATGAAAAGTAAAAAAGGTAGCAGCTTACATACATGTTACTACTGAGCGCAGGCCGTAGAGTTTTTGGGCAAAAAAGTGTTCGCTACGCTGATTTCAACGCGGGATGAACGTAATGTAAATGATTCAATTATTTACATCGTATATTCAGTAGCATTGTATTATTTCATTTTATCGATGACTTGCCATTTTAGTTTATTTAGAAGTAAGTAGGTGGCGCTAATATTAGATGAAATAATGAAAGCCTATGCCATCTAGTAATATCAGCAATAGCAGCGAACATTTATTTATTATATCGAATATCGATAAGGGATAAAGTGATGTCAATTCTCTTAAAAGTTCTGTTTCTGTTAAAAAATACGCTATCAGCGCCGCTAGCGGTGAAAAACGATTTAATGATATCGCCATATGACCATAATATTATGAAATAGCAACGTTGTGTTTAGTTATTAATATCTTCAAACGATTTCTATTCATCGATTTCGTCAAGCTATATCATGATATGGTTAACAAATAGTGTTAAATATCATGAAATGACCACACCATTTCACGAAATACATAAAAAGAAATACATAAAAAATCTCTTTAATAAAACTATAATGATAATGAAAATTTTGCAACAATTGCAGACAGACCAGTTTTAATAACTTTAAATATATATTAGTAATTGAAATAAATACCTTATCTATTTCCATATTTTTGATAGAAGTCACTATTGTCTATTGAAATTTTTACACTTTTAAAATAAAATAACAAAAATACTAAAAAACTAAACTATTTGAATTTTTTAATAATTTTAAAAATCTAATAATTTAATCATATAAATGAAAGTTATTTATATTATATCATTTATTAGTAACTGAAGGGAACCACTTTTTCCATTTGATGATAGATGGCGCTGTTTTGAATACCAAATCGGTGTAGTTTCAAATTATTTTACCAAGATTATAACTATATTTTAAACTTTATTTACGAATATGGTTTTTATTTGGAAAACACCCGTCATGCTGCCTATAACTAAGATATAATAGAAAATTAACATCTAAAGGAAATAGAATACTTAACCTTCCTTTTTTGAAGTTCCGTAATCGGATAAAAAGTAGCCTATAAGTTGCCCCGGGTTACTCACTACCAATATACAAAATTTCATGTAAATCGGTTCAGTAGTTTTTGCGTGAATCCGGAATACACAGACAGACAGACAGACAGACAGACAAAAATTCTAAAAACCACTAATTTTGATTCAGAGTCCTTTATTTAGTCATCTGGACTTGTTTTTTCAAGAATATATTAGAATTACAGACACGACTTTTCTACAGATTTATTATATGTATAGATATGACTAAAGTATGCTCCAGGCGTGCAATAATTACTGATCATATGTCCTATCTTTTGTCATGGCACTGTCATAGAGTGTAGGTGAAAAAGCCTTATAACTCAAGCACTTTTTCCAGCTCGGATTAAGGATCAATGTTCTACTAGGTAGGCTAGGGATCACGTAATGGGTTAAAAAAACGCCTTGATATGTACCTTGAACATCAACATTAAATCTATATTTTAATTTTCCCTTATTGCTTTACCATTGTCTAATGATATAATGTGTCAAAATGTCACTAGTACCATTAATAATTACAAAATAAAAACAAAAATTATTTTAAACAGTGGTTTTTACTCTTAAACATTATTTTAGTACACGAAAATAAATAACTTCAAAAATTTACCGATTTTTACCATGATAGTTCCAAAATAAATTATTAATAATAGTTAGCAGGAATAAGCTGAACCTGCCTGTTTCTTGTTGTATTTTAATATAAAATGTATAAATTCCCAATAATCTCTCGAGAGTTCTACCCATAAAATGAAACAATTTTAATAATAATTGTATCGTGGTAGAGCCATGCTGCAGCTATATTAGTAGTATAGTTGTAGCACGAATGGGTCGGCTCGACCGGGGAAGGACCAGGCTCTCACAGAAAACCAACTTAAAATAGCAGCTTAACGCTGCTGTGTTTCGTATGGTGAGTGTAGAGAACCGGAGACCCTTTTTACTGGCAAAGAGGCATTCCATCTTAGTCCTCACGGGTGACAACGCATCTGCATCTTGAGTCTTTATTGAGGATAGATGTAGATGTCTATGGGTCATAGTAGCCACTTACCATCAGGTTGACTGTATGCTCGTTTGTCACCCTATCCTATAAAAAAAATTAATTAATTTTTTTTATAGGATAGGGTTTAACTAATTTTTACCACCCCTTTCCACAATCAGGCAAACAGGCGGTCAGTGGGTCTTCACCCCTTTATTGTAGGTTTCCACGCATTCGTTTAGTTCGTTCAGTTCGATTTACTTCGTCCTTCGTAATTACTGTGACTGTGTGAATACTGCTGATGCTATGCACATCAAAGGAGTGGAATAATTTCGTCGAAAAATCGAGTTTCCGTCCGATTACAATCTCAGCGTTTTCAAGGAAAAAGTGAACAAGCCTTTATTTCGCAAAAACTGAGCGATTTACTATCAAGAGGTTCATCACCACTTAATACCAGGTGGAGTTGTAGTTAAGCACTGGTTTATACTAAATTTAAAAAAAATCAAGTCCATAAACTTTATTTATTAGTGCAATGCAATGTATTCAATCGCAAATGATTGGTTTCGATTATCACTTAAAATCAATATGTAATCATTCAAGTAGGTACCTAGTGATAAAATAATATTATTTTAATAATCTTTAACTAACAGGTTTTGGTTTGGATAAATCGGCTATCGTCTTGATTTATAATGTCATTGTTGAATGTTATAATTGTTTTTTTATTCGTTATGTAAATAATTTCGTACGTTCTCTCATAGTATTGAATAAAATAAGTAAAAAAAATATGATATGACTAGTTCTTCTGGAAATTTCATCTCCTGGATCACATTGTGAACGTCTATCGTGCATTCATCAACAAAGCATCTTTTTACGTTTTATTTGATAGTGTGACATCTGTAACAAGAACAAGAACGATAGCGAAATCAGTCCAAAAACTTTATTTAATTGTTGGTTAACATATTACTTAAAATATTGTACCAAATAGCGTTCCGTTTATCTCGAGTCGCAATATATTAACCGGATTGATTAGCGTGACGCAGTTCTTCTAACACAATACATATTATTACGCATACTACCACATATACAGCCTGGTACGTAAAACGTAGTGATTGTAATTGTTGGAATCGGACAGATAAAAAAATATTATACGTTTCGTTCATAAAAGCAGTATTTATAAAAAAAGATTGCACATCTTAGAAACAAAATATAACACGATAATCTTTTCATGTATAATACTTGATTATATTGATTAATAATAAATAAAGGAACTAATAAAATAATACAATAAATAATACAATTTATTCATCAATTATACAACTTTGAATTATCACTTAACTTGGAATTATGGTATATTTATGTCGATTTCTGCAACTTGTTCAATACACTGCATTCTGTCATTACTTTTATCATTGGGTCTACGTAAATTTCTTCTGTCGTTCAAAATCGGTGGAGTTGCCACTTTTGTTACGTTTTATTGCATCGCATGACAGTAAGATTGCATCTACAGTTCCTGTTACTAATCTATTCCAAGTTCTTGACTTCATAAGTTTGATATTACTAAATATTCGTTCACAATCTGCGTTTGCATGTGGTAAAACGAAATAAATCAATGCGAATTAGGCATTATCACTGAAAGGTTTGTTTTCTCTCAGATCACCCCATTTACTCAGTTTAGCTTAAAACACATCAATCAAACAAAGATTGTAAAATCTAATAGTCAAATAGTAACAAATTCACCTCGTGTAACTTTTGAATGACTTGACTTGACTAGTTGTGGTTATATTTATACAATATATTTTTGGTCGAGACGATAAATCAGAGCTATACTAGGACCCAATAGGTGGAACTTCGGTTCAGTTATTAACAAATTCTATATAAAGGGGTCAAAATGACTCATATTTATCCTTGATTTGGTTTGTGATCTTGGCCAGAGAGGGGCTCACCAGGGAAACCTATAACCGCTCAAAGCCAATGGCTTAAACTGGATGGAGCAATTTACGGTCGTAAATCGTCGGGCATGCAAATAAAGAGAAGTTTCAGTAGAATAAGCGAGCAAAAGAAATATCGTCTGTCTAAAGTCTATGCGAACGTACACCTTTGTATTCTACTCATTAAGATCGAACCCTTTGGATTACAAATACGTATCACTACCAAATTTCAAATATCTGAGAAGGGTAATATTTGGGAGTCCGCATCACTCGTCCGTTCGCGATGCAGTTCACCCCAATATTACACTAACCAGCTCTAATTTCCAATTTTTAACTAAGCAGATGTCTTCTCAATTCTGTATCACTCTTTTTTAACTCACAGCAATTTCTAATTTCCATTTTCTAACTAAGCAGATGTGTAAAATTTTAAGACATGTCAAATTTATAAAACTTTCATCTTTATATTACAGATGTGGTATAAAAAAGTGAAATAGAAAAAAAAATATATATCTATGTAAAATGTACCTCTTTTGTACATGGTGCTAGTGTGTGTGTGTATGTGTGTGTGTGTTTTTATAGAATATGGTGACAAAGGAGCACACAGTCCACCTGATGGTAAGCGGTTGCTGTGGCCCATAGATATCCACATTTATCCTCGATTATGAATCAAAATGCAGATGCGTTGTCACCCGTGAGGACTAAGATGGAATGCCTCGTTTCCAGTAAAAAGGGTCTCCGGTTCTCTACACTCACCATACGAAACACAGCAGCATTAAGCTGTTATTTTACGCTAGTTTTCTGTGAGAGCGTGGTCCTTCCCCGGTCGAGCCGACCCATTCGTGCTACAACTATACTACTAATATAGCTGCAGCATGGCTCTACCACGTAACTATAAATACCTATTTACCGCTTTTATTTAACTCCTTTCCTGTATTTTATCAAATATTATCTTTTGTCACACTGTTTAAATAATTATTGTGAGATGCATCGTACAGTGCGGGATATTGGGCCACCTGGTTTATCAGTTTCTCTTCCACGGAATCGGTGAAACTCATTTTTTGAGAAAAATTCAACGTGTCGCTCGGTCGTCGGGTCGTCTGCGGTCGGGCGACATGTCTTCTGCCGCTCCGGTAAACGACGTGCCGCTAGCTACGGAAGGTATTTCATAGAACTACATAGAAACCGGTAGTGTCGCCTGCTGCTGCTGTCTGCGGTCGGCTACGGAATGGTACCTTTATCCTAGTGAACGACACGCGCCACCAAGGCCAAGTGCGTAATTGTTGCATTTTGAAAAAACTTCAAATTCTAGACTTTCCAACCAAAACATAATCAAACAGTTACCTGAACCAAATATAATAAGGTCATACAAATCAAAGCCTTGTATCTATTGATCTAAAGATCATTTAAATTTAACAACTCTCACAACTACACAAACTTAAAAATTAGGCAATTTTAACCATTTAAAATTCGACCATATTGTTAAGGATCTTATAATTATATTTAACTACGTGCACCATTTTATGATAACTACCAAAACATCGCAACGAAATCCATATTCGCTTCATCTCTTTCATACGTATTTATGATACCGTCGCTAGAACGAAAATCAATGCTTATTTGGTTAGTTTTGGTGGTTTTGGACTGTGTTGGTATATCGCTACAATTTACGTTTTACGTATCGTACGTTGGTTAGTTGGTTTTGGTTGGATATGTGATAGCGGTTATGTACTTAGGTTTATCGGTATGATATGATATTTTATAACATAACCTTATTAGTTACGTTTTGATATATCGGTCTCACGCCTAGAACTTAATAATTTTGTCAAACATTGTGGATATAGTCTTATCCTGTGTACGCGGACCGCTGAGTACGCGGCGCTCGATCGGCGTTGGTGGCGGTGTGCTGGCGGGCGCGGGGGCCGCGGGGGTAGCGTCGGCTGGCCTCGCCGTGGGGATATAATATAGTTTTCTTCCATACATATAGTTAACTTTTAGCCTTTATTATTGCTGCGGCTTCTATGAAGTACAGGATATATATCATAATATAGTGGTGTATGTCTACATTTGATATACTTTCATCAGATTGATTCAGCAAGTCTTGTATTTGCCCCTTGATTTTCCAAAGTGTATTATTGTGATTTTCAGCAACGAATGGCAGCTGATTAGTTGATGTATTGATTACAGAGTGTAATATGGACTCTTCAGCCATACTCCCGATCCAAAACTTCCTGTATATATTTCACTCCTGTAGTCACGATGACCATGTATAGAAAATGTGTCTCCTTTAAGAATGGAACCTTGACCTATACTGATAAGGCCGCTGTCGCACAGACTCGTCGTCGCCAGCCCAGACGGGCATAATATGCGAATCTTGCATTCTTTGCAGCACGTGTACAGCCAGATGTCACGAGAGTGTAATTTAATCCATCTGTTGGGGCACTCCTTTGTTTCTCTACGACAATATGTTTGATTGTTGTCGTTCGTGATTATTTTTACGTCACATATAGACTGACCCACTTTAAGTTCGTATAGTGGACTAATAATGGGGCATAGTGGTTGACGTCGTTGTATCTGATGCAGAGCTGTAAATCATTTTCTGTCACCGACGTACAGGTATCTTTTCGTAAATTTCTTGTTTGCGGTATAGGTATGACACTATTAAGTTCATAACTATCAGTACTCAGTAGTGGCACCTTCACTTCAATTATGACGTAATCTTCGGTTATTGTTGCCGTTAATTGTGAGCATGTCTTTGACGTTTAACTCTTCTTGCAATTGTGCCGGAGAAAGCAAGTGTACATCGAACCTACCGTAATATATTATTTTCTTTACAGTATTGATCAGGGTGCCCCGTAATCTTCTTGACTAAAATGACGTCAAGAGTAACAAAATACGTAGTATAATAAAATATAAAAGCTTTTACAAAAATTTACTTCGCAAATATCCGCGTTATAAAATAAAATGATGTGTCTTACCTAGTATGAAGAAGCACCTCCCGCCCTCCCTCAATTGCGTGCACTATCCCCGTCACCACTAATCCCAGCACCGCTACTTCCAACACCACTACACTAGGCAAGACACACCACTGACGATAATACGACACGTGTTTCGCCTCTACACGAGGCATCCTCAGGTGATATAGACTCTACGGTGGCTAACCGCTAAGTGAGCGGCGAGCCAAAACAAAACCGATATATACAAACCGATGATGCAACCGCTCTCTACCTAACGAGCTAGCGATTGCGTCATGCGATAAAACATGCGACCAATCACTGATGGACTTACGCAGCCGTTTGTAAAATTAAAAACAAACCGCCGCGCAACGCCCACATTATTAGAGAGCAGGCTTGAAGATATTTAAGAGAGGTGAGTTAGTAACATTTGTTTGTTCATTCAGTAATGCAACGGTATTATTATTACTTTTTAATATCTCTAACTGTTCCAGCACACACAGCCGCAGCCCTTTATTACACGTATGTAAGACTTTAAAGGAGTGGTCGTTGGCTAGGTTGTGTCCAGTGTCCAAAAGATGTTTGGCAAAATGGGATTTATCGGGATTGCAATTCCTGTACGCGGCTAAATGCTCTTTATAACGTGTCTCGAAATTGCGACCAGTCTGACCCACGTAACTTGTTTGTGACGAATGCCACGCCGTTTACGTGGGTCAGACTGGTCGCAATTTCGAGACACGTTATAAAGAGCATTTAGCCGCGTACAGGAATTGCAATCCCGATAAATCAGGAAAAAAAGAGGCGAAACACGTGTCGTATTATCGTCAGTGGTGTGTCTTGCCTAGTGTAGTGGAACACCACTACACTAGGCAAGACACACCACTGACGATAACTAATCCCAGCACCGCTACTTCCAACAGGAAGTAGCGGTGCTGGGATTAGTGGTGACGGGGATAGTGCACGCAATTGAGGGAGGGCGGGAGGTGCTTCTTCATACTAGGTAAGACACATCATTTTATTTTATAACGCGGATATTTGCGAAGTAAATTTTTGTAAAAGCTTTTATATAATGGATTTCCGCAAAGTAACGCCTGATTCTATTAATTATATAATAAAATATGTTTATGGCTCGCTATTTTACTTGTTGAACTTCACTCGAAAAATTCCTTATTTGTTCATCGATTCTCGTGAATTGCTTCTTACTCAATAAGTATTAATTTCGCTCTATAATGTCATTTTTCGCTTCTATTGTCGTAGTTTGATTTTTAAATAACTTTTGCGGATAGATTTCGTTTTTATATAATAATTTTATGTTTTAGAGTATTTTTCAGCGAATTGATCATCCAAAATTCCAAATAAGTAATTGCTCAATCTTCCCACACCATTAATCAAACCTTTTCTTGTTCTGAAACGTGGTGATTTTTTTTCGATATTATTGTAATGTTCTATCTCGTCCAACTCGTGTCTGAACTGAGCCAGTGTGGCAGTGCATGTACTTTCTTCATTACATATGCTGTTAAATAATTTAAGTATCTTTTTACCTTTTGAATGTTTTTCCAGAATATTGACATGTTGTAGTACACAATTATGTTCCAGTGTCTCTCTAGTTACAAAGCGGCTGCTCGATCAAAGTGCTATACTTTATCAGCATTAGTCTATTCTAACCTAGTTATTTTGTAAGTTTGCTGCATCTACGGCGATATGCGTGCCGCGAATGGCGAATGGCGTGCCACGCCGAGCGCACATACGTTTGAATGCAGCTAAAAACGCAGATGCAGTGAGGTCCGACACGAGGTCCAGGTGAACGGCTTTTATAGTTAGGCATATAAAGACAGCTATATAACCTTTTGTGTTCTTAATGCCTCTGCCCTTATTTGCTTTCACCTCAACATGTCCTGTAAAATCCACCCCCGTATGTGTAAAGGGGCGAGATGGTACCACTCGAGGGGTAGGCAAATCACCCATGATCTGTGTTCGCTTTTGTGTACCACATGTGGTGCACCGGCGTATAATCTTCTTCACTGCTGGCTGTTCACTAATAATTCATTTGTACCAAGGTCAGTATAACTCCACCATGTAAAGTAGTGTGATAAGAGTAAGTAGTAAGCAGGTCCGTCAACCGTGAACAGAAGTATAATCGGCTGTTTGCTGGTTGTAGGTAATGTAGGATGTTACAATCTTCCTTTCATTCTCAAAATGCCATCTTTGTCAAGAAATGGGTTTAAACTTATAATTGCGCTTTTCCGTGAAATGTTGCCGTTTTTATTTAAATTTGTGTCTCTTGCGCAAAGTTATCTGACTGAATTGATTTAATTATTAATTTACTAGCATCTTGAATTTCATTCACTGATATAACATAGAGTGAAATCTGGGGGCACGGCAGTGCCCCGCCAAGTTGAGCAAAAAAGCGGCACGGCCGTACCATCCTTTTCTCGAAGCAGTTCAGGCCATTTTCGACCCCATATAACTTCGTTGTGGATAAACCTAGAAGCCTGAATTTTTAGTAACCAAGCATGCATTGTATAAACACGGTATATTTCAAATACCAAAGAATGGGACATATCTTATGAAGTTGTACCAAAATCCCGCAAAGTATTAGGTAGACTAAATTGCCCGAAAATCCGTAGTGTTCCGTGGTATTCAAGAAGTAGATGGTACCGGAAAAGAAAAAAAGTAGGACTATCTACAAAAAGATCATTTCTTGGTAATCGCACTAAAAAATCTAATTTAATATAATATGTATTACTTGTGAGATACATTGTGTTTTCATGCGATGGCCAAGTCAATCTATTTATTCAAAAAATAAAATATTTTTAATATTGATATGGTCACTATAAGATGTTGTTAGGTTAGCTAATTACGTACTAACTTGAGACAGAAGGACCCTTAAGTAGGGACTGAATAAATTAACCGACTTGGTATTACATGGATCTCACAACTTTTTACGGTGGAAGAACTGAGTTGCGAGACTTAGTTTTTTTACAATTTATGTTTTTGATGGCATTGTTATTGTTTCGCACGCGCTCGCGAGCGATAGTTACGAAACGTAAAACTCGACATAGCACGCGGGTCGCCTTTGTAATTGAGCTATATTTATATAGAAGCTCACTGATAAGCCGTGATTAGTCTCTGCCGCACATATCCGTGTTTTGATCTTCAGTTCGATTTCCTGAGCTTCATATTTCTTAGGATACTCCTTGAGCGACGAGGGTCCATCCCACCATAGAGAATACGATAAGTTAAGATAGTTAAAGTGCTCGCGTGACACAGTCAGCTACATTATGCTCCGATTTAGTATGCCTCCAGCAGGATGACAGTGTGATCTTAATTATTTCATTCACTCGGTTCGCCACGTATGTTTTCCATCTTACAGTGTTTCCATGAATGTAGCATTGAGTCCGTCCAGCCATGAATTTGTAATTTATCCTGAGCTAATGACATCGAAACCTTATGCAGCAATTTAGATAACAAAACAGCTCCACATAATTCCAGCCGCGGCAATGTAATACGTTTCTTCTACGGGGCTAGCTTGTTTTCGCTGCTATTAGAGGTATCCAGAGTTCTTTGTGCTCATTATAGGTTTTGATGTAAACTACAGCCGCATAAGCCTTTTCTGAGGCATTTGCGAAGCCGTGTATTTTGATTATAGATCGGTATATGATCAAAGGCCGTGTAACTGTACTGAGGATCGAGTATTGCCAACCCATCTCGGAATTTTAATTTTATATATTATGTTTTTTAATTCTTCTTTTATTTTACTCCACTCGTGTTGAATATCTGGTGAAAATAATTGACCATTTTCTAAGTTGAAACCGCCTCCTCGTAATATATTAATCAATTGGCGTTATGCTTGCTTTGCTTCCTCGATCTTGTTGCTACCATATATCAAATAATTGACATAGAATCTCTTTTTCAAGATATCAGCTGCTATAGGGTAAACGTCAGCGTCATCACTGGCTAACTGCTTCATCGTTCTGAGAGCCAAGTAAGATCGTTCTTCGATTCATCCTTTGATTCATACTCTTACATACAACCATCATTTCACACGTTTTGCTGTACAAATGTTAATACACAAGAAATATGTCTTTTGTAAAATATTCGTGAGTCTTGTTTTCTAATGTCGATAATTGGTCGTTGTTGCTTTTGAATTGGAGCCAAAGTTCATCCAAATATTTAATTCTCTTCTCTATGTATACCTTAGTTTTTCTTGACTTCGGATCCTTTTCTAATCTCGCTTACGATTTCAAACTGTCTCTGAAGTAAGGCTTGCATGATGATAACTTATTGATTAAATATGTAAGCTGTAAGTAAATACTGATGGAACTGTAACTTCCAACCATCAGGTCCATTTAGTGCGTTCGTATCCTCAGCACAGTATGTATGCGCCTTTTCAATTCCATTGGTGAAACTCACTTGTGGGAGGCCAGACGAACCGATTCGCCACTGTACTAAAACACTATACACTAAGGTAGTATTCGAATGACTGTTAACTGTAACGCCTTGCTAATGGCATTAAATTTATTATTAAAAATAAAAACATGTGTACAAAGCATTAAAATGGCGTCAAACACGAGCTCGCGCTACAATTACGCTAACATATGAAAATGTACGGGTTTACTCATACATAGCTTTCTGTTGAACTTAAAGAAATCTGTAACTTTGTTAGATTGCTAAAATAAATTAAACAAATCAATAAGTAGTAGTAATCAAATAAGTCTCACTGTAAACAGTCATTATGTAAGACTAGCTGTTTGCACTGGCTTCGCACGGGTGACTTCTCGAACTCGACAACAGTGCCACCTACCGGGTCCAATTGTGAATCTAAACTATCCGGGGATCCACCCAAACACACACAAAATATTTTGTCCAAATCAGTCGAACCATTTTCGAGTTTTAGAGAAACTAACTGACATCAATTGATTTTTATGTGTAATTGGAAGAAGACTATCATTTTCATAAGTAATTTCAAGCTATTAAATGAAATAAGTTTTTACGGACTCTATCGCGTTTAAATAAACTTTTTAATTCCCGACGTTTCGCGTGCTTTACAGTACCCATGTTCAGGAGGGGGCTGAGGTGTTTGACGTCCCGATGTCATAGTTAGCCCGGCTACCTTCAGTTTCTTAATATTAATTTTTGGTCTGATCTACGCAGAATGAGCTTACAGTGTATTGAAGTCTTGCAGTGGTATACTTGAGTTTGGATTTAATTTTATTAATCATAGGATCTCAAGCAGATGGCAGCACCCATCCATCTTCTCTATCGAAATTAGAGTTTTTAATTTCAATAGCTTCGCGAATCATCCTTGGTAGGAATTGGTGTTCTTTTGCGAATATCACTGTTTACTCTGATCACTGAGGAGGTCACTGTGACTTAGGCGCGGGACCCGAAGCTTGTTTTATTATAATACTTGCTCGACGTGCTGAAGCTGGGCGGCCAGATGTTTATTGTCACAGATCCTTCGTGCTATCTGAAACAAAGATTATCCCACGGGAGCTAACTGTGATGGATGATGGTGCGATTCACCATTTAAATATCGGTTGGTATGGGTCTTTTTTCATACAAAGTGTGACAAGTAAAAACTTGTTACGAACGGTCATCATCATCATCATCATTACAGCCCTTCACAAGTACACTGATGAAAATAGGCCTCCCCCAAGGAATGCCACAAAGCACGGTCGTGAGCCACCTGCATCCATCGACTTGCTGCATACCTTACCAGGTCGTCACTCCATCTAGTGGGGGGACGCCCTACACATCGCCTGCAGGTACGAGGCTGTCACTCGAGAACCTCTTTTCCCCATCGGTTGTCGGTTCTTCGAGCTATATGGCCAGCCCATTGCCACTTCAGCTTACTAATCCGTTGGGCTATGTCGGTCACTCTGGTTCTACTGAGGATATCCTCATTTCTAAGTTTATCACGCAGAGAAACTTCGACCATAGCCCACTCCATATCTCGGTGAGCGATCTTGAGCTTCCTCATCCGGCCAGTAGTGAAGGACCACGTCTCAGTTCCATAGGTCATCACTGCCAACACACACTGGTTGTACAGTCTCGTTTTCAAGTTTTGAGGTATACTTGACGAGAAGATGTGCCGTAATTTCCCGAACGCTACTCAACCGAGTTGAATCCGTCGATTGACTTCTCGGTCGAAGTTGGACTTACCTAGTCAGAATATTTGTCCCAGGTAAACATACTCGTCAACAACTTCGAGATAGTGCTCCCAACAACTACCGGCATGGGTGTGACGTGGACATTAAACATGATCTTTGTTTTATCCTTTGTACAAGCACTTCAACACTTCGATATACAGACAGTCAACTTGGCACCGCTGTAGGGACTGCAGCACCGCCCAAATTTCGACGGAATCAAAGGCTCATAGTCCACATACGCAAGACATAGTGGCAAATTGTACTCCTGTGACTTCTGTACAACTTGCCGAAGGGTATGCATGTGGTATATGGTGCTAAAGCCTTTTCGGAAACCAGCTTGTTCGGGAGGCTGGAAGTCGTCAATTATGCGCGCGAGACGATTCGTAATGACTCTTGAAAACAGCACGTAGATGCGGCTCAGAAGGGAAATCGGTCGGTAGTTCTTCAAGAGACTGGTGTTGCCTTTTTTGAAGAACAAGACCACCGCACTTCTGCTCCAGGCCTCCGGTGTAATACCACCATGGAGGACGGAATTAAAGAGCTTCTGAAGGACTTCAAGTATCAGTTTTCCACCCGATTTCAGAAGCTCCGCTTTAATTCCATCCTCGCCTGGGGCCTTGCCGTTTTTAAGATGCTGGAGACTCATTAACATTCAGAGACATTCTAATCTCGCTCAGACGGACGTCCGGGATATCATCGGAATAATGTCGGATAAGACTCGCTCTTGGATCGTTACTCACACTTGCGTGTGGCTCCAACGATGATGTGTACAGCTGCCCATAGAACCTCTCAATCTCATGCCACACTCGGTCTTCAACTTCGACAGTGGACTCTTTCTTGCAGACAGATCTCTAGCAAAGACTTTGGAGCCCTGGTTCTGCTCGATCGCTTCTTCAATACGAGCAGTATTAAATTTGCGTAAGTCCCGCGTGTATACATTTGGAGATCTGTCTGTTCAGTTGCCTGTATGCTGCCAAATCTACTGAAGACTGCAGCTTCATA
Organism: Parnassius mnemosyne; assembly: GCA_963668995.1. Classification (NCBI taxonomy): domain Eukaryota; kingdom Metazoa; phylum Arthropoda; class Insecta; order Lepidoptera; family Papilionidae; genus Parnassius; species Parnassius mnemosyne. The sequence goes on from CAVLGL010000086.1 coordinate 32,182,833, forward strand.
TCCCGTCTAACAGCCATTAGATTAAGAGTGTGATCGGTGAGTTTTTGTGTTCTTCTGTAGCGGATCTTTCAAAACTTAGCTCCGACCTCATGGGAAGTTTCCACGAGCTTGTCATTCATATCGTCCACTGCATTGCAATTTTGGAAGTACTGAAAATGGTTTCGTAGCTCGAGCTAAAAGGTTTCGGGACTTTGGATTAGAGCACGAGGGGGACGGAGCGTTGACTTCATTAGACGTGACCTCTTAAACCTAACGTTTAGGTTCAGTGTGCCTCTCACCATTCTGTTATCGTTTTTCGGGTTTATACCCTTTGCAATCACTGAGACATCACTGAACAGTTGTCGTCTGGTCCTCATAATGCAGTCAATCTCATTTTTGTCGAACCGTTGGGGCTCGACCAGGTCCACTTGCTGTGGGGCCGCTTCGGGAAGAAAGACCTCATCATAAAGAGTCCCACTTTCTCCATGAAGTCTGTCAGCTGCTGGCCCCTTGGGTTCCGTTGCCCTATTCCGAATTTTCCTACTTTCAGCTCACCATTCTTTCTTGTGCCTAGGTTTGCGTTGAAGTCTCCCATTAACGCCGTATAGTTGGTTTTGAAGGAATGCATGGCTCTAGAGATATCCTCATACATTTCCTCCACCTCCTCATCGGAGTGTGCCGAATTTGGTGCGTAAACCTGTATGACCTTCAGCGAATACCGCTTAGTGATTCTGAGTATAAGGTACGCAACCCTCGTCGACACACTCCCAATCTTTACAAAGGTAAAGAGACTTTTGGACGATAAATCCGACACCTCCTTGAGACAGATGGTCGCCCTCCCGGTGATAGAACAAGTTGCCGGATTCGAGGATTACCGTGTCTTCCCCCTCTCTACGGACCCCGTGTAATCCTATTATATTCCAGCACGACTTGTCTATCTCTTCTTCCAGCTCTATGATCTTCTCGTCAGTCCTCAGGGTGCGTGCGTTATAAGTTGCCAGGTCGAGTCCTTGTAGGTGGCAACCGAACCTCCACCGGAGATTCATAGCACCCCGTGCCCCGCCGTTATCATGGTCGCCACCGTAGCCAGGAATAGCGGGGCCGCCGGGGACTGCTGCCGTCTCTTCGTTACTCTCATGGGGGATATATTGCCATAGTTGCCACGCTTGGCAAGCGGGTTGGCAATTGCAGTTTTTTTATTGTTCTTTTGCTATTCTCAGAAAGATGCTGCTGCCCATCTTCTGCCTCAGTTTCCCTCTGTCGCATCTTGCGACATCCACGGGAAGATATGGGGTAGTGAGTATTCTTTGTCGCCACTACACGGGGAGCCATCTAGTCTAACTAAATTATCACAGTTTGAAAGGTTGATTACGGGCTTAGTGAAAGTTTTAATTTATATTAGGTTTAAAATTATTGCTATATGATTTAACGCAGGCAAATTTATGTTTTCTATTGTAAATTAATCAATTTTATGCTTCTATTGTTCTAGGAATTTTCTAAATTCACCATTCGATACACAGCAAAATTAAGCTGTTAATTTACGCTGGTATTCTGTGAGAGCGTGGTTATTTCCCGGTCGAGCCGAACTATTCGTACTACAACCATAATATAGTTGCAGCGTCTTCTATATCTTGTTTGGGCTTTGGAGTAATGTTGTTTTCACTTAAATAAAGTTTTAATTTCTTCGCAGCAAAACAAGCTAATTATTACGTTACGTTTTTATAATAGACAGAAGTTCTTTTTCCAACATTTCCGTACGAACTTCAATCCAACGCTCCTGCTTGTAGCCGAATACATGATTTTCTTCTTCTAGTAATATTGTAACAATTATCAAGGTTAATAAGAATGTATTATAATTCAATACTAATTTCGCTTGATAAGCTAAACCAATTTTGTAAGGTAATTAAAAATAATGGATTATGGAAACAGCCTGTTGTGTTATAAATACCAAAACGAAATAAGGTAACATTAAAATAATACGACCCAGGCAACTTTAGGCGACAAGTCTTAATCGGTCTAGTAATTCTCTGCGTTGTGTTAATAAGTTTTGTATAAGAATGTTACGAAGATGCTGCCCTACTGTTGGTTTGCATAGTACTTCATATATTTTGGTATTATCATGACTTTACTTATATTTTCCATGAATATTTTAAATATTAAAGTCGTTACTGAGAAATATTCTTTTTCTTTACATAGTTTTGAGAGTATTTCCTAACAACACATTAATTGTGTCCTGAGTAAGAAAAAAAGATAAAAAGAATATACCACCGGATAAGTAATATAAGTCTTTTTTTATTTTCCGATCACAAAAACCACAAACAGGAACTTGTTGCTGGGTTAGACAAACATAATTGAAAAATGCATGTACTTAACGTCAGTTACACAAACCCTTTCTGATGGCGAATGATTATTATTATTTTATAACTGCTTTTTATCTATATCTAACGTTGTATTGATTGGTGGAGCATATGTGCAGACCTTATGTGGGTGATAGCTGGAAAGAGGAGACTCTTAAGGCTGCGGCTCAGTGTAGGACCTCATTTGCTTAAAGTAAACGGTAAACTCTTGAGTCTTGACACGTTTTGCGGCTAGAAGTTGTGCTGACCATGCAATCGGTGCTTTACACTTACATCACATCTGCAGGAGTGGCGGTCTGGCAGGTGGTGGAGATCACGTAGGGCTATTTATGGTCACTATGCCTATTTCATCGTGTGCCTAAACCATGTGACGTACATTCACTATGGCTGGATTTGATCTTATTCTGTACGGCGTTTACATGCATTGACATTCATAACTTCAGTCGATGTTTGCGATTACTACCAAGGGGCCAAGCCTTCTTTTACTTCGCCAGTTATTTTCCAGTAGACTATATGTCAAGTTAGTCTACTGTTAGTAGACTTAGTATAGTCAAGTTCCCAACGGTTCCAAGTCGGTTGGTTGGCGCTCACTAGACACGGCGTTGGCCTGTATGGGGCTGCCCTCCCCCACATTTTTAAAAAGTAGGAGAGTGCAGCCCTTTTATCGAGTACTTTTATATAAATATTGTGAGCCCTTTAAAAGTGGGAAGGGATTAATTATAAGGTATTGATTGATCTGAACCTGATACAAGTCATATGTTCTTAAGCTGCTTTAGCCCTTTCTTCGTGAACGCGATTCTTTAGCTTAATATAATTATAAGGCACTACAAACAGCTTTCGATTGCCCTAGTGAATATTCATACAAACTTGAAAATATGTGTCAGACTTGTTAAAAATTCTTGATTACGTACTTTAGCTAATTTTTCTATTATAATTTTTCACAATTATTTCTTAGCAAAAATTTTTTTTAAACAAAAGTACTATCTTCTAAGATTGCAATTTTATTCTTGAAAATACTATAGTATACTAGCTGGTACCCGGCGCATGGCTGCCGCAGAAGAAATAATTGTGTAGACATGGTTTTTTTGGAAAGGTTATATTGTTTAATTAGGTATGATAATACAATCATTGAAATTGAATGATTGAATATAACTTTCAAATAAATTTCCCGTACTACACGAGTGCCACCTAGTGTAATTTAATTGCACTGTGTCTATAATCTTCTCGCAAGTGCAAGCAATAAGTTAAAAAAGTTTTACCGCAATCACAGAATAAATAATAGTATTACGTACAAAAGTTGCACTCCTTTGATGTTGACTACTTGCCGACGTTTTTATAACCTACATAATTATTATTAATCAGATAAATCGCGCACGCAAGCTAAATAAAACTTTATCGCTGCGCGCGAATATTTAAAAATATTTAAAAATTATTTAAAGCGGGTCAATAGTCTTCCGTTTCCCTTAAGCGAAAGGGTTTGTGTAACTGACGTTGAGTACATGCATTTTTCTATCATGTTCGTCTAACCCAGCAACAAGTTCGATTTCGATGATTCTTTTTTTATTTGAATGTTGGTGCTTTTCAAGTGGTCCCATATGTAATTTCATCAAGGCCTGACTAGTAGTTTTTGAGTTATTGTTAATAATTTATATAGATCATTCATTTTATGTTATGTTAGTATTTACAATATTAAAAAACTATAATAAAAAATTACTAAAACTAGTAACTTAATTAACATATAGGATTACTCTTCGCGGTATCGTGCCAAGAACGATGGCTGAGTTTCCCCGCTAAATGGCTATACTTAGCCTTTGAGCGAGAAAAGACCCAGCCCTCTTATCACCATCAGCAACGACCAGCCGCGGATGGAGTTCCTTTAGGAACTTCACCGCACGTTGACCACACGGACTGATAGTCTCTACAGCAAATGGCACAAATATGTAGTCATCTCTCAGTGACTCATATCTGCGCCACTTACTCAGTTCAGCTGCCTCTGATGCCGCACCGGCTCTAAACGAGGTACCCTTGAGATGAAAGGCCGCCAGAGTGTCTACGCAAGTAGCATCACACACTGGGGCTTTACCTATCTCCCAAGGGACCTATGTCATACCGTCGGGTCTCCTGCCATCGTCTCTAAATATTCCACAAGGCTGTAAAACTGAGGAAAAATTTATAGAGACAAGAGCCCTTCGGATGACATCGTTCAGAGAACCGTGCCGTGAAAACCTACCAGCACTTTTCTTACACGAAAGTCCGTGGAGTCCAAACTTGTCGACGCTGCTACCACGGGGCTTCTGATGAGGTTGACAAATCGCCGCTCCTAGTCGGATTCCTACGACGATGCGCAAGCTTTTGTAGGTATGCTGCGCACACACATATGTATAATTAGTAATGTTGTACCTATCTACCATATATATGTATACTTAATAATATTGTACCTCTCTACTTAGTACTAAGATTTTCATTCAGTCAGCCAGTAGCTAGTTGCCCATCAACTGTGTTACACGCTCCTCTATAATAAATATGTCGTAAAAGTTGTGCAATATTTCATTATGGTCACCCGTAGAGACCCATATGGAGTCAGCTCCTAAACTTTCCACATCAAGTAATGTGCCAAGATTACTTGATGGTAACGCATGTAACCAGTGACTAGATTCCTTAGTCGAAACAGCTAGAAGGGGTGCCTTATCTTGATCACTATGGAAATTATGAAACGTATCTTTCTGCACGCCCTGTACCAACGGAATATCCCAATGTTTTTGTTGGTTAACTTCCAGTGGAGCATCTTCATCAGGACAGAGCGTTTGCCATGTCTGCCCAGCCTCCGTAGCAAAGCACACATCTACTTTATTATTTAAAATTATGTTACATAAGTCACTGAAACTATGCACGAAGCAAAGAAAGCATGCAATAAAGATTTCTCACACCAATACCACCAAATTTTAAAGGTAAATTAGCTTGAGTCCAGGCTATTGTATTTATAGTTAAATTTAGAATTTTTTCTATAGCTATTTTAAGATTATTATCAATATCTTTTAAAATATCCGAACATTTCCAGATTGGACTCGAGCGGAGTAAGTATGTAAATCTGGATACAAGAAGACAATATTTTAAAATAGTAAGAGCTATGTGGGGGTTTCATTTATACAATTTATCAACCTGGTTTAAGGTGACACTAGTCGACATTATTTCTATAGAAATTTTGGAGGGATATTACTCCGCTGTTTACATCCAAAGTTAAACATGATATCGTTTTGTCTCATTATGAGTTTTGTCTGTACGGAAACGGGCTACCAAACATTCGGTTTTTATTGCTAATTTTAACACAACTTTGGGCGTAAGTTAGTTATAAAAGAAGTGTAAAATTTCCAAAACAAAGTAGTACCGACAAAGTTCAATTATCAAAGACTCCTTTTTCCAAAGGCCTTTTCGTATTTTTTTACGCGCGAGTTTTACAGTGAACTATCGTGCATCTTACTGAATAATATTCCCCCGGTGCGGAGGACGCGACGCTCACGCACACATGCATTCGCGGTGACGCGCACTTATTCGAGTTTTATTAGAAACGAAGTTTTGCTATTTTGTTATTAGGACGCCAAATGGCATGGAAAATGATATAATTGAAAGAGATGATGCGTTTTGGACGACAGACAAAATTTTAATATTTTCGTCTGTAATGTAATATAATTATAAAAGTAAAAAAGTAAAGTTTATATACGATTACTATATAAAGTTGCTACATTTTCATTGGTGCCGGCGGGGATCGAACCCGGGTTGCTCGCGTAATGTGATACTTACAGCGAGCGCTACCATGGCTCTCAACGAAAATGTTATAAATGAATAAATAATCAATAAAGATTTACAAAACAGTTTAATTATTTATTAGACGACTTTTACGGCGGACAAACTAGGGGTAGGTATATTATGTGGGATTATCATAGGTACCTACTGTTATTACCTAGATACGTACAATCTACAATACAACAAAATGTCACAAACCGTCGCCGCTTCTTGGATAGGTACGTCGGTACTAAGAAAACAATTTTGATGGGTCACTTGTCTTGATAAAAACCTGTGTTTACGTTTAGTGATATTGAGTATATATAAAAAAGTAAGAAGACAGGTAAGTAAGTATATTTGAAAACAATTTATAAGTAGGCAGAACTAATTACCATTATTATCTAAATATTATAAATGCGAAAGTTTGGACATTATTTATTCTGCGATTTGGATGTTTGGATGGATGGGTGAATGGATGTATGTTACTCAATCACGCCAAAACGGCTGAAGGGATCTGGATGATATTTTACTCAGATAGGTTATAGTCTGAATTTTTTTTTTTAAAAACCGTTACCCCCCACACTATGATTTTCTCCTGTATCGTGGAGGCAATTTACAAACATCCAGACCAGGAACAATTATTTGTAGGCCATACAAACACTTGTTCCGTGCGGGATTCGAACCCGCGGCCCCCAGCGCAACAAATAATTGCTAAGCCACTGCGCCACGGAGCTGTCAAATAACATATATGATAACGATTATTCAGGTATTTCGTTCCCGTGGGATAATTTTCGAGTTACACGTGTTCGAAGCCGAACTCTTGAGTGATCGCTGCATTACCACCCGGGGAAAACTAAACATAATAAAATAAGCAATCTATATTAGGTATCTATAGAGCCACAGAGGTATAATATAAAGCGATAACACAGATTTCTCACCAAGCATCGAGCGGCACACAGCGTAGGGCGGTATGTGTAATAATAATAGCTGTGCCCCGCGGTTTCACCCGCTTCATCACGTGTCCGAGATGCATGGCATGACAGTCATGTGAATTAGGTGTCAACCTAGTTCAAACATTTTATAATTGCAATCAAATATTTTATTTGATAGTAAGGTATGGAAAAATTGGCATAATTAATGGAGTACTTTTATTTTATCCGTCGGCATATTATGCGCGGTTTTTTTCCACTTTTAAAGAAAAACTTACAAGATACATAAAAAGTGTAAAGGCAAGAAATGATTCTTGATAAGTTTGCTATCAAGCTCTTATACTTATTAATCAATTAAACTTTCAAAATACCATAGCCACGTGAAATGAAATAGTTCAGAAATAAAGATGTAACTAATCATTGTTACGCTCACCCGGGAGATAGATAAAAAATACTCAAATAATTTTGTATTTCTTTTAGCTGCTAGCTGTTCCTCGCAACTTCGCCCGCGTTTAATTTAGGGTTTTAATTTTGTTGCACGGAAACCTAATAAATTTTCTAAAATTTAAGCAGCCTAAGTTACTTCTTATAACATGAACTATCTACTAGTGAAAGTCCCATCAAAATCGGTCCAGCCGTTTTGGAGATTAACCTGAACAAACAGACAGACAGACAGACAAAAATGTTAAAAATTGTGTTAATGTCATAAGTACCGTATACAACATGTAACAAAAACCATTTGGTTTCCGTTAAGTGCGTTGTCAGAGTCAGTATTCGAACGTAAAGAAATAACTTTTTTACAAAAAATTTGAAATTAAAAAAACTTATAATTAAAAAAAAATAATTTGCGAATTGTATGTGGTTTAATTACCTCTGCATTATCCCGAGAATAAGAGGATTGTGAAAGACCCCCCTTCATCGATGCTCGTGCCAGTTAGAGGTAATAAAACCACATACAATTTGCAAATATTTTTTAATTAAAATTATATTTTTTTATGTTCAATTTTTTGAAAAAAAACGTTATTTCTTTACGTTTGAATACTGACTCTGACGACATACTTAAAGGGAACCACAGGGTTTTTGTTACACATTGTATAATTTCATATGCAATTAGTAAAAAGCTGTTATTTTGACATTACAAACAAACACTTCGATTTTATTTATTTGTATATAGATAATGATTGAACTAACCTAACCTCGCCCATAGAAGCTTTCAAGCCAAGTATTGAATTATTTTAATTTCATATTAAAATAATATTCTATAATTATATATATATAAATTATAATTCATATTAAACTATATACTATATAAACATGCTATAAGGAACAAAGTTTAACTTCATAAAATTGTCTTGATGATGAAATAAAGATAAATATGCCATGCCTAATAATAACGCTCATAAATCACTATTTAATTTTAATTTTTTTGTCACAAAATGCCTAATTTGTGTCTTATATAATATAAGAAATAGATATATGGTATCGCGGACTTTTTTTAGACGGGGTAAAGATCTATTTATTTTTATTTATTTTTTTATATACCGACAGTCAGCTTGGCACCGCTGAACGGACTGCAGCACCGCCCAAATTTCGACGGAATCAAAGGCTTTCTCATAGTCCACATACGCCAGACATAGTGGCAAATTGTACTCTTCGGACTTTGCCGAAGGGTATGTATGTTGTCTATGGTGCTAAAGCCCTTTCGGAAACCGGCTTATTCGGGAGGCTGGAAGTCATCAAGTCTGCGCGCGAGACGATTCGTAATGACTCTCGAAAACAGCACGTAGACGCGGCTCAGAAGGGAAATCCGTCTGTAGTTCTTCAAGAGAGCGTTGTCACCTTTCTTGAAGAACAAGACCACCGCACTTCTGCTCCACGCCTCCGGTGTAATGCCACAATGGAGGACGGAATTAAAGAGCTTTTGAAGGACTTCCAGTACCGGTCTTCCACCCGCTTTCAGACGCTCCACTGTAATTCCATCCTCGCCTGGGGCCTTGCCGTTTTTAAGGTGCTGGAGAGCCATTCTAATCTTGCTCAGACTGACTTCCGGGATATCTTCGGAATAGTGTCGGATATGACTCGCTCTTGGATCTTTACTAACACTTGCGGGTGGCTCCAATGATGACGTGTACAGCTGCCAATAGAATCTCTCAATCTCACTCAAAATCTCAGGTGTCCCGAAAACGATGCTGCCACACTCGGTCTTCAGCTTTGACAGTTGGCTCTTTCTGGCACACAGATCTCTGGCAAAGACTTTAGAGCCTTGGTTCCGCTCGATCGCTTCTTCAATACAAGCTGTATTGAAGTTGCGTAAGTCCCGCCGCATGCATTTGGAGATCTGCCTGTTCAGTTCCTGTATGCTGTCAAATCTGTTGAAGAATATAGCTTCATCTCCCGTCTAACAACCATGAGATTAAGAGTGTGATCGGAGAGTTTTTGTGTTCTTCTGCGGCGGGTCTTATATGATATATGATGATAAGTACTACGCCGCAATAAGAATCAAATCCGCCTCTTTGACAGTAAAACAAAAGGACAATAGTCAACACACAAAAGGGCACTTAACGCGACGTTAAATTCAAGATTAACTTCTAAACAATTGGCGGGCCAAGCACTCGAAATGGAATGCGAGCTTCAAATTCCAAACCGTATCTCTACTAGGCGCTCGCGCCAGATTTCGCGTCACACAAACAAGTCAAATATTGCAAAATGCACTTCAAAACACAATCACTATATAATCAGTGCACTTACTTTCAAACGAACTTAATTTAATCAGTCAAATACAATACAAGCCTCTTGTCACGAAACGTACAAATTAGACAAACCAAACCGAGGCGGTTCTCACGAACCCAAATTCAGTAGCGAAGTAACGCGCACAAATCTAGACCATAAATCAAAACCCGGTCGCGCGAAACCTCTGCAGCGGTCAACCAAAATCCACTCACGGACTCGACCGCGGCCGTCAAGATACCGCTTGCCGTCAAGCCAGTTTTTTCACGTGGTAGAGCCATGCTGCGGCTATATTAGTAGTATAGTTGTAGCACGAATGGGTCGGCTCGACCGGGGAAGGACCACGCTCTCACAGAAAACTAGCGTAAAATAGCAGCTTAACGCTGCTGTGTTTCGTATGGTGAGTGTAGAGAACCGGAGACCCTTATTACTGGCAAAGAGGCATTCCATCTTAGTCCTCACGGGTGGCAACGCATCTGCATCTTGAGTCTTTATTGATGATAGATGTAGATGTCTATGGGTCACAGTAGCCACTTACCATCAGGTGGACTGTGTGATCGTTTGTCACCCTATCCTATAAAAAAAAAAAGCTACCGTCTCGCTAGCGCCGAGGCTGGCAAGCAACTATCCGCGGCCACGAGCGCCAAGCGCTGGGAAGCCGCACCACCTTTCCCTCTCCCCCGGCGCGCGTGACACATAACACCATCGGGTGACGAGCTAACTCGAAACGCGATTGGTCCGTCAAAATGACCATTTTTGGGCTTAAACAATAGATATAATATGGCCCCTAGAGGGGCGCCAATTAGATGCTGGGTTAGCGTATTTAATCCGCCTCTGCCTCCGGACTTGATAGAGTAACTTGAAGGTAACTCGACGAGGAGAACTAGATGTGCTGAGTTTGGGCACCTTTTGTTAGTTATGAATTTATGTTATGAAGAAACCTTACCTCCGGACTTGACGGAGTGATTTGAAAGTGTACTTCGGTGACTGCTGCTGGAACTCTTTAACGAGTAGAACTACAATATACTTTTTTTTAATTTTCAGCATTATGAGTCGTGCATTTTTGGATTTTCCAAACTTTTTTTAAATTGAAATTTAACATAAAATTATCGGAAAATTGGAAGTATAGTAATAACGTTATTAGTGAAAACTTGTGTGTATTTAAACTAGTTTAAAAAAAAATTAGATATAATAGAAAAGAATAATTTTTTATTCAATATTGATTATTACATAATTCTTATTGAAAATCATTTTTTATTTACCACTGGTTCGGAAAATACCTCTGTCCTGGGAAGAACCAGCAAGAAACCTAGCGGGACTTTTTTTGTCAAACATATTTCACTTAACAATAATTTCGTTAATACAATTTTTAAATGATTTTTTATAGAACCAGCATGGTGGCGATCACCTTATTCCCAGGGGTTATTTTCATTCCTGTATTCCTTGATATTATAATAACCCTTTTTGTACAGTTTTTCTTTAATAAAACTTTTAAACTTGTTTATTGACTAACTTTGAATATGTTCTGGAATTTTGTTGTAAAAGCGTATACATTGCCCCATAAATGAATTACTGATTATGTGGAGTCTAGTAACTGGTATTAGAAGCTTATGTTTGTTCCTAGTGTTTAAAGTATGCAAATCCTTATTCTTATTAAAGTTATTTATGTTTTATGTACATACATTACATTTTCGTCAAACGTCGCCGAGTACCGGAACAAACTTGTGTCTGAATTCGAGTCTTTGCTGGACAAAGTCTCGGATTGGGGGCGACTAAATCTAGTCCAGTTTAATCCTCAGAAGACACAAGTTTGCGCGTTTACCGCTAAAAAGAACCCCTTTGTCGTATCTCCTCAGTTTCAAGGCACTCCCCTTCTTGCCTCAGCCAGTATCGGTATCCTCGGAGTCGACATATCGAGTGACGTGCAGTTTCGTGGTCACTTGGAAGAGAAGGCCAAATTGGCCTCTAAAAAGCTTGGCGTGCTCAGCAGAGCGGGACAGTATTTCATGCCGGCACACCGCCTGCAACTTTACAAGGCGCAGGTTCGGCCTCACATGGAATACTGTTCCCATCTCTGGGCAGGGGCTCCCCAGTGCCAGCTCCTTCCACTTGACCGCATCCAGCGCAGAGCGGCTCGAATCGTCGACGACCGAGCCCTTTCCGATCGGCTCGATTCATTGGCACTGCGAAGAGATGTTGCATCTCTTTGCATTTTCTTTCGCATCTACCATGGGGAGTGCTCTGAGGAATTGTTCGGATTAATCCCAGCCGCCAAATTTCACGAACGCACATCGCGGCAGAACTCCCGATACCATCCACACCATCTGGATGATTGGCGGTCCACCACTGTGCGATTTAGAAGATGTTTTCTTCCTCGCACAACTTCCTTGTGGAATAGTTTACCACCAGGGATTTTTCCGGACCGATACGACTTAGGGACCTTCAAGAAAAGAGCCTACTCCTTTTTAAAAGGCCGGCAACGCATCTGCAATTCCCCTGGTGTTGCGGTTGTTCATGGGCGGCGGTAGTCACTTACCATCAGGTGAGCCGCATGCTCGTTTGCCCCCTCTCCTATAAAAAAAAAAAAAAAATTTTCATAAATATATTGCGATGCCAAAGTTAATATGTTTATTTTTTTAAATTTTTGTCTGAGGGACTCTTTATAACTTAGGTTATAAATCGCCCGAACGGCTCTCTTTTGAAAAACAAATATAGCTTCAATATCAGTCGCATTACCCCATAGCAAAATTCCATAAGACATTACGCTATGAAAGTAACTAAAATACACTAATCAAGCTGTCTCAACATCTGTGAGACTTCTAATCTTTCTTACAGCATATGCTGCAGAACTAAGTCTGCTTGCTAATTTAGATATATGGGGGCCCCATTGAAGTTTCGCGTCAATAGTAATACCGAGTAAAACAGTGGTATCCACAAGACTCAACTCCTCCTCATTCAATATACAGTAGATATAATCATATTATATGTAATTTTTTAATGTGCTTAAGGCATGCACAATTGGATTTACCAATTTTGTTTATTATGACAATTCTGAACCCCTTAAAAGTATGAAGGGAAAGTCGAATCATAATTCGCGTCGTACTTATCAACTTAAAGCCTCTAATTAAAGAATTAAAAAACAATAGCTCAGTGCATAATGGACTTCCGCAAAGTAACGCCTGATTCTATTAATTTTCCTACATTTATTTGAAAATATCCAAAATTGAATGTGAACTTTAATAAATGTAGTTATTTACTCGTATTTTTCAAAACTGCAAAAAAGTATGTCAGTATTATATTTTGAACTTAATTATTAAATTTGGCTGGTCTTTGAAAAATAACCCTGTATACATAGATACATGACATAATATTGTTTACAATTGGTTAGGAGTATGAGCACCAATGTTGTAAATAAATACTTATTCAACAAAATTATTAAAATTGTTTGATTTTTCTTCATCTAGAATACTTTCTAATTCTTTAAATTATTTGCAAATCTATCTCTTATGGGCGTTTAGCATTATGTAATCCTTTTTAATCCTTTTTTTGTTAAATAAGCTTAGCTTACTTAAGGAGATCCTAATGAATATATTATAAATATAACAATAAAAAAAAGTATGAAAGAAAATCAATTTTAAATTATTTTGAAAAAAAAATTAAATACTTTTCAACTTCATCGATTTACGTTTAATTTTAAGTTTTTAATGTGTCAAAAATACTAGGTTAAACCTGAGATTAAATAAAATGGAAAATCAACATCGGTATTTCTTAAAATTAATTTTAGTAACATCAACTAAAGATAGAAGTCTGCTTAAAACACTATGTATATAGTATGTAGTAATAATTAGAGAAACATAAAAACAACAAAGTAAAACTATTACGGTTGTTTTGGGATAGAAAATTAATGAAATATTGATGAAAATCGTTAAATTTCGTACCATACCAATATACCTCCGTTCGGTACTTTATTTAAATTTTTGGCTAAAATATCTGATTTATGTCGTTGTGAGCACATAACAGCACTTATAATAAAATTCTATTGGTTTAAGTGTAATAGGCAAAAAGAAATTAGTAATGTAAATTATTAATAACTGTGCAAATAATTTATAATAGTTTGAGCAATTACGGATTTGAATTGAGCATTTTGTGATCAATTAGGTGCATTTATTCATTTAAAAAAAAAGTTCATTGGTTTACGTACAATAGACAAAAACAATTTGTATTTAATTATTGACAACTGATTTAATAATTAGTTAATAGTGTGAGGAAAAGCGGATTTGAATTAAGCGATTTGTGAGCAATAAGGATATATTATTCATTAATATGAGCTGTTATACTTCCCAGCCCAATTTTTTGTGGGGTATTCTGGTGGCGCCGATAACAGAAAAACACGAACAGTCGACAAACGTGTGTGTATTTTATTACTTTTACTTATCTTCACGCACAATCCCTGACGGTGTAGCCAGAGGGAACAGATCGCCAAGTGTCACGATCCTTACATACCTCTTTCGCTTCTTTCAGATTCATTATTTTCTTCATACATGCACGTCTAGGTATCCGAGTACTCTTGACCCTCCCCTCTTCGAGCAATTTGCTCACATGGTCTTCGAAAGTTAGTCTCGGTCTACATCGACACCTTTTAATATTTACTTTCGCGCTATATATTTTCTTCACCATTGTATTTTATTTATTTTATAAATTATAAATAAAAATTAATATTGTATAATAGTTTTTGTTTAATGTTATGAACCTAAACAAAGATTGGAGAATCTAATATACAAACAGTAACAAATACACCTCGGGTAACTTTTGAATGACTCAACTTGACTAGTTGGGGTTATGTTTACACAATGTATTTGTAGGGGAAGGATTGTGAATTGTAACATTCTACATATAATTGATGTGTAGGATGTCGATGTTGATTATATCTACGTTACGGGATGTGGTAATTAAAACTGTGTCCGAATCCGTAGAGAGTGTTTATTTCACTAACTATACTAAGGAACAAAATGACATCTTCTTTTCAGCCGAAATGTCCCCCATGCAATAAAGGCTGTGATGATAACTCCGACTATATTGTACAACACATAGTTGTGTGTGTCATGTGTAAGTGATTGTACACTCAGCGTTTCTTGCTGTTCTTGACCTCATCAATATTGTTCTTCAGCTCTTGCAAGGCGTTTTTATGATCTTCAGGAACAAATGTATGATTGAAGTCTGTCAGTATGTGGTTCAGGCTTGATTCGCGCATGTACATTCTTTTTTCTCTGCCAGTTAGTTTCAACTCGCTGTGATAGTCGTTGCAAACATGAGTGATGAAGTTTTATCCCTTGAGCATACACCCAAGACCGAGTGATATAATCTTCGTACCGTGTAAATGCTGTGACGTCACTCCAGTTGGGCAGAAAATGCGCATCGTGCAGTCTTCGCAACAGGAGAACAGCCACGCGCCACGATTGTGTAATCGCACCCACCTGTCCTTGCAATCCAATACTCTTGTGTGGCAAGATGATAAGTCGCCATTGTTTCACATTTGTGCTTCACATAATGTATGCTACCTTGATGTTGTAAATAGGTTGATTAACGCACGCTCCAATCGCAGTTGCGATCTGCAGCTGCACGGCAGCACCGTGTTTGGCGCTATGGGTCGGCAGATTTCGACAGGATGCGGTCTTTGTTTGCATTCTACCCTTGAGGGCTTTGGGTTTGCTTCTCGCCGGATGATCCCAACGTTGTTGCTGATTTTGTCGCTGATGTGGTACTTTGGGGAATGGAATTATTTATTCCATTATCTGTGGTGCCTATCGGAGGCAGAAATCAGCCATGGTTTGGACACTCCTCTAAAATTGCACACGCTATAAGCAGGAGTGGTACAGGGCCTGGGCTGATGCATCGATGTCCCGGGATGTAAACACCAGCGCTCTTAAAAATAATTATAATTCTGCCTCCAGGTCTTCCAAAAGTGTCATTGCCAAGGCAAAGTCAGAGCACATCGGCAGAATTGTCGAGAAACTAGTTCGCCTCCCTTCGCGAACACGTGCATTCTGGTCTCTCGCCACGGCTATCCAAGGGAACTTCTGTCAGCCATCTCTGCCATCTCTGCACAGGGCGGACGACTCACTGGGCCATGACGCAAAGGAGAAAGCTGATCTTCTAGGCTCTCTTTTTGTTTCCAACACGACTCTAGATGACGGGGGGAACACATCGCCGACCATCCCGCGGTGTCAGTTCTTCATGCAGGAAGTGCTGTTTACACAGTGCTCGGTGCGTAAAGCACTCCTCTCCCTGTACGTCAACAAGTCGAGTGGGCCTGATGGCGTCCCACCTATTGTGCTGAAGACGTGAGCTCCAGAGTTGGCACCAGTTTTAATGCGTCTTTTTCGGTTTCATCGGATTTCATGCCGGCACACCGCTTGCAACTTTACAAGGCGCAGGTTCGGCCTCACATGGAATACTGTTCCCATCTTTGCGCAGGGGATCCCCAGTGCCAGCTCCTTCCACTTGACTGCATCCAGCGCAGAGCGGTTCGAATCGTCGAGGACCGAGTTTTTTCCGATCGGCTTGATTCACTGGCATTGCACAGAGATGTTGCGTCTCTTTGCGTATTTTATCACATCTATCACGGGGAGTGCTCTGAGGAATTGTTCGGACTAATTCCAGTCGCTCAATTTAACCATCGCACATCGCGAAAAAACTCACGATATCATCCATATCATCTGAATTATTGGCGGTCCATTACTGTGCGATTTAGAAGAAGTTTTCTCCCTCGCACAACTTCCTTGTGGAAACCCTTACCACCAGAGATGTTTTCGGACCGATACGTAGACGTAGAGAACTTCAAGAAAAGAGCGTACTCCTTTTTAAAAGGTCGGCAATGTATCTGCAATTCCGCTGGTGTAGCAGTTGTTCATAGGCGGCGGTAGTCACTTACCATCAGGTGAGCCGCATGCTCGTTTGGCCCCTCTCCTATAAAAAAATAATAGCACATAACATTTTGTTTTCTTGAAGGTTTAAACATAATGATCTCGGTCTTTTAAGGGCACTATCATGTCCCTTTTTAGGTTTACAGCCAGTTATTCAGAAGTGAGTACTATAGTTTTCTCTGAATGATGCCGTTAAGTTCGTATTGTTCGTTGTTTGTTAAATGTAACTTTACTTCGAATATTAGGTATGCACTCGTTAAGCGCACGTGCACTCGCGCCAGCTTTTACAGGCTTCGCGTACAATGGCGTGTATTCACTCAGGGTAGCGTTAACTCAGTTGGTAACTGACCGGAGATGATGTTAAGCTGCTCTTCAAATTGGTTAGGCTTGATGAGATGGGTGTCAACTCTCCCGTCTTTCCCGTCAGTTGCTACGTCTAGAAGGTGCTGTTGTATTTGTCGTACGTTTGAATACAGGCAATTGCGACAAATATGTAGTTGCGAAATTGATCTCATTTTGTCTACGTGAAATATCTTGAAACGACTTGCAGAAGATTAAAATATGATTATTTTTGTACAACGGGCAATTTTTTTCTGTGCTTGTATGATACGTTCGAGAAAACTACGCATAATAATGTTGTTAATGTTTGACTTGGTCAAATTGTTTGACTTGTTAGACGTTTGTCTCTTCTTTTGAATATTTTCAAGTGCAGTAAACTTGTTTTCCAAGAAGTTTATCAGCTCATCCTAGGAAGGTAGCTCTCTCGAAGCCTTTCTGATCTCCATGTAGGCTGCATACGTGTCGGAGTCCTACTTGCCAGTAAGAATGTGCACCATGATCAGATCCCAAGTCATTGTGTCGATGCCCAGATTGTGAATAGCATGTATTGTCTCGACACTTGTATCATGTATCTTTTTTAGCTCGTATGCATTCTGTGTTTGCAACGCTGGTTGTCCCATAACGGTTTCTATATGTTTTGTATACAAAAGTTGTCGGTTGTTGTACCTATGGGTAAGTATCTCCCAAGAGGTGTCGTAATTATCAGCTGTTACTGTAAGATGCTGTACGATACGCTCCGCCTGGCCATTAAGTTTGCCCTTGAGGTGCTGCATCTTTTGCGTTTTTGTCAACATGACATTGTTGTGGATGGCTTCACATTAGAGGTCCATGAATGTAGGCCACTGGGTATAAGTAACAGAGAAAGAAGGAATCTCTATTGTAGGCACTTGCTGGTTCTGTCGAGATATTAAGTTGAGCTTACGATTTAAATCCCTTTTTGTGGTTGCGTACAAGGTTTCGTATGCAGAAAACTCTTTTTCGTAGCCTACATCACCGCCAGAAGTCAGGTTATCGATTTGTCAGTAGAGCTCGTCGATCAGTTTCAAGCGAGACTGTAGCGAATTCAGTTTGTCATAAATTTCCCACTTTACTGTTAACTCTTTGGTCTCGATGTTTTTAATCACCCTGGAGAGCGCCCGGAAATTAGTGCGTTGTTGGCTAATAAACTCATCATACCTTGATGGTACTCCAGTTGTTCTCTGTTGTTGAAGTAGGTTCTCCATAGTTTGAGAACGAAGTTTTAAACAGTTGGTTTCAGATACGTATGACTGTAACTCTTACCGCAGTGTGCATCTCAATCAAGCTGGTGGGATCTGCTTGTGGGAGGCCAGCGACCAAAGTTCCTCTACAGAGTGAATCACAATTACACTTATTTTTAAGTTTTATTTATTTATATACACTTTCTGTTGAACTACTGTGGACACAAAATACAAATCACAAAATACCAGCGCGAAATAGTAGCTTAATTATGCTGTGTTTCGTATGGTGAGTGCAGGGAACCGGAGACCCGTTTTACTGGAAAAGATGCATTCCATCTATGTCCTCACGGGTGACAACGCATCTGCATTTCAATTCCCAAACAAAGATAGATCGCAAATGAGGATGGATGTAGATATCTATGGGCTACAGCAACCACTTACTATCAGGTGGACTGTGTGCTCGTTTGTCACCCAATCCTATAAAAAAAATGTAATTTGTAGGTAGTAGTTCACGTAGATAGCTCGAAGGACCAAAATGTAGAGGAAGGATTGTGAATTGTCGATATTGGTTATACCTACGTTACGGGATGTGGTAATTAAAACTGTGTCCGATTCCGTAGAGAGTGTTTATTGCACTAATAATATTTATAAATAAAGTGTAATATATATATAAATACTTATGAATTTTTTGTGATGAAATATCAGCATATTTCCTAAATTTGAATTTCCGAATTTGAACCTCGCATTCCATTTCGAATACGTGGCCCGCCAATTGTTCGGAAGTTAATCATGAATTTTACGTCGCGTTAAGTGCCCTTTTGTGTGTTGACTATTGTCCTTCGTTTTACGTGTCAACGAGGCGGATTTGGTTCTTATTGCGGCGTAGTACTTAATATCGTACGAAAGAACCTTAGTGTGTGT
The DNA here is from genome assembly GCA_963668995.1 of Parnassius mnemosyne. Taxonomy (NCBI): domain Eukaryota; kingdom Metazoa; phylum Arthropoda; class Insecta; order Lepidoptera; family Papilionidae; genus Parnassius; species Parnassius mnemosyne. The sequence continues at coordinate 32,201,987 of CAVLGL010000086.1, forward strand.
GTGGAACGCGGAACTTTGTCACCCAAGAGAAGGTCGCGTTCGGTTTCTAGAATTAATTTGTGCTAAATGAACCCGGAATATTTAATATTCAACTTTGAACTACTGTTCGTTACTTGTGTCGGGTATCACGCGTTTGATTTACGACGAACATTGAATTAGTTGAGTTGAAGTTAGTTAAATGGACAATAAAGTTGATAGACTGAAATAGTGACATGAAGAAGGAAATTGTTCAGTGGTGACGCCTGTGGGAGTGATGCAGCATAGTGGGGCAGCATGGAAACCAGCCGCTGCCCGGTCACCTCAACTGGGCCAGGTCACCTACACTTACACACTAACATACACCACTTTACAAGTACCTACTCTACCTACGGCCTGACCGAGCCTTGGGGCGGTCTTGGATTCGGATCCAGGTAAGTACTATTTGTTCTCCTAGCCTTCTCCCTATTGTGTAGTATGATAAGTCATTTGTCCAAATAGCCCGGCCAATTTTATGGTAGCAGGAGCGCGGTAGATTGATTTTCAATCACGCCCGGCCGCAATTTTTAGTAGTAATAACTTGGTTGATTGGTTTAATTTGTGTCTTCAATCTCACCCGGCCGTAATACGTAATAATAAAATTCTTTTCCTTTATTGCTTGCTTCCTTTATTTGTTAGCGGGTAGAATTAAAAGCCGCGTCGTTAGGCTGCGCAAGCGGGAGTTTGTTAGGGCTAGGTACGCGTCGGGTAGGTAGATGGTTGTTATCACGTAATTGGATAATTATCGTTGTCGTATAATTATAGTAGATTGATTGTCGAGGGGTCGGTTGTCTGAGCGAGGCATTTTTGCTGATCGACTGTGGTGTGCCTTTATTTGTCTTGTAATTTGTATTTAATTTAATAAATAGTTATTTGTATTTGTGTAATTTGTATTGAACTTGGTTTGATAGGAACTGTATTTGTTATTTGTTAATTAATTTGTATTTGAGCCGCGTAGTAATTTGTATTTAGAAGTGATGCCGTCGCGCTGCCAGGACTATCACCATGACATTTTGTGTCTGGGTGCGAACGGCGTTTCCTCTCAGGGGTCTTCTAGGCCCCCACCTCCCATGGGCGGGGGCGCTCAGCCGCGCCCCCTGTCGGGGGGTTGTTCCCCCACGGGCGGGGGGGCTGTTGCCCCCCCCCCCCCTTAGTGTGTTGAGAGGGACTTCACTGTCACTCAGCGGTCAGCTAGACCCTTATCACCCCCGTCAGCTGAGTGGCCGCGGCTTGCGTGCTACCGTTCCCCCTTTGATGCATGCAGCCCCAGCTAGGTAGCTGTCGTCCTAGCTCCCACTACGGCCATCTCCACTAATTTGTTGAACAGTCCACTTGTCAAACTGTTCTAGTGCCGACGGCCTCAGTGAGGGTGTACAACCCGAGCGTCGATTATTTAACGGGACGCGCTCTATTGGATTCGGGTTCACAACGCGGTGGCCTCCGCTTGGTTGTTGGGAAGACCAGGGCTCCTCTGGAGCGTTGAATCGCGCTGTCAGGGACTATAAGATTTAGTTTGGTCGAGCACTTAATAAATGATGCATTAAATTAGAATTAAAAACAAAAACGCATCTCCGTCGCGTTATTGGCGAAACTATTTTGACATTTGAGGAACTTGCCACTGTGTTCTGTAAAATGGAGACGGTACTCAACTCTCGGCCCTCTCGTCCGATCCGAATGATTTGGAGGTTCTAAACCCGGGCCACTTCCTGATTGGCTAGCCGCTTAACGACCTGCCCGAGTACCCCTTCAGGGAAATAAACTCTTCGCGGTTGAGCAGGTTTGACCTGCTGCAACAGATGACTCAGAGTTTTTGGCACCGATGGTCTCTGGAGTACCTACATCTTTTGCAGCAGCGCGTTGAGTGGTCTGACAAGACGGACCTTCCTCGGGTTGGAGACCTCGTGTTAGTTAAAGAACTGAAAGCTTTGCCTTTGTATTGGCGCCGTGGGCGCATTGTTAAGTTGTCGTATGGACAAGCTGCAAGTAGCATTCAGAAGTTCATCGTTTTACGACAAAGTGAGACGCGCTAATTGAAGAAGGGTAGTGATATTGTGCAACACCCTCCTCTTGAACATTAGCAGTGAGATAGTGCATATTGCAGTGAATGCGAAATTATCGTTGTCTCTTACAGTTATTTCGCCACGCCCATTGACCAATACGTGAAATGCCATTGTATTTGTACTGAGTATTAAAATTCAATTGCCAACGGTTTTAGGCCTAAAACTTTAAAAATCAACAAATTAGGCCTATTTATACCCTTAATTATATCATTATGTCACTTCAGCGTACCCCACCTAATTTTACTGAAAGCTGAAACTAGCTGAAGAACGCATTTTAACCCAAGATTCAGATACAACATCCGAAAAAAAATATTCTGATGATCCAGAAAACGATAAGTATATTGCCAAAAGGTTTAAGCGAAGACACAGGGATATGGTTAGTTATGAAATTAAAGAACTGCTAGATGATTTAAAACAACAACAAACTGCGAAATTTAATAGCTTGGAATCCGATATGTCAACCTTAAAATAATTAAACTTGGAAACCCAAAAGTCGATTGATTTTATGGTTCAAAAATACGATGATTTGTTACTAAAAATTAATAAAGATTAGCAGGAAAACTCAGAATATCAAGACAGAATTAAAATGTTGGAAACTAAAATAGAACATCTAGAGCGAAATGCCAAAACTTGTAATATCCCAATAACTCAACCAAAAAACCAATCTTCGTTATATAAAATTGTAAGAGATATTAATGAGGTTTTAAATGTGCCCTTACATGTGTAATCGCTGTGCGCATACCCCGTGTATGGGCGTGTGCTCTCAATTCGATTATATACGCGTACCCACTGTATTTGAGCGAAGTTGTGATAAGATGCTTCAGTGTAAAAAGTGTAAGCTATTCTTATCATTGGCAAAGGACGAAGTTATTAAATGCAAAGGTTATTGTGAAGGAATATTTCATAAAAAGTACCTAAATATTAAACAGCTCCAACAGAGAAATGAGCTTTGCGATGGGTGTTTCAAGACTGATAACAGTCCGAGAATGCAACAGCCCAAGATAATCATCCAAGATGTCAGTAAAGCTACGACGGAATCCGTATTAACAGAAGTTAACAATAAATTAGAAATAATCTTTTAGATTTTTTTTATAGGATAGGGTGACAAACGAGCACACAGTTCACCTGATGGTAAATGGTTGCTGTGGCCCATAGACATCTATATTTTTGTCTTTATAGTTTGCGAATAAAAATGCAGATGCGTTGTTACCCATGAGGACTAAGATGGAATAACTCTTTTCCAGTAAAACGAGTCTCCGGTTCTCTACACTAACCATACGAAATACAGCAGCATTAAGCTGCTATTTTACGCTGGTATTCTGGGAGAGCGTGGTCCTTCCTCGGTAGACTGAAATGTCATTTGATACAATATTCAATATTCTCCATCTGGTAATGCATCTTTGCTACACTCGAAAAACACAAGAGATAACATGCACTTACAATTCACTTAGGTACTGGAAAATAACGCTTATGACTAGAATATATAATAAGCTATGCGAATTAGACTACTTTTGAAAACAATTTGAACATAATATAATAAATAATGATTATTGTTACCTTGCGATGCGTAGACGCATTTGATCGGTCCTGCATCTTGCGTTCTACAGCTCTTTTTGGTATTGTAAGCACTTAAATAGTATTTTTGGTAGAAATATTAGTATATTTTCTGAAATATTATACAAAAAAGTTTGAAAATTCATTTGAGAGGGTCTCGGGATTTTCTAAAAGTTGAACGTTTCTAATTGAACACAGTACTAAGAATAGGGTTAAATATGATAGATACTTTTGCTTATAAACCTTCAACTGCAAATATTCCAGGTTCCTGCAAAACATAAAGAGACATTCCTCGCTCCCGATTTCTGGCCCTCTGGGGTAGTGTTTCGCCGATACAGGGACGCGCCAAAGAAAAAAGTTCCCTAAATAGTGTTAAGTTATGTCTATATTTTATATATATTTTTAGGTTAAGGTATATATTGCTATGGGCCAATGTTCTTATTTTTAAGTCCATCATGCCTGAAATAAAGTTATTGTATTGTATAAGGACCAGGACGAGGATTTTCAAGACGTTCACGGTTTGCCAGATATTTCTTAGTTCAATATCATCTCGATACCTCCAATTTACACTACGCCAACTAGGATTTTGTAGGTTTGCAGGAGCTCTTAAAGAAAAAACGTTCAAATTTTTTTATTATCACACCATTAATATAAATGATATTTAGATAATTGGATTTTAAATTATTTTGAAAATTTTAAAATTAGCTCTAGTTAGCGGAGTTTAAGACGGGAAAATGTCATTTGATATTCCTTTACAATCCGCCAAGTCACAGTTAGCGGAGCGTATCTCGGAATTTGAGAGAACACAAAAATCTTAATTAAACCCATACTAGGATATAATTACGTATTTATTTTAAAGTACATCCAATAATAGGATTATTTTAGTGTTTCAACTAACATACATTGATAAAATGTTCTCTTATTTCTAAATTTAAAAAGTTAGCGTTTTGTAATCGGGAAAGTAATAATCTCAACTACAGTGTTACATGCCACTAACATTTAATAGCGTAGAATAACACGACCAGTGTTAACAGTTAGCGTTTTGTTTGACACAAGATATCAATAAAATCGAATGGTTTTCCGATATTATATATTAAAATTAACAAAATTAGTCAAAATAATATTATTGTCAATAATACAAATATACTAAATTAACAAAATTAGTCAAAATAATTTTATTGTCAATAATACAAATATACTAAATTATCAAAATTATTTATTCAAATTCAAATTCAAATTCATTTAATTTCAGACAACAAAGATCCATGGGTTAGTATTACATTATCGCTTATAAACTAAGTGTTAGTACTTATAAAAAATTTAATTAAATTATATTCAAACTAAAATCATATTAATTCAAATTAAATCAAATCAAATCAGAAATAAAATTAGATTAACTTAAATTCTAATTTGTCATGTACCTGAGAGGCACTCCGTGCGGTCGACACCTAGAAGAATAACCATCCTCTGTATGAGTCATCGTTCGCACGAAGTGCCTCACAATAGGCGCATGCGGATCATCTGCCACCGTTCTCAGGATGCTGTTGTCACTTCTCCGTATCCTTCCTATCAGCGACGCTACTTTTTTCCGAACTATGGCATGAAAACCATCAGTTCTGGTCTGCGCAAACATGCCAGAAGCACTACAGAAGCGGGGGAGTGCCAACATCATCCTGAAAATGTTATTGTACTGGACTCGCAGGGTGTTTAACGATTTTTTGGCATACCTAATCCACAGACCACCCGTGTACAGACCCTGGCAATACGCTTTAAATAATGTTATCTTGACCTGGTCCGAACAGCGGGCAAATCTACGAGCCAACATATTGCCGCGCACCGCCAAAGCCCTACGCTCCCTCTCTATGTCTAGATCATCCCTAAGGTCGTCGGCAAGAATATGCCCTAGGTATTTAAACTGATAAACCCGCTTTAGCTCCGATCCATTTAAGTTTATTGCAGGGATAGATTCCGGACACCTGCCAGCGACCCTAAAGACCATGTATTGACTTTTTTCAGTGTTGTATACGAGACCATGCGAGGCAGCGTAAGTCTCGCAGACCTTCAACATCTCTCTTATCGCATTTACAGTGGGACCCAGCAACACCATGTCATCCGCATAGCTGATGCTATTGATACAAACACCACCACCATTATAATTAAACTTTTTTTGTAGAGGGTAATAAACCTAAATTGGAAATGAAAAAAATGTTTTTATAGTTCAATAGTAAATATTAAATTTTAACCTTATATACTAATCACTGTATAAACGTAATTGTTTAATAATATAGAGATTAATCAGAACAATTGTTGTGAACTAGACTAACAAACATTATTCTCAACACATTTTCATATTTTTAATTAAAACAAAAGAATTAGAACAATCTCAGTTACAGTCAAGATACAAATAAAATTAATATCAACAATTTTATGAAATACACACGTGACTAAAACATTTTAAATTATAATAATCGCTTAAATTACTGAAAGTATTTAGGAGCTCAATCACCATGTTTCACAGCATAACTATGAACTTACAAAATAATTATTCTGAATAAAAAAAAAACTGAAATAGTTACGAAATAAGGAAGCAAATTCGCTTCCATCAAGTTCGTGATCGACCTTTGCCACTGGTAAATTCTTATAAAAATTATGATATTTCTGAGGTACGACATTATTATCACGGAATTATCTGCTGACTTTCAACATCACCTTAGCTGCATTTATAACGTAACATTCCTATATTTTCTGGAGAAGCCCCGATCTTTTTGACTTTATTCCAAGAAACATTATCATTAGAAACAATTTTTGTCCATTTTTTTTGTAAATTACCTTTTTTAATCTAAGATTATATTTTGATTTACTTCTATGACATTATAGGGCTTATCATTTACCTTTGCCCATCTTACTAACGAATACCATTCATCTGGCGAATAAATTTCCCTTCCTTTGGCTGATTTTTCGATCAGAGCATGCACCGAATAGCCTTCGTTTTGTGTATGTCCCTTCTCCATGAAGCGATGATAAATTTTAATTTTCAGATTAATTGCCGCTAACAAGTACATTTAGTAAGCTATCTCTTTATTGTTTTGCCCCCCGCAATTATCTGACCATAAATATATTTCAGTAACTCCCTTTAAAGCTAGTTTAGTCAAGAAATCATAAATAAAACTAAAGAAATTTACCCCTCTCTTTGCGGTTTGTTCGTTCCACATTTTTTTATATAAGATAGGGTGACAAACGAGCACACAGTCCACCTGATGGTAAGCGGTTGCTGTGGCCCATAGACATCTACATTTGTCCTCGTCTGCGTATCAAAATGCAGATGCGTTGTCACCCGTGAAGACTAAGATGGAATGCCTCTTTTCCAGTAAAAAGGTTCTCCGGTTCACTACACTCACCATACGAAACACAGCAGTGTTAAGCTACTATTTTACGCTGGTATTCTGTGAGAGCGTGGTCCTTCCTCGGTCGAGCCGACCCATTCGTGCTACAACTATACTACTCATATAGCTGCAGTATGGCTCTACCACGTACAATGTACGAGTATGTAACAAAATGATTTTTTATGTGCTATGTCACACACAGTAAAATTATATACGTTTATCTTTCGTCTGTAATAATAAATACTAATGTTTCCATGTGGTTCGTTTAGTACTTTCTAAAAATAAAATACAATGCATGCAAATCTTGACATTCGTTACATTTTTGTAAAGCAGTATAAACAAAATCCTTACTTGTGCTAAAAATATTTAAAAACATAGTTTTGTATAACTTTTTCAATATCATTTCATTATCATTTGACTTTATTGGAAGATGATAATACAATGTATATAATCGACGAATACGTTACAACTTACATACATTTTCAAGATTTTCAAGACAAGTTGGCGGCGTATAGTTGCGCGGTTAGCACCCGCGCATCCCGAATAAACAGCGCTAAAACGAGTAGTCCAGGTGTATGTCGCGTGTTTGTCAAAAGTACATTTACTTGTAGTTATGTAATTTTCAAAACTTTTTTTATTTCTATAAATTTTTTTAAGAAATGTAGGGAGCATAATATTATTACTTTAATGAGTCATTTTACATTAAAACCTGAAAATGAGTAAAAATTGAGTTGGCGTAGTGTTAATTGGAGGTATCGAACTGAAGAACGTTACTAAAGCAAAGCTGCGTGAAAAGTTTGATGGCGTTGCATATTCAAGAAAAGAGCCTACTGCTTTTTAAATGGCTGGCAACGCATCTGTAATTCCCCTGGTGTTGCAGTTGTTCATGGGCGGCGGTAGTAATTTACCATCAGGTCAGCCGCATGCTCGTTTGCCCCTCTCCAATAAAAAAAAAGATATGATAGTCGAAAATGACATGAGCGGACAATGGGACTATCAACGTAGTATAAATAACAACATTCAAACCCGGACAATTACTTGTATACGGATTCGAACTCGCGGTCCTCAACGCCGTAACACATTGCTTAGCCACTGCGCAGCGGAGCCGTCATTAATTGCGCAATTTTTTCAAGTAATATTATTGTTTTGGCGGTGGGTGGAATCTAACGGCGAGCCAATTAGAAATATTACTGTGAAAGAAATGACTGAAATGAAATGAAAGAAATTTTAATAATTTCACAGATTTATTGCTTAACAAAAACTGGATCAAAATTCTGAAAATTAAAAATTATGGTAAGCACACCTGTGCGAACACTTACTTTACATACCTGTGGGAAGTAGGTGCTCAGTGTGAAGCAAATGTTTACGAAATTTATTGTTATGGTCTTGCAGGTGAACCAAAACCTATTACTTAGATCAGGCAAATGAAATTTACAAAGTCGAAAAAGAATTAGAAATTACATAGTTTATGATGGGATCGATATACCCATAGATTTTGAGAAATTTTTACTACGTTGAAAATATGTGATTCTGGTGACATTAACACAAAACTGATAATAAATGAAAAATATTAATATTTAAAATATTTGATATTCCTCCTAGCCAAGAATTTATTGTTGTGAATCATATTTTGGTATTAAGACGAACTTTAAGTTATTTTTGGTCTTAATAATATACTAATCTCATTTATATGTTAAATATATATGACGCATATGTGTCGATTGCTTAAGAAATTAGAATATCATAAAATACACTTATTAGCCTTATGCAGAAAAATAGAAACATTGCGAAAACGATTTTCACTGTATATATTGACAATTTTTTAAAATTAATTAATACGATAATTACTGTTTTACTACATTCTTCAGAATAAAGACATTTTATTCACTTTTTTCATAAAATCAGAATATTTTTATTATCATTATAAATTAAAATAAAAGTTAAACTTAAGTTTATCGACCAAATTGGCGATATATTAAAAATGGGCCATATCAAGAGTACCTTTAACCGACGAGCGTGTATGCGTAGGTATATGGATGTGGAGGAAGCGAGAGAGGTGTGTCAGGATCGTGCCAAATGGAAGTCCATAATCTCTGCCTACCCCTCTGGGTGACAGGCGTGAGTGTTTATGTTTTTTTTTAACTTAAATTTTTAATTCAGAATTTACTGCAAATTTAGTTTAAAATAAGTCCGAGTAAAATGTAGAAACTAGCACATTCGACAAAAATGCGTTGCCGGTGGAACGGATAAGAAAGTAGTATATGGCACATCCGATAATAATGTTCAAATAACATATCTTCAATTGTGTCATATACACTTTTTCTCTGCTTGTACATGAATATATACAAAAATTAAATAATACTTATAGATACTTGTTTCTAAATTACATTCAATTCAAATTTCAGACGTTAGACTATACAGGATATCTTTTTATCTACAAACAAAACTTCAAACCGCTTTCCGGAAAAATCGAATATTTGCAAATCCTACTTTCTTAATAGGGTCCAGCGATTCTAAGTCTTAAAGATTATTTTAACGCGTCATCCAATTTAGATGACGCGTAATGCAAATGGCACGTTCCCAGGTACGATATAAATACTAACTAAACTTCATAATTCTTAAAGTCATAAACCAAATGTTTCCGAAAAAGCCTTGTCATATTTATTTTCTAAGTACGAATTTTGTTTATCGTGTGGGCCGCCGTTTATCTATGGCTAGGTCTTCAAAACTGATATTGAGGTTTCTTATATATATTTTTTTCTAAACTGAATATTTTGCGCGATAGACACTTACAAAGTGGTAAAATGTGTGTCCTTCTAAAATAAGAGAATGATAAAATTAAAAAAATATATGATTTACATTACCATGTATACTTCCACCGAAAATTGGTTTGAACGAGATCTAGTAAGTAGTTTTTTTAATACGTCATAAATCGTAAATTTTGTTACTTGCTGCTACGGAACCTTTCATGGGCGAGTCCGACTCGCATTTTGCCGCTTTTTTATTTATAAAAGACCGCTAGCGATATATAGCCTATAGTTTGATAAGCTGATAGCAATCAGCTGTGGAGCATGCTATTGAATGGTAGTGATAGATGTTGCTTAAAAAGTTCGTAATATGCTATCTATGCGTATCACGCTGATATCACGTTACAAAAAAGTTTCTCCGTTTTCGCTTCTAATATTGAAAGAAGCAGCCTTACCTTCAAAATCCGCCAATACATGTGTAATCATGTAATAATTCGTTTTTTTCGCAACAATTTGCACACATATTTTTACCCTTTTTTCCACACTTTTTACAACTAAAGTCTTTAAACCGACACTTCAGTTTATTTTGACAGTAATATCTATTCACTCACACATTACACTCATTAATTGTATAGATTGGATAACCGATGTTACCAATTACGAAATCTGGTTAACCTCTCGCAATTATTACTGAAATTTATGTTTTCAATTCATTGAATTTTTGTCTTTAAATAACTAATTTCAATTTAATACTGTGAAAAACACTAATAACAGAACTCTTGACTTTTTTAAGTAACCTTAAGGATATAAATGTTTCTGAATGTCCATGTCCAATAAGTAAAACTGATCGTCATCATCCTGCTTTAGAAATAAATGTGAATATGTTAGTACTGCATTTGTTGAATAGTAGTTAATGACAACGTTTTGCGTTCTCCTACTTAAATATGAAATAATTAATTTAAGAGCATCACTTCTTACACCGTAGTGTTGAATTTTCCTGATTAATGTTTCATGGTGAGCACAATCGCAGGCCTTGGATAGGTCACAAAATATACCCAAAAGCATCGTGTGAATTCTCCCATGGATTAAATATATATTTAATCAGCTAAACACCGGCTTCAGTTGTAAGCGACCCCTTGTGAAACCGAATAAATTATTTATATTAAAGAAATTTAACATATGATCAAGAATATTTTTTTTTCAAAATCTACTAAGTGTTGGTAGTACAGAAATAGGTCTAAAATTGGCGGGGTCTAATGTACTACCAGATTTAAATAAAGGTATTACTTTACTATGCTTCATTAAATCAGGAAACACTAGATTCGATACTAGTATTAAAAATTGTAGTTAAATGAGGCGCGATTGTATCTATTATAGACGCAATAACTTTAACGGAAATCCCCCACACATCCGCAGTTTTCCGAACATCAATAGTTATAAAATATTTTACAATATCTTTTGATGATACTTTATGAAATGTAAAATTCTTTGTATACGCATTTACATTTAGTTTAAGTAAGGATTCGGCGACGGCAGGAGAAGAATTCAGTGACTTAGTAGTTAATATCGGAATATCAGTAAAATATTTCTCAAAAACCACTGTAACGTCCTGATCTGATTCATTTAAATTGTTATTAACACTTAATTGGTAGTTTGAATTACGAGAGTTGATCTTACCAGTTTCGCTATTAATTATACTCCATGTCATATTAATTTTATTAGAAGCCGTCTCAATTTTGTTGATCAAATGTAAAGACTTGGCTGTGGAGCACATTCTTTTAAATATTTTTTAATATTTTTTTACATATTCCCTAAATTCGACGCAATGATTATATGACCTTTCATGGTAAAGATCATATAACCTTTGTCTGCTCTTATGGACTTCCGACTGCTGATGACATGCCTAAGTGACTCACGGGACGGCGACAAGCTTATAAGATGTTGACGGCGCCATCCTTTAGGATGTATCTCCGATAGTTGTTGGTCTTAATAACCAAATCCTGTACCGCACATACAAAACCGTCGGTCTCCCCAAAGGAGTCATAAGGTAGCCAGTGGAGGTAGGCGACTATATCTACGAAAGGCTCATGTAGAGCCTTTTAGAATCTTCCAAGGAGCTCCTTATCCTTCCATACGGTCTCTCGGTCAGAAATGCATTGTACTGTTGGACCTTGCCATTGATCGTTAGCTAATGATAGAGGAGTAAGACGTAGTAAAGAAGCTTGGGAGCGACTTCTGGTCGAGAGCCCCTTGAAACTGTCGGGCAACCGCAGCATGACAGACCACGAAAACCTTCAGCCAGTAGTGATGGAGCCCGTCCAGCCCCGGACTTTTCCAGTTCGGGGCACTTCGGACCACCTCAGTTACATCGACCGGTGTTATGATGACGGGGTCCATGGGCGTAATATTCTTACACTGACTCACCACAACTTCTGTCCAAGGCCCTCGCTGAGGTTTACGAGCTCAGACGACAGGCCGCGCCAGAATGCGACAGTGTCAGCCTGATTCACGTTTCACGTACCATTGATCGCTCCAGTGATTTACAGAACCTCTTCTGATTACTCTGGAAGAGACGATTCTGGTTGAACCACTGCGACATCTCGGTGTGTCGCCTAATCCGCTTCTCCCAAGCAGCAATTCTTTGCTTCAGGTCGTCTATTTGCTCCGTTAGTTTCTTCGTGATATCCGGCTGAGACAAAGTGGTATGTGTCCCAACAAACGCCATTCTAACGGTGCGCATAATTCTCAGCCTATTATTAGCCGACCTGAAGCTTGCCATGAAGATGATGAGGGCCCTTGCCCTTGCGATAAGGTTGTCAATTATTTTTTACATGCTGGGATAGCACAACTTTGTCCAGTAGCGCGTCCAGCGATGGGAAGTTTGGCGCCAACTATACTGCAGACTGTCAGTGCAGAGTCAAAAATAATTGAGTCCGGCTCACAAAGGTCCTGTCTGGCTTCAAAATAGGTCACTAGCAGGTAAGAGCCTTCACGACAGCCCGATTCTGCTTGCTGAAGGGTATGTGGGGAAGTCTTGGTCAATTTTCAAGAGGAGTACTGCGAGTTTCCTTTATCGCTTCTTCCAATGTGCTGTTCATTATCTCTAGTTCATGAGCGACTATTACATCATCTTCTTCATCCACCACGGTGGCATCCACATTTGCAGGTTTTTCTGCAACTTTTGGGGCCGCATCGCCAGCCGGAGCATTTAAATCCGATGAGGAAACAGCCTCGCGTTGTAGCCGTTCGAGTTCAGCGCCATCAAATATGTTTGAGCGCAAGATGTACCGAACTCGGTCTGCCAGGTTTTGCTCGGTGACGGTCTTAGTTGGATCCAGCTCAGCAAAAAAGCGATACATCCTAGCCCGGTAGGCATAACCTCCAACTTCTCCTCCTTTCCCCTAAAATACGCCCGCAATGTGTTCGATTTTGTACATCGCATGGGGCGTACTCTACCAGCGGCAGGTGCCGCTTGCCGAGTCCGAGAGGACCCTGCGGACACCAAGCCATCTGGTGGGGCTGATGAATGCGAGGTGCTGCTATGTGGTCGTGCAGCACCTCGCGCTCGGCTCGCGGTTCGCATGTTGTCGAGTCAAGCGCCCTGGCGACCTCCATGCAGTAATTCATAATGCTCTCTGCTTCGTATACTTAATAACGGAATCTATGATGTCATATGTAATGCAGTATTGTGTCAAACTTAGCTTAAAGTTAATCTTATCTTGGAATCCATGATCAAACAGCAGACCGCATAATGCTTGTGCAATTACGAGACGTGTCACACAATCTGTAGTATAGAATAGAATATAATATTGATTTATTTGCATTGCATTGCATGTATAGTTGCCAATTTTGATGTTCTTTGAACTGGGAGAACGTTAAAAATAACTGCAGTTTGTTATGTATACATAGATTGTTTCACACTGAACTCAAGCCGGGCCCCCCCAGACTATAACTTTATTACCAACTAGCTATTCCCCGCGACTTCGCCCGCGTGTAATTTACTTACTTACTTACTTACTTATCTTCACGCACAATCCCTGACGGGGTAGCCAGAGAGAACAGATCGCCAAGTGTCACGATCCTTACATACCTCTTTCGCTTCTTTCAGATTCATTATCTTCTTCATACATGCACGTCTAGGTATCTGAGTACTCTTGACCCTCCCCTCTTCTAGTAATTTGCTCACATGGTCTTCGAAAGTTAGTCTCGGTCTACCTCGACACCTTTTAATATTTACTTTCGCGCTATATATTTTCTTCACAATTCGGTCTTCACTCATTCGCTCAACGTGCCCAAACCATCGAAGCACGCCTTTATCAATTTTTGTGATAAGGTCATCTTTCAAACCTGCTATATTGCGAATCTCTTCGTTTCGCTTTCGGTCGGCCATGGTAACGCCGCACATTTTACGAAGAGATCGCATCTCCACTGCATTCAACTTATTTTAATGCTTCTTCTGGCATACCCAGGTTTCGCTGCCATATAACAAAGTCGGTACCAACACAGCGTTATGTATTGCAAGGCGTGCACTCTTCACTAGGGTATTTTGTTATTTTTTCAGGGTTTTCACAATTTAGGGTTTTAATTATGTTGCGCGGCACCCTAATTCTTTTTCTAAAATATAAGTAGCCTAAGTTACTCTTTATAACATAAGCTTTCTGCGAGTGAAAGTGCCGTCGAAATCGGTCCAGCCGTTTCGGAGATTAGCCGGAACAAACAGACAGACAGACGGACAGACAGACAAAAATTTTAAAAATTATGTTTTTTGTTATAAGTACCGTATATACTTTCATATGCATTTAGTAAAAAGCTGTTATTTTGACATTACAAACAGACATTTCAATTTTATTTATTTGTATAGATATAGATAAATACGATATTAGCTTATTGAAGAAAATAAATAATTACTGTGAACAACTCTTATCTGTATCATCTTCAGAAGCGCTACTTTGAGTAATTCAAAATGACAAAAATTTATAACTTTTTGTTGTAACACTAAAGAAAACAATAATTTCCTCCGTTGGATACAATCAAAATAAATTATTAATTTTTGTGGGATTCGGTTATAGAAAAAAAATTATAAATATTTGCCTGTACTTAATTAAATGCAGCGACTGTAAATGGGCTTAAGATTCAATAAATATGTTTATTGTTTTGTATCTATATCTATACTTAATATAATAAAGCGGAAGAGTTTTTTGTTTTTTTGTTTGTTTAAGCGCACTAATCTTTGGAACTACCAGTCCGATTTGAAAAATTCTTTTTGTATATTATAGCCAGATTCATGTGCAATAGTATAGGCTATCTATCATTAAACTATATTACTCAGCTAGCCTTAAATATAGATATTTGTTAAGCAAGTCAGAAGAAAAAGCACTCCCGAAATGATTTATCCGCGTACGCTGGTGTTATCGTTAGGGATACGTAAATATAATGTTCTAAAAAAATATAGATCTTTACTCCGTCTAAAAAAAGTCCGCGATGCCATATGTCTATTTCTTATACATAAGCCATAATTAGGTATTTTGTGACAAAAAATACTGAAAATTTAAAAGTGATTTATGAGCGTTATTATAAGACATGGCCTATTTATCCATACGAACGAAAGTTACTTCATTATCAAGACAATATTATGAAGATAAACTTTGTTCTTTATACCATGTTATTTGGACGCATAGTTTAAGAGATAATTTAAAATTAAAATAATTTAATACTTGGCTGGGCGCGCGAACGACACATAAACCCTAGCTGCCCGGTGAGAACTGCGAGAACTGCTCAACCGGGAGGGGGAGGGAAAGTGGATAAAACTTAACTTCAATCCACATCATACATAATATGCCGACAGATAAAAGTACACCATTAATTATGCCAATTTTCCATCCATTGCTATCAAATAAAATATTTAATTTCAATTATAAAATGCTTGAACTAGGTCATGTCGCACACCTCCGACACGTGATGACGCGGTTGAAACCGCGGGGCAAAGCTAGTATAATATATATTTATAACTAGCGATCCGTCCAGGCTTCACACGGGTAATATCTGTATTCTACAACAGCGCTACCTACCGGGTCCAACTATGCCTATAACCTTCACGGAAGTGCAAGCAATATGTTGACAAATTTTTACCGCAATCTGATGAACGGTATGGCAGCGCATAAAATACGAACAAATAAATATTAAATATTTAATAGATGTCATTTATTTGTTTTTGTTTTAAAATAATGTTACGTTTAATTACGTAATTCTGTAGTTGTTTTTCTGATTTATCACAAAGTTAATTTTTGGCACCTATCACATTATTACCCCACGTCCCGGGTTGACTGGAAGATAATGTTAAAAAGCATTAAATCAGACTTTCTCTACCCTTTTTATAAAGGTATTTTATACAATAAAGTGTAGAAGAATACCTATCTATAAAAATATTTTTCTTAAATGTTATCTCACTTACAAGTACGAAATATAAAAAAATTACACAACTTAAGGGGCATTTATTATTATAATACATAAATTTTGTTACATTATTCTGAATTAGATAATAATAAATGATATAACATGTTTAACTAAATTATTTTTCATTTCATTAATCCAACAAATAACATAACACCGTCCTAACAAATAATAAAACCTTTCATCAAATAATTTTACTTGCAGTGGGTTTCGCATCACTACGCTTGATGGCTCGACATTTTTTCTCTAGCACACATGTGCAACTCTCACTGTGTCTTACACGTTTACGCACACAAAGCCGACACCAGTCTTCACTTATTTCGTCGCGATTGTATGCAACGACTCAGTCTTTATTTTTTTACTGGTCTGAGATGTGTACGTTCCTAAGGCTTTTCTCGTAAGCCGTAAGCTGTGATTTTTGTTTACTTTTATACTTATTTTCATCAGTTCTGTTTTAGAAAGCCAACTATAACAAAAGGCTTGTATATGATCTTAAGTGATTTTAAGAATCTAGGGATTCGAGGTTTAAGAAAACTTGAGAATAGACAAAAACTAAACGAAATAAAGTTGCGAGAATTATTTCAAAAAAAAATTTGCCGACAAGATGACAATCCTATTCCAAGCGATCTCGACGGGAATTGGTAATGTTTGGGAGATTACATATTTTAATTGTTTGATATTGTTTTAATAACTAACAAAACAATTTTTTATAAACCCTCATGAATTGCATATTTTTTTATAGAATTAGGGTGACAAACGAGCACACAATTCACCTGATGGTAAGTGGTTGCTATGGCCCATAGACATCTGCATCTATCCTCGTTTGTGAATTAAAATACAGATGCGTTGTCAGCCTTGAGGACTAAGATAGAATGCCTCTTTTCCAGTAAAATGGGTCTCCGGTTCTCTACACTCACCATACGAAACAAAGCAGCATTAAGCTGCTATTTTACGCTGGTATTCTGTGAGAGCGTGATCCTTCCCCGGTCAAGCCGACCCATTCGTGCTACAACTATACTATTAATATAACTGCAGCATGGCTCTACCACGTATAGACATATTATTTATATGCCATACCTATTTTCATTTCACTGCCAAATAAATACACAGTGAAAGCACTATCGAGCCGTCAATTACGAAGTTTTAAGAACATTGGATGAGAGCAGACAGTCGATGACAATATAGTACTGGACTTTAAAGCAGAAAATTTCTTGAGGTTTTTATTGTATCCGAAACACTTGTTTCATCGTTTCCATTAGTTGTTCACATGCGTAAATATCCAATGTACAAAATCACACCTATTTATGTATCAAAATACACTTCCAACTATTATTTGAACAATTATAAGAGAGGAGCACACTGTGTGTGTTCTTTATAGTTCCTGCCAAAACTTTTCTGTTTCATCCTTATCGTTTTCGTCTTCTACGAGGAATCCGCAAATTGTTTGTCAGTCTAGGCCCAACTTTGATTTTTTTTTAAGCTTCGAATATTAAACGTGCTAGAGCCACACTGCAGCTATATTATGGTTGTCGCACAAATGGGTTAGCTCGATAGGGGTAGGACCACGCCCTCACAGAATAACAGAATAAAATAGCAGCTTAATGCTGCTTTGTTTCGTATGTAGAGTGTAGAACCGGAGACCCTGCTTACTGGAAACGGGGCATTTTTATCTTTGCCCTTAGGGGTTACCGCGCATCTACGCCATTGGTTATCCTTATTCTATAAAAAAGTCTGAGATAGATTAATCGTAAAACTGATTCATCAGGCACAGAAAATTGGTCCTTTAGATCGGTCGATTGATTCATATATCGACTAAGGTAGAGGCAGGTCACAATAGCGGAAATATTTTTGTAATATTTTTTTCAGTATATATTTACATTTAGTAATCATTATTTTTATCAATTTTATCAATTATTTAAGTATTTAATCAGTTTATACAGTTTTCTATACATATACATAAATAAAACTTAATAAAACATCACTGTGAGTGTCAGCGCTCAATACCAGTCTCTGTAAAGTCGGTCTGTGGTGACAATATTATATCTCCACTTAAACTATATCCATAGCAGAGCAGATAAAAATAAAAGTTATACAAATTATGAATAAAATAATAATATCTATACTATAATATAATAAAGCGGAAGTTTTTGTTTTTTGTTTGTTTAAACGCGCTAATCTCTGGAACTGCCAGTCCGATTTGAAAAATTATTTTTGTATATTATAGATATATTCATGTGGAATAATATAGGCTATCTAGAATTAAGCTATATTACTCAACTAGCCTTAAATATGGATATTTGTTAAGCAAGTCAGAAGAAAAAGCACTCTCGAAATGATTTATCCCCGTATGCTGGTGTTATCGTTTGGGATACGTAAATATAATGTTCTAGAAAAATATAGATCTTTACTGGGTCTAAAAAAAAGTCCGGAATACCATATGTCTATTTCTTATACATAAGCCATAATTAGGTATTTTGTGACAAAAAATATTGAAAATTAAAAAGTGATTTATGAGCGTTATTGTTAGGCATGGCTTATTTATCCTTACGAACGAAAGTTACTTCATCATCAAGACAATTTTATGAAGATAAACTTTGTTCTTTATACCATGTTATTTCGACGCATAGTTTAAGAGATAATGTAAAATTAAAATAATTCAATACTTGGCTGGGCGCGCGAACGACGCATAAACCCGAGCGAGGTTAGTTTAATCATTATAGCTTAAATAAATTAAAAATTAATTGAGTACTTTTATGACAATGATTAGTTACATCTTTATTTCTGAACTCATTCATTTCACATTCAGATATTTAGGTTTTCTTTAATAACTCAAAAACTACAAATATTTAAGTACTTTTGAATTTTTTTCTGGTTTTTAGTAATTTGTTATAAATGATTGTTTTTGTATTGTGTTGCTTTTAGGATAAAAATAAACCGGGGAAAAACTGTTTGTAACAAATTATTAAAAAATTGAAGCGTAAGTAGCCTAATGGCAGCTACGGACTGCAAACTCGTCGTGGTGGTCGTGGTATGAAATTAATTTGGTCGAAATAACTAAATAAATAAAAATAAATGTCTATAATACCCACATTTCTTATATTATACGTTTGTCACGGTCCCACTACCGCTGCGGGCGCGAGTAAACATCTCTCCGTGAAATCCTTGCTAAAACATTTCTAACATTTTCCAGCTGGCTACCTCTGCATGTCAATGGGCATCATTTACACCTGGCCATCCTCCACTATGAGGCTCTTCTCGTCTGCAAACACGCCCCTCAACCGACCAATGACGGAGACCGAGGTTGCCCTTTTAGGCAGCTTGTCTTCAATGAGCGCCTTGATAAGCACACCATGTGTCAGCTACGTTATAGAAACAATTGGAAAAAAGTATTGTTGTATGCTGTTTGCAGTTCTTCAAGTAGTAAGTTTAATTTATTCTGAGAATTTTAAAGATATATATAGATAGGGGGATGAGTCGCTCGCGTCCGTAGGCTTCGACCACCTAATCCTAGGCCCACCCTACACGTGTCCCCCGGGTGGTGCTAAACGAGCGACAAAGCCGAAACGACAGACTCGGCTCCTCGCCGTATGGTAGCGGCGTAAAATCTACCACCCCCTTAGTTCGCACCATGAGCCTAGTAGAAAAAGAAATGGCCCCGAGTTCCCGGCGCCCCTTTAATGGGGCAGGGGTGCGAAGAATCTCCGGGAGAAAAACCGGCGACGAGGTTCGCCACCCGTCACGTCCTGTCTCCCGGAGGGGCGAAAAGTGGATTGCGGAGGCCCGTCTGGCTACGCTGAATGTATGTGGAGCAATGAATGATAAGATGGATGAAGTATGCGAAATGATGAATGATAGAGGAATAGATGTGTTATGTGTAAACGAGACGAAACGAAAGGGAAGAGATGTCACTGCACATGGCATGTATACCGCTTACTGGTCTGGAGTAGACGAGACTGAGCGGGCATGCCAGGGAGTCGGTGTCATCCTTTCAGAAAGAATGGGTCAATGTGTGAAAGAGTATGAATGTGTTAACCCAAGGCTGCTGTGGATACGAATGAAAGTGGGCTTAAAGAAGTTGTTTGTGCTAGGGGTGTACGCCCCAGATATGTCTAAGCCCACTTATATCCGAGAGCAGTTTTGGGACATGGTAAGGCTGGTGTTGATGAAATGTAAGGAAAATGAAAATATTATTATGTTAGGAGATTTTAATGGAAGGGTGGGAGTGAAGAGGTCTGGTTATGAAAGGATATTAGGAACGTTTGGCGATGAAAGAATAAATGAGAATGGTGAAGACCTCCTCACCGTATGTGTGGAAAAGAATCTTTTTGTGGCGAACACTTTCTTTCGCCATAAGAGGATTCACATGTATACATGGGAAAGAGGGGATGATAGAAGCATGATAGATTTTATAATTGTGGATGAAAGAATGAGGAGCGCAGTGGTAGATACAAGGGTTTACCGGGGGTCCAACGTAGGGACGGATCATTACTTGGTCTTATGCCGAATTAACGGTCTATTCAGACGTTGGCGGCATCGGACATCGGTGTCTACCACTGCGTTACAGCGTATAAGAATAGAGAGGTTACAAGATGAAGGTGTGAAAGAGAAGTATAAATGCAGACTGAGGGAAAATATAAGTGGGTTGAATGAATTATGTATGAATGATTTAGAATTGAAGAATGTATGGAATAATATTAAGAAAGTTTTGGTGGATGCAGCCACCGAAGTATGCGGTGTAAGTAAGAGAACGAATGAAAGGAAAAGTAATACGTTGTGGTGGGATGATGAGGTACGGATGGAAGTTGAAGCAAAGAAGAGAGCATGGCTAGATTTACTAGCAACTAAAGCTGGTAATTCTGGCGGTATGAATGATGAGATTGAAAGAAAAAAGGCAAACTTTAGACGTATAAATAAGAGAGTAAAAGAAGTTGTTGAAAGGAAAAAGCAAGAAAGGATAGATAAAAATGATAGAAGGATATCTGATAACTTCCAGGAAAATATTAAAATGTTCTGGAAGCTCGTAAGAACTGCCAGGGGAAATTCAAAACAGCCTAGAATGAATGCTATACGAGACGAGAATGGCTGCATGCTGAATGATGAAGTTTCGAATTTAAAGAGATGGAAGGAATACTTTGAAAGCGTGTTTAAGAGTGAAGAGTTGTCTGAAATAAGTGAAATAGAAATTCCGGAAGAAGTGGAGAGAGGTAGGGAGATAAGTGTAGATGAAATAATGAAAGCAATGAAAAGCATGAAAGCAGGTAAGGCAGCCGGATATGATAGAGTATCACTCGAAATGCTAAGGGCTGGTGAGGGTGTGGTTGCAGGCCTGCTGCACACCTTGTTTAATTTATGTTGGGAACTGAAACGGGTACCGGAAGACTGGTGCAAAGCCGTTATAGTCCCAATATATAAGGGAAAGGGGTCGCAGCAGGACTGTAAAAACTACCGTGGTATCAGCTTGCTTAGCATTGTGGGTAAACTGTATGCTAAGGTGTTAATTGAAAGAGTTATGGAAGAAACTGAAGGAAAAATTTGGGATGTGCAAGCTGGATTTAGAAAGGGGATGGGGTGTACGGATCAAGTCTTTTCCATGCGCATGATAGCGGAGAAGTTTTTGGCTAAAAACCAGAAAGTTTTTTGTGCGTTCTTAGACTTGGAAAAGGCTTATGACAGAGTGGACAGGAACGTGTTATGGCAAACACTGAACTCATTTGGGTTGAGCGCTGGCTTGATACAGGCATTAAGGTCTCTTTATAGGGACTCTAGTGCTTGTGTCAGGATCAACGGGGTCTACTCGGACTGGTTTGGCATTCATAAAGGTGTCAGACAGGGATGTGTGGCTTCCCCGTGGCTGTTTAACCTATTTATGGACAGTTGTTTGCAAACTTTGAAAGTTGAAGAATGTGGGTTGAGAATGGGTGAGTCAACCGTCAAATGCCTTTTGTACGCCGATGATCAAGTCATATTTGCATCGTCGGCGGCCGAGTTGCAAATGATGGTTACTTTAATGAATTGTTCATTGAAAGAAAGGGGTATGAAAGTGAACGCAAGTAAGACGAAAGTGATGGTTTTTGAAAGAGAAGAAAGTAAAACTTTATGTAAAATAAGAATAGAAGGGGAGTTGATTGAGCAAGTGGATGAGTTTGTATATTTGGGATGTTTATTTAGCAGGGATGGTAGATATGATAAGGATATAGAACGACGAGTGAACGCAGGAAATAGAGTGAATGGGGCTCTACACGCTATTGTGAGGAGTCAGAATGTGTCAACTAAGGCACGTATGGCAATTCATAATGCTGTGTTAGTACCGACTTTAATGTATGGTAGTGAAAGTTGGGTCTGGCAGAAGAAGCATGAGAGTAGAATAAATGCTGTAGAAATGCGTTCCTTAAGGAGTATGCTAGGGCTGAATCTGAATGACAGGGTGAGAAATAGTGTAATAAGAGAAAAGTGTGGTTTGCAAGATGACGTTGTGACAAGGATTAAGAAAGGAATGCTTCGGTGGTTTGGTCACGTAGAAAGAATGAACGAGGAAAGAGTGACAAAGCAAATTTATGTTGCAGAAGTGAACGGCAGGGTCGGGAAGGGACGCCCTAGACGAAGGTTTATCGACCAGATCGGCGATACATTGAAAATGGGCCAGATTAGGAGTACCCTTAACCGACGAGCGTGTATGCGTAGATATATGGATGTGAAAGAGGCGAGAGAGGTGTGTCAGGATCGCGCCAAATGGAAGTCCGTAGTCTCTGCCTACCCCTCTGGGTGACAGGCGTGAGTGTTTATGTTATGTTATGTTATGTTTTAATTTTAAAGATACTTTAAAAGCAATTTTGGCTAAGACTACAAAAAATCAATGTCCAAAAATGAACTCAGGGAAACCAACTGAATGCTTATAAATTATTATTCTAGATCTGAATGTTTGTCAATGAGAATGATTGCCCTGAGGTGTTTAAAATTATTATAAAATATTTATATTAACGCAAAACACCTCAGAGCAAGTTTAATGTTGGACATGGACCTCCCCAAATCGTAGAGAGGATTTGCATCAATAGTCACATTTTAGAAGTAGATTGATGAAAGCAATACTGAACGTTTTTGCACTTTTGACGCTGCTTTCTGTTACGCCTCGTATTAACGTGATGGTTATACCAGTATCTATCGGAAGCCATATTTTTTTTTGAAATTTAGCATATCCCATAAACGCCTCTTATGATATGCACGATACGAAATGGGTTGATCAAATGTCTTGCGCCGCAACTACGAGTATGTACATAGCTATAAATACTCACAAGTCATAAAGTACTTCCAATGGTTAGTGGTAACATTATGAATTACAGTGTTGCAGATTATGAAGTGAAGTGTTTGTAAGTAGGGCTGCGATGGATATCCGAGTATAGCACTAGAGTATGTTACGAATGGGTACGTCTCGACCGCGGAAGGACCACACTCTCGCAGAATACCAGCGTAAAATAGCATCTTAACACTGATATACATTAAATCTTGAATATACTGGCAAAAAGCCCGCAAGTGCGTATTGCCAGTAATGACTTATAGATCTGAAACGTGGTCCTTCACTGCTAGCCGTATGAGGGAGCTCGAGGTCACTCACCAAGCTAAGAAGAGGGCTATGCTAAGAGTGAAGGTTTCACCGGATCGGTCGTATTAATGGGAGTTCCTCAGTGCTCAATTTTTGGCCCATTACAGTTCTTAATCTTACATTATCTTGTAGAGACTAATCAGGATATAATATGATTTGCTGATGATCTTATCTTTGCTGACATCTTTAATTTTCAAAATCAAACGGCAAGCAATTAATCATCACAATGTAAATAATAATGCTCTATAGAAATTAGTACATTGGTATGATGCGAATTATTTCTTTTTAAATGGCAATACATAAAACAAATTATCTTAAATTTACAAAACCTAATGTTAAACATTCAAATAAAAAATGGGCTCCTAAATGTGGAAGAGTTGAGTCTCGTGTATACCACTGCTTTTCTTGGAATAACTATTGAAGCGAAGCTTCAATGGGACCCCCATACATTTATCTAAACCCCTGGGAATGAGGTGATCGCCATTTTGCTGGCTCTATTAAAATCCATGTAGAACAATGTACAAAATGGTTTTTGAAAGGACTAAGATATTTTCCTAACAAATCGTAAATAAAAAAATGTTTCAGAATGTGTCATGTAATAATCTTTATTGAATAAAATTTGTTCTATTACTATTCTAGTGAATTGCTTTGGAAATTTTAAAGTTGTATTAACTTAAATCGATGTTAATAAAAATTGTGTCTTATCATGCATTCTGTTGAACACTAATGACTTCAAGATTGAATTATAATTATAAGGGTACGACATATCGTTACGTTTATAAAATTTTCAACCTACTTAAAATATTATTTTATATGTTATTCAGGTCATATTTGCATCCACAGATTAATTGGGTCATTATAACTATGTGCTACAAGGTTGAAGTCATCCTCGCGGCAATTTTTCTGTCTGGACTCTACAGTGGTACATTAATGGTTGTACCAATCTACGTCAGCGAGATCTGCCAAGACTCCATACGAGGGACGATGACGTCAGGCGCGATGGTCTTCTTATTGATAGGGATGCTCGTTTCATACCTCATGGGCGGCTATTTGAACTATTACATCATGAACTACGTCTGCTTATCCATGACATTGCTTGGAGTAGTTCTTATATATTTTTTGAAGGAGTCACCCATGCATTTGATGAGGAAGGGCCACGAAAACGTAAGTTCAATGAAAACAAATTCGACTATTTTGAGTTCTTTTTCTTCTTCTCTATCATCCTGTAATAGCTCTAATAACAATCACGGTCATAGTAGAATTAACTATACTCGCTTGAAAACTTTTAAAACTTTAATCATAAAATAATTTACAGTCCAGCTGATAGTAAGTAGTTAGACATCTGCTACTGAGTACTTTAACACTGCTATGCGTAGGGAATAAAACAAATCTTTCCTAACGGGAAAGTCTCTTGTTCTGCAGTGGGTTTTAACAAGCTCATAAAGTGAAATTTCAGACTTCAAATTATCTTGCCCGTTATCAATTTCTCTCGAATACCCGAAGTCAAGATATCGCATTCAAAAAAAAACGTCATATACAAAAACATAACATAAAGTTCTTTTCAAAAATTTTATGTGTACTATTCCAAAAAGGAGAGTATAGTTGCCATATGAGGGAACCTGTAGAAAAAATATTTGACGGCAATGTGATGAAAATCGGATTCAAAATTTGTGCAAAAACAAACATCTTTTCTAATTGAGGATAGATTTATATGTCTACGGGCCACGGAAACCATTACCGTGGTGTGCACTGTCAGATCGTTTTTTATCATCGTCTGCGCATGAGGATGTAAACAGTCGACTACATTTTCCATAAAGTAAGATTTGCCGCAATCGCCACACTCGGCAGAATAATTAGCAATCGCACTACCAGGTACCTTGTGCTTTTGAAGCTTCTTTCCATCGCCATCATCATAAACCCACTGCTGAGCATAGGACTTCCCCAAGGCATGTCGTTAAGCACGATTCCGAGCCAGATACATACATACACTTCTTGCATTTCTTATTAGGTCGTCACTACATTTAGTAGGGACAGTGTTACCAACTCGAAATTCCAAATCTATAGATTGGTGTAAAAAATTTGTAGAATTCCGTAAAAGCTATTTACAAGTATCCGTAGATCTAAAGACTTTTTAAGAGGATCGATTTTTTTTGTCATAGAATTGATCATTTTTTTGGGAAATACATTCTGTCTTGCAAAATTCTTGTTGTAAGTTTAATTGTAGTATAACATAGAATCAAGCTGCACATATAAGAAAAAAGTACCATAAAAAATTGATTGAAAATTAATTGTTTTCTTTTAATAATTTTTTTAGTAAAAAATAAATAAAACAACTGACACTTAAATATTTGTGGATATTTACACTAAAAGAAAGTATGTGTTTACTTATGTGCGCACGTAGGAAGATATAATTTTTAGCTTAATAAAACCAAAAATATTTGAGAGACAATCACCCATTAAAGTTGTCGCTTTTAGGTTTCAGTGTGCGTGTGCATCGTAACAAATACATGATGTCATTTTTATGTGTCGGTGTGCGCGCGCATGCCATAAATTCACTTTCATCATTTTTCCCAAACACCCCAAAAGAAGTATAACTTCAAAAATTACGTTACAAACTTGATGCTGGAAAATTTTATAGCAATATTTAAACGAATGAAAAACAACAGACCATCTTCATTAAAATTATCATACATAATTTTTTTCTAGTTTCTGTTAGTTTGTTTGATAAATTACAGTGTTTCAGACATGGGTAATTTATGTAACTGAGTAAACTATACAACTAACAATTTGTGACAAAGTCGAAAAAAGAGGAAAAGCGAAGACTTAGTAGGCAATTTTTTTAATAATTGTAAAAACAATTTTGACAGCCTGGATTAGAAAAAATAGAATTATTCTATATCTATGAAGTACTAGTAGATTTCAACTCAAATTCCGTAGTTCCGTAGACGATGGAAAAATTCCGTAGATCTACGAAAAATCCGTAGAGGTGGCAACGCTGAAAGGGGCTACCCTTAACTTTGTTTACCGGTACGAGTCTACCACTCAAGAATCTTTGAAGACATGGGGGAGCACATCGGCTGTCGATTCGTCGAGCTATGTATACTTTCTGCTGTTTTTCTCTGGTTCTACTGCGGATAATTTTATTATAAATTATATTACACACAGACACTCCGAGCAAAGCCCTGTCCATACCTCGCTGTGCCGTAGCTTCCTCATACAGCCAGCAGTAAAACACCAAACCACAGGTCTATATATCAACACTGCCACTGGTCCCGTCGCCAGTTTAGATATTTTTTTACTATTATAGCCTAACAAAAGGCCTCTGCTGAACATAGACCTCTCCTATAGATTTCCTCGTAGTGGGGATATTTACCATAGTTGTCCCGCTTAGCAAGCGGGATAGCAACCGCAGTTTATTATTTTTATTCAGCTGCTAGGATGGAAGATGCTGCTGCCCACCATCTTCTTCAGTTTCCCTCTATTGTTTCTTACTATATCTACGGGATGATATAGGATAGTGGATTAAACATGTAGTGACGATATTAAAGATTTTATATCTAATACAAATACAAGGCAATTATATTGTCGTATATCTAACACCAAAATATTTTTGGGTTTAATCTTTAACCTGTTGTTGGTTGCCCACGTGATGAGATGGTTATACTTTATTTCAGCCGCTTTTGGCTATCATATACAGTTTTAGTTATGTAAAGATTTAGTCTTTTTACATAGTAAATCATTGCTTGACTACAAACAATATCACCTGATGGCATAATAAATAATGTAATTCTAGATTGTAACCCGATGATATTAGATTCATTAGTGGGTCAAGGTGCCACACGGACACGTGGTTCTCTTAACTTACGTCTCAGGCAATCACTCAAGTCGCCATACCAATGCCGTACGGAAAATTTATACGCATATGTATATCATCTCTTATAATTACAGGAGGCTGCACAAGCAATCGCATACTTCAGAGGCGTGTCTGTCAATTCTAAGCTGGTTAAAGAAGAATTGCAAGTGCTTCGAAGGGCGCTTAATACTGATTTTGGTGGTAGGAATCATAGTAAAATTGTCGTTGTTCTTGAAAATATAACTTAATACACAAAGTGCACATTTGGACTTACGTCTCACAGAATACCAACGTAAAATAGCAGCTTAATGCTGCTGTGTTTCGTATGGTGAGTGTAGAGAACCGGAGACCCTTTTTACTGGAAACGAGGCATTCTATCTTAGTCCTCACGGGTGACAACACATCTGCATTTTGATTCGTAATTGAGGATAAATGTAGATGTCTATGGGCCACAGCAACCAGTTACCATCAGGTGGACTGTGAGCTCGTTTGTCACCCCTATCTTATAAAAAAAAACGTCAAAATGTTAACCAATTTGTTAAGTTTTAATATCAAACTAAGATTATGGACAATAAATAGCATATCCCGAGTAAATAAGTTTTCTAAGCGGTAGAACTTCTTTTCTGCGAGAAGTCCATCTTGGTAGGTACTACGCTCTTTACTGCAGCCTTCCTCTTTTGAAGTTCGTTGGGGATTCAATGGTCTCCAGTAGCTACTTATTATCATGTCAACTTTTTTAAGTCCGTTTATTTACCACCAATTTAAAAAAAAATGTATACGAACAATTGAAGCTCATGAATGACAAAACGGATCGTATACAGGTTTATAACCGTTCTGAAGAAATCGATTCGATTCAGCGATCCGTTCCGAGGACTTTGGAAATTATTTTATTCACTTGAGGTTTTTGTAGCGATATTATTTTCTTTAAGTTTACTTAATTGACCCTTTTGTGTGGACTAAGCAATATCACAATCTCAAGGTAACAACTAGAATATCGTCTAAATACAGATTAGTGATAATTTCTCTTATTTGAAGCGAATGTGTTTTTGCGGTTGTTCATGGGCGGCGGTAGTCACTTACCATCAGGTGAGCCGCATGCTCGTTAGTTTGCCCCCTCTTCTATATAAAAAAAAACTCGATATAAACCGTGACATAATGAGGCAATTTGATTTTCGTCAGTTTGGCGCTGACATCAGAAGTGAACGTCCAAGGAACTAATAATAGAGATAAGACAGTGTGATAAAACATATCGATAAAATTCTATAGCCAGGCCTACCCATAAAGTCCATTCTATTTATGAATCATATTAATATAATGCCGTACAATAAATAAATGTATCCATTAATACGTGAGCGTTAGTCTATCTAAGTTTTTATTTGTAACTACAGAACGGATTTTCTTCCGGGTTTCAAATCAGGAAATGCCTACGCATACCCGCTTCACGGAGAACGGATTATGTCGGACTCTCACGTAATAAAACCTCATCGTGTTGCAGCTACTACCCCCCACGACTACTAACCCCCCCCCCCCTGCCATTACAAGGCGGGAACCCGTTTGGGGAGGAGTTATTTCTGACCTTAACTCACGCAAGATCACTCAAGACATTAATAATTTTGCAGACCCATTATAAATTTATATCCTTGATATAATAAATTTATCATATTTAAACACATTTAACAAATTTACGTCTTGTAAGCACAGAGTCATCATCAGGTGACCTTTCTACACTTAGCTATGGCCCTTGAGTCTGGGGGAAAATAAGGAGAGAAAAAATAAAAATAAAAAAACATTCGAAATAATAATCCTATACGTTTATACTTGCTGCTACTGGTACTACCAGAAAATACTGTGGATTTACTGCACTTTTTCAAAGTGGTGCGTTTCTCATGTCTAATAAAACAGTCGTCTGTGAAATATACAAACAAAGATAATCTTCTTTTTATTCGGACGCCTATTCAGAATTTTTATGCTTTTTAGCCATAATTTTAGTGTAGGTGCAGTTGGAAACCTGTTAATTAATAAACATTTGGTTGTTAACAGATATGGGTAGAAAAGAACATCGATAAGTATATATAATACTTATCGATGTTCTTTTCTAAACAAGGAACTCGACAACCCTATTAAATTTTTTGTTTATCAAAACTTAGTAATATAAAGCCAAACATATTGGTAATTACGATACTCAGATTATTAACAATTTTTTAAGTACCTATATAATAGTAATTTTTTTTTGTGGAATGTTATCCCACATTCCTTTTAGTGACGAGTTACATATTACGCACACTCTCACTACTACTAAAAATAATTCGTATTATGTAACTAAGGTCAACCATAATCAAACTACATAAAATAATTTCATGTTTTAGTTTAAAAGTTCAAAATACAGTGATACGATTTAAATAACACGACAGACTTTGGCATATTATGTCAATTTTAGTTCCTGGTCCATACCATATTATGTCCATCAATAAGGGCGCTTTAAATCGGCAGAAGCATTTTGTACCGTATAGCCAGTCCAGCGTACTTGTATATATAGAGGTCAGTGATTATACATGATGAATACTCGCACCAATCAAAACTAAATGGTATATCTCTCACCTTCGCGGCATATCGCCGGGGCCACGGGAAAGCTTTTGCACATATTCTCAGCACTAGCGTCTATAACCTTATTTTTATAGGATGACAATGGTAACAAATTTTTCCATTATTTATTATGCAAAGCGTGCCGGAACATAAGACGCGTCGTCCTATACGTTCTCCTCACCGTGGACTGCAAAATTAAATCAAATGTTCCTAGTAAATTTTTTTATATGGGCTTTGATTCTTCTTTACGAAATGTGTTAGCACCAGCTTCATAATGTGAAATTATTTTATTCCTTTTAGTTGTTTTTAGTTTTTCTTATGTGTTTTGTAGGTTTCACTTTTTTCTTAAAAGTAATTTTTTTGTCAACATTTTGTTACGTTATAACTGGTGACTTCAAATTACCCTACCTGGCCTGGTCATTTGATGGTCCATTTTCGAGACTTATTACTGATACGGTTTAACTATTGCCCTATATCGTGGCCTTAATGAATTTGATACAAACAAATGCATCAAAAATGAAAACCGTACAATTCTAGATCTTGTTTTATGAAATTCACCTGACTGCCCAGTAAATATTTCTGATGGTCTACTCTTAAAAGTGGTTAAACATCGACGTTTGATATGCAGCAAACAATATAAGTATATGCCCATCAACCAAAAAGACAAAACGAAACTTTTACAGAGTAAACGATGACCAAATTAATACCACGACATCAGAGACTGATTTTGGTTTTGAACTCAGCTCTTTTTGTGTAGATACTTTAGTAGACAAATTTTATAAGCAAATATTTTATTTATTAAATATTTTGTACCACTCGTCAATACTATAGGCCTCATGGCTTTTAGACTTAATTAATCCACGTATGATAAAAATCTAAAAAATGGGCACTTTGGAAAACGTCCAATTCGTTACGTGATTATCAGCTAGCTATATTAAATCTGGTTTTTCATGTATAGTTATTAGCACTTTATTATCTGTTTTCTTTTTCCTTTAAAAAACACCACTTCATTGTCTATGTAAGTTGTGGTTGAGTTATATTTTCGTTAGTATTGTGTTATCTGTTGGTGATCCAAATAAAGAGAAAAAGGTGTCTACGCACGTAGCATCCCACACTAGAGCATTACCTATCCTCCAAGAGGCCAATTTCGTACCTTCGGGTCTTCTGCCGTCGTCTCTAACCATTCTACAAGACTCTAAAACCAAGAGAACATTTATAGAGACCTTCGGATGACATCGTTCCAAGAACCGTGTCGTGAAAACCTACCAGCACTTTTCTTACATGAAAATCCGTGGAGCCTAAACACGTCGACGCTGCTACCATAGGGGCAATGATGGGCTTGAGAAATCGCGGCTCCTAGTCGGATTTCTAAGGTGATGCGCAAGTTCTCCCCATCGAGTAATGGGCCGAGATTACTTGATGGTAAATAAAGTAACCAGTAAATAGATTCCTTAGTGTAAATTATGAAACAAATCTTTTTGCACACTCCATACCAACGGAATTCCCCACTGTTTTTGTTGGTTATATTCCAGTGGAACATTCTCGCTGGGACAGAGCGATAGCCGTGTCTGCCCTGCCTCCATAGCAAAACACAGGTCTACTTTATTACTTTAAAATATATTACATATGTAAATCACTTACACTATTCACGGAAGTAAGGAAAGCAGGAAATGCGACGCTAGAAAGATTTCTCACACCAATACTACCAAAGTTTATGGATAAAGTAGCTTGAGTCCAGGCTATTGTATTTAAAGTTAAATTTAGAATTTTTTTTATAACTTTTTGTAAGATTATCTATATTCTATACATATAATAAATCTGTAGAAAAGCCGTGTCTGTAATTGTAACATATTTTCGAAAAAACAAGTCCATATTACTAAATAAAGTGTGCTGAAGCTAAATTATTGGTTTTTAGAATTTTTGTCTGTCTGACTGTCTGTTTGTCTGTCTGTCTGTGTATTACCGATTCACGCGAAAACTACTGGACCAATTTCCATAAAATTTTATATGTAGGTAGTTAGCAGCCCGGGACAACTTATAGGCTACTTTTTATCCGATTAGGAAACTTAAAAAAAAAGGTTAAGTATTTTTCTTCCTTTAGATGTTAATTTTCTATTATATATGATTATTTTAGTTAATAGGCGGGATGACGGGTGTTTTTAAAAGAAATATTATATTTGTAAATTTAGTTTAAATTAGTTAATCAATCAAAAATTGTCACACTTAAAAATATCTAGACCGGTGGTCATTATCGGGATTATTTACCACAATAACCACGTTTGGCAAAATGGCTAACAACACTGTTGTACACAAAACTGAGATTAGGAGAGAAGCTCTTTAGTTCAATATATTGTTTGTATGTCGGCATAGGTTTCATTTTACCTACTTCATATTATGTTATCACGTTATCTGACGTAGATAATTGGAAATTAAGTGCACTGTGTGATTTTATCTCTTTTTGATGGAATAGTTCGTGGCATCGTTGGGTTTCTAATTACTCGGTAAATATGGTCAACAATGGTACAAAAGCTTTGTTTCAGTTTTTATGAATTTTATTTAAACAAATACGAGAGCCATGTAGCTCGCCGTGAGATTTCATCATGCCTAGGGAACAAAACGTGTACAAGTCCTTTGAGGACAAATAAATCTGTTATGGGAAATTTTACGTGCTGACTTACTACATACCCAGTGAAGTGGTGAAGAATAACTTCGTGGGCAAACCTAAATGTCGGAGTAGTAATTGAAGGATTGCGGCATACTCTTTTCTGCTCACAAACACTATATGTAAAGGGGAGCCGTGTGTACAGTAGTGAGACGTATGTAAGCTGCTATCAGTTTGTTGGATTTTTGTATTTTTGAATTTTCATATTATCAGATAAATCAAGATTTTTGTGATAGTAGTGGTTTCATAGCTCACATTAGATATGGAAATGAACAGGCTGCTGCGAAAAAATACTTTAAATATCGAAGATAGCAGATTTTACTTAAACAAAGATTTATTTTATTTTACTTGTCAAAGGCAAAGGTAAATTTCATAGTACATAAGCAATATTATATTTTTTTACATATATGTTAAATGCAATTTGAAGTGTTGATTTACCACGTTTTCGGGTGAAAGAAAACCTGAATATCTGAGAAGTTCCCCAGCTGAGGTGATCCAGCGTTGGCACCTTTTTTGGCCAAATGCTCTGTGGCCTGTGCCCAGTAGTGACATGTATGTAGGTCGTTACTTTTTTTAGTTTTAATGGGGCAATTATGCTGTTTTTATATCATTCATATTTTCGGAGATGTTACGTTTTTGTTTTCACACTACCGTAAATATTAACGGTAGCAAAGATCCGAAAGAATAGAACTCATCACCGTTATCATTACAACCTATCAAAAGTCCACTGAACTGAACATAGGTCTCCCCCATAACTTGTCAAATAGGCTGGATATTTGCTATAGTTGTCACGCTTGGCAGGCAGGTTGACATCCGCAGCATTTATTATTTTGAACTGTTGTCAGGAACATGATGTTGCCCATCTCCTGTTTGTTTTCCTCTATCGCCTCTTAGGACACACACGGAACGATATGAGATTTCGGACGGATTCTCTTTCGCCGCCACAAGAATGCCAATATTTTTCTGCTTTCGATCATGAGTGTAGTTCTACCTACGTTCACTGCGAATAGAACTTCATTTGCAATAAAAGTAATCATAAGGATTTTATCGTGTTTAATTTTAAATTTTATAATTGATGACGTTTTGGGCACTACACAGAACCATGGAGAGGGGGGCGGGGGTTTATTTGTTGTCTATCAGATCTGATATTATAATGGTTGGGACGATACTCAACATGTTGACATACTTTCAGACTTCTCGGAGCGTCGGTGCTTCACATCAGCAATACGTTGTTTTACGCAAGTTTTTATGGAACTTTCTTCCAAAAGATGTGTTTTGTACAACCCGTTTAAATAGAAGTTAAAATGTAACGTGATTTATTACAATTTGTTTTATTATATGTGTAGTATTCATCATTATCAGAACTGCATTTAGGAAATTATGAAGTTTACTCGAACATAGAAAAAAAAATCAGAATCTGTTTTATGGTGCCAATCAAAATTAAATGGAAATAATGATAAATTATAAAAGACCATGAAATCATCATTAATTTGATAAAAATAAATTATGAATGAATGTAAAGAGTAAATAATAATAGTAAATTTGGATTCCAAGACTATTTATCTTTCTTATGGATAGATAGACCTCGCGATTAGTATAATTTTTTTTAACAAAATGTCAAATGTTATAATTAAAAGAGAGATGATCTTTAATGGACGCCACCCATTTTTGGGAAATCTGTCTCGGTCAGATTAAGTGTTTACACTTACTGGCGGATGTAATCTATCAGATACCACCCAAAAACATTATGGAAAAATTGTTTTGTATATCAAAACCAGGACCAACATTGGTAAAAAAGCACTAGTCACAATTAAATGCTTAAAGATCTCGCTGTTCCTTATATCCCGTTAGACCTTCCAAACCCAATTAAAGACATATTTTTGTAACAATTATGAATTATATATAACATATAACCTATAACATATAACCTAATTACATATAACCTAACTTTTATTAATAGCAGGATATTTCGTATTGTAATTTTAAGTTTTAAGATTATTGTCTGGAAATATAATGAATATTTCCCGTATGTTAACATAAGTATTCACTTTTTGCCCTGCTTGTTGTACAGACGATAGTAATTTACCATCTTATTCATAATATACGTAATTATGTATATTCTCAGCGACACAGTTGCAAGTAAAAAATTCTAATTGATTACATTTGATTCTTTTTATTTGCATGATTTTTTATATCTTTTGTTTCTGTTTTGTCTCCAATAAAGTTAATAAAGTAACCAATCCAATTTCATTTACAGATGCTACGCCTGAAGAAAAGAAACTAAAGTCTGATATAAAGGAAAACCCTAAAGTTTCCTGGTGGCAATTTATAAGTAAGTACATTCCCTTTGCTTTCTATATGAATTAATAATAAAAGAAATTCTCAGTAGGCCGGCGTCAGGATTTTGGCGATGTTTCACCCCCGTGCCTCGAGAAACAGGTAAAGCTGTTAAATTGCTGCTTTGATAGCCCTACTAGAGTATAACTTACACAATAGTGCTGAGTGCACAGTATTATAATCATGTCTTACGCCGATGGCTATTCAACGTTGAGCAAAGAACGCTTGTGATAATCGATTCCACAAGGAAGTTGTGCGAGGAAGAAAACATCTTCTAAATCACGCAGTGGTGGACCGCCAATCGTCCAGATGGTGTGGATGGTATCGGGAGATCTGCGGCGATATGCGTTCATGAAACTTGGCAGCTGGGATTAGTCCGAACAATTCCTCAGAGCACTCCCCGTGGTAAATCCGAAAGAAAATGCAAGACGATGCAACATATCTTCGCAGCGCCATTGAATCGAGCCGATCGGAAAGGACTCGGTCGTCGACGATTCGAGCCCCTCTGCGCTGGATGCGGTCAAGTGGAAGGGGCTGGCACTGGGTAGCCCCAGTTTAGAGATGGGAACAGTATTCCATGTGAGGCCAAACCTGCGCCTTGTAAAGTTGCAGGCGTTGTACCGGCATGAAATACTGTCTCGATCTTCTGAGCACGCCAAGATTTTTTAAGGTCAATTTGACCTTCTCTTCCAAGTGACCACGAAACTACTCGTAATTCGATGTGTTGACGCCGAAGATTCCGATACTGGCTAAATCAACAAGGAGAGTGCCTTGAAACTGTGGAGATACGACAAAGGGGTTCCTTTTAGCGGTAAACGCGCAAACTTGTGTCTTTCGAGGATTAAACTGGACTAGATTTAGTCGCCCCCAATCCGAGACTTTGTTCAGCAAAGACTTGACTTCAGACACAAGTTTGTTCTGGTACTCGGCGAAGTTTTCCCGAGAAATATTGGTACGGCCGGTGTATAGAGCATCACTAGTGCTGCCATCCGTATAGCAATGAATGTCATCGGTTTGCAATTACCATTGATATTGTAACGACTCCCACCCCCTCTATACTTATTTTTGTCTTTCTTTAGAATATATATCTATAAGATACATAAATATATGAAATTTACGTGACCAGTATATTATACATATATTGATCTTTCTAAAGGTTTAAATAAATTTATTACGCGATCGTCTTAGTTAGGACCTTTATTTAGCTTGTGTTTGTATAGTAACTTAGTTCTTTTAGGTATATCTTGGAAGAATGAAAATTCACGAGAGCAATCGAAAGCTGTTGGTAGCGTCTTATAAGCTAAAGCACCTAGTTCACGAAGACAGAGCTCAAAAAAGTTAAGAACAATAAATTGTCCCTATTCCACTTGTATAAGGTTCACAACAGTCATCATTATCATCATCATCATCATTACAGCCCTTCAGAAGTCCACTGCTGAACATAGGCCTCCCCCAAAGAATGCCACAAAGCACGGTCCTGAGCCACCTGCATCCATCGACTTCCTGCATATCTTACCAGGTCGTCACTCCATCTAGTGGGGGACGCCCTACACTTCGCCTGCCGGTACGAGGCTGCCACTCGAGAACCTTTCTTCCCCATTGGTTGTCGGTTCTTCGAGCTATATGGCCGGCCCATTGCCACTTCAGCTTACTAATCCGTTGGGCTATGTCGGTCACTCTAGTTCTACTGCGGATATCCTCATTTCTGAGTTTATCACGCAGATAAACTCCGAGCATAGCCCTCTCCATAGCTCGCTGAGCGACCTTGAGCTTCCTCATCCGGCCAGCAGTGAAGGACCACGTCTCAGTTCCGTATGTCATCACTGGCAACACGCACTGGGTGTACAGTCTCGTTTTCAAGTTTTGAGGTATACCTGACGAGAAGATGTGCCGTAATTTCCCGAACGCTGCCCAGCCGAGTTGAATCCGTCGATTGACCTCTCGGTCGAAGTTGGACTTACCTAGTCGGACTATTTGTCCCAGGTAAACTCGTCAACAACTTCGAGCTTAGTGTTCCCAACAACTACCGGCATAGGTGTGACATGGACATTAAACATGTTCTTTGTTTTGTCCATGTTCATCTTAAGACCTATCCGTTAGGAAACACTATTGAGGTCATTGAGCATAGTGCTTAGGTCCTCCAGCGATTCTGCCATAAGGACTATATCGTCGGCAAATCGAAGGTGAGTGATGTACTCGCCATTGATGTTGATACCGTATCCTTTCCAGTCCAGAAGCTTGAAAACATCTTCCAATGCAGCGGTAAAGATATTCGGGGATATGACGTCACCCTGTCTTACACCTCTCTGCAATTGGATAGGTTTCGTACTCTGGTTCTGTACTCGGATAGCTATCGTAGCCCTACTGTACAAGCACTTCAACACTTCGATATACCGACAGTCAACTTGGCATCGCTGAAGGGACTGCAGCACCGCCCAAATTTCGACGGAATCAAAGGCTTTCTCGTAGTCCACATACGCCAGACATAGTTGCAAATTGTACTCCTCGGACTTCTGTACAATTTGCCGAAGGGTATGTATGTGGTCTATGGTGCTAAAGCCTTTTCGGAAACCGGTTTGTTCGGGAGGCTGGAAGTCTTCAACTCTGCGCGCGAGACGATTCGTAATGACTCTCGAAAACAGCACGTAGACGCGGCTCAGAAGGGAAATCGGTCTGTAGTTCTTCAAGAGAGCGTTGTCGCCTTTCTTGAAGAACAAGACCACCGCACTTCTGCTCCACACCTCCGGTGTAATGCCACCATGGAGGACGGAATTAAAGAGCTTCTGAAGGACTTCAAGTACCGGTTTTCCACCCGCTTTCAGAAGCTCCGCTGTAATTCCATCCTCGCCTAGGGCCTTGCCGATTTTAAGGTGCTGGAGAGCCATTTTAATCTCGCTCAGACTGACGTCCGGGATATCATCGGAATAATGTCGGATAAGACTCGCTCTTGGATCGTTACTCACACTTGCGTGCGCACGATGACGTGTACAGCTGCCCATAGAACCTCTCAATCTCACTCAAAATCTCAGCTGCCCCGGAAACGATGCTGCCACATTCTGTCTTCAGCTTTGACAGTTGGCGCTTTCTGGCAGACAGATCTCTGGCAAAGACTTTGGAGCGTTGGTTCCGCTCGATCGCTTCTTCAATACGAGCTGTATTGAAGTTGCGTAAGTCCCGCCGCATGCATTTGGAGATCTGTCTGTTCAGTTGCCTGTATGCTGTTAAATCTGTTGAAGAATGTAGCTTCATCTCCCGTGTAACAGCCATGAGATTAAGATTGTGATCGGAGAGTTTTTGTGTTCTTCTGCGGCGGGTCTTGCAGAACTTAGCTCCGACCGCATGGACAGTTACCACGAGCTTGTCGTTCAAATCGTCCACTTCATTGCAGTATTCTAGGCACTGAAAACGGTTTTGTAACTCGAGCTGAAAGGTTAAGGGACGTTGGATTAGAGCACGAGGGGGACGGAACGTTCAACTACAGTCAATTCCTTATTAATTAATCCTTGCTGCTTCGCTCTTCCTCATTTAAAAAAAATGTGAAGGAAGCACACGGCTCCACACACAGCGTGCGCGGTGAACGCCAACCATTTAATGCGCTCCCTCCGAAGGGAACGTTAAGTTGGGAGCTGGACCGTTGTCCACAGCAAAACAACTGGCAAATCAGTAAAAGAGGGCTTAACGCCTTGGAAGTGCGTAAGCACAAACATTGACCAAAGTCGCGCATGTCAATGCGTGTAAACGCTATACAGAATACAATCAAATCTAGCCACAGTGAATGTACGTCACAAGGGTTAGGCAACAATAGGCACACTGGCCATAAAAAGCCCTCCGTAAGCGCCACCACCTGCCAGACCGCCGTTCGGGCAGAGGTGATGTAAGTGTAAGGCATCACCACCAATTGCATGATCAGCACGGCCAATTGGCCGCAAAGCGTGTCATGAGTCTACCGCTCACCTCAAGGGAATGGATTCCCACGTTGCGCGGCTTTCGGCTGCAGCCTTGAGAGCCTCCTCAGATTCTCCCTCCACCTACCACCCGCATGAAGTCGACACATATGTTCCACCAACCAATACAATGGCAGCTATAGCCAATAGGTGGTTATAAGATAATAGTAATTATTCGCCATCAGAAAGGGTTTATGTCACTGAGGTTGAGTATATGCATTTTTCGATCATGGTTGTCCCACCCACCAACGAGATGCCTTCAATCTTTCCAAGGTGGGAACTTTATAGAGATATATTATTATGTTGTTATATAAAACATCATGGAGGCCAGACAGTCTGCAGCCCTACAAATAAGGGACCCTACTTGGTCAAAGCTACTTAGGTTGTGAGTCAAACCAAGACGCAGGGAGAGCCATTGAGAATAGCGACCCGCCACAAAGCCATCCCAAGGTCCCCCATACAATCCCAGCAGACATCACCACCCGTACATCTCCATCGATCAGAACCACAAGATGCGTCGAATCAGGCGCAGCAAACCCGCAGATATATCACAATACGCAATACCGTAAGTAGCAGTAAGCATCAATGCAAATATCGTACGGATGACACCCCCTTGCAACACACCCACATGACCCTTATCGCCTTTGGTAACAAAATTGATAATGTTGTTAACTAAAAATACCACCAACGTATCATAGTAGCACACTACTAAGACGTCAGTAGCCAACACTCCACGTATCATAGCGCTATTATACTAAGACATGGAGTTGATTATGGTTGCTGCACTTAAAAATCCTACCAAACACACTCACCCTATTCTGAAACATAGCCGACGTATCATAACGCTATACGCTAAGACACCGCCCACAAACGGTAGGTGTGTGCGATGTCAACGGGCAAATCGTATTGCTACAACAAACCCGCTTACCACCGCCACTAAGATGTTAGACGGTCTAGGACACATCGATTAGCGAGTCCAAGTTTACCTCGGTCTCGGACGCTGTGAAGCAATCTACACGCCACTATAATAATGCTTTTCAAATCCCATTTCATTCAATATAATGCTTTTACATATTTGAGACCTTCCACATATTTACTTTATTTCATAGACCATACTATTGTATGTCTTATACATATGGGACTTCAAGTCATAACTCTGCTATCATAATGCTTATTCATCTCAGAGACCTTCTATATTAATGCTTTTGTATCATATTATGGACTATCATAAGTCCCTAATATAGGACTAGTCATTGTGCAACCTTACTACTAGCAGTCGGTCAGCCGATCACCCTATATATATGTACCACCTTGGGTATGTTTCCGGCAACGCCCTTCTTCCCCTTGTCTGACGATGTGCCAGAATCAGGTTGATGAATTATCTTGTGCGTCTGCTAAGCGACCAGATACTGGCCGATCCATGGCTGAGTATTTGGCGTGTAATATTAACGTCGACAATGATTGCTATCCCTTTTTCACTTATAGAAAATTATAGACCAATGAACGAGGACCCGATACAAAGCTACTAAAGTACATCAAGGTTTATAAATTTCAAATAAACACCATGTGCTTTTCGGTGGGTAGGCGCAAAAGTGTTTTGACATATTTAAAATCGTTCCTGGTTATTTTAATGTTTTAATATAGTAAATCTAAAACAATCAAATATATAAATGTACCTGTAATTACATAAATCCACCAGCATTCTTTACTTATAATTTGTTTTTCACTACACAACTTAAAACTTATTTTGCCACT
The DNA here is from genome assembly GCA_963668995.1 of Parnassius mnemosyne. NCBI lineage: Eukaryota > Metazoa > Arthropoda > Insecta > Lepidoptera > Papilionidae > Parnassius > Parnassius mnemosyne. The sequence goes on from CAVLGL010000086.1 coordinate 32,242,927, forward strand.
TCACTGTCACCTGACATTGACCTTTAAGTGACCTTTATTTAAATATTCAACATGGATTTACTTAAGAAGTCGATTGAAGAGCTAACGCTGAATTTCACTACACGTATGGATGAGTTCCAGAGGGAGGTCAGAACATCCATCCCTGCAACAAGCCCTTCTTACAACATTAATGCACAATTTAATGCCTTTAGGGCATTTGTCCTCTCAGCACTTGAGAATCTGCAACTTCAGCTTCAGCTTCTCTCTAGGCAACAAGATGAAATGGAGGTAAGGACCAGGAGGAAGATATTGCTTGTACATGGAATGCCAGAAGCTCGAGATCAGAACCCAGTATTTTGCACAAGTAAGTTATTATCGGAGCGGCTGAACATCCCTGAAATAAGTGTGGGCTCTATCACGAGATGCCATCGCTTAGGGCACCCCCGTGGTGACAAGCCTCGAGCGCTGCTTGTGAAATTTCGAGATCAAGAGCTCCGTGACAAAGTTTGGTTTTCCAAAACCAAGCTAAAGGGTAGCGGAGTTACTCTATCTGAGTTCATGACTAAGGGCCGTCATGAGGCGTTCGTTGCTGCTCGGAAGCGGTTTGGTGTATCCCAGTGTTGGTCAAGAGATGGACATGTTGTGGTGCTCGGGTCTGATGGCACGAAGCACCGGGTGTACACCGTGGCTGAGGTGCTCGCCATTCCTGATGCAGCCGGTGGTGACCCCACTACCTCATCCTTGACTGTGGCGACGGCGGCGGCGGCATCTTCGGCTCCTAAGCCCAGTGTTACTACTGCTAGGGCTAGGAAGACGACGAAAAAATGATGGTAGTGGCGTGTTTTCTTGTGGTTTCGCTTTTATTCATTTAGTCCAGCAGCTCAATTCATATTTTTTTTTGTAACTTTTGGTTAATCAGTTTAATTACAACTCTTTGCCATTCATTTCTATGACAAAAATTTCATAATAGGTTTGCACTGGTTTGATGACTGTTACTCTAATTATTTTAATTATTGCCAATTACAGGTAAATTAATTGATCATTTTTATTGTTATAATATTTATTATTTGCGTATAAATAACTTTATACTGACAGTTGCTACCTGTAAGCCTGTAACCATAGATTACTATGTATAACCACAGAGGCATTCTTAGATTTTATTTTATTTTTTATTTTATTAGTTTGGCAAAGACATGTTAACCATTCTGCCTAGTCTGAAGTTTATAGATTCATAATTCTTACAATTTTTTGGCGTCAGACTACAAGTTTTTGGTAATTTTAATACTAAACTGATTGTTTTATTTCTTTAAGTTGTTGTTTTGTTATATGCTTTCTCTTTCATGCTGCTGGTGGTTGTAATAGTGTAGGTACTGTTTGATTTTGCATTTATATTTATATATATTATTTTTATTTATTTTTTTATTTTAGTATAGTATTTATGACATCCTCAAACATTTGTAATGACAGTGATTTGTTTCTGTCGTTGTCTTCAGATGATGAGACACTTAGTGATGCTAGTTATCACAGTACAACTGCTTCTCCTTCACTCAACATCACCTTAAATTCTTGTTTCTCAGACTGTGTGAATAACTTCAATGCTATTCATATTAACGCCCAAAGCATTCCGGCTCATTATCCTGACATACTTGCGTCATTTCAATCCCAAAATATTCACACCATTTTAGTTTCAGAATCTTGGCTAAAACCCTGTCTGCCTTCCACTTCTTATTCTTTGCCTGGGTTTCATCTAATTAGAAATGATCGCACTAATAGGGGTGGTGGGGGCGTGGCGATCTATCTTAGATCCTACTTTCCATTTAAAATTGTTAGTTCGTCAAGTCAACCACCTCCTGTTGATTCTGCTGAGCATTTGCTGGTTGAAGTCTCCCTGTCTCAGAATAAAATCCTACTTGGAGTTTTCTACAGTCCCTCTCTTTCTGTAAACTATTTTACTTCTTTCGAATCTCTCTTAGAATCACTAGTCCCTACGAATAGTCACACTATTTTGATGGGTGACTTTAACACCTGTTTACTTAAAGGTGACAATCGGGCTATAAAACTTGAGTCTATAACTGAAGCGTGTAATATGCAAATCCTACCCCTTTCTGCTAATCATAACTTTCCTAACAGTACTCCTTCCCTTCTTGACTTAATAATGGTGTCATCTTCAAATCTAGTTTTCAAGCATGGACAGTGTCCTGCTGATGCATTCTCTTATCACGATTTAATTTTTCTTTCGTATAAACTACGCCCTCCTAAAATCAAACCTAAATTAGTTCTGCGACGTAATTTTGGAGGAATGGATATTGACCAACTTTGTCAAGATGCTCTCAATATTGACTGGTCAGTGATTGAGAAGGCTCCGTGCATTGACGATAAAGTGGAAATTTTTTGTTCCCTACTCACGCAGCTTTACGACGTTCACGCGCCAATGCATTATGTGAGACTCAAACACTTGCCTGCTCCATGGCTCTCAGATGATCTGAAAAGGCTTATTTTAAAGAAGAATGCGGCATTGTCAAAGCTTAAGAGGAATAGAACAGATGAAAATTTAAGGACATACGCCAAAATCAGGAATCGCTGCAACACATTATGTAGAGATGCACAACGACGCCATATTCATACATCAGTCGAGAACGGCGACTCATCTAGGGTGTGGAAGTTTCTTAAAACAGTTGGAGTTGGTCGAACATCCCTACATGCTTCACCTCCTAGTGTTGATTTTGAACTATTAAATCAACATTTTTCTAATCCTTCTAACTCTTTTGATAGTGTCCATAAACTGCAAACACTTCGTTCTCTTTCTGTAACTCCGACTCCTAATTATCCTCCGTTCGTTTTTAGTCAGTTTACTGTATGTGATGTTAAGAAGATCATATTATCCATCTCCTGAAATGCTGTCGGTAGCGACAACATTAGCCGTAATATGATTATTCCTCTCCTTGATGTTATCACTCCCATTATCACTCATTTACTTAATGCATCTGTCTCTTCCTCTAAATTCCCTCAAGCCTGGAAGAGTGCTCATGTTATACCCCTTCCGAAGAGATCTAATCCCGTCAACCACTCTGATTTTCGTCCCATCTCGATCTTACCTTTCCTTTCTAAAGTCTTTGAAAAACTAATTTGCCAACAGCTGACCCTTTTCCTCAATGAGCACAATTTATTAAATTCTTTACAATCCGGTTTCCGTCCTGGTCATAGTACGGCTACTGCCTTAATCAAAGTTACTGATGACATACGATGGGGTATGGATAATAAACTACTCACAGTCATGACCTTGCTGGATTTCAGTAATGCGTTCAATACTGTTGACTAAGATATACTGTTGAGTCTGTTGTGTTCCCTTAACATATCTCCATCAGTAATTAACTGGTTTCAAAGTTATCTCTGTGGCCGTCGGAAGTGTATTCGTTTCGATGAAACTCACTCATCTTGGTGTGATATTACTGCAGGCGTGCCGCAGGGTGGCGTGTTGTCACCTTTACTCTTTTCCATTTTCATTAATTCAATTACTCATAAAATATCTTCTCTCTACCACATGTATGCGGATGATGTCCAGATTTACACACAGTCAACTCTTGAGAATTTGCCGAATGCAATCGCTACATTGAATAACGATCTAAATATTATTCATGATTGGAGTAAATCATATGGCCTAAAAGTGAATTCTAAAAAGTCTCAGGCTATCATTATTGGTAGCCAGAGTTTTATCTCAAGAGTTGATTGGTTCACCGTACCAGCTATAGTATTCGATGGAGTTGTAATCCCTTACTTTGACAATGTCAAAAACCTTGGTATTTATATTGATAATTCCTTAAATGGATACGCCAACTGAATGAGGTAAGTAAGAGAACCTTTGTCGCTCTTTGTTCACTGCGTCGCCTTCGATCATTTCTTCCCATTCCTACAAAAAATATGCTCGCACAGTCTCTTCTCCTTCCGATCCTCGACTATGCTGACGCAAGCTATGTAGACATAACTGAGGACCAGCTAAATAAGCTTGAGAGACTTCAAAATACTAGTATTCGGTTCATATTTGAATTGCGCAAATATGACCATATTTCCCAATTTCGCTCACGTCTCAAGTGGTTACCTATCCGACTTCGCCGGAACATGCATATTCTTTCTATTCTCTACTGTGTATTATTTCATCCTTCTGCTCCTCCCTATCTAAAAGAGAAGTTTAATTTTGTGGGGCTTCCGGGAGAACTTCTACGCTCTTCTAGAAAATTAGTTTTAAGGGTACCAACTCACAAAACATCGTTTTTTAATAAATCGTTCACTGTCGAGTCTATTAAGCTCTGGAATGCCCTACCTTTGCACATACGTGAAGCACAATCTATTGTAATCTTTAAGAGACTACTTAAAGAACATTACTTGTCTCAATCGTCCGGAGACCGTTAGGATAATTATGTGATTATGTATTTATTGTATTTATCAGCTTTATATTATTGTTTGAGGAAATTTGTAATCTATTTATGTATTTTTGGGTAGATATGTAAGTTCGTTTATATACTCTTATATATGTATGTTTATGTATGTATTATATGCTTTACTTTATCTTTTATTATGTATTAGTAATTTATATCATTTCATGTGTTAGTTATTTATATGTTATTTTATTGCATTTATTGTCTATATATCCATTTATTGATATTATATTTTGTATAATTATATTGCACCACCTACCCAGTATTCATTGTTTATTCCTTTATACCATTGGTTGCCTGGAAGAGATCGCTATGTAGCGATAAGGCCGCCAAATTGTACATTTAACCTGTCTATTGTTATGTAATTTGTTTATTAGTTTGTGGTGTACAATAAAGTATTTTCATTCATTTTCATTCATTCATTCATGTGTCGCAGTCGTTTGTGAACGGCCCCATCTATGTTTCAAGACTTTGAAATGCTTGTGGTGTAAAAAAATGTATAGGAATGTATGGTTTTTTTGCTTTTCTACTATAATGTAGTGTATATTGATGTAAATATATTATATTTATTTTATTAATTAATGATTTTCTTGTTAAATTTCACGAATAACGTACAGAATACTATTAATAATTCGGTTCGTGTTACAACTATATCAGAAATATAGCAGCAGCATGGCTCTACCACGTTAAAACTATAATATTCAATATTCCAAATGAATATATTTGAACTTTATACTTATTATTACATTTTAATTGTTTAAAACATAATTTCTATGAGATTTTTAAATGTTTTATAATGAATTTAATTATTATTTATTTATAATAATTATGAAGCGTCACAATATGCAGAAGAAACAGCGTTGAAAATAGCACGCAGCCTTGTGGAACACCAGAGTTAATAGGCTTGTAGTCGGAGCATGCACCGTCTACAACGATCTTGATGCTTCGATTTGCAAGAAAGCTCGTGATCCAATTGCACTATTTCTCAGGAAGCCCATAGAAAGATGGTTTCGAAAGAAGTGCTTTGTACCAAACCCGATCGAAGGCCTTCGCAATGTCCAAACCAACGGCCAATGCTTGCCCCTTGGACTCTACTGCCTCTAAACATCTATGAGTCAGGTGGACCAGAAGATCAACAGCTGATCGAGCCCGACAAAAACCGTATTGGCGGTCACTAATCAGCTTCTGATCCTCAAGGTACCGCATGAGCTGGCAGTTTATAATGGAATCCATTATTTTGGAGAACAAGGAGGTGATGGCGATAGGCTATCTTCCATGATTTCGGCATTACGCCTAGGTAGTAGGGAGAAACGCGTCTTTTGCGATACTCCGGAAAAGACACGTTAGAACCGGTGCCAACTCTGGAGCACACGTCCTCGTCACAATTGGGGGATTCCGTCTGGTCCACTCGACTTGTGGATGTCCAGGGAGAGGAGTGCTTTGAACCCAGCGCTGTGACAACCACACATCTGGAACACTCACACCGCGGGATGGTCGGCGGTATGTTCCCCCTGTCATCAGAGTCGAGTTGGACGCAAAAAGGCCTAAAAGTTCGGCGTCTCTTTTGCGGCGTGGGCCAGTGCGTCGCCCTCCCTGTGCAAAGATGGTAGTGATGGCTTACGGAAATTCCCTTGGACAGCCTTGGTGAGAAACGGAGGTTCCCGAAGGAAGGCGAACTAGTTTCTCGCCAATTGTGCCTATGTGCTCTGACTTTGCCTTGGCTATAACTCTTTTGAAGGACCTGAAGGCGAAGTTATACTTCTTTTTAAGTATGCTGGTGTTTACATCCCGAGTCGCCGAAGCCGAAGCCCAGGCTTGATAACACTCCTGGTTACTGCGTAATGCAGTCTTACAGGAGCGACCATACCAAGGCTGAAATCTGCCTCCGATGGGTACCACAGATGATAGAATAAATAGTTCCATTCCCTGTAGCACCACATCAGTGACAGAGTCAGCAATAGCGCTGGGATCATCCGGCGAGAAGCAAACCCGCCTCCATGCGTAGGATGCAAAGAAAGACCGCATTCCGTCCCAATCCGCTGACCATGTAATGCCAAACATTACGGCAACCTGCAAAACGCAACCGCGAGGGGAGCGTGAGTGGCACCACACTCCGGATCAGACAATGGTCCGATGAGCCGAGAGGGGCATCGAAAGGCAACCTGATATCCGTTCGGATGAGAGGTCAGCAGTAGGTCCAACAGGGAAGGTGTATGATCCTCCACATCTGGAATCCGCGTAGGCGAAGTAACCAGTTGTGTCAGACCATATGCCAAGGCAAAGTCATAAACAGATCTCTCCGCATGATCGGTTAAACTTGAACTGAGGCATTCGGCGTCGTGGGCGTTGAAATCGCCAAGGATCACGATCTCAGTGGATGAGACCTGTTGTAGCAAGGAATCTGTTGCCATTTAGACGTAGTCGATGAGTCGGTCTGTTTCGGTAATACAGCTAAAGGACCTATAGAGGCACCCGTAGACGCGCGGATGGTCATCGCTGTCTACGCGTAGCCAAAGGATGGATAGGTCCGAACCTTAAAGACTGCCAAGGCGTTGAGAATTTTTTTTTTTTAGGATAAGGGTGACTAACGAGCACTCAGCTCACCTGGTGGTAAGTGGTTTCTGTAGCCCATAGACATCTACATTTATCCTCGATTATGAATCAAAATGCAGATGCGTTATCACCCGTGAGGACTAAGATGGAATGCCTCGTTGAACTGCTATTTTACGCTGGTATTCTGTGAGAGCGTAGTCCTTCCCTGGTCGAGCCAACCCATTCGTGCTACAACTATACTACTAATATTAATGATGATTAATGATGTTTACGAATGATGAAGAATGCACATACTCAACGTCAGTGACACAAAACCTTTCTGATGGCGAATTATAATATAATTTATATAAGCTAGAACTGCATTTGCCTATATCTGCCATTATATTGGTGGGTAGAGCATATGTGTCGACCTTATGTGGGTGATAGCTAGAGGGAGGAGACTCTCAAGGCTGCAGCTGAAAGCTGCTCTACGTGGGACCCCATCCCCTTGAGGTGAGCAGTAGACTCACTTCAAGGGGATGCGGTCCCACGGTATTAGCCGTGCTGATCATGTGATGCCTTACACTTACATCACGTTTGCGGGAACGACGGTCTGGCAGGTAGTGATGCTTACGGAGGACTTTTATGGCCAGTGTGCTTATTATTCGACGTGTTGCCTAAACTTTGTGATGTACATTTACTGTGGCTAGATTTGTTCGTAATCTGTATGGCGTTTACACGCATTAACATGCGCGACTTCGGTCGTTGTTTGTGCTTACGCACTACCAAGGAGCCAAGCCTTCTTTTTCTGGTTCTCCAGTTTTTTTTCCGTCGACTACAGTCTAGTTCCCAATTTAACGTCCCCCGTCGGGGGAAGCACGTCGGTTGATAAGTTCCACATATACCGTGTGCGGTATGTGTGGAGCCGTGTGCCTCCACCACATTTTTTTTTAATTTGTTAGAGCGAAACCATTGTATCGGGTATTTTATATAAATATTGTGAGCCTTCCCAAACGGGAAGGGATTAATTATAAAGAATTGACTGATGTAAATCTGATACAAGTGGAACAGGGACGATTAAACCTTTCAACCTTTTTTTAAGCGAGTTCTTTAGCTTAAAATAATTATAAGGCACTACCAACAGCTTTCGACTGCTGAATATTCACTCTTCCAAGAACGAAACGAACGAAAGAAGCTCTTAACTAAGATGATCACACTATAAATTTGTTAAACGGCTTATAACTAAACCTTTAGATAGATACTCGAGAAAGATCAATATATGTTTATTATCCTGGTTACGTAAATGTTATATTTTGATAGACGGCTATATTTCTATCTATACGTATATTTATAAATAGAGGGGGGAACTCTAAAGTTCCCCGCTTTACAGTACCGTCGTATTATTTTGCTGTTTCACGTTGGTATTCTCTGAGAGCCTGGTCTCCTAGCCGTGTACATTTATGCTCTAGCCAAAATATATCTACCACGTAAATGTATTTGTTTTTTATTTCCTCAACAGAAAAATCGAGGTCAACCCGACGAGCTCTATTCGTGATGGTAGTGTTATACACGACGGTTATATTCCAAGGTCTGTTAGTGGCGCAGGTGTATGCGGAACCTCTCTTCGCCGAGGCTGTACCCTCAATGTCCTCAACTATCTGCTGCGTGATCTTCACGTTAGTGACCATTATGGCTGGATTTATTGGCTCCTCCTTAATTGAGCGGGTAGGGAGACGGGTAAGACTGGGACTCATGTCCAACTTTTTCCTCTAATTACGTTATTTGACACAATTCATTTAAGAATAAGTAAATGCTGTGGCCTAAACATTAATCATCAATTAAAAATCAAAATACACGTTCTTTCCCACCCATAAGGACTAAGTTAGAAGGGTCTCCGGTTCTCTACACACCCCATACCAAACACAGCGGCATAATGCTGCTGATTCACACTGGTATCCTGCGCAGCCGTCATTTACTTTAACGCGGCTCTACCACGAGTGTTGTCAAATGGGCGAAACTTGGCTCGATTATACAGCTTTTTCATACGTTGTCCCGCGCTCGTGTTTAGCGGGACGGACTTTAGGCAATATGCCTAAAGCCGGCCCCGCTAAATACGATCCGCGAGCACCGCAGCCTCGCTGCGGCCGCGCATGAGTTTATGACTGGTGCCACTGCCGGCCAGTGTCGGCCGCCACTTGTATTATTATCGCGCGATTAATTAAAACTTTTATTTTGTTTCTTACTGTCGAGCTATTTGCCAACAGCTATATTGCGGATACTGTTTTTGAATACCAGCGGGTGCAAAAGTTTTTAAATTTGGTTTTCGGGTGCAGTTGTGTAAATTTTGTCTGTTGTATCTATGTCGAGTACTTTCATTAAAGCTGGCAAACTAAGAAAAATTCCGATGGCAAGCAGATAATATGACACGTAGATGATGGGCACGCGTCCAATAAGAATCAAAATGCGAAACCAAACCCAAGAACTAAAATGAAATATGTACCTCATTGCCAGTATAGAGGTCTCTAGTTCTTTACACTGACGATACGAACGTTGTAGTTCGTATAGTGGACGTAAAGAACTTCAAGCAAATATGGCTACATTTGTGTTGTCACCTTTGAAGACTAAGATGCTATGCCAACAGCCTGTATTTGTACGTGTAAAAGCAGATATTTAGTAATTTAATTAATATTATATTAATATTTAATCATCTCCGCGAAGAAATTTCTGTTTCTTTTAATATTTTAGTAATTTTGTAATTCTTTTAGTAATTCTTTGACATCTTAATACTATCACGCTACATCATCATTCATCAATATATTATATCAAAAATCCAATGCTTAATATGCCAGCCCCATATGATGCTCATAGAGTTGCAACGGTTGGCGGGCGGGCTGACAACCACATTTCACTTTTTTACTATATTAGATTTTTAGTTAGGAAAATACTGCCGTCCATCTCGTTTCATTACCTTCTGTCGTAACTTACGAGATCCACGGGTTTATATTACTAAGAATTACAAAACACATACGGTAAATCAAAACTGTTTAAAAGTAAACTTAAATCATATTTGATAAATCAACCATACTTATTGTAGTAAGTACTTCATACTGGATTATTGTGATTTAATATTAATACATCTTTGTTTTTATAAGACGACTCTCTAGTGTAGATAGTACTGGATAATGTTACATAATTATGCTTAATAAATTTAAAAAAAAAGGGGTACTAGATTATCTTACGCCGCCACTACACGGGCTCCACGTAATTTACTAAAATATAATTACCAATTTCAGCTGTTAATGATCTACGCTTCCTTTTGTACTGGTGTATGCTGCGTGATCCTGGGTACCCAAATTCAGCTGCACTGGGGCCCGCACTGGGTCACCGCAATGTTCATGTACATATTCGGCTTGACTTACACGTGCGGAGCCGGAACCGTTCCCTGCGTGTTGGTTGCAGAGATATTCTTACCAGAGGTTAGTAAACATTAAACACATATAATTTTGATTACTTAGTCAATATAGCCTATCAAAAGTCTGCAGTTGAACATATTCCTCTGCCATAAATTGTACCCCATATGGCCGTTATTCCCTTTGGGGGTTTTTGACAGCGCAGGGCTCCGATGGTGCGATTTAATGACAACGATATCGACTAATAATATCTTCAAATTTGTCAACGAATTACAAATTAAAAATTATTTGTTATATTTCTCATATTTAACATAGTTTCCTCGCTTGACGGTTGGGTTTTTTTATAGAATAACGGTGACAAACGAGCACACAGTCCACCTGATGGTGAGTGGTTACTGTGACCCATAGACATCTACATCTATCCCCAATAAAGACTCAAGATGCAGATGCATTGTCACCCCTGAGGACTAATATGGAGTGCCTCGTTACCAGTCAAACGGGTCTCCAGTTCTCTAAATTCAACATACGAAACACAACAGCATGAAGCTGTTATTTTACTCTGGTATTCTGTGAGAGCGTGGTCCCACCCCAGTCAACCTGATCCATTCGTGCTAAAAACATATTAAAGCTGCAGCATGGTTCTACCACGTAAAAAACTGATTGCCAGCCGTAGTTGTTTATTAAATTATAATTGAGTTGTTATCTAGAATATGCTGCTGCCCATCTCCTATTTTAGCGTTTAGGTTATTCTAAAGAGGAAATACTTACCACAGTATACTCGCTTGGCTTTGCCAACCGGCGTCGTTGGCTATCGCAGATTTTTTTATATTTTTAGTTGTCATTTTATTTGGGCTGCAGTAGCCACTTACAACCAGTTGAAGGTAAATTAATTTGTCCTTACAATTCCTTAATAAAAACCGTCTTTTCAGATCAAAAGCTTTGCATCAACGCTTCTTTGTGAGTGGTACCTGGTCTGCAGTTTCATAGTCCTTTTCATCTTCAACCCGCTAGTCTCGGCAATCGGCTTGGGTCCAGTCTTCTACTTCTTCGCGGTCGCTTGTTTCCTTTCCGTCATCTTCTGTATCTTCTTTTTACCGGAAACGCAGGGTCTTACTGTGGACATTATTCAGACACTATTCGCAAAGAAGACCGTTCGACGACGTTATATTATGGTCGATACAGACATCACTTTTTAAAAGTTAAATAACTGCGGTAGATTACGTTAATTTCTTACCAATACAGTAATAAATTTTTTTGTCATAGAAATAAGCTTTTAAGCGGTCTTATCTTCACATGCAGGTTACAAAAACGAAATCGATTATATTATAACAAACATGTTTAAATTCTTCAGTGACACACACATTATATAAAAATTAAACTTTAACAATAACCACCATATGGTACACTGTTGCTTAAAAAGGTATTCACCAAAAAGGCCTTGAAAAACCATAACAAATACTACAGTTTTTTCACCTGAATATTTTATAAAAATATTGACACATCTTCTACCAAGCCGCTGCTAAAATGGTTAACTCCAACATTAGTGCATAAATATAACCATCTAGAATATGAACTATCACAATTAAAGAAAGTAAATAATGTAAAAGGCACAAATATATTTAGAAATAAAATTATAAAACTGCCGAAAGAAAGAAAAAGAACTTTAGCACACAAAAAAAGATACGGGAAAGAATAAGGAAAAACAGGAATTTAAGAAGAATAAAAAATTGAAAGACATAATTTAAAGAAATGGTGGAATTAAAAAATCTTTCCAGGAATTAAAAGAACATGGGAAAAGATGGATACCCCTTGTAAAATGCATCCGATCCAACCAACTCAAAAACGGGCTGAAATTAAAAGATTAGCTACAGATTACTAAATGACTCTTTATTCTAATATAGACAATGATTGGAAAACGTATACCAACAAAATGCCAACTTCTAGATATGACAATTTTCAACCAATTACTAAAGAGAAAGTAAAGAAAGCTATCAATTCACAAAAACTAGAAATAGCTCCAGGACCCGTCAATTTATCAAACGTATTTTAAGAGGTACAGTTCAAGAACTAAGTGCAATTATAACAAAGATATTTTAATAATATAGTACACACAGGTACTACCCCAAACTTATTCACAAAAAAGAAGCCAAAAACGATATTGCTAACTGCAGACCAATTAGCCTCACATCAAATATCTCCAAGTTCTTTTTGAAAGTAATTTTAGAGAGAATATCAAATACCTTAGATGAATATGGACCTACTGAACAAGCAGTATTCAGAAATAACTATAGTACGAGTATAATTGATTAATCCATACAATTATACAAATATTGAAAAAATATAACAAATATCAGAAGCTTGTATATGACGGCACCTGCACCGTTGTAGATGCGGTGGCGTCGGTCTAGCAAGACAGAATTCTTGTAAACGACACGTGTACCGCACACCTGCGGCATCGCACCTGCGTTACCGCCCGTCCTGCTTGTATAAAACGGACTGAGCGGCCGCCGTTAAGACAGTCTTGGCTCTGACGTGGAACGGTACACTTGTCGTATTCCGTTACTAGTTTATCCTCGACTCATTGGATAATTAATTCGTGTAAACGAATTAATTATTATTCCTAACTACAAAATTAGTCTCTGTACTATACCCACTATACTTCCGACATCAAAAGTGGGATAAAGTCCCCATTTTTGCCCACGTACAATCTTTGAATAGTATGAGAATTATTACATTTGTAAAGGCTATAATGCATTTCACATTGATGGATCTCTTTTAATGTTAAATACCGTAATAAAATTTGCTGTCCTACTTACGATATTGTCGTATCATTAAAGTGTAGAGAAAAGATAAAGTGAAATTATTTAAGCCAAAAGATAAATCCTTTTGTTCGATTTGTATTAAAAGTACCCTCAAGTATTTTCATTATTTCTGACGTACCTAAATATGTTAACAAATGAAATAAATGTTGGAGATATTCTGAATGAGTTATAGTTTGCATTCAGTGGAAGTTTAACTTGCTCAAGTAATGTTATAATTTGATACACGAGGTGTGATTTACATGGCCTAGTTTTAAAGTTCAAAATGTTTAAACGATGTACCGAAAAAAAGAACATGATTACTTTAACGTGCTATGACTTAAAAACACTAAGTAGTATTTTTGTGATCTAATGTGATGATAAGTGTTACAGTTTACTCCGAGCATTACGTAGTCGACAAACTTGGAATGGTTTAGTGGAAAGCATGGAGCTGTAGCGCTCGCTTTTGAGTATGCTGTCGGCTTATGACGCCGCGGACTTATTATTTGTCGCTGCTACTGATCACCATTAGATACATGAGGAAAGTAAATTTATCCTAAACATTGGCTCAGAAACTATTTTGTAAGAATGAGTGTTTACATTTTTAATTGGTTGCGAAAAATGCCGGAAAACCGAAGTATAACTGATGAAAGTGAAGTAGAGCCAATTGGTTCTGACATTGAAGAGAGTATTTAAGTTTACATGAGGATCGGACCATACCAGAGGTTGTCGTGTAGCCGCAGCTTAGTATTTAGTGCCCTAGAAAGGCGAATGGTGTACCAAGAGTAGTGCTGCATTTCTTGAAATCAAGTTCCGACTGAGTATTTTTAATGTTTTCTTTTATGTGTTACAGTAGCGCGTGTGATGTGATTACAAGTGCGTGAGTGTGTGCCTTGCTGGTCGTAACGGACTGCCAGGTCCAGCTGTAACATGGCCTGGTTTCAGCAGATGCGTATGCGCGTATACGCAGGCGCCATCCCGGAGCGCGCGTATGCTGTATATGGCGATGCCTCGGAAGTCGTGTACTCTGTATGCGTGGGAGTCACACTGTGTGCGCGGAAGTCGTATGCTGTGTGCACGGTAATGTTTTCTGAACATGTATTAGGCTCTGTCCTGGCAGGCGCTGTCCTGGTTCACGTTTTTAATGTGGTTCACGTAGTTAACGTGGGATCTCGCAAGTTCAAGTAAGAGTATGTGTCAGATACTTCGTATGAAGACCTATGTTTACTTGTGAAAGCGAAGTGCTTTATTATAGTCCAAGGTATGAGAACGAATTTCTGTTTTAGGGCCTCGTATGTGTGATAGATGAGAGAACAGGCAACTCTGTATGTTGTCCTTATAGTTAACAATTTGTTTTTCACGCAGATCATGATGACTACAACCCCGACGATGCTTGTAAACCCTCAGGTGCTCCTTCTGCTCTCGTTTTGTTGTAATTTGATAGTTCATGCGAAACATGATAATCATCAGTTATATTTTGAAATTCAAAACGTTTAAGGGTTGTACTACAATAAAGGATTAACTTTAACACGCTATGGATTGAAAATAATAAGTGACATTTTTGTGTTCTAATGTGTTGATCAGTGTTGCAGTTTGCTCCAAATACTGTGTGGTCGACAAGATTGGGGTTTGATGTCGACAGATTCGTAGAAGTCTCTCTACAACAATGATCAATGAGGAAGTTGTTGTGACGGCTAATCGAACATGGTCAGGTACGGCCGAGCGCTAGTAAGATTGAGCCTACACCGCTACAGTCTGTAACTTATCGGCAGATCTTACGGCAAGACAATTCAAGCGGCCGCCGAACACATGGTCCTTTGGTGCTGTAAATGAACGTCTAAAGCTTTGTCAGCATTCGTAGATTATGCGCAGTTGCCTCCTTCCCTTTGAAATATGTGATGGTATTTGTCTCTACACATAGTTTCCCTTTTTTGCAATATTTTCAAATGGCATACAGTTGCCGTTTCTTAAGAGAATCTTGGAATTCCATGGTTTGCAATACATTTATCTCCATTTCTCTTAATTTTTAATTTTGCAAAGCAGTGCGACGATTCGCT
Organism: Parnassius mnemosyne; assembly: GCA_963668995.1. NCBI lineage: Eukaryota > Metazoa > Arthropoda > Insecta > Lepidoptera > Papilionidae > Parnassius > Parnassius mnemosyne. Next base: position 32,258,136 of record CAVLGL010000086.1, read on the forward strand.
AGCGCCATTACGGCGCGACGGCTCGCTAGCGCGAATGTGGCACGAACGCAGCAGAACGGAAAGTTGGAGTGCGTTTGCCTGGAGGTGGCCATATCGGCGCGTCCATGACTTAAATGAAGTCTGGGATGGTCGACCGTTGTAATATTTAACAAGAGTTAATATCTGTTAGCAGGTGGTGATACCTGATAGACCGTATGCTGTTCACTGTCAACCGCACGAGGACGTGCGACAGTCAGAGATAGCCGTGTCTGTGCATCTAGAAAATACTAGAGACGTTGCAACACTCTAGCGAAGTAATTATTCTAGTGCAGGAAAGGAACATGAAGTTGCAGGGAGGCTGGTCTGTGCTGCACTGGGATATGTGTCGTGTTGCTATTGGTTTACATACTTGGGTGTTATCGTGTCACTACGTCCCTCACGATACACTTTTGTGTGATTGTGACGGGGACATGTTTGCGGTATGATTGGTCTGTAACTGTTCTATACTGAATTGAAAAAAAAAGAGAGTAAGAAAAAAAATGTGGTTCTTACTATCATTGCAGGGCGTTTGCCGGTCCAATGATAAAGCTACAGGGAATAGTGATTCCGGACTAGCATAAATAGTACTGAAAAAAAAAGAGATTAAGAAAAAAGAATAGTTCTTACAATCATTGCAGGGCTTTGTGCCGGTCCAGTGATATAGCTATAGGGAATAGTGATTCCGGACTAGCGAAAACAGTACTTGAAAAAAAAAAAGAGAAAATAGATAAAGCTACAGACTAATCATTCCGATCTAGCATAAAGCTGATAAAAGTTTTGTAGGGCTTAGTGCCGGAACAAACCTGATTATCACCAGAGTCTGAAGGGTCAGTATAGACCGGACCAGACGCTGTTTTGTCAGGATAATGAAATGAAAACGATGTTTTACAGATTACAGTTGTTACAGATAACTAAAATTGTAATGGAGTGCGTGCGAGGACGCACGCATGTCAGTATGGCCGTGACGGCACCTGCACCGTTGTAGATGCGGTGGCGTCGGTCTAGCAAGACAGAATTCTTGTAAACGACACGTGTACCGCACACCTGCGGCATCGCACCTGCGTTACCGCCCGTCCTGCTTGTATAAAACGGACTGAGCGGCCGCCGTTAAGACAGTCTTGGCTCTGACGTGGAACGGTACACTTGTCGTATTCCGTTACTAGTTTATCCTCGACTCATTGGATAATTAATTCGTGTAAACGAATTAATTATTATTCCTAACTACAAAATTAGTCTCTGTACTATACCCACTATACTTCCGACATATACATAGCATTCACTATCGAAACAATTGCAATATCCATAAGTGACAACTTTGTGTGACCAGTGCATCAAGTTGTTTTAATTTGTTTAACAGTCTCATTCGCGCCGTGACTAAGTGTCATATAACAAGAAGGAGCGCTCAACATATTCCTAGCTTGGTTTGAAAAGGACGACGATATGACGACAAACACGCAGCGAACACCCCCGAATCATTTCAAGCTGTGTTCATCTAATCCGGACTTGTCAACTGCTTCAACTTCAACTGACAATAATATATTTGTTAATATGCGTAAACGAAAACAACCTGAGCCCGACGAGTTGAACTCAATTATGGATGCATTAGAGTTGAAAATAGCTAACCAAATAGAATATTTTAAAGTTAGCATTGAGGTGTTAGTCACAGACTGTTAAAAATGCCGTAAATCTGGTACTTAAAATAGAAATGTGCAAATTAACAACATCCATTAATGATACCCTGAAACAATTTAATCTGCGGCTAAACGATATGCAGGATTCAGTAAACTATATGAATAAAAGGCAAGATGCATTTGACGCTCGATTAAAAACGATGGAAGTCGATTCTCTGTGAAATAAAGAAATTGCCACTCGTCATCAATTATCACTGCTGGAATCTAAAATAGAAATGATGGAGCAACAGGTCAGGCAGTTTAATATAGAAATTGTCAACCTCCCAGAACGTCGTGATGAAAACTTAATAGCTGTACTTCAAAACATTGGCTCAATTATTAAGCACCCTATTAATCCTGCCGACATAGTATCAGTGCACAGAGTGCCGCATATGAACAAAAAAAAATCCCCTCCCGAAAAATGTTATCGTGAAATTCTCCACCAAAATAATACGAGATAACGTGATTGCTGCTGCGCGGGTAGTAAAATGTGTCAAGTCAGATCAACTACTGATATCAGGTATCTCGCGAAATATTTACGTCAATGAACATCATACACAAAAAATAAGAAATTATTTCTACTCAGCCGTGAAGTGGCCAGAGAGAACAATTACAAATTTGTCTGGATTAAACATGGTACCATACTGGTTCGTCAAAACAACATTTCTCCCATATTCTCAATTCGTAGTGAACAAGATATTAATAAAATTAAGTCCTAGTAATAATATTATGAAATCAACTTATTGTTATGATAATTTAAGTAATAATTGTTCACTATTATCTAACCCACACGTTCATAATTCTACTCGTATATACATAATAAAAGATTTTTTGACCTCATTGTATGATGGCAACAATAATTTACCTAAAAGTATTTGGCTATATCGTATTGTTGCGCGCCACTATTAATGTCTTGTACATGGCAACACTAGTCACCACTAGCGCCCTTTAGTGTCGAGTATCAGAACTAGGAGAGTCAAGATCCTTCTAGACATTTCGGGACCGATATATATTCGAACATTCTAGATGTCGCTACAGTAGAAGGTTCTGGAAACTATCTGAGTCCCTATATAAGGCCGGTATAGACCACACTGAGTCAGTATTGAATTGGCGATACAAGAGAATACTTCGAAGTGAAACAACTGCGAACTTAAGTGATCAGTATTACAATTTTGTTTTATTATTAGTGTGGTTTTAGATTATAATTAGTGTTGTGTAATTAAAGTGTCAATTTTGGTAATTCAATCGGAAGTTTTTAATTGTCTCGAACCCCAAGCTCGTAACAATTGGTGTCAGAAGTGGGATCAAATATGCCAATTTTACCTAAAGACGACACGGAGGGTATCCGTACCCGAAGTCAACGCCAACAGGAGACGGACCAGAGACGATTTGGTAATGCAACGCCGCAAACGTCGGAGGGCCAGCTGCTAACCACGGAGGCCGGCCCGTCAGCAGCTCCTGCATCTGCAGCACCTGACTTAGGTGCTCTGATGATGATGCTGCAGGATCGGGCTCGCCGACAGTTGGAACAGGCTCGCCGACAGGAGGAACAGGCCCGCCGACAGGAGGAACAGACCCGTCGGTTGGAAGTGCAGCTGCAGCACGGTATGGAAGAGCAGATGCTCCTCAGAAAGGACCTTTACGTTACCTTCGGGAAAGAGATGAGGGAGGTGAAGGATAGTGTTGCTCAACATGACAACCGCCTATCGGAAGCTGAAACACGAATTGACCAAGTGAACAATCGGGTTGATAACGTGATGGTTGACGTGAAGAAAACGCTGGACAACCTCAAATTTGGGGATGGAATTGCAGCTCCTGTGGTAGCTACAACACCTTCGCTACGTGGATTCAAAGTACCCCCGTTCGACGGGACTTCTTCCTGGTCGGCCTACAAAATCCAATTCGAGGCTATCATGAAGGCGTACGGCTGGAATAAAAGTCAGGCTATGACTGCTCTCACCCTAGGCCTGCGCGACCAGGCCTTAACTGTTCTGGAAGCTCTCGGTAAGGAAGTGACTTACGAGCAGCTCCTTGAGGCATTGGAGGCGAGATATGGCGACGCTCACCTGGAACATGTCTTTCGTGCGCAGCTCAAAGATCGCGTGCAACGCAGTAACGAAAACCTGCAGCAGTGGGCCCTTGAGGTGGAGAAGCTGGTTTGAAAAGCATACCAGTCTGTACCTACGCTCATTGTAGGGAACCTGGTGTAGACATTCATCGACGGCATCCGCTACCTTGAAGTCAGAGCTGCTGTGAGGCTCGGGCACCACGAGACGCTTAAGGACGCCTTGACCCATGCACTGGCGGTGGAAGCCGTGCGGCAGTATCATCGTTCTCATCCCGTCAGGGAGGTTGCAACAGCTACAGTTCGGGACCGTAATAACGGCTACCGCCCTAGGTGCTACGGCTGTGGGGAAAGGGGCCATCTTCGATCCAGCTGCCTTAAGCAAACTATAGAAAGTGAATGTGATCGATCTCGAGAGGGTAGTGCGGCTAATAGCACCGCCCACTAGCAGCAGGGAAACGAGTAAAAGCCAGAACTGCGGGGCGGGTCGTGGCTGATGTTAAAAAAGCCCCAAGGTTTCCGATCTCACAAACCCATGATGGGAACATCCTAATCATCACGGGCGAGGTCAACGGAACGCCGTGTAAACTGACCATAGACACCGGAGCCTTTCGCACGGTTGTCAGTACCCAACTTATAAGACAGTTCCTTGGGGACTCCGCATACAACCGAGAACGCATTAATTTGGTGACAGCCACCGGTCAGCGCATACCTATCCGTGGAAAGAAGGAGATGGAGTTGAAGCTAGGCAACATGATCTACCTGCATAATGTCATCGTTGCTGATATAATGGATGACTGCATCTTGGGTCTAGACTTTATGAGGAAGAATTGTTGTGGGATTGACGTTAAGCAAGGTGTTTTGAAATGTGGACAAGAGGAACTTTTCGTGGAACCACACTAGTGAACCTTCGTCAAACCCTTTGTTGTTCATTTTGCGGTATCTCCAATTAGCCCGGTAAGTACAATCTCCATCAAACTTTCAAACGTTGCTGGAACATTGCACAATCCAAACGGCATGACTTTTAATTGCCACAGACCCTTTCCTGTGGAGAATGTAGTTTTCTCTAGTAATAATATTATGAAATCAACTTATTGTTATGATAATTTAAGTAATAATTGTTCACTATTATCTAACCCACACGTTCATAATTCTACTCGTATATACATAATAAAAGATTTTGTGACCTCATTGTATGATGGCAACAATAATTTACCTAAAAGTATTTGGCTATATCGTATTGTTGCGCGCCACTATTTATGTCTTGTACATGGCAACACTAGTCACCACTAGCGCCCTTTAGTGTCGAGTATCAGAACTAGGAGAGTCAAGATCCTTCTAGACATTTCGGGACCGATATATACTCGAACATTCTAGTTGTGAGATTGACGTTAAGCAAGGTGTTTTGAAATGTGGACAAGAGGAACTTTTCGTGGAAGGGGCGTTACTAGGGAATGTGTTCAGCCTTAAGATGATTGTTCTTCCGCCGAGATCGGAAACGATTTTGCTGGTTAGACTTCCTCGGAATCCTGGGCAAACTCTTCGTTGTGTACTCGTGGAAAGGGTAGACAATGACCTTCCATGGAAAGTAGCTCGAACCTTGGTCAGAACCGCCTACATCTCAGGAGTACGTGTGCTGAACCTTTGTGATCAGGAACTGATTATAGAAAAAGGCACATTGGTTGGTAAGTACTAGTGAGGAAGTGGATTGGTTGCATCGGTGCCAACATCTATTGACTAGGCCCCCAGCAAGGTTGGACAAACGAGAGTGACCACACTTTTAGAAGACTGTCGCAGCGTTCTCTCCCCGAATGAAATGGTCAAGGCGAAGAAGTTGTTCAATTACGCCAATGTTTTCTCGTCAAACGAAGCTGACATAGGAAAGACTGGCTTAGTTCAACACAAAATAAACACAGGAGAAGAACTGCCTATTCATCAGCGACCAAGAAGATTGCCTGAAGCACGTGAAAAGGAAGTGGAAACCATGATTGAGGGAATGGTGAAGGCTGGTGTTATTGAACCTTCATCTAGTTCATGGTGTTCACCTGTGGTGCTGGTAAAGAAGAAAGACGGCAGCATGCGGTTTTGTGTTGAATACCGCCGCCTGAACGACGTTACGAAGAAGGACAGATACCCCTTGCCAAGAATTGATGACACGCTGGACATGCTTACAGGCGTAAAGTGGTTTAGAACGCTGGACCTGAGAAGTGGATACTGGCAGGTTGAAATTGACCCTAAGGACAAGGAGAAAACTACATTCTCCACAGGAAAGGGTCTGTGGCAATTAAAAGTCATGCCGTTTGGATTGTGCAATGTTCCAGCAACGTTTGAAAGTTTGATGGAGTTTGTACTTACCGGGCTAATTGGAGATACCGCAAAATGAACAACAAAGGGTTTGACGAAGGTTCACTAGTGTGGTTCCACGAAAAGTTCCTCTTGTCCACATTTCAAAACACCTTGCTTAACGTCAATCCCACAACAATTCTTCCTCATAAAGTCTAGACCCAAGATGCAGTCATCCATTATATCAGCAACGATGACATTATGCAGGTAGATCATGTTGCCTAGCTTCAACTCCATCTCCTTCTTTCCACGGATAGGTATGCGCTGACCGGTGGCTGTCACCAAATTAATGCGTTCTCGGTTGTATGCGGAGTCCCCAAGGAACTGTCTTATAAGTTGGGAACTGACAACCGTGCGAGAGGCTCCAGTGTCTATGGTCAGTTTTACACGGCGTTCCGTTGACCTCGCTCGTGATGATTAGGCTGTCCCCATCATGGGTTTGTGAGATCGAAATCCTTGGGGCTCTTTTAACATCAGCCAGCACCCACCCCGCAGTTCTGGCTTTTACTCGTTTCCCTGCTGCTGGTGGGCGGTGCTATTAGCCGCACTACCCTCTCGAGATCGATTACATTCACTTTCTATAGTTTGCATAAGGCAGCTGGATCGAAGATGGCCCCTTTCCCCACAGCCGTAGCACCTAGGGCGGTAGCCGTTATTACGGTCCCGAACTGTAGCTGTTGCAACCTCCCTGACGGGATGAGAACGATGATCCTGCCGCACGGCTTCCACCTCCAGTGCATGGGTCAAGGCGTCCTTAAGCGTCTCGTGGTGCCCGAGCCTCACAGCAGCTCTGACTTCAAGGTCGCGGATGCCGTCGATGAATGTCCACACCAGGTTCCCTACAATGAGCGTAGGTACAGACTGGTATGCTTTTCAAACCAGCTTCTCCACCTCAAGGGCCCACTGCTGCAGGTTTTCGTTACTGCGTTGAATTCGATCTTTGAGCTGCGCACGAAAGACATGTTCCAGGTGAGCGTCGCCATATCTCGCCTCCAATGCCTCAAGGAGCTGCTCGTAAGTCACTTCCTTACCGAGAGCTTCCAGAACAGTTAAGGCCTGGTCGCGCAGGCCTAGGGTGAGAGCAGTCATAGCCTGACTTTTATTCCAGCCGTACGCCTTCATGATAGCCTCGAATTGGATTTTGTAGGCCGACCAGGAAGAAGTCCCGTCGAACGGGGGTACTTTGAATCCACGTAGCGAAGGTGTTGTAGCTACCACAGGAGCTGCAATTCCATCCCCAAATTTGAGGTTGTCCAGCGTTTTCTTCACGTCAACCATCACGTTATCAACCCGATTGTTCACTTGGTCGATTCGGGTTTCAGCTTCCGATAGGCGGTTGTCATGTTGAGCAACCCTATCCTTCACCTCCCTCATCTCTTTCCCGAAGGTAACGTAAAGGTCCTTTCTGAGGGGCATCTGCTCTTCCATACCGTGCTGCAGCTGCATTTCCAACCGACGCGTCTGTTCCTCCTGTCGGCGGGCCTGTTCCTCCTGTCGGCGAGCCTGTTGCTCCTGGCGGCGAACCTGATCCTGCAGCATCAACAGAGCACCTAAGTCAGGTGCTGCAGATGCAGGAGCTGCTGACGGACCGGCCTCCGTGGTTAGCAGCTGGCCCTCCGACGTTTGCGGCGTTGCATTACCAAATCGTCTCTGGTCCGTCTCCTGTTGGCGTTGACTTCGGGTACGGATACCCTCCGTGTCGTCTTTAGGTAAAATTGGCATATTTGATCCCACTTCTGACACCAATTGTTACGAGCTTGGGGTTCGAGACAATTAAAAACTTCCGATTGAATTACCAAAATTGACACTTTAATTACACAACACTAATTATAATCTAAAACCACACTAATAATAAAACACAATTGTAATACTGATCACTTAAGTTCGCAGTTGTTTCACTTCGAAGTATTCTCTTGTATCGCCAATTCAATACTGACTCAGTGTGGTCTATACCGGCCTTATATAGGGCCTCAGATAGTTTCCAGAACCTTCTACTGTAGCGACATCTAGAATGTTCGAGTATATATCGGTCCCGAAATGTCTAGAAGGATCTTGACTCTCCTAGTTCTGATACTCGACATTAAAGGGCGCTAGTGGTGACTAGTGTTGCCATTTACAAGACATTAATAGTGGCGCGCAACAATACGATATAGCCAAATACTTTTAGGTAAATTGTTGTTGCCATCATACAATGAGATCACAAAAACTTTTATTATGTATATACGAGTAGAATTATGAACGTGTGGGTTAGATAATAGTGAACAATTATTACTTAAATTATCATAACAATAAGTTGATTTCATAATATTATTACTATGACTTAATTTTATTAATATCTTGTTCACTACGAATTGAGAATATGGGAGAAATGTTTTTTTGACGAACCAGTATGGTACCATGTTTAATCCAGACAAATTTGTAATTGTTCTCTCTGGCCACTTCACGGCTGAATAGAAATAATTACTTATTTTTTGTGTATGATGTTCATTGACGTAAATATTTCGCGAGATACCTGATATCAGTAGTTGATCTGACTTGACACATTTTACTACCCGCGCAGCAGCAATCACGTTATCTCGTATTATTTTGGTGGAGAATTTCACGATAACATTTTTCGGGAGGGGATTTTTTTTATTCATATGCGGCACTCTGTGCACTGATACTATGTCGGCAGGATTAATGGGGTGCTTAATAATTGAGCCAATGTTTTGAAGTACAGCTTTTAAGTTTTCATCACGACGTTCTGGGAGGTTGACAATTTCTATATTAAACTGCCTGACCTGTTGGTCCATCATTTCTATTTTAGATTCCAGCAGTGATAATTGATGACGAGTGGGAATTTCTTTATTTCACAGAGAATCGACTTCCATCGTTTTTAATCGAGCGTCAAATGCATCTTGCCTTTTATTCATATAGTTTACTGAATCCTGCATATCGTTTAGCCGCAGATTAAATTGTTTCAGGGTATCATTAATGGATGTTGTTAATTTGCACATTTCTATTTTAAGTACCAAATTTACGGCATTTTTAACAGTCTGTGACTAACGCCTCAATGCTAACTTTAAAATATTCTATTTGGTTAGCTATTTTCAACTCTAACGCATCCATAATTGAGTTCAACTCGTCGGGCTCAGGTTGTTTGCGTTTACGCATATTAACAAAAATATTATTGTCAGTTGAAGTTGAAGCAGTTGACAAGTCCGGATTAGATGAACACAGCTTGAAATGATTCGGGGGTGTTCGCTGCGTGTTTGTCGTCATATCGCCGTCCTTTTCAAATCAAGCTAGGAATATGTTTCGGGGGTGTTCGCTGCGTGTTTGTCGTCATATCGTCGTCCTTTTCAAACCAAGCTAGGAACACTATTACACAGCTGTCATGTTGCAATGCAGCACGGGTGTTGTCTGTGGTTAGAAACGTAAATGAAACATAATTTTGACGCTACTGGGTTAATTTCAAGTGAGTGTTGTTTACTTCACGTTTTTGTGCTTGATGATTTTTTTATAGCAGAGGGGCAAGCGAGCGGCTCACCTGATGGTAAGTGACTATCGCTGCCCATAACTGTTATACCAGGGGAACCAAGGGAGTTGCCGGCCTTTTAAAAAGGAGTAGGCTCTTTTCTAGAAGGTTACTAAGTTGTAACAGTCCGGAAAAATCGCTGGTGGTAATCGATTCCACAAGAAAGTTGTGCGGGGATGAAGACATCTTCTAAATTGCATAGTGGTGGACTGCCAATCATCCAGATGGTGTGGATGATATCGGGAGTTCTGCCGCGATGTGCGTTCGTGAAATTCGGCGGCTGGGATTAATCCGAACAATTCCTCATAGCACTCCCCGTGGTAAATGCAAAAGAAAATGCAAAGGGATGTAACATTTCTTCGTAGCGCTAATGAACCAAACCAATCGGAAAGGACTCGGTCGTCGATGATTCGAGCCGCTCTTCGCTGGATGCGGTCAAGTGAAAGGAGTTGGCACTGGGGAGCCCCAGCCCAGAGATTAGAACAGTATTCCATGTGACGCCGAACCTGTGCATTGTAAAGTTGCAGGCGTTGTGCCGGCATGAAATACTGTTCCGCTCTGCTGAGCACGCCAAGCTATTTAGAGGCCAATTTGAATTTTTTTATAACCTCTCACTGTTAATCCAGCACTATTTCTTTATTTTATTCAATAGGCTTCTTTATTCAAGTGTTGTTATGATGATAAAATATTTCGTTTTGACTTACTGGTACTGATTTTCTACAGCTCGAAGTTTATCTGTTCTATTTTTCACTTATATTTCCATTAAAATCGGGAGCACTTTTTGTTCCAAAAGTTACTACTTTTGACAACCGGAAGCGGAAGCAGCATTAATAAGCTTTACTTCAACTTTAATTGAACTTTAATTTTTTTATACAATTTTATTATTATTTCGTTATTGTATCTATTAAATTAGGCACTTTTAACACATTTTTTTATCTCATTATTCTATGCAATACTCCTGTAACATTTAGTATTGTATGTAACATTAATGAAACTTTCATTAAGTAATAATTTATTTAATTATGAATATGTTTTGTATTTTGGGTACGTTATTAAGACGCTGTTCTAATCTCATACAAAATGAACAACCAATCTATACACGACCCTCAGTTCCTCATTAGGAGGCTATTGCTATCTCTATCTGACATTGCAACTATCTCTGTTTAACATAACACATATATTTTATTTAATTTATTAATTTATACATTTATAATTCTTTATTCGTATTACATAGCCGAATACTATATAACGCATGACCTTTAAATTAATTTACAATAAATTTTTATGGAATTGAATCTATTTGCTTTTATCATAAATTTCTCTTTTAATACAAATAACAAATATTTTATAAGTGGAAAACTATTCTGAAAACATTAAATCGAGCCACCAACAGCCTTCCACTCTAATACAGGGTCTACATCTTCTTATGAACTTCCTTTTTAATAGCTGCGAATTCCTGCGCTCTCGAATTTCTCGAGTCGCGTCCAAAACACGTTGACACAGTTCTTGTATTGTCGCGATTGGTTTTTTGGAGATGTTTTCTATTAAACAGTCCCAATAAAAATGTAGCATGTTTAGTGATCAAACTTCGACCCCACTTTTTTTTACAATCCTATGTCAACCTGTAAGTGTCGTAAGAGGCGACAGAGTAAAGTTAAGCAGGAAAGCACCTTAAGCAAATAAAAGAAAAGAGCGGCAACATTTTCCTAGTAACAAATCGAATTAATAAAAAACTGCGATCGCCAACCCACCTGACAAGTGTGGCAGCTATGGCAAATATCGTCGCCATTAGGCGAATGTATCAGAGAACTGAACCTATCACGAAACTCCAACCATTTGTTGAACGTACCATCAAACTTATTTATTTTAACGACTGGGAAACGAAAACCAAATATTTTTATTTTTATTACAATTAACCTATGAATTTAGGTAACGTAGTGTTTACAGTTACATTTTGTAGAATTATGGATTTGCAGTTTGCACTCGAAAGTACCTGGTTTCGATTCCAGGAATATGAAGTAAAATTTTCTTTTTTCTTTTTTATTTAAAGTATTACATATTTAGACAAATTTATTAAATACTTTTATAAATAATAATTAAAAAATTATATTTATTTCAAGAAACCTATATTTGCAGTTGCAAACTCGAGAGTGCCTGCCCGGGTTCGATTTCAGGAATATGAATTCAAGTTTTCTTTTTTATTTTTTACTTTAAGTATTACATGTACACACACTCACACACCAACACACATACATGTGCTCAATTTTATATTTAATAATATGAAAACTAGATTTTGTTATCATTGTAGCACTTACAACTGTAAGTATCTACTTATTATATACCTACTATTACGGGGATTGAGACTGTTACTCCTTAACACAGAGCTACATCCACTAGATTGAATATAATATTTTATCGTTAGTACAAACGATGTAATGTCCTACCCATGTACTGCAATCACTTTTATATAAATAGTTTATTACTATTATTATATAAATAAAAATAATTTAAGTTTCATCGATCAGTTTTATTTCAAAATCACCCTCATCCTGTCGTGAAGCGACAATTAAGAACAAAAGAACCTAACCTAACAACAACGAAACAACAAAAATAGAACAAAAACGAATAATTTATTTAAAATTTAAAAAGATATTTACAGTTTTATATATTAAAAAATGAAGTATGATGATGATGATGGATGACGTGAATTACAATTATTTTAAAAAAGATAATGAAGATAGACGAGTACTGAAGCGGAGCCCGAAGACCAAAGTGGCTCACCGCGCTTGGCGGTGGTGCTCACCGCTCACGGAGTATGAACAGGCCTTGCCTGTGTTAGGTGCGCAGCGCCTGGTCTAGGCACACGCAGCGCCTGGAGTAGGCACACGCAGCGCCTGGAGTAGACACACGTAGCGCCTGGAGTAGGCACACGCAGCGCCTGGAGTAGGCACACGCAGCGCCCGGAATAGGCACACGCAGCGCCTGGAGTAGGCACACGCAGCGCTTGGATTAGGCACACGCAGCGCCTGGGGTAGGCACACGCAGCGCCTGGAGTAGACACACGTAGCGCCTGTAGTAAGCGCGCACAGCGGCTGCCATAAAAACACAGCTTTGCAGAAACAGACATCACCAGGCAAAATCAGATATATCTCTTACATTCATCATCTGCATTCAGGTATGGGTGGAGTTCACATTCAATGACTACCACTCTAAAAGTTTGTTTTCGAAAGGACATTCAGGCTTATTTAAGGAGTTGTCATCCGCTCCTGCGTGGAGAAAAAAAAATTATTAAGCGAGTAGTCAGCCGCTCCCAAGTGAAGATAAAGATAAAGAAATTAATCTTAAGTAAGCTTTAGTCGCTATGACTTAAGTAAAGATTAAGAACGGCCATAGCGGTAGGGCTCAAAGCCAGAGATCAGCAACGTCACTAACGAGATGTGTCTGAAATAAAAATAAAAAGTGAAGATTAACCAACGAAAATTCGAGGTCCTAAAGCAAGATGTGTTGAAGAACACTGGATCACCAAACAAACAAACAAATTAAAAGAAATAAAAATAATAAAGTGAAAATGAAGGTGATGGTGAGAAACAAGAGAGGGTGCCATGACAGTCGGGTCAACAGGAGGGTCAAGTGATGGAGAGTCATTTTCAGTTGAAGGTGGAGTCAAGGATTCGAATTGTTTAGTAATAGCGTCAAATTTCATCTTCAAAGTATCGAAAATAGCTTTAAAGTCTGGATATAAGTCAGTATCTATTCGTTCCAATCTGTATAAAACATGATTAATAAAAGTTTCTATTAGTCGTAAGTATTTGGTTTTACCTTGTAAAAATTTTTCAATTTTACAATCCAGGTAGGTCAAAGTAGAAGCAATTTGAGACAAGTCATTCTCGATCGGAATTGGAGAAGTCAGAATATCTTCAGGGTGAGAATTCGCAACTAAACGCAAAACCTGCTTTTTTTAGAAGCAAAACAGTATTAGCTGGTTCTTCACATCTAATCTTCACTTCGTATTCGAGCTCCGCCTTGTTAAGGAATTCGTAATTAATAACCCTTTTCATTGTTATAAGTAAGTGCAAAGTTAAGTTTAAGAAATAAAAATTTAATTAAAAATCATACCTCTTTAAATTATCTAGAATAAAAATATTAAAGTGATGAATGTAAGTGAAGTGTTAAATGTAGGTTTAAATATAATCCAGATAAGTTGAAAAACTAGATGAAGTTTTGTTTTAGAATTTGGAAGATATGAAAAGGATGAATAAATAAAGAGTTAAGAACGAAAGAGAAAGCAATTAAATCAAAAGGAAATGGACAAGGCGCAGTAAAGGCGAAAAAAAAAAATTAAGAGAGAAAGAGAACTTTTACGTTGGGCGCCAAAATGTCGTGAAGCGACAATTAAGAACAAAAGAACCTAACCTAACAACAACGAAACAACAAAAATAGAACAAAAACGAATAATTTATTTAAAATTTAAAAAGATATTTACAGTTTTATATATAAAAAAAATGAAGTATGATGATGATGATGGATGACGTGAATTACAATTATTTTAAAAAAGATAATGAAGATACACGAGTACTGAAGCGGAGCCCGAAGACCAAAGTGTCACACCGCGCTTGGCGGTGGTGCTCACCGCTCACGGAGTATGAACAGGCCTTGCCTGTACTAGGTGCGCAGCGCCTGGTCTAGGCACACGCAGCGCCTGGAGTAGGCACACGCAGCGCCTGGAGTAGACACACGTAGCGCCTGGAGTAGGCACACGCAGCGCCTGGAGTAGGCACACGCAGCGCCCGGAGTAGGCACACGCAGCGCTTGGAGTAGGCACACGCAGCGCTTGGAGTAGGCACACGCAGCGCTTGGAGTAGGCACACGCAGCGCCTGGACTAGGCACACGCAGCGCCTGGAGTAGACAAACGTAGCGCCTGGAGTAAGCGCGCACAGCGGCTGAAGATAGCGCGGCACTAGTAGGTGGAGGCGTGGGCGTGGCTAGGCGACGACTTCAGGTGAAGGCAGAGGCTTGCAGGATCCCGGGGCAGTGCGGCCCCGGGATAAGGCCTTTAGGAGATGCTTCAAGTTTGAAAGCTGAAGCGAGACTGAGTTTATTGGCCGATTGTTCGGCTTTTATACCTATTTAGAGAGCTCCGCGCTCGACGGCGGAAGAACGAAAAATTATTTAAATTAAAAGCAAATTTTTTGTAAATGGCCAAGAGCAAAAGAGTATTTATGTGGAAATATTGAAGTAAAAACATCAGACCGGTAACGAATTTGAATAAAAATTGCCATGACAACCAGATAAACAACGATGTCAAAACATGTCAAATTTTGGTTTCAGGCTCGTAATAGAGAAACGGCAAGATTTAAGTGAAAAATGAGATATGATTGATATAGGAAAAAAGGTAGCGCACCAGCGCGCACGAAGCCCGAAATTGCAGAGTTACGGAGAACTAAATAAAAGATCGAAAAAGGTAGACTCCATCGACACCGATTTAAAAAAATGCTGATAGCGTGAAAATACGAAGTGAAAATGATTTGTTATTGTGTTCTTATGGTTTAAAAACGTAACAGGATCCTATGGAAATAAAGGTGATACAAAATATCCAGTTTTGAGGTGAACGCAAATCAAAACAGAATGGAAAAATGAATTTAAAATAGTGTAAAATGATATATAAGTAGCACAACACTACAATCCTTAAATTTTCAAGTAACATTAAATTAAAATTAAAAATAATTTCCTTGTCCCATTTATTTCTTTGTTAGATCTTTATCGTACTTGCGTTTCGTCTATTATAACACTCCGGCGTAACCTCGTTAATCTGGTAGTGTTAAACCTCACTGTCTTTAGATGACGCACACATGGATTGTGTAAATGTGTGCGTGCATCATTCGAGGTCACTTGGCTCTTGTAGTCCTTTTAAGACATGCAATAATTGTAATTTTTATATAAAAAAAATAAAGTGACAAACTCACTGATGGTGAGTAGCTACTTACAGCCCGTGGACACCGGCAGACAACTTCAAACAAAAATCTCTACAGATTTGTTATCATCTCTAGGACTAACTAAGATAGAATGCACCACATCCGGTAAATATACTAGCTCTCTATTCCCTTCAAACCGGAACAGAGCAGTGTACGCAATGCTGTTTAGTGACAAAAATAAGTCAGAGGGTAGTTAGTGTCTACCTAGGCGGACTCCTAGATTGAAAAGAGTCCTTCCACATAGTAAAATTTTAGAAATTTCAACAATGTTAACTAGCTTGTTGTTTGTGGGGAGGAATTATTATATTAATTACCTATTCTATTTGTAGCAGATAAGCGGATAGCGTACAAACGTTTGCGACGAGCGTGTAATTTGGCTTGCGAAATAATGAAAACTGGGAGTTATCTCGAAGGAGATGCCACACTACCTTTAACTTTGTTGTCTGTCGTGGTCAACTACGCAGTTGTATCAGTACAATTCGCTTTTTTGTAGATTACTCTTGCATATTGTTTTGTTTATTTTTTTATTTTATTAAGTATTTTTTGTCATGAAAATAAATTTCATTAATTTTTATGTAACATGTATGTCTTCATTAAACAGTAAAAAATAGCATTGTCCTCATTTAAGTCATTGTTTATCCATAAAATGTAAAATAAAATATTCAGTATCAAGAATCTGCAGTCTTAACAAAATCGTGAATTCCTTACAGCCTATAAAATTCCATCACTGGACACAGGCCTGCCTATAAATTGCCTAATGGCGACGATATTTGCCATAGCTGCCACACTTGTCAGGTGGGTTAGCGATCGCAGTTTTTTTTATTAATTGGATTTGTTACTAGGAAAATGCCGCTCTTTTCTTTTATTGATCTAGGTGTTTTCCTGCTTAACTTTACTTTGTCGCCTCTAACGACACTCACGGGTTGATATAGGGTTGTAAAAAAAAGTGGGGTAGAGGTCGAAGTTTGATCACTAAACATGCTACATTTTTATTGGGACTGTTTAGTAGAAAAAATCTCCAAAAAACCAATCGCAACAATACAAGAACTGTGTCAACGTGTTTTGGACGCGACTCGAGAAATTCCAGAGCGCAGGAATTCGCAGCTATTAAAAAGGAAGTTCATAAGAAGATGTAGACCCTGTATTAGAGTGGAAGGCTGTTGGTGGATCGATTTAATGTTTTCAGAATAGTTTTCCACTTATAAAATATTTCTTATTTGTATTAAAAGAGGAATTTATGATAAAAGCGAATAGATTCAATTCCATAGAAATTTATTGTAAATTAATTTAAAGGTCATGCGTTATATAGTATTCGGCTATGTAATACGAATAAAGAATTAAAAATGTATAAATTAATAAATTAAATAAAAAATATGTGTTATGTTAAACAGAGATAGTTGCAATGTCAGATAGAGATAGCAATAGCCTCCTAATGAGGAACTGAGGGTCGTGTATAGATTGGTTGTTCATTTTGTATGAGATTAGAACAGCGTCTTAATAACGTACCCAAAATACAAAACATATTCATAATTAAATAAATTATTACTTAATGAAAGTTTCATTAATGTTACATACAATACTAAATGTTACAGGAGTATTGCATAGAATAATGAGATAAAAAAATGTGTTAAAAGTGCCTAATTTAATAGATACAATAACGAAATAATAATAAAATTGTATAAAAAAATTAAAGTTCAATTAAAGTTGAAGTAAAGCTTATTAATGCTGCTTCCGCTTCCGGTTGTCAAAAGTAGTAACTTTTGGAACAAAAAGTGCTCCCGATTTTAATGGAAATATAAGTGAAAAATAGAACAGATAAACTTCGAGCTGTAGAAAATCAGTACCAGTAAGTCAAAACGAAATATTTTATCATCATAACAACACTTGAATAAAGAAGCCTATTGAATAAAATAAAGAAATAGTGCTGGATTAACAGTGAGAGGTTATAAAAAAATTCAAATTGGCCTCTAAAAAGCTTGGCATGCTCAGCAGAGCGGAACAGTATTTCATGCCGGCACAACGCCTGCAACTTTACAATGCATAGGTTCGGCCTCACATGGAATACTGTTCTAATCTCTGGGCTGGGGCTCCCCAGTGCCAACTCCTTTCACTTGACCGCATCCAACGCAGAGCGGCTCGAATCGTCGACGACCGAGTCCTTTCCAATCAGTTAGATTCATTAGCGCTACGAAGAAATGTTACATCCCTTTGCATTTTCTTTTGCATTTACCACGGGGAGTGCTATGAGGAATTGTAGGGATTAATCCCAGCCGCCGAATTTAACGAACGCACATCGCGGCAGAACTCCTGATATCATCCACACCATCTGGATGATTGGCAGTCCACCACTGTACAATTTAGAAGATGTCTTCATACTCGCACAACTTTCTTGTGGAATCGATTACCACAAGCGATTTTTCCGGACCGTTACAACTTAGTAACCTTCAAGAAGAGAGCCTACTCCTTTTTAAAAGGCCGGCAACGCATCTGCAATTCCTTTGGTTCCCCTGGTGTTGCAGTCATGGGCAGCGATAGTCACTTACCATCAGGTGAGCCGCAAGCTCGCTTGCCCCCTCTGCTATAAAAAAAAATTCATCAAGCACAAAAACGTGAAGTAAACAACACTCACTTGAAATTAACCCAGTAGCGACAAAATTATGTTTTATTTACGTTTCCAACCACAGACAACACCCGTGCTGCATCGCAACTTGACAGCTGTGTAATAGTGCCAATCTTGAGTAAGTTATTATGTTCCAAATCACGAAAAGCACGCCTATACTATACTACATATTGGATGACAGTAGTATGTCGGAAGATATGTTAAAACTATTCCAAATTGTGAAAATTTAATTAGAAAAATAAACTCAAAAAATCACACAGAATATAACCGTCACTTTGAAGCTTGCTATGGATGGTAAAAAACAACCAATATTAGAAGAAAATAAAAGTCTAAAAGTATAGTTTAGAAATTACTAGACACCGGAAACGTGAGAACAAGAAACAAACCAAAAATTACCTTGACAAAAAATAAACAGATCACCAATATGATTGGTGACCGTGGGGTGATAGACCAATACCACCTAAAGCTTACACCAAAAATATTCAACTATATACTACCTAAAAACCATACTCTGAAAGTAGAAAACCAAATTCTAGGAATAGATTCAATAAATCTACACTTCACAATATCTCTAAAGTCACAAGAATTTTTACTAGAACTAGAACATGCATTGGAAACTGTAATCATTATCATCATTACAGCCCTTCACAAGTCCACTGCTGAACATAGGCCTCCCCCAAAGAATGCCACAAAGCACGGTCCTGAGCCACCTGCATCCATCGACTTCCTGCATGTCTTACCAGGTCGTCATTCCATCTCGTGGGGGGACGCCCTACACTTCGCCTACCGGTACGAGGCTGCCACTCGAGAACCTTTCTTCCCCATCGGTTGTCGGTTCTTCGAGCTATATGGGCGGCCCACTGCCACTTCAGCTTACTAATCCGTTGGGCTATGTCGGTTACTCTGGTTCTACTGCGGATATCCTCATTCCTAAGTTTATCACGCAGAGAAACTCCGAGCATAGCCCTCTCCATAGCTCGCTGAGCGACCTTGAGCTTCCTCATACGGCTAGCAGTGAAGGACCACGTCTCAGTTCCATAAGTCATCACTGGCAACACGCACTGGTTGTATAATTTCGTTTTCAGGTTTTGAGGTATGTCTGACGAGAAAATGTGTCGTAGCTTCCCGAACGCTGCCCATCCGAGTTGAATCCGTCGATTGACCTCTCGGTCGAAGTTGGACTTACCTAGTCGGACTATTTGTCCCAGGTAAACATAATCGTCAACAACTTCGAGCTTAGTGCTCCCAACAACTACCGGCATAGGTGTGACATGGACGTTGAACATGATCTTTGTTTTGTCCATGTTCATCTTAAGACCTATCCGTTGGGAAACACTATCGAGGTCATTGAGCATAGTGCTTAGGTCCTCCAGCGATTCTGCCATAAGGACTATATCGTCGGCAAATCGAAGGTGAGTGATGTACTCACCTTCGATTTGCCGGAAACTGTAAACTGGGATATTATTAAGGCTTGAGTGACGTGAGAAGAGTGGTTGAGAAAACCAAAGAACGCTACGATTATATACAATACCGCATTAATGAAAAGGCTGGAATATACTGAGTAGGGTTTATGGTCAAGAAATACTTGATAAACGAAATATTAGAGTTTTGAGCAATATAAGACAGGATCGCCATTTTTAATGTAAATATCCCTGGCTATAAAAACCCACTTGTTCAAATATATGCTCCGACGGAGGTTACCCAGAAGGACATAAAAGATGAATTTTATAATAAACTCAACCAAATTGTGCCGAATCTGTGTAGAACAGTTAATATAACGGGAGAGTTTAATAGCCAAATTGGAAAGAGGAATAAAAATGAAGACAATATACTTGGACCGTATTCAACTGGTAAAAGGAATGACGACTTGAATAGCTACTACAATAGAAAACATAATAGAAAATGGACATGGGACACCTGATGGGGAAAAAATGAAATACATTACATCCTCACAAACAAACCAAGAGTGTTTTTGAACATAGATGTTGTTAATCAACTCAACTACAACACGGACCATAGAATGCTTCGAGGACAAATATACCTATTGGAACCAAAAATACCGAGAAAAAACATTACCATTAATAAAAAACCAATACCCTAATCAATTGCAGAAAATATTCTAGAATTATTGGAAAATAATTTAAAAGCAGCAAAGAATGCCAAAAATGTCACGAAGTCTCCTTGCGGCTGCTTTGGCTCTGGACTCAATGAACCGCCTATAGTTTAGGTTCGGAGAAAATTTAATCCCAAACAATTGAAGGCGGTCAGTGTACTCCAAGGATACATTCCAAAAAGAAGGAACCAAATGTGAGTGGGCTCCTTATAGCGGTAAAAAGACACGCCTGTGTTTTGGAGCCGTTAAATCTTACGAGATTGGCATGACCCCATTCGGAAACTGCCTGTAGTGTGAGACTCACACGCTCAACCATAGCCTCTCTTTCTGTCTGGATTTGATCCCGACTGGCCCGGGCGCTTTGTTGGTATCTCTCCACAACTGTGCTGTCGTCAGCATACCCATAGATACCGGGAATGAGCTGATCATTTATATTCAGCAGGAAGTGAGTTGCGGAGAGAACGGACCCCTGAGGAACACCAGCGTTAGTCGGCACAGTATCAGATGAGCAGCCATTAACGACGACCCGGAGAGACCTTTCACTCAGAAAGTCCTTTACCCAGACAATCAAGCCAGGATATAAGCTGTACGTTGAAAGTTTGCCCAATAGACTAGCGCGCCAAACCCTGTCAAAGGCCTTCGAAACATCGAGGGAAACAGCAAGTGCTTCACCACTGCTCTCGAGGGCTTCGCCCCATATGTAAGTGGCATACGCTAGAAGGTCCCCAGGTAGGCAATCATTGAGGAGATCATTTTGCTCTAGGTATGCCATGAGGTGAGTGTTCATAATACGCTCCATAATCTTGCAGAGTATGGAGGTAATTGAAATTGACCGATAGTTGGCAGGGTCTGTACGGCTACCCTTTTTAGGCACAGGCTGCACATTGGCCAGCTTCCAAGATTTAGGCACTATTCGAGTCCTGATTGAGAGGCGGAACAAGCGTGTCAACACAGGAGACAACTTAGGTGCACAGACCTTTAGAATCATAGCTGTTATACCATCAGGTCCACTAGCTTTGTTCTCGTCTAGACTTCGCAAGGTTTTAAGAACCTCCTTGTTGGTGATACAACCCTCTGACGTAGAGGTACCGCAGTGAGGTACGCTGTTGCTACTGTCCAGACGCGAATTGCAAGCAAAAAGAGAAGCAAATAAGTCCGCTTTCTCCAGTAAGCCATCTGGTTTTACCAGCGGAGGCAGTGCAGACCGACAGAAGTTTCTCTCGACCGCTTTGTCGAGAGACCAAAAATCTCTACTGCCAGATGGTTTGACAGAGAGCTTTGTGCCGATATGTTTAATGCGGTCGAAAGTGGCTTGGCGTAAAGCCTTTTTGCAAGACTTGGCGGCTTAGTTAAAGGCTCTCTTCTTAAGGCTAACATCCGGAGCTTTACGGTCTCGAGAATTGACCCAGGATAAGTACGCCATATGTTTGTGCTTTTCAGCACGAGCGCACTCGGCGTTAAGCCATAGGCGAGCTTTACCACCAATGGGCACGTCAGCAAAGGGGATGAAATACTCCATCGCTTGACGTATCACATTGGTTATGGCATCCGCGCAGCTCAACGGGTCTTCAGAAGAGAAGCAGACTTGCCGCCAAGGATAAGATGCAAAGAAATGCCGCATCTCATCCCAATCTGCTGACTTGTATCGCCACATTCGTCGCACTCCGTGAAAATCGGAGTTAGGTGGGGAATATAACGACACAGATTTTACCAAACAGTGTTCAGAATTTCCCAAGGGTGAGGTAACCTGAACATCGTACCTGTCTGGATCAGTCGTCAGCAGAAGGTCGAGGCAGTTGGCTGTGTGCCTATCCACATCAGGTACCCTAGTCGCTTGTTGTACCAGCTGGGAGAGCCCCAGCGACAAGGCAAAATTCCACGCCTCTCTCCCAGCGTGGTCGGTCTTCTGGTATGGGGACAGACAGTCCTGATGACAGGCATTAAAGTCCCCCAAAGAAACCAACGGTGCATTAGGGTACCGATTTAGAGCCACATCAGAGGCTTCACTGAGCTGTTCAAACAACCTAGTTTTCTCCTGATCACCGCTGTGCGATTGATAGACAAAAGAATAAATTAGTTTATCTATTCTTGTGTCTATCAATACCCAGACCGTAGAGAAAGTGGGATCTTCAAGGTGACAGTGATGCATTTTAATTTGCAAACGAACATAGATGAAGATGTCCATGGGCCACAGCAACCAGTTACCATCAGGTGGACTGTGTGCTCGTTTGTCACCCTAATTCTTTAAAAAAAATGTAAAATAATGGTCTATATTTATATAGTTATACCTAAAACATAGTGAACGAAAATGAATATGTTGTCTCACAAAAAATAATGTAGTTTCTTTATTCTCGTGATAGTACTCGTACCATCATAATTAAACAAAGTCTGTTTGTAACAATGATTAACCAATGTCACCGACAGATGGTGTTGAGCAACAGTTGTGCAACACCATCTGGAAGTATAATAATGTTATGTTGTAAGAAAGCGGGTTGTGCTTTTCTTTCCTGTAAATATGTATTCATATTTGCTGTCAATCTCTATCACATTATTAATAGGTAGAATAAATACAATATATTAAAACAAATATTAACTTTATGTATATGTAGAAAGCGTAATTGAGTTTAGTACAGAGACTGATTTTGCAGTTAGGAATAATAATTACTTCTTTTACACGAATTAATTATCCAACGAGTCGAGGATAAACTAGTAACGGAATACGACAAGCGCACCGTTCCACGTCAGAGCCAAGACTAAGTCCTAACGGCGGCAGCTCCGTCCGTTTTATACAAGCTAAACGGGCCACACCGCAGGTGCAATGGTGCAGGTGTGCGGAGCACGTGTTATTTACAAGAATTCTGTCTAGCTACACCGACGCCGCCGCACATGCAATGGTGCACGTGCGGTCATATATTTTATAATATTTAAACCGATAACCTTGTGATGTAGAACTACGAGGTTAATCAAATCAAATATTTAAGTTCTACTACCTTCAATTTTTAAAATTTAGCTTTACCCACAATATTTTTCTTCACCACAAAATACGCGGTAAATCACATTTAAAAAATTGTATTCCGCTGGTTTCCGTGAGGATAGAACTAAGGTTTTTCCTGTACAATATGCGGTTTATTTCTGAGCTACAATGCCACTCCTTCGGTTATTAATCTATAAATTTAATAATATACGTCATTGTCCTAATGATTTAAAGGTTATTTTATATAACGTATCATTACAACCTGTCAAAAGTAGTGGTAGAGTAACGCGGCAGCTTCTACTGTTGCACAGGTAGGCCTGCTCGAACCGGCGAAGTACCATGACCTCACAGAATACCAATACCTTTGCTTCTGGGCTTCGCTTGGTTAGTGCAGGTTGCCGGAGGCCCAGACCTCCACCCCATAATATGGTAGCAGAATTTAAAAATAAAAAACTACCCCAGGAGGGAAACAGCACCCCTGGTAATAAAGAATCCCTCACTGAGCATCCACGCCCAAGCTACCCTCTTCTTCCTGAACGTGAATGCTCAGGCTTTCCCCGCATATTCGGTCGGGGAGAGGGGGGATAAATCCCGCTCACTTCTAACACTGCACCCTACGCCTACGTGCATTCCAGATTTGGAGGATCATACACCTTTCCTGTTGGACCTTCTGTTGACCTCTCATTCGGACAGATATCATGTTTCCGTCGATGCCCCTCTCGGCTCTTTGGACCATTGTCTGATCTGGAGTGTGGTGCCACTCACGCTCCTTTCGGGGTAACGTTCTGTATACTGCCGCCACGTTTGGCATTTTAGCCATGTTGCCGGATCGGAATGGAATGCCGTCTTTCATTTCATCCTACCCGTGGGGGTGGGATTGCTTCTCGCCCGATGATCCTAGCGCTGTATCTGTATCTATTCTATCATCTGTGGTACCCATTGGAGGCAGATCTCAGCCTTGGTTTGGTCGCTACTGTAAGACTGCATTACGCAGTAAGCCTGGGCTGAGGCTTCGGCGGCTCGAAATGTAAGCACCAGCATGTTTAAAAAGAAGTATAATTTCGCCTTCAGGTCTTTCAAAATAATTATTGCCAAGGCAAATTATGACCACATTGGCAGAATTGGCAAGAAATAAGTTCGCCTTCCTTCGGGAACCCGTGTATTCTAGTCTCTCACCCAGTCTGTCCAAGGGAATTTTGTAAGCCATCACTACCATCTTTGCACAGGGACAATGACTCACTGGCTCACGCCGCAAAAGAGACAGCCGACATTTAAGTTCCCTTTCTGCGTCCAACTCGACTGTCGATGACGGGGACAACACACCGCCGACCATCATACAGTGTGATTGCAGTACCCAAAGCAATCCTCTCCCTGGACATACACAAGTCGAGTGGGCCTGATGGAATTCCGACAATTGTGCTGAGGACGTGCTCTCCAGAGTTGGCACCGGTTCTAACGCGTCTTTTTCGGTACTCCTACTCCCTAGGCATTGTCCCGAATTCATAAAAAACATCTTTCTTGCACCCGATCCCTAAAAGGGGTAACCGCTCTGAGCCGTCCAATTACACGCCTATCACCATCACCTCCTTGTTCTCAAAAATAATGGAATCCATAACTAACTGCCAGCTCATGCGATACCTTGAGAAGCACCAGCTGATTGGTGACCGCCAGTACGGTTCCCGTCTGGGTCGCTCAGCTAGTGATCTTCTTGTTTACCTACTATACAGATAGGCACAGGCGATCGAGTCCAAGGGGAAGGTTTGACGATTAGTTTGGACATAGCGAAGGCCTTCGATCGGGTTTGCCACAAAGCGCTTCTTCCGAAGCTTCCTTTCTAAGGGCTTCCCGAGAAATTGTGTAATTGGAGCACCAGTTTTCTGGTTGATCGGAGCATCAAGATCGTAGTAGATGAAGTTTGCTCCAATTACAAGCCTATTAACGCTGGTGTTCCACAAGGTTGCGTGCTAGCACCAACGCCGTTTCTTCTGCATATCAATGATATTTTGCGAACCGGCAATATTCATTGGTATACGGACGATGGCACTGGTGATGCTTTATACACTGGCCATGCAAATGTTTCTCGGGAAAAGTTTGCCGAGTACCGGAACAAACTTATGTCTGAAGTCGAGACTTTGTTGAACAAAGTCTTGGATTATGGGCGACAATATCTAATTCAGTTCAATCCCCATAAGACACAAGCTTGCGCTTTTACCAATAAAAAGAACCCCTATGTCGTATCTCTTTAGTTTCAAGGCACTCCCTTTTTGCCTCAGTCAGTATCGGAATCCCCGGCGTCAACATATCAAATGACGTGAAGTTTCATTGTCACTTGGAAGAGAAGACCAAATTGGCCTCTAAAACGCTTGGTGTATTTAGCAGAGCGGGAGAGCTGCTATCTTGCCGGCACAGTGCCTACAATTTTACAAGGCGCAGGTTCAGCTGCACATGGAATACTGTTAACATCTCTGGGCCGAGGTACACCAGTGCCAGCTCCTTCTACTTGACCGCATCCAGCGCAGAGCGGTTGGAATCGTCAGCGACTGATTAATTCCTATTTTATTTATTTATTTTAATTTTTATTTGTATAAAACATGGTAGTACAAATAAAGTTCCTATATTTGTAAATGTGCATTCATGACAAACCCTTCCAGTACCGCGGGCATGAATTCATGTATCTATTAAGTGACCGTTGATTACCGCAGGCATGAGTTCATGCAGCTATACCGCCCTACTATTTTACACTACAGATACTTTGACAGCATATTTTCAATTAGAAACTATTTCATTCGATTCTGAACGAAAAAAAGAGTATTCTCACGTATTAAACTCACTCGGTTACATGGACAAAATAAAAAATTATAGCCGTTCAATTTCCCGTTGTTGGTGCTGTTAGTTGCGTAATTGTTTACTTTTTGTGTTTGTGCTTTTTGTTGGACTTTCTTTCAAAAACTGGTAAAAATGTTAATGATTTTTACTAAATGATGTTTTTGAATGACTAAAGTTACAACAACAGTATATTTTTATGTTTCAATTGAAAAAAAGTAAAAACAAAACACCTCTACGTGAACAATTTTTTCTACGTGGTAGAGCCATGCTGCAGCTATATTATGGTTGTAGCAAGAATGGGTCTGCTCGACCGGGGAAGGACCACACTCTCACTTCTGTGACCAAACCAGCGTAAAATAGCAGCTTAACGCTGCTATGTTTCGTATGGTGAGTGAAGAGAACCGGAGACCCTATTTACTGGCAAAGAGGCATTCCATCTTAGTCCTCACGGGTGACAACGTATCTGCATCTTGAGTCTTTATTGAGGATGGATGTAGATGTCTATGGGTCACAGTAACCACTTACCATCAGGTGGACTGTGTGCTCGTTTGTCACCCGATCCTATAAAAAAAATTATAACGGTCAAAATTTCAAATAAGATCTACCTTCTGAAATATTTTGCCTTTTTAGAGATAATTTATTGCATGTATATATATTCATTAAGACATATTATTCTTCAATGTTTTATCGATATGATTATATAAAAAAAATTAAAGAAGACGCTACAATATTTTCACAAAAAGATTTTGAAAATGAGGTTACAAAGTGCGCGCAAACTGTCTATTGTCGAATTTTTAGCAAATGTTTGCGAGTGAATTAGTAAAATTATTTTAGTGACTACATGCATTATTTCGGTTTATTTTAGAAGAATATGTTAAACAGATTGGATAACATAAAAATAAAATAAAAACTTACGCTTTTTCATTCATAAAACCAAATTTATCGGCAGTAAATACACTTTTTCAAGACCCCTTAGAAACAAAGAGCTGTACAAAACTAAATAAACATCCAAATTTTATTGTTTCTACTTATCGACAATCTTATCAGCTTTAAAAAACTTAACAAACTAAAAAAAAAACTCCTTAACACGGAGTTTACATATCTATTATATGCCATCAGTACTGCTCCAAGGCTGGCCAACACCGTTAGTCTATACAGAGCATAAACGAACATGTTTATTTTCTGGCATACCATATTAATGTGATGTTGCCAAGTCAGCTGAGAATCTATGTATCACTATGGAGAGAAAGGTTGCAGATGGAGCTTGTGAAATGGTTTCATTACGGTGGCGTAACGATAACTGTGGGGGTTTAGCATTTTTATTACTAAATTGAACATATTTCATTTCCCACCAACTTCATAAGGGGTACTCAATTCGACAGTATGATTTTTTTATGTGTGTTACCTCATAACTTTTTTCTGAGTAAACCGATTTCGATGATTTTTTTATTTGAAAGCTGGTGAGAAGTCATGTGGTCCATATAAATTTGGTCAAGGTTTGACCGATAGTTTTTGAGTTATCTATTCTATACATATAATAAAAATGTAAATAGCAGACTGTACATTTTATATTTTTGTAATAAAAGTGATTAAGAGGTAATAAAAATAAGTACATGAATACATTTCTACCATGTTTAGAATTTTCTGTCTGTATGTCTGTTTGTTTGTTAACATATCACGAAAAAAGTACTAATTTATATCATAAGAATCGTAGAGAAAATTATTAAGTAAATCTTCGGGTTATATTTAGTCTTTATTTAATTAAAATTAGTTCATTCCATCAAAAGATATAATAGATATTTTGAAGTATGGGTAGATATTAATAATAGTAACCAACATAGCCCAACGGATTAGTAAGCTGAAGTGGCGGTGGGCCGGCCATATAGCTCGAAGAAACGACAACCGATGGGTAAGAAAGGATCTCGAGTGGCAGCCTCGTACCGATAGGCGAAGTGTAGGGCGACCCCCCACTAGATGGAGTGATGACCTGGTAAGATATGCAGGAAGTCGATGGATGCAGGTGGCTAAGGACCGTGTTTTGTGGCATTCCTTGGGGGAGGCCTATGTTCAGTAGTGGACTTATGAAAGGCTAATGTTAATGATGATGATGATGGGTAGAAAGTATAGGTACGAATTTATTCAGTAGTGGCGTTGGTTGAGTCATCAAGTACATTTTAAACTGATGCCGTATTATAAATCATAATTAAATATATATAATGTTTTATAATGATTTAATGATATTTAAAACTCGGTAAACAAAAATATTAAAGAACGTTATAAATATATACATAAATATAGTGTATCTTATTATCTAATTCTAATATATATAATAGTTAACCAATTTTATCGATAGATGGTGGTACTGTACAAATGTAATACAAAAAGGCAGGTTGTAGTTATTTCCTGTAGATGAATTTCATATTTGCTGTTAATCTTTATATTACTTGCTGCCCTAATGCGTGTTGACAAACTCATTTATTCATTACCGGCGAGTACTCTGTGTGGGAAATCAAATTTTAAAAGAGTTATTAACAATTTCGTTGGTTTCGGCGAGGATCAAACTTTCTCTTTTGCTTATTATGCAGGAACTGATTTATAAGTTCTTTTATGTTTTATATAATGTATCAATCGCGTCAATTCTCTTTTATTTTTAGAAGTGATGTTAACAGCGCCATCTCTCTTTAAATCTATACATATAATAACATAGTGATAACATTATGTTGTGTCTGTTTCTGTATATTGTATATTATATTTGTGAATAAAACTGAAAATCATTAAATAAGTACATTTTTTTAATTTTTTGAATTTTCTGTCTGTATGTTTATGAACGCATCACGTCTTAAGTAAATATCTTCTTTTTTTTTTCAAAGAAATCGTTAAGAGAATCATAAAGCGTATCTTCGAGGTTTTTTAATTTTTGTTTTATTAAAATAGGTTAATTCTATCGAAAGTTATGATTATTATTTTGAAATGTAGGTTCGAATTTATTTAATGACGCCATAAAATCTCAGAAATAGTAATAAAAAGATTCGTGTGTGAAAAATGTCCAATTATAATATATTTATACCTTAAACACAGTAAACAAAAAAAATGTTTTCCTTTAAAAAAAGGATGTTTTCTCACAAAGAACGTAATAGATGGCGTTGTACAAGTTACAACCTTTTCTGAATCGCGGTTGTACAGTCTTATGAATACTGTATTGGTTTAATTAATTAATACATTTATTCCTTGCTAAGTTCACTAAGGTGTACAATTAAGGTTGCAATAAATGAAGACACGTGTCGTATAAACGGAGATATATTTGCGACTACTTTCTAACGTGGCGGACGCAGCCGCCACACCTATAACTATTATACATATTACACATACGCATAGCTGTTATACTTAAATAAGTATGGATATGATGTAGGACACCGGACACGCGATCTGAAGAGCCAGTATATTATTTATATCTATATTGTGTCCCTACACCATTCCCCTCCTTCACAAAGATTTAGAACACATAACTTACACTAGGTTAACACTCGCACTTGTATACACACTACGCGAAACCGGCAGGCGTAGGTGCGGCTTGGTTGGGAACCGCCTGCACCCGCACCATGGTCGGATTGCTTACGCTCTGCTTTGTTACCCAGCCTTTCACTACATGTATGCAACGGCGCCATAGTAGGTATCCCACTACGAGGACGAACACTATCACCAGTGCGGTCAACGTCCAGCTGATACATTCCAGCTTATAATCTGACTGATTGTTGACAGTCTGAGCTACTAGGCTGTTGCTCGTATTTTCCTCCTTGCTCTGACTCCATCCCATTTTTGAGCAATTCTAGATATATACGTCTAGCTACAATGAAGCAATTTGGACGAATATAGATACGAAAAATCGTCTCTATATGTTACATTAATAATGACTAACAATGACATGACAATAAAAAATGCTAAAATACTAAAAAGTTACCTTAGCAATTACGTACTTTGATCTATTGCAAAATGCATGCTATGCAACTCGCAACTATGTAGCATAAGGATAGGTGCACATTAAAGTATAATGTTTGCTAAATATTATTACAGCTAATTATAGTAAGTACATATAGTTTGCTCTTTAGAGTTCTACAATAAAGCTTAAAAATATAATTGGAATTTTTCTAATTACTGTATTGGATTACCTAGATATTACCTAAATCATAACAACTAATAAAAGAAACAATTGAGTAAATTGAACTGACAGGTTGTTACACTTATTAATGATGTAGGTCAGAAATCGAACCTAAAGCAATCGTAATCATAACCACTAATCCTAAGTAACGATGACACGTTCTACCTAGAACAGAATAGCTTACAATGCAAAACGTACTGGCGTCTTGATAACGCGGCCGCATCGCGTTGTTTTTGGAATTAAAACTTTGCTAGAAGCGTCTGCGTTATTTATGCTAATAAAACTATCGTTACTACTATCATCACGAAAATTATTGTTATTGCTTAAATCGTTTTCGTTCAGAATGTGCGCGGGCTTTAACCTATCCATAGAAATAGTACATTCTTTTTCTCCTATTTTTATGACAAAAGTTTTCCCTCTCCTGCTTATGACGCTATAGGGCCCATCATAAGGTGGTTGAAGAGATTTTCTCATCACATCATTCCGAACAAATACATATTTACAATTATCTAAACTACTAGGAATAAATAACGAACGCGAATTACGGTGGCACGGTGGTCTCGGATTCAAATTACGTATATTATCCCGTAACGTTTGTAAATATTCCGAATCCGTATTGCAAAATTTCGCATCTTCGAAGAAATCACCTGGTAATCTGATTGGTTTACCGTAAGTTAATTCAGCTGCGCTTACACCACTGTCACTTCTAGTAGCGGCGCGCAGACCTAACAGCACTACTGGTAATTCATCTACCCATGAACTGTTGCATTTTAAGCGTGCCATTAAAGCCACTTTCAGTGCTCTATGCCAACGCTCAACCATGCCGTTACTCTGTGGATGATAAGGCGTGGTGCGCAATTTGTGAATACCTAAGTAATACCTCCATTAACTGGTGAAAAAGGTCACTTTCGAATTGTCTACCCTGGTCGCTGGTCAGCTTCGAAGGGCATCCGAAACGAGAGATCCAACCTTCAAACACTATTCTCGCTACAGTATCCGCTGTAATGTCCTGTACCGGAAAAGCCTCGGGCCATCCGGTACACCGGTCTATCATTGTTACACAGTATCTATGACCGTCAACCGAAATAGGTAATGGCCCTACTATATCTATGTGTAAATGCTGAAAACGATCGGGTCGATCAAACTGCCCTACACCCGATACAGTGTGCCTTGTAATTTTAACCTTTTGACAATTAAGACATGCCCGTGCCCACTTTGCTACATCGCGATCCATATCTGGCCAAAAGAATTTTTTTTTATTAAGTTTTTGGTTGTTTTAATGCCAGGATGACTGAGGTCATGGACGGAATGAAATGCTGACTGCCTGAATTGTTTCGGTAAATAAGGTCTAATATTACTTGATGAGATTTCACAATACACAGGCTTGTCACAGCCGGGCAAATGACACTGCTTAAATTGCAAGTTGCTATCCGACACTTTTAATGCTTGTTGTAGGTATTCGTCACTAGCTTGCTGTATTGCGATGTCCGTGTAATCTAATATTGTCGGGCAATTTATTGTCTCTATGCGCGATAAAGCGTCGGCCACTACGTTTTGTGTTCCGTTAATATAGCGAATATCAGTGGTAAACTCGCTTATGTACGAGAGATGTCGGACTCTCCTCGGACTTTCCTTATCGTTACCGACTTTAAGGAATGCATACACTAGCGGCTTATGATCCGTAAAAATTGTTAGAATGCGACCTTCCAGTAAATTTTTAAAATGTCTGACGGCCATATAAACTGCTAACAATTCCCTATCATAGGTTGAGTATTTATTTTCAGACTCAGACAGCTTTTTTGAGAAAAAACCAAGTGGTTGCCAAATATTATTTACCTTTTGTTGTAATACTGCACCGATACTAGTGTTCGAAGCGTCGGTCATCAGCGCTAAGTCCGCGTCGGGTGAAGGATAATGAAGCGTAGCAGCGCTTTTTAGGCTCTCTTTACACTTCAAAAATGCCTCGTTGGCCCTATCAGTCCAGTCAATTAAAGTTTTATCGCGCTTTTTAGTATTATGCAAATACGCGTTAAGTTCTGCCTGATAGTCGGCTGCCATAGGAATATGAGATCGGTAAAAATTCAACATACCTAGGAATCGGCGTAGCTGCTCGACGGTTTCCGGTCTCGGATAACTGACGATAGCCTGCACTTTGCGGTCAAGGGGACGTACTCCCTCCGACGACACCTCATATCCTAAGAACTCTAACTTCTCCTTACCCAAGTCACATTTAGAAACATTTATCGTCACCCCATACTCGTTAAATCTCTGAAAAACTTTGTCTAAATGTTCTCTATGGCTGACTGCATAGTCACTGGCGATGATGACGTCATCGAGGTAAATGAATAAGAAGTCAAGATCTTTGAGGACCACCGAATCCATAAATCTTTGGAAAGTTTGGGCTCCGTTTCTTAATCCGAAGATCATGCGCGGAAACTCAAACAATCCAAAGGGTGTAATTATGGCAGTCTTCTCAATATCCGATTCTAGCACTGGAATGAAATGATACGCCCGTTTCATATCTAATCGGCTAAATATCTTTTTATTACCGGCTAACACGTACTTAAAATCTTGCAGCCTTGGTATGGGATAGCGATCGGGCTTAGTTATCGCATTCAACCTACGGTAGTCGCCACACGGACGAATGTTCCCGCTTTTTTTAAGGACAACGTGTAAAGGGCTTGCCCATGCACTCTTAGATGGTCTACATATTCCTAGATCTACCATAAGCTTGAACTCTTCCTTAACTTGCTTGTACCTGTCTGGAGGTAGAGGCCTAGCCTTCGCATGGACGGGTGGGCCTGTTGTCTCGATGTAGTGACATACGGAATGCTTAGGAGTTTCCTTATAAGACACAGGTTTAGTTAAATCCGGGTAGTTAAGTAACATATCGTGCCATTCATTTTTACTATCTATGGTTCTAATAGACGACTCACCGTTACTATTGTACGCTACAATCGAAGCGAGAACATTTAGATGCGTAACTTGATCTCTTAATTTCCGAGCGTGTAAATCTACCAACAGTTTATAATGGCTTAGAAAGTCGGCACCGATTATAGGCTGTTTAACGTCCGCTATAATAAAAGACCATCTAAATGCTCTCCTTAAATTAAAATTTAAAACTAGAGTACGCATACCATAGGTTCTGATTTCCGATCCATTCGCCGCATATAACTTATAATTATCACTCGCGATAGGTAACGACGCATACTTTTTTGCCACAGGGATCACAGATACGTTGGCACCCGTATCAATTAAAAACTTAAGTCTGGTATTCTTGTCGAAAACGCATAGGCGGTTATTATGTAACCCGATACATGCCTCCGCCCCTGGCTGTATCGTATCTAGTTTCCCTGTGCGAATGGCGTAGACGGCTTCGCTCCAGTCCAATTGCAAGGGTCTACGCACTTCGCGGCCTTGGGACCATAACGATGATGGTAAAAGCACAACCACTTCGGGTTCTTCCGGGACATACTGCCGCTGCGTTGCCGCGATCCTGATCGCCCGGGCCTCCCCCTGTTACTTGAGTTATTGTTGCGTTGATTCGACCTCGACTGACGTAGTTCTGCTATTTCGATCTGCAGTTTACCCACCATGTCCTCTAAATCGCTGAGCTTGCTGGACGTAACGCTGCTGACTTCGGCAATTTCCGCCGGCCTGGTCGCTTCCATCACCTTATCCGCCACCGTCGCCAGGCTTTCCAGGTCCTTTACTTCGGTGACAGCTAGAACAGCTTGAACAGCCGTAGGTAAATGTCTGGTCCACATAATCTGGAGTGTAGTGTCTGGCATTTTATTCCTCGCGAGGTCTCGCATCCGACGTAAGAGCTGCGATGGCTTTTTTTTTTTTATTCAATATACATTACATGTGTAATTCTTATTGAAAGTCATTTTTTACTTTACCACTCGTTCGAAAAAACCCTCTGTCCTGGGAAGAACCAGCAAGAAACCCAGCGGGACTTTTTTTTTAAATAAATTTTACAATATAAATGATTACGAACTATTTACAAAATTTATTTTAGAAACTGCTTGGAAGCGATCACCTCATTCCCAGGGGTTATTATCAACCATGTATTCATTTATACTATAATAACCCTTTTTATACAGTTTCAGCTTAATAAAACATTTAAACTTGGTAATAGAGAGAACCTGTACACTTTCCGGGACCTTGTTGTAATAGCGTATACATTGCCCCAAGAATGAATTACTGACTCTGTGGAGTCGAGAAACTGGTATCACTAGCTTGTGTTTGTTCCTAGTGTTTACAGAATGTACATCACTTCTTTTACTAAAACTATCTTTGTTTTTGTGAACATACATTAAATTTTCGTAAATATACTGAGAGGCCAAAGTTAATATATTAATTTCTTTAAATTTATCTCTAAGAGACTCTCTCGGATTTAGATTGTAAATAGCTCTAATGGCCCTCTTCTGTAAAACAAAAATAGTTTCTGAATCAGCCGCATTTCCCCATAGCAAAATCCCATAAGACATTATGCTATGAAAATAACTAAAATAAAC
This sequence comes from Parnassius mnemosyne, assembly GCA_963668995.1. Classification (NCBI taxonomy): domain Eukaryota; kingdom Metazoa; phylum Arthropoda; class Insecta; order Lepidoptera; family Papilionidae; genus Parnassius; species Parnassius mnemosyne. Next base: position 32,292,931 of record CAVLGL010000086.1, read on the forward strand.
TAATCTAGCTGTCTCGACACTAGTGAGACCTCTAATCTTTTTTACAGCATAGGCTGCAGAACTTAGTCTGCTTGCTAATTTGGATATATGGGGGCCCCACTGGAGCTTTGCGTCAAGAGTGATGCCAAGAAAAACAGTGGATACAACAGGGCTCAATTCCTCCCCATTTAAAAACACATTGGTATTCAGATTTTGAACATTCGTTGTTGTAAATTTAACACAATTAGTTTTATTTCCGTTCAAATGCAGATTATTAACGTTAAACCAATGCACTAATTTTGATATAGCATTATTCACTTCGTCACATTTAAATGATTGACGTTTAAGTTTAAAAATCAAGGAAGTATCATCAGCAAATAATACTATATCATGACTATGAGCGCCTTTTGAGCGACTTTTGAGCGCCGAGCTCCATCTCCCCCAGTAGTTTCTGAAATTGTCTGGTCTCTGACTCCTCAAACACCTGCAGAAGCCGATCCTTCAACGTCTGATACTTCCTTTCGGATGGTGGCGACAGCAGTAGATCACTTACCTGCTGTATAGCGCTCTTGCTTAATTTGGTTACGACCAGGTTTTGCTTGGCCGCATCCCCAATTTTCTGGTTTTCTATGACGGCCTCGAACTGAACGAACCAGAGTCGCGGTTGGTCCGCCCAGAAGTCGGGTATTCTAGACGATACGCTGATACTCGCCAGCGCCACGGCGCCATCTGCGCGGGTCTCCGTCGACGCCTGCTCGCTTTGGGCGGGCAGTGGTACCGGCGAGGGCGGGATAGGCGCTGCAGGAACTGGCGCAGGTCCTGGTTGTAGATGCATATCTTACCGACACTATTTCACAAACGGTTCTTCACGGGTCACCAGTGTACAGTCTTATGAATACTGTATTGGTTTAATTAATTAATACATTTATTCCTTGCTAAGTTCACTAAGGTGTACAATTAAGGTTGCAATAAATGAAGACACGTGTCGTATAAAAGGAGATATATTTGCGACTACTTTCTAACGTGGCGGACGCAGCCGCCACACCTATAACTATTATACATATTACACATACGCATAGCTGTTATACTTAAATAAGTATGGATATGATGTAGGACACCGGACACGCGATCTGAAGAGCCAGTATATTATTTATATCTATATTGTGTCCCTACAGCGGTATTAAGATTTTTCGCCGGTGAATCGTATTGAGACTCACTGAAGTAATTTATGTTCATGAGACCAATGAAGCTGAAAGAGCCGTGTAGGCTGACAGTACAAACATCATCAGGAACCAGAAAAAAAAAAATACGCCCGCCTATGCAACGTAACTCGACTAAAAGCAGCAAACTCGCAACAAAATGTCGTGATACTGTTTTTATACCCGGAATCCCAGTTATACCAAATAACTTTCCTTTCACTTTTAAACGTATTCAGTTCCCAGTCAGAGTGTGTTATGCGATGACCGTAAATAAAGCGCAAGGTCAAACTTTACGCGTTGCAGGAGTGAACATCAGTACTGACTGTTTTACACATGGCCATCTCTATGTTGCTTATTCCCGCGCTAGTAGCCCAGTAACCTTGTTGTGTACGCCCCGGTTAAGTTTACTTCTAACGTCGTTTACATAGAAGCTCTATCATAAACGACTTATAACTTTGAGGATAACGATTTATTTTGTTACCACTTATTGATACTCCTCTGTTGACAATATTAAATACCTAGGTATAATCTTAGATAAAAACTTAAATTTTAAAAGCCACATTAATCTTCTCACTGGCAGAGTCCGTAAATTAATTTACATATTTAAAACCCTAAGAAGTATTGCTAACCCTACTGTTTTACGTAAAGTTTATTTTGCCCTATGCTTATCCATTATTACATACTGTATTTCCTGCTGGGGTGGTGCTGCTAAAACTAACCTAATGAAGCTGGAGGTGGCACACAGAGCCATTTTGAAAGTGGCTACTTTCCGGCCTATCATTTTTCCAACTAATCAGTTATACAATGACTGGAACGTCCTTAATGTTCGGCAACATTTTATTCTGCAAACAGTTCTAATGCAGCACCGCAAAACCCCTTACAGGGAAACAAGTAAACGTCGAAAGGACAAAATTTGTTCTCTACCACAAGTTCGCTTATCATTCACTAAAAGATTCTTTTATTTCCTGGGTCCGTCTCTTTACAATAAAATAAGCGAAAAATGTCCTATATATGGGTTATCATTATATAACTGCAAGAAAGCTGTCCGCTCATACCTTCAAAACACATCTTATGACGAAACAGAAAAATACCTGAACTGACTGATTATAAAATAACTAACCTGTTTTATCTACTCTCTCACACAAACACACACATGCACACGCAAACACACACGCACACCCACGCATACGCACGCACACACACTCAAACACACGCACACACATACACACGCATTCATTTCTCAACTTTATAATTATAATTTGAATAACTAGAAATTGATATAATTGTAGCACTTTTAAATGTATGCATGTAAATATTATATACATAATGTTATGGGGATTGAGACTGTTACTCCTTAATACAGGTTATTCTGTAACCTAGCTAGGAGTGCAGAGCTACATCCACTAGATTTAAGGACATATTTTATAGATAGTACAAACAATGTAATGTCACACCAATGTACTACAATCACTGTATAAATTAAAAAAAATTAAAAAAAAAATTGATACAGTAATGATATAAATCGTTTAATATTATCTTACGTAAACGTCAAATTCTTTAAATAAAACCTATATACGCGAGATACGCCGGGGGCACAGCTAGTTCATAATAATTTATATTAAGTCGGTAGTAAAAAAAATTAATTTAAAATTATATCTGTATAAAGTTTTAAGTTATTACCTTCCATCCAATGAGTTAGTTTAGCAATTTCATTATTAATTTCGGGGTTGTAGTCAGTATTTGGTTTTATTTGTACTCGTAGAAGTAAGAAGGAGTAGACATTAGCTGTCATGTAAACATTGTGCTCCCGTAATTTAAATTGTTTTAAAATAGTATATTGAACTGTATCGTGTTAGATTTATCAAAAAAGTGGAGAAAAGTGTTCAATACATGTGTGAGAGTGTTGTCAAGACATATAATACGCAAATTAGACTGCATTATTGTGAATGTTATAGTGAACTATCAAAAGCAATAAAACTGATTAAATGTGCTATTTTTATATATAATTAAATACATCTAATATGCATTGATAAACAGTTGAGGCAAATAAAAACAGAAATATAACACAAGAAATAATTTAGAAACTTAAAAACCTAATTTGTGATTTAAAGTGACGGTTGAAGAAAAAATTTTTCAAACAAATACAAAACACTCATAACGAATCTGTCATTTCGTATTTGTAATAGAAGCACTGTTTTAAGTGACCAAGTAAGAAGTCAAGGCGGCGAGTTGGCTATGCACACGAGTTGGTAAATTGAAACCGGGTTCGAATCTAACCTGTACATAGGACTTTTTGTGAATATTTTAAATTTAAATTTGAAACACTATAAACAAAACAAACGTATAATAAAATAGTATAAAACTCAAGTTCCGCAGAATGCGTGACCGAGCAACTATTTTACAATTTTTTTTTAAACACTTTAGTTCGTTGATGTAAATAATGGATTCCTGTGATAGAAACATCACGCAAAGATGCAAACAGCCTAAAGGTGTAAGCAGTCATAGCAGCTATAAGAACAATTCCTTAAACATCTCTTCAAGCTTTTATCTTTCAGACAGCGCACAAAGCTTACCAGGTTTATCGAAGGCATTGCTTAGTCATGAAGTGGAAGAGTTGAGAAGTGGAATAAAAAAACTAAGAATGGACTTACAAAGAACCCAGGATGAGGTTGACAACTTGAACTTAGAAAACCACACTCTTCAAGAAATAATTACTTCTCAAAAAACTAAAATGGAAAGACTTAAATTACTATGTTCAGATTCTTGCAGTTTTAACAACAGTAAATTATCCTCAAAAAAACGCAACAAATCTATGAAATCGAAGTGTGACTCTCTAAAGACCTTAAATTTAAACGAGAGTTATAGCGAATTGAATATCAACCTTGAGAACACTACTGTGACTCCGATTAAGCACACTCAACATAAGGAGAGGACATGCAATTCTCCTACAGTTGACACGCCTAAGCGAAAGAAAAATGATGAATGTGAAGTAAATAATCAACCCATGACAGAGTCACAGTCAACACCAGTCCCCTCAACAGTAAACCCAATCGTTAATAAAACAATATGTTATAGGAATAGAGTTCTAATATTTTCAGACGGACATACACGTATGAGAAATATACTACAAAATTTGATAGGATCCAACTTCATCGTGTCCACTTTAAGTAAACCTGGTGCAACGACAGACAAACTACTTGAGTCATCTCTTGAACTATGTAAAGACTATAATAAATTCGATTACGTTGTGATTGTTTGTGGTAATAATGATAGGGACCCATTAAGACTACAGTCAACCCTATATTTTCATTTGGATAAATTAGCACACACGAATGTGCTACTTTGTAACACAAAAAGAGGTAGGTTCTTAAGTGAGATAAAGCTTTGTGAAACATTCCACTACATCTGTTCCCAGTTTAGTCACATAATATTTATAAACGTGGATTATAAAGTCCCATATGCTTCATTCTTTGTGATACTATGTAGGTTAGTTCTGCGAGACATATTGCATCTAAATTATAAATATAATTATAACCAGTACATCGAATCTAAGAAAAATATCAAAAACACAGTATCAACTTGCACGCAGACAGATCTGTTACTGCAACCTAATTTATTATCAGTCGAAACTCAAACGGAAAATCATTTATTTCGAGACTGATAACTTTACGATACTACACAATAATATACAAGGTATGAGATCAAAAATTTGTGATTTAGAATTGTTAGTAGATTCAAGAAACATTGACGTTCTTTGTCTAAGTGAAACATTCTTTCGAGATAAAAATGCAGATATACTACAGTTATCAAACTATAAAATGGCAACTTATTTCTCAAGAAAAAATAAATTTCGAGGTGGTGTATGTATTTATGTAAAAAACTCAATCAACTACAAAAAAATTGACTGGATTTCTGAAGTAGCTGTTGAAAATCACTTTGAGTGCTGTGGTATAATAATTCCAGAAACAAATTGGTATATATTATGTATGTACAGAACGCCTAACAGTAATATTAGTCTGTTTATTGAAAAACTTGAGGTATTATTATTTAAACTTACTATCAGATTAAGATCCATGAATAAAAAAATATTTATTCTGGGTGACTTTAATATAGACACTCTAGTCTGTTCCAGCAAAAGCGAGTTATTTAAAAATACTTTGAAAAAATATAATTTGCACCTAACTTTAAATGAACCAACTCGATTAACATCACATTCTGCAACATGCATTGATAACATCATCACAAATAATCGGAAATACAAAGTGGAAATATGGGATTTGGGTATATCAGACCATACAGGCCAAGTCATAAAGATACCGTGTAGTGTAAGTTTCAGAGAAAAATACTGGTACAAAATGAGACGTAACATAAATTATTACATTGAAATATTTTTAAAATACATCTCTCAAATAAAATTTGATGACGTGTATCACTATAAGGATGCAAACGGTGCTTAGGAAGAATTTATTCATTTATTTAAACTTGTATTTGATCTTTGTATTCTAACTGAAAAAGTTAAAATATGGTATAAAAAAGATACATCCTGGAAAACCAAAGGTATCATAGTCTCAAGTAAAAGTAAACGTAAAATGTACCTTCAAACAAAATACAGTGGGTCGCAGGAACATAAAATTAAATACGTTCACTGCTGTAAAATCCTAAAGCGAGTAATAAAAGAGTCTAAAAGAATTTCTAATGCCAAATTTATCTCATCTAGTACAAACAAAACTAAAGCCACATGGACATTAATTAAACGACAAACCCAAAGTACAAATATCCTTCAACCTACAATAGACTACATAGTGCAAAACGAAAATGTCATAAAGTCACCTGTAAAACTAGCAAGTACTTTCAACCATTACTATATTAACCAAAACAGTAACACATTAATATCAAACAACTGTAAACCACAACACAGTTCTAACTCGAAAAGTATGTTCCTTTATCCAGTAGATAAATGTGAAATAATAAACATAGTTAAAAAATTAAAAAACAAACCCAGCTACGGATATGATAATATACCCATTAAAGTAATCAGAGAAAGCATACCTTTTATTGCTGACCCGCTTGTACATATCATAAACGTAATGTTGGAAACGGGAGAATTTCCTAATAATTTAAAAAAAGCTCTCATAAAACCACTATATAAAAAAGGATCGCAGCACGACATAAATAACTATAGACCAATTGCACTGTTACCAAGTTTTTCGAAAATATTTGAAAAAGTAATATATATTAGAATCACAAAATTTTTGGAAATTAATAATATTTTAAATGTAAACCAATACGGATTTCAAAAGAATAAAACTACATCTCTGGCAATATATAAATTATTTAATAACATTTGGCATAAAATCAATGAAAAAAACCAATGTGCTGCTCTTTTCATTGATATGTCAAAAGCATTTGACTGTGTAAAATATGATATTCTGTTAAATAAATTAGAAGGCATAGGAATAAGAGGACTAGCACTTAAATTAATAGAAAATTATTTAAATAATAGAATGCAAGCAACAGTTATAGAGATATATAATGAAACTACAAAAATGGTGGAGGTAGTTAAATCTGAATTTGAAAATGTAATACTGGGTGTACCCCAAGGCAGCATATTGGGGCCCTCTTTATTCCTATTATATATTAACGAGCTCCCAAACATAATTACCCACCTATGCGTAATGTATGTCGATGATGCAACTATATTTATTGCTAATGATGTAAAAAAATAAACAAAACATTGATAACAGTTACTGATTGGTTGCAGTCAATAAACTTGAAAGTAAACCTATCAAAAACCAAACTTATACAATTTAGAAATTACAAAAGTATACCTGCCAAACTAAATATAACCGTGACTGATATAGCTGTCGAAGAAGTAAAGAGCATAAATTTTCTAGGAATCGAAATAGATCAACATCTAAACTGGAAGGCACATATTGAAAAAATAAATAAAAAGATATCCAGTCCATGTTACGCATTGTCCATCCTGGCAGAGACTACAAATGTAAGTGTCACTAGAAATGCCTATTTTGGAAGCGTTTACCCACTACTAACTTACGGTATCATATACTGGGGATACTCAACAAATGTACAATCCACATTCGTTCTCCAGAAAAAATGTATTAGAACAATATATAATATGCATAGTACCGAATCGTTAAGAGATATTTTCAGAACGAAGGGTTTCCTAACATTGACTGGAATCTTTATCCTGTAATTATGCCTATTTGTAAAAAACAACATGCAATATTTTAATTTGAAATCTGATTTAAAGAAAAGCCATCGCGAAAAATATAAATATGATATAAACTTACCTATTATTAGAAATATGATCTATTATAAAAGTACCTATATTACTGCTATCCGTGTATACAATCAGTTACCACTAGCTATTAAGCAATTAAATGGAAATATGTTCAAAACAAAATTAAGGAAAGTGTTAATTGAAAATGTTTTTTACAATCTCAATGAGTATTTTAGTAAAAGTAATGTTAGTAAGTAGTTAATTTTAAATTTATTTTTCATTGTTGCATATCCGAAATGGGTAGACTGTTGAGACTAAAACTATATGTTTTTCTATTAAGATCATATTGTACACAGTTATGCAATAAATGTATCTTTATCTTTAACTTTATCGTCCGAATACCGAAACAATAAATATGGTGTTCCACACTGAAGTGTTCTCGGTCCAATTCTGTTTTTGTTGTACTTAAATGACATTGTCAATATGACGAAGCATAAATGTATTCTATTTTCTGATAACATTTCAATAATCGTGATTTCCAATTAAAAAAAAAAATAATATGATTGACAACAAAGCTGACATAAATAATACAATAGATACTTTAATTAATTGAGTTGACATACATAATTTAAAAATTAATTTAGACAAATCTTTATGTATACAATTTAATAAATGCACTAATGATAAACATAATCTTAAACTTAACATTCCAAAAATAAAAGCAGCTAGTCATACGCAGCTAGTTATAGATGACGATATAAATTGGAAACCACATGTAAACAATGTGTCTATCAAAATAAATAAATTCGTGTATGCACTTAAACAAATAAAAAACATAACAAACATAAAACCTCTGTCATGTCCTATCATGCATACGTAGAATCTTTACTGCGGTATGGTTTTATAATGTGGGGCAACAGCACTGATCAAAATAAAGCATATGTCGCGCAAAAAAAAATGTATTAGAGCTATATGTGGCCTAAAACCGAATGAATCGTGTCAACCAGTGTTTAAAAAGCTTGGCTTATTACCACTACCATCACTTTATATCTATGAAGTATGTATGTTTGTACAGAAGCACAAAACGTTGTTTACAACGGTAGATGAAGTAAAGTCGTCGAGATCCATATTTATTTATTTATTTATTTATTTAACAAACTACAGATAATACAGAGAATATATTATGGTACAACATAAGCACAATAATGAAAATACAATAATGAAAACTTTACCGTGTACCACAAGCCGCCGACTTAAAATTTGACAGATAAGCTACACCTTAATCTATAAAATATGTATAACGCAATACTATTAAACAGCAATTGGCACAGTCAACAGGCGGTAAATCGGCAATACGTAATTAACTCCATTAAAAGACGTGAGTCTTGCCACCACCCACTTAGCCGCGTCAAAAACCGGTCGTTCCTACGTCGCGTGTACAGGAGGTGATAAAAATATATATTGATAATACTTGTGATAATATTCAATAATAGACGAGTATAATAATTATTATTTGTTTATATGTAATATAGGTTTATTTATGTAGGGAATATAGTTAGTGAAGATTATAGTTTTTTTGTTAATTTAGTTTGAAGTTTAATATAGACAGTTTGTATAATAGTTTTTTAATTTGTATTTAATATTTTTTTGATTAATTTCATTTTGAAAAGAGGTAGGTAACTGATTAATCAAATTTGGAACCATGTATTCTAAAGTACGTTTTCCGTATAAATTGTTTTATTAAGTTTTAGCTAATTTTGGTTTTAAGCCGTGTAGTGGCGGTCAAGAATATCCACTACCCCATATCCTCCCGTGGGTGTCGTAAAAGGCGACAAAGGGAAACAGGCAGAAGATGGGCAGCAGCATCTTCCTGATAATAGCCAAAATTACAATAAAAAATCTGCGGTTGCCAACCCGCTCGCCAAGCGTGGCAACTATGGGAAATACCCCCAAATGATTAAAGCAACAAACAGCCCCGCTATTCCTGGCTATGGTGGCGACCATGGTAACGGCGGGGCAGGGGGTGCTAAGAATCTCCGGTGGAGGTTTGGTTGCCACCTTAGACGACTCGACCTGGCAACGTACAACGCACGCACCATGAGGACTGACGAGAAGATCGTGGAGCTGGAAGAAGAGATAGACAAGTTGCGCTGGCATATTATAGGATTATCTGAAGTCCGAAGAGAGGGGGAGGACACGGTAATCCTTAAATCCGGCAACTTGCTCTATCACCGGGAGGGCGACCATCTGTCACAAGGAGGTGCCGCATTTATCGTTCACAAGTCTCTCGTTAACAACGTTGTAAAGATCGGGAGAGTGTCGACGAGGGTTGCGTACCTTATACTCAGAATCACCAAAAGGTATTCGCTGAAGGTCATACAGGTTTACGCACCAACCTCGGCACACCCCGATGAGGAGGTAGGGGAAATGTATGAGGATATCTCTAGAGCCAAGCATTGCTCGAAAACCCAATATACGGTGTTAATGGGAGTCTTCAATGCAAAATTTCAAAAAAGTGCCTAGGCACAAGAGAGAACGGTGAGCTGAAAGTAGGGAAATTTGGAATAGGGCAACGAAACCCAAGGGGCCAGCAGCTGGCCGACTTCATGGAGAAAGAAGGACTCTTTATGATGAACTCTTTCTTCCAGAAGCGGCCCCACAGGAAGTGGACCTGGTCGAGCCCCGACGGTTCGACAAAAAATGAGATTGACTTCATTATAACGACCAGACGACAACTGTTCAGTGATGTCTCCGTAATTGCGAGGGTGAAAACTGGTAGCGATCACCGAATGGTTAGAGGCACACTGAACCTAAACGTTAAGTTGGAGAGGTCTCGTCTAATGAAGTCAACGCTCCGTCCCACTCGTGCTCTGTTCCAAAGTCCCGAAACCTTTCAGCTCGAGTTACAGAACCGTTTTCAGTGCCTAGAAGACTGCAATGAAGTGGACGATATAAATGACAAGCTCGTGGAAACTGTCCATGTGGTCGGAGCAAAGTTCTGCAAGACCCGCCGCAGAAGAACACAAAAACTCTTCGATTACACTCTTAATCTCATGGCTGTTAGACGGGAGATGAAGCTACATTCTTCAACAGACTTGACAGCATACAGGCATCTGAACAGACAGATCTCCAAATGCATGCGGCGGGACTTACGCAACTTCAATACAGCTCGTATTGAAGAAGCGATTGAGCGGAACCAAGGCTCCAAAGTCTTTGCCAGAGATCTGTCTGCCAGAAAGAGCCAACTGTCAAAGCTGAAGACAGAATGTGGCAGCATCGTTTCCGGGACACCTGAGATTTTGAGTGAGATTGAGAGGTTCTATGGGCAGCTGTACACGTCATCGTTGGAGCCACACGCAAGTGTGAGTAACGATCCAAGAGCGAGTCTCATCCGACACTATTCCGAAGATATCCCGGACGTCAGTCTGAGCGAGATTAGAATGGCTCTCCACCACCTTAAAAACGGTAAGGCCCCAGGCGAGGATGGAATTACAGCGGAGCTTCTGAAAGCGGGTGGAAAACCGGTACTTGAAGTCCTTCAGAAGCTCTTTAATTCCGTCCTCCATGGTGGCATTACACCGGAGGCGTGGAGCAGAAGTGCGGTGGTCTTGTTCTTCAAGAAAGGTGACAACGCTCTCTTGAAGAACTACAGACCGATTTCCCTTCTGAGCCGCGTCTATGTGCTATTTTCGAGAGTCATTACGAATCGTCTCTAGCGCAGACTTGACGACTTCCAGCCTCCGGAACGAGCCGGTTTCCGAAAGGGCTTTAGCACCATAGACCACATACATACCCTTCGACAAATTTTACAGAAGTCCGAAGAGTACAATTTGCCACTATGTCTGGCGTATATGGACTATGAGAAAGCCTTTGATTCCGTCGAAATTTGGGCGGTGCTGCAGTCCCTTCAGCGGTGCCAAGTTGACTGTCGGTATATCGAAGTGTTGAAGTGCTTGTACAGTAGGGCTACGATGGCTATCCGAGTACAGAACCAGAGTACGAAACCTATCCAATTGCAGAGAGGTGTAAGACAGGATGACGTCATATCCCCGAAAATCTTCACCGTTGCATTGGAAGACGTTTTCAAGCTTCTGGACTGGAAATGATACGGTATTAACATCAATGGCGAGTACATCACTTACCTTCGATTTGCCGAATATATAGTCCTTATGGCAGAATCGCTGGAGGACCTAAGCACTATGCTCAATGACCTCAATAGTGTCTCCCAACGGATAGGTCTTAAGATGAACATGGACAAAACAAAGATCATGTTTAATGTCCATGTCACACCTATGCCGGTAGTTGTTGGGAGCACTAAGCTAGAAGTTGTTGACGAGTATGTTTACCTGGGACAAATAGTCCGACTAGGTAAGTCCAACTTCGACCGAGAGGTCAATCGACGTATTCAACTCGGCTGGGATGCGTTCGGGAAGCTACGACACATCTTCTCGTCAGACATACCTCAAAACCTTAAAACGAAATTGTACAACCAGTGCGTGTTGCCAGTGATGAGTTACGGAACTGAGACGTGGTCCTTCACTGCTGGCCGTATGAGGAAGCTCAAGGTCGCTCAGCGAGCTATGAAGAGGGCTATGCTCGGAGTTTCTCTGCGTGATAAACATAGGAATTAGGATATCCGCAGTAGAACCAGAGTAACCGACATAGCCCAACGGATTAGTAAGCTGAAGTGGCAGTGGGCCAGCCATATAGCTCGAATAACCGACAACCGATGGGGCAGAAAGGTTCTCGAGTGGCAGCCTCGTACCAGTAGGTGAAGTGTAGGGCGTCCCCCTACGAGATAGAGTGACGACCTTGTAAGACATGCAGGAAGTCGATGGATGCAGGTGGCTCAGGACCGTGCTTTGTGGCATTCTTTGGGGGAGGCCTATGTTCAGCAGTAGACTTGTGAAGGGCTGTAATGAATGAATGAATGAAATAATGAATGAATGAGTGAAATAATGAATGAATGAATGAAAGGTTTGGCCGAACTGCGGGTTTTAAAATAGTTAGAGATGACATATCTTTTAAAATCTTCGTTAAAATTTCTTCATTTAAAAGAGTATATTCTGCTTTTTTATGCACCGGTTTAATTTTGCAGTAATCGAATAGGTTATGGTAATCAGAATCGCTGTGTATGTTTTTAACCTTGTCTGGAACTATAGTTCTTAAGATGCGTAGTTGCAATGAATAAATATTATCTTAATGTGATTTGTAAGTTCGTCCATAACTAGACAAGCCGTATGAAATTTTAGATTCGGCCAGTGATTTATATAATTGTAACAGAATTCTAAAGGGGATTTTATACTTAATTATGGAGAATTTTGCTAACATGCTTCGAAGTCCATTACATACAACCGCAATATGATGTTTCCAGTTGAATCAACTATCTATTACAAGTCCTAAGTAAGTTTGCGTTTCTACCGGTTCTAATTCTGCACAATGACAATTGAATGTCATTTGTCCTTTGTGAAGGCATAGGTGGTCATGCACAATAATGTATTACTTTACTCCTATTATGACTAGAACTAATATACATTAGCTTGGTCTTGCTAGCATTAATAACTAATCCTTTACCATGAGACTATTGTGTTAATATATTAAGTTCTTCTCGCATAATGCGGCCAGTTTCATTAATATTTTCGCCGGCTGCAACCAGGCACGTATCGTCGGCATACTGGTATATTTCGCAACGCCTGATGATGATTGCCAGACTATTAGCATAAATGATGTAATGTAATGGTCCAATAACAGAGCCCTGTGCTGTGCCTACTGAAGAATTAACATAATAACTAATAGCATCCCCAACTTTTACCGCATATTTCCTGTCATTAAAGTAATCTCTGCACCATGACAATAATGGCCCTCTAATACCACTATCATTAAGACTGTCTATTAGCTTATTATGATTAAGAGTATCAAACGCTTTAGTGTAGTCTACAAAGACTACCAAGACGTGTCTCTTATTATCTAAATGCTTGTAAACGCTGTAAGTGAATAGGTATTTTTCTGCGGTTGAAAACCATACTGTTTTTCCGTTATTATATTATTATTAGCATAGAAGTCATAAACCTGTCTGCAAATGTATTTTTCAGCAATTTTATCTATTACGGGTAAAATAGTAATTGGCCTATAATTGTTATGCACTTTATGGCTACCCTTCTTATGGATAGGTCTATGCCAGTTTTTAAAATATGGGGATACTTTCCACTTTTTATATAGGCATTAATGAGATTTGCAATTACGTCACTGACTAATGTGCATATTGTCTGTAGGTCTTATCCCGTCAATACCTGGCGCTTTATTACTGTTTAGGTTGCGTACTTTTTTTTCTACAGCATTAGCATTAGCAGGCACAAAGCGTAAGGAGATATTTGCGTTGTTACTATACAATGACTTATCTAATAGAGGTATATTACAATTAGGGATTGATTTTTTTACGCTTAAATCGAAAGTATCAGCAAATGAACATGCAATCTTATACGGAGGGTTACAACTGTTACCAAAGTTATTGAGCAATACATCATCAATCGATTTAGTAACTCGCGCCGTTAATTTATTTAATATCTGCCATAGGGTTCTACAATTTTGTTTGTTCTTATTAATTTCTAATTTAAGCCACTTATTTTTGCTTTTTCGAATTACTGTGTTTGCATAATTTCGTGCCTTGTTGTAAGCTTGCTTTAAAAGCATATTTCTATAATCTTTTGTCCACTGACTAAATAATGTGTCCCTGTTTTGGCATATTTACAACATTTTTTTGCTAATCCATTCATTACCAGTACGTTTTGGTTTAAGGATACTTTTAGACTCGTACCTAAATTCCGTATAACACTTATTAAAATGTTCATGTAGAACATTGTAAATTTTATACGGACAAGAAAATTGCCTCGACTTTTCCCATTCTATTTCGCTAAGCGATTGAATAAGTGCAACATTATTTATACAAGTTATAATTTTTGGAACCACCTGTATACTCAACCCAACGCAGGCTAACACTATAACTCGTTGATCCGCCAGTGTTGTATCAATCGCTGCCGTGTAAAGGTCTTGTGTATGGGATTTACCATAAATATGGTCAATGTAGGACTTGTTTAACTTACCAGCTAATATTTCTATACGTGTGTTGTCGGTGATCCCACGCATAAGACCCATATATTTCAACGTGTTATTGTACCTATGTGTTACAGGTTTATCCGAGTTAAGGTCAATGTTAATGTCTCCTATTAAAAACAACTCACCATTGGAGCAGTGTCTACGTAATGTGCTATCTAGTTCGCTAATGAATAAGTGTTTACTATTTTTCGGTGGGCGGTACACGGCACATATGTCTGTGGAATAACCCGAATGGGAGGTGATTGTACATAAAATACTTTCAAAATGTTGCGTAGTAATGTTTTTAGTTGTAATCTGATGTTTGTTGTGTATGTAAAGTACAATGCCGCCTCCCCTTCGGGTTTCCCGCAGAGAAGTTAACATTTTATATCCAGGGATATGAAATAGGCATTTAACCCATTCCTTTATATTAACCTCGGGCACAACAATGAGATCGAAACAAACATTGGAAATTAAGACAATTTGTTCAAACGAGACAAAGTTTTTTTATCAAAGACCTAATATTTACGTGCATGCATAATAAATTGATATTGTTTGGTATTTTCTTTAAGAAGCTGTTAATATTTATACAGTCTAGACATTCCATAATTTCATCATTTGATTCTTCCACCATATTAAAAGGATCTAAGACTATGTGTTGCGTAATAAAATTTGTTAGCAAAATGGCAAAAAGGCAATCTAAAAATATGGGACAAGCAATTACAGCTTCTGATTAGCTAATACATGCACATCTTTTACGGTTCTAAGATAATGTATTTTGTCCTTATCATCCTTACGTGCTTTAACAAAATCTTTTTTGAACCACACATATTTATAATTCAGCTTTATTTTAAGTAACTATATAGACTTGTACTAAACCATAATCCTAGAATAAGAATATATAATAAAATTTGTTTATTTATATGTGTTCACTTATACAATAAGATACCTAATTACTTAAAAATATTAAATTCAAGATCATTTAAATTAAAACTATATCAGTGGCTAAATAATTGTAATTTCTATAGTGTTAAGGATTTTCGTAGTCAAAAATATTAATGTAAAAAAAAATTCCATGCTATGAATAACCGTAGCAGAACATGCTAATCTGAAACGTTCTGTTAATTTTATTTTATGCCATGTTTTATGCAAATAAAATATTATTATTATTATGGGGTATCTATAAAGTTTTCTCATCTGGTTGGGCAGTATAAATATATAATTGTAAATGAAAATGGTAAACATACATAAATATGAATAAAATAAAATAAATACATAAAAAATACATAAATATATAAAAACCCAACCAGATGGAAGCCCTCGGCAGGGGAGACCAGACGGCCGAGGGTTAAGCGGAAAGGGAAAGAAACCGGCGGACGATGCGGGCGGTATCGAGGAGCACCGCCTTCTGCATTTGAGCCTGGAGCGGTCCGTCACGGAGTCCCAGTCGCCTCAGATGACCCGGGAGGCTGACTGGGATTAACCCTTCGCAGAAACGACCACAGGAATAATTTCGGTCGGCAGACCACCCCACATGCCGGTAACCTCGTGAGCCAGGTCCAGATATTTTGTCACCTTATCTGTTTCGGCTTTCACGAGGTTCTCGTCATAAGGAATGGTAATGTCGACCAAAAAGATCCTTGACTGTGCCCGGTCCATCAGCACAATATCAGGCTTATTCGCAAGAATAGTCCTGTCTGTGATGATGGCCCGGTCCCAGTAGAGCCTGGCGCGGTCATTTTCGAGCACGGCTTCCGGCAAATACTTATAATACGGCAGTTTCCGATCCACGAGGCCGTATTTCAGAGCGAGCTCCTGGTGTAGAATCCTGGCTACTAGATTGTGTCTGTGCAAATACTCAGAGTTAGAAAGCGCCGAACAACCGGAGATGACATGCCTAAGTGACTCACCGGGATGGCGACAAGCTCGACAGATGTCGACGGCGCCATCCTTTAGGATGTATCTCCGATAATTGTTGGTCTTAATAACCTGATCCTGTATCGCACAGACAAAAACCTCGGTTTCCCCAAAGAGGTCACCGAAACGTAGCCAGTGGAGGGAGGCGACTGTGTCTACGAAAGGCTCATGTAGAGCCTTGTAGAACCTCCCGTGGAGCTCCTTCTCCTTCCATACGGCCTCCCGGTCGGAAATGCACTGTACTGCTGGGTCTTGCCATTGCTCGTTGGCTAAGGATAGAGGGGTCAGTCCTTTATCACAAGAAATAATAATAATATTATTATTAATATTATTAATAATAATATTAATATTATTATTATTATTATTTTATCTATCGTAATAGATATGTCATGAGCAAAAAGTAACACGAGATATTCAGTACACTCAAGGAGATCATTATTGTATAGTATAAAAAGCAATGGATAAATGCAGGTATTTCTCAAGGCAGTAATGGTCCCACATTACTGCCTTGAGGAATACCCGAATTATTTATTCTATGGTTTGATTTGTACGTTAAACTTTCAAGTCAATCTTGGAATATTCACAAATTGCATTCTACCACTAAGACAACTTTTGATCCACTCATAAGCAAGTCCTCGCATTCCATATGATTTTAGTTTTGACAAGAGTGTTTTATGATATTCTAAATCGAAAGTTTTAGACATATAAAACAGAACTGTAGCTACGTGAATTTATTTGTTCATATGTACCGGCAGGCAAAGCGTAGGGCGTCCCCCCACTAGATGGAGTGACGACCTGGTAAGATATGCAGGAAGTCGATGGATGCAAGTGGCTCAGGACCGTGCTTTGTGGCATTCTTTGGGGGAGGCCTATATTCAGCAGTGGACTTGTGAAGGGCTGTAATGATGATGATGATGATGATGATGTATCAATACGTTTTTGATTAGGGAGTAACAGGCAAGTGAGATTGGTCTTCCTCTCTAAAATCCATATTGTTTTTCCTGTATTAAATTATTTTTTATTAAAAATGAGGGCAATCTTTCACGCATGACCTTTTGAAGGATCTTTAATTATACTAGAATGAGATCAATTGGTCTATAATTATTTAATTCACACCTATCTCCACGTTTTAATAATGATTTGACACTTAATTACTTTTGTACCAATTGCATCATAGCCTGTAGAATTTGTCTTATTTAAGGATTTAATAATAGTGTTATTTCATTTTCATTTGTAGAGCTCAAAAATATAGACGAAGGAAGACTGCCTACTTGGAATATTTTTTTTGGATTTTTGGGTAAATTTATATCAGCTTGCACTGCGACGAGATGTAGCATCTCTTTGCATATTTTATGGTATCTTCCACGGCGAGTGCTCAGAAGAATTGTTCGGATTAATTTGAGCCGCTCAATTTCACCATAGCCCATCGCGACAGAACTCGAGTTACCATCCGTAACATCTGGATGATTGGCGGTCCACAACTGTGCGATTAAGAAGAAATTTTCTTCCTCGCACAACTTTCTTGTGAAATTGGATACCACCAGCAATTTTTCCGGACCGATATATCTTAGGGACCTTAAAAAAAAGAGCCCACTCTTTTTTAAAAGGCCGGCAACGCATCTGCAATTTCCATGGCATTGCAGTTGTTCGTGGGCCGCGGTAGTCACTTACCATCAGGTGAGCCGTATGCTCGTTTGTCCCCTCTCATATAAAAAAAAGTTCAATGCTGAAAATAAGTGACGATTCTTACACATTGTAAAATGTGTCAGTCGATTCGAAATTTTTACATTTTTACAACGCTGACAATTTACAACGCTACTTGCAGAACTAAAGTTAGGAGGTTATCAGATATTGAAAACTCGCATTACTTTATGACACAATATTGTCAAAAGAATTATCTATATTCTTCTTAATCATTAACCCGTAAAAGTCTACTACTGAAAGTTATTGTCCCCTCACATTGTACGGGTGATTCCCCATAATTGTCACGGTTAGCAGGCAGATTCTCAATTGCACATACAAGATGTCACGCACCTTTGACGTCGCTACACGTACCCGTTGCCGCATCGGTTTTTACTCGTATATTCTATGTCTGGCTCTGGACTAACCGATATGGCTTTGTGACATAAAGAGAAAGCCATTCGATTTTCTTGACATTTCCCAAAGTCGCCTCGAACTACACCCCCAGGATCTAGTTTGGTGATTTTTCTATATATATAAGCGAAATACGACTGACTCACTCGCTCATCACTAGATCTCTTAAACTCATTTTGTAATGTAGACGCTCACTGAGAACGGATTTTATGATAGTCCTATCAAAAAAAAAAATTTGTTCCGCAATAAATTATTATCGTGTGTCCAGTGAAGCGAGCGGATATCAGCTAGTAGATTCATGTACGCTGCCACTACATGGCAATTGATCGGTTATATGATGAAATTACTTCTTATAAAAATAAAAATAAACTATTACTGCTTCTGTTAGAACATTAGCGTAGTTTATGAAATACTATCTGGTACCCGGCGCGTTACTGCCGCAGAAGAAATAATTTTGGAAATATCGTTTTAAATTGGAAGTGTTTTATTGTTTAAATAAGAATGATAATATATTAATTTAAATTGAATGATATTATATAAACTTTCAAATGAATTTGATGTTATGATACCTGCGTCACCAGCTGTAATATATGCAAGCAACAGGTTGATAAAGTTTTACCGCAATCTGATGAAATGTATGGCAGCGCATGAAATATGAACAATCAAAAACTAATTTCTATATATTAGATAATCAATACAAGCTACTTCACCTATAAAATTTAGTGGTATTGGTGTGAGAAATCTTTTTAGCGTTTCATTGCCTGCTTTCCTTGCTTCCGTGCATAGTTTCAGTGACTTATGTAACATAATTTTAAATAATAAAGTAGACCTGTGCTTTGCTACAGAGGCAGGGCTGACATGGCGAATACTCTATACCGACTAGAGTATTCCACTGGAAGTTTATCAACAAAAACAATGGGATATTCCGTTGGTACGTAGTGAGCAGAAAGATTTGTTTCATAATTACCATAGTGACCAAGATCAGGCACGCCTTCTAGCTGTTTTAACTAAGGTATCTAGTCATTGGTTACATGTTTTACCATCAAGTAATTTCGGCACATTACTTGATGGGGAAAGCTTGCGAAACGCCGTAGGAATCCGAATAAGAGCA
This sequence comes from Parnassius mnemosyne, assembly GCA_963668995.1. NCBI lineage: Eukaryota > Metazoa > Arthropoda > Insecta > Lepidoptera > Papilionidae > Parnassius > Parnassius mnemosyne. The sequence goes on from CAVLGL010000086.1 coordinate 32,312,564, forward strand.
GCGATTTGTCAACACCATCTGTGCCCCTGTGGTAGCAGTGTCGGCGATTTTGGGCTCCACGGACTTTCACAGTTCTCTGACGATGTCATCCAAAGGGCTCTTATCTCTGTTAAGGTTCCCTTGGTTTTAGAACCATGTGTTATATTTAGAGACGATGGAAGGACATCCGACTCTCATCTTATTAGTAACTCGCACTATGGTAGCCTAGTTCAGTTGCCTCTGATGTCGCGTTGGCATCAGAGGCAATGAGAGATAACTACATATTTGTGCTAGTTACTATAGCAACTATTGGTCCGTGGGGTCCACGTGCAGTGAAGTTGTAACTCTACCCGCAACTGGTCGTTGCTGCTGGTGATAAGAGGTTCTGTTCTGCTTCTGATAAGAGGTGCTGCTGGTTCTTTTCTCGCACAAAGGCCAAGTATTTGCTTTTTTTAGTTTTTTTTTTTTAATATTGTATAGTTATAATAAAATATTATAATCAATAAGGCTTAAAATAATAAAACATCAAAATAAATAAATTATTAACAAAGATTCTATGCAAACGACGTCGCGGGCATAGCTAGTAAATAAATAAATACCTATGTATATAAATATCTTGCTAAAATATTATATTTCTTAAAAGTTCTTACCAACGCTAGAACTTTACGTGGTAGAGCCATGCTGCAGCTTTATTAATAGTATAGTTGTAGCACGAATGGGTCGGCTCGACCGGGGAAGGACCATGCTCTCTCAGAATACCAGCGTAAAATAGCAGCTTAACACTATTGTGTTTCGTATGGTGAGTGTAGAGACTGTGTACTGGAAAAGAGGAATTCTATCTTAGTCCTCATGGCTGACAACGCATCTGCATTTTAATTCGCAAACGAAGATAGATGTAGAAGTCTATGTGCCACAGCAACCATTTACCATCAGGTGAACTGTGTACTCGTTTGTCACTCTATAAAAAAATATAAAAAAAATTCACAATATAAGGGACATTATTTATTGAAATAATAAGTAGTTTTGTCCTAATTAAATATACTCTTTAGTATATTCGAATCTACTTTCATTCGTCTCTATATCAACTTCTGTAGAATTCAGTCATCATTTTTGTTTTGCTTATATTAATTTCGAGCTCGACTTCTTTACTTTCATTAGCTATGGTTTGTACCATAACTTGTAATTCCTTGTGATCTTCTTCCAACAAGATTAAATTATTAGCAATTCTCAAGTCATTTTCCGTTGATTTTAGGCCGTAATCATCCTACGTCTAAAAATGCTTTCCAGCACAACATTTAACAGTTTGGGGACAACAGGTATATTTGTCTTTCGCCTCTGTTTACGGAAAATGATTCTCCTTAAGATTCCAGACTTATGCGGCAGTATTGTAGTGGATGTTTTTGATTATGGCAATATAGGTATTGGCCCCTCCTTGCTGTTTGAGATTTGAGATAGTTCAGGCATCAAATTCTTTTTGAGTAGACAATGAATGCTATATATACAGGCTTCTGATATATTCGTTATATTTTTGCAATATTTTTTTAATTGTATAGATTAATAAATTGTTATATAGTTCTTTCTGAATCCTACTCATTCTTTAGGTCGGTTTTCATCTAAAGTATTTGATAATTCTAAAATAATTACTTTCAAGAAGAAATTGTAGATATTTGATATGATGCTAATTGGTCTGTAGTTAGCAATATCGTTTTTGTCTTTTTTGTGAATGAGTTTGGGATGATGCCTATGTGTAGTCATTAAATATTTTTTTTATTGGACTTAATTCTTCAACTGTACCTCTTAAAAATTCGTTTGGTAAATTGTCGGGTCCTGGAGTATTTTCTAATTTTTGTGAATTTATGGCTTTCTTTACTTTCTCTTTAGTACTTATTATATCTATAAAGTTGCCATTTTGTTGGTATACGTTTTCCGATCAGCGTCTTTATTACAATAAAGTCATTTAGTAATCTGTAGCTAGTCTCTGAATTTCAGTCCGTTTTCTCACTTTGTTGGATCAATAGCATTTTACAGGGGGAATCTATTCTTTTGCATGTTATTTTAATTCCTTGAAAGCTTGAATATCTTCTTAAGCAGCCACAACGTACCATACTATGGTTAGGTGTTAAAATTATTTTTTTATATAATGTGTGTGTCACTGAAGAATTTAAATCTGTTTATTGTAATATAATCAAAATTGTTTTTTTGTAACTTCCATGATATATGTTTTTTTGTAACTTCCATAGGCAGGTGTTAACTTCAACTTTAAAATAGTTGAAGACTATATTAGTAAAAAATAAACGTAATCTACTACAGTTATTTAACTTTTAAAATGTGATTTCTGTATCGACCATAATATAACGTCGTCGAACGGTCTTCTTTGCAAAAAGTCTCTGAATAATGTCCACAGTAAGGCCCTGCGTTTCCGGTATGAAGAAGATACATAAGATGACGGAAAGGAAACAAGCGACCGCGAAGAAGTAGAAGACTGGACCCAAGCCGATTGCCGTGACTAGTGGGTTGAAGATGAAGAGGACGATGAAACTGCAGACCAATGACCACTCACTCAGAAGCATTGATGCAATGCTTTTGATCTGAAAAGACGGTTTTTAATTAGGGAATTGCAATGACAAATGAATTTACTTTCACCTGGTTGTAAGCGGCTACTGCAGTCCATGGAAACCTGCAATTAACTTTAAACACAGATGAGTTGTCGCATCTAAGGACTAAGATGGACTGCCTCATAGAATGTAATTATACCCTTCTGACCAGAACACAGCAGTGCAAGAAGGCGTATTTTATTTATGGCAGAGGAGCCAGATTATTATATATATTAGATATTTTAACAGTGGTCAGAAAAAGCTGCCGCGTGGCTCTAGCTTTTGCTTTCGCACGGATGGGCCGGCTCGAACCGGGGTGGTACCACGACCTCATAAAACCAGCGTGAAGTAGAGGTTTGCCTCTGCGTTTCGCTTGGTGAGTGCAGGTTGGAGGCCCTTTTTACAGGAAATGAGGCATTCCATCTTAGTCCTCACGGGTGACAACGCATCTACATTTTGATTTGTAATAGAGGATATATGTAGATGTCTATGGGCCGCAGCAACTACTTACCATCAGGTGGACTGTGTGCTCGTTTGTCACTCTTATCTTATAAAAAAAAAGATTGAGGAATCGGATTTAATTTGAGAAAAGTTTCACTATCAACGAAGCATTCTAAGTCATCAGTGCATCTGCGTTTTGATTCTTAAGGCAGGGCAGTTGTAGATGTTTATGGGTCATAGCACCCACTTACACTCCATCAGATGGTTATTTGTCTCCCTTATTCTTTAAAAAAGCAATATTCTTACGAAATATATTAGCCGCAGATTTAAACTAGACCATTTTTACTATATAAATGTCCCATGAAAAATGTGCGAACTAACCATTACATGACAACTAAAAATATAAAAAATTTGCGATTGCCAACGAGGCCGGTTGGCCAAGTCAAGCCAGTACACTATGGTAAGTATTCCCTCTTTACAAAAACCTAAACGCTAAAATAGGAGATGGGCAGCAGTATGTTCTAGATTACAAGTCAATTATAATTTAATAAACAACTACGACTGGCAACCAGTTTTTCGTGGTAGAACCATGCTACAGCTATGTTACGGTTGTAGCACGAATAGATCAGGTCAACCGGGGTGGGATTACGATCTCACAGAATACCAGCGTAAAATAACAGCTTAATGCTGCTGTGTTTTCTATGGTAAGTTTAAAGAACCGGATACCCTTTATATTGGAAACGAGGCACTCCATCTTAGTCCTCTGGGGTGTCAACGCATCTGCATTTTGATTCTTAATCGAGGATAAATGTAGATGTCTATGAGCCACAGCATCCACTTACCACCAGGTGAGCTGTGTGCTCGTTTGTCACCCTTGTTATATAAAAAAATACCAAACGTCAAGCGTGGCAACTCTGCCAAATATGGGAAATGTAATAAATAATTTTTAATCCGTAATTAGTTGACAAATTTGAAGATATTTTTAGTCGATATCGTCGTCATTAAATCGCACCACCGGAGTCCCGCTCTGTCAAACACCCGCAAAAGAGAATAACGGCCGTTTGGGGGGCAATTTATAGCAGAGAAATATGTTCAACTGCAGACTTTTGATAGGCTATTTTGACTAAGTTATCAATGATATATGTGATCAATGTTTACCAACCTCTGGTAAGAATATCTCTGCAACCAACACGCAGGGAACGGTCCCAGCTCCGCACATGTAAGTGAAGCCGAACATATACATAAACATTGCGGTGACCCAGTGCGGGCCCCAGTGCAGCTGAATTTGGGTACCCAGAATCACGCAGCATACACCAGTACAAAAGGAAGCGTAGATCATTAACAGCTGAAATTGGTAATTATATTTTAGAAAATTACGTGGAGGCCGTGTAGTGGCGGCGTAAGATTATCCAGTACCCCATGTCAAGCCGTGGTTCTCGTAAGAGACGACAGAAGGTAATGAAACAGAAGATGGGCAGCAGTATTTTCTTAACCACAAATCTGATATAGTAAAAAAGAGAAATGTGGTTGTCAGCCCGCCTGTCAAGCGTTACAACTATGGCAAATATCCGCTCTATGAGCATCATTTGGAGCTGGCCTATTAGCATTGGACGTTTGATGAGCTGCATTGATGAATGATGATGTAGCGTGTTGGTATTGAGATGACAAGGAATTACGTAATAATCAATAGAAACAGAAATTTCTTCGCGGAGACGATTAATTATTAATATAATATTTATTATTTTTTTATTAATCGCGAGATAATAACGCAAATGGTGGCCGGCACAGGCCAGCAGTGACACAAGTCATAAACTCATGAGCATGCGCGGCCGCAGCGAGGCTGTGGTGCTTGCGGACAATTTTTAGCTGGATATATTACCAAAAACTGGGACGCGGAACAAAGTATTAAAAAACTGGACAATCGAGCCAAGTCTCGCCTATCTGGCAACTCTCATGGTAGATCCAGGTTAATGTAAATAACGGCTGCAGCACGAATTGATCGAATCGACTGGGGAAGGACCACGCTTGCACAGGATACCAATGTAGCAGCTTAGCAGTATTATGCCGCTGTGTTTTGTATGGTGTGTGTAGAGAAATGGAGACCCTTCTAACTTAGTCTTCATTGGTGGGAATGAACTTGTATTTTGATTTTTAATTGATGATTGATGTAGATGTCAATTGGGCACAGCATTCACTTACTTTTGGATAAATTGTGTCATAGAATGTAATTAGAGGAAAAAGTTGGACATCAGTCCCAGTCTTACCCGTCTCCCCACCCGCTCAATCACGGAGGAGCCCATAAATCCACCCATAATGCCCACTACCGTGAAGATTACGCAGCAGATAGTTGAGGACATTGAGGGCACAGCCTCAGCGAAGATAGGCTCCGCATACATCTGCGCCACTATCTGACCTTGGAATATAACCGTCGTGTTTAAAACTACCATCACGAATAGAGCTCGTCGGGTCGACCTCGATTTTTCTGTTAAGGAAATAAAAAACAAATACATTTACGTGGTAGATACACATATTTTGGCTAGAGCACGAATGTACACGGCTAGGATACCACGCTCTCAGAGAATACCAAAGTGAAACAGACAAATAATACTGTGGTACTGTAAAGCTCTCCCTATCAAAATATAAACTTTACGTAACGAGGATAATTGATCTTTCTCAAGTATCTATCTAAAGTTTTAGTTAAAGGCCGTTTGATAAATTTATGGCTTGGTCGTCTTAGTTAGCACCTTTATATACGCACTATTTGTTAGTAATTTAGTTCTTTTAGGTGTTTATTTATATATTTGTTTAAACTTTATTCAACCTTACATATTAAAAACAGGAACAAAAGGTGGTACTTAAAGCTAAAAGCATTATCTGTCAGTCAACCTTAGGGCAGTGATAGATTTACGAAGGCGGTTTTATATTGCCCGTGAAAGTGTCAAGAGTAAAAAGCTTTTCGCTGCATGGACTGCTTATGGAAAGATATATGTGAAGAAAGAAGAGGGTTCGAAGCCAATTCGTGTTGACGACGAATCAGAGCTATTTAAACTTACTTTGTGACTAATATTACAAATATATTTTTCGTATTGTTTTTTCTATTTTACTTTAGTATATAAGTTTTTCCTAATTTTTTAATAATGTATTTTTCTGTTTTTTCTGTTTCAATGCTACAATTGTTTTTTTTCTATTTATTAGCGAATTAGAAGCATTAGAATTAGCAGCACACACATATATCTCAAACAAACTTTACATACATTCCATATATAATACACATAACACTGCATGTTATCAAATTTTGACACAAGAATATAACGGCAAGGAACACTTCTCATTCGTCGATATGGTTTTTTGCAGCATAACATACATCAGGCGTCACAGCTATTTTTGTTTCGGATTTGGGTTTAATTTTTTTCAGCAAATCAAAACTTTTAAGTTACTGTCGTGTCGTGTCAGTACATATTTTATTAGATATTATATTTCGTAGATAAGAATGCAAAGTATTGAAACTTTAAACCTCGATCTGGACACTTTTCAAGTGGCTGAGAATGTAACGTCGATGATCATAAAAACCTCATAAACAACAAATGTAAACTAAATCTTTTGTGTCAAAATATACGTAGCATTAACTGCAACATGCCGAATTTAATCACACTTCTCCACCGATCAGAAACATCCTGGCATATTATAGTTCTAACAGATTGTTAGCTTACTTCAACGAGGCAAATTCCTGACCTTGAGAATTATTATATTATAGCAACAACTTTTCATAATTCTCAAAATGAGGGAGTTGTAACATATTACAATAAAATATTAACGTGACTTATGAGGAACCTCAAATAAGTGATGCAAACTGCCTCTTACTAAAATTAAATTCATATACTTGCATTATTGATATATACCGCCGAGTAAAACTAACATCATATGATTTTGTTAACTCTTTCGACTCACTTCTTTTAAAACTTCGTAGCTATAAAAATATCATTAGTTGTGGTGATATTAATACTGATATAGTCTTTAACACCTCCGATAAGCATTCGCATGATTATCTAAACGTACTAGCAAGTCATTGCATTCCACCTGACCATACTGTACCCACCCATGGACGAACATGCTTAGATCATATTATGATTAAAACCAATCTGGAAGCTACCTGTTTCGTTTTTGAATCATCAATTACTTACCATGAGAGCGTAGCTGTCAGTCTTAATCAAAGCACTTACTCTTCGCAATTGAATTAAAAATATATAATCGATTTAGAGGGATTAGATAAATCTATATCTACCATAAATTTCCGGCCAATAACTGAAAGTGCTGATGCTAACTTAGTAACTAATACACTCGTATCATACTTATATAGTGCCATTACAAGCAACACTAGATTTTTTAAAACTCCCATTAGACAACGGATTAATAAGCCGTGGATAACCAAAGGTCTTCTTCGCTGTATGAGGAATAGAGACAACCTCTATAAATATTTAAAAAAAAGTCGTATGGACGAAAATATTAGAATTACTTACAAAAGTTACAGCAATTTTTGTAACACGTTATTAAAAAAAAGCGAAACAAAGCTACGAAAAACGAGAGATACAAAATTCTAAAATCATTAATAAGAAACTGTGGGAAGTTATAAAGAAAATTAGCCGGTGTAAGACACCTGATCAATCCTTTTATCAGAAATCTTCCGTCAATTCCAAAGAGAGAAAGAAGAGTGTAAATAATATCAACAGTTATTTTGCCAATGTGAGATCAAGACTGGCCGAGCAAAATTCGTACAAACCGACAATTAGCAGAACCTGATGATCATTTTTCTCCCCTCTTAAGTAAAATCTCTTTTAACTCATTTGTTATGCTTTCTGCCGATTAAGCAGAAATCTCCCAGCTCATTAAGGGCTTAAAAGACAACTGTGTTGTGGGAAGTGATCTGATCTCTGGAAAAATTATAAAGAGATATTTAAACATACTTACACCCTCAATCTTACAAATAAGCAACCTGGCCCTAGAAACCGGTGTGTTTACAAGTGATCTGTCCGATCTGTATTTCACCGACCTTGTCAAAAATTTTGGAACGCCTAGTCAATCAAAGTTTGGTTAGCTTTTTGGAGACAAATAATTTTATTTGACCTAACCAACTTGGTTTCCGACGCGGCAAGACTACTGATGAACTCATTAACTTGACGATACTTAATCTAGATAAAAGAAGTAATAGTCTAACAGTATTCCTTGATTTTTCTAAAGCTTTTGACACAGTCTCTATGTCTCATCTGCTAAAAAAACTAGAAAGGGTCGGTATAAGGCGTATTCCACTAAAATTGATGGAAGATTATTTTACCGAAAGAAGGCAGCGGGTTGGTGTAGATCATTATACATTAAGTGACGAGTTACCTGTCAAATTCGGTGTGCCTCAAGGTAGCACTCTCGGTCCGACACTCTTCTTGGTGTATAATAATGACCTATGCCGGCTTCAACGTTCTAAAATAATCAACTATGCTGACGATACTGCCCTTTTCTTTGTTGATGAATCTTGGGATAATGTTTTTAAGAACGCTCAGGTGGGATTTAATAAGGTCTGTGAATGGCTTAGCTACAATATCTTAACACTGAATGTGAATAAGACAAAGTACATTGCATTTGGTCATAGAGCTAACCTCTTTCCACCACTATCTTTGACAATCACATCCCACACTTGTGGTCTTGGATTTTCCGGATGTCACTGTCCCTTAATTGAAAGAACCAATGAAATAAAATATTTTGGCATTTTGATTGATCAGTCTTTACCATTTAAACCCCAATATGAGGTTTTAGTATCCCGACCGCGAAAGCTCACATATATATTCAGAACCTTTAAACATATAGCAGAGCGCCGTGTTATAATGGTAGTTTACTTTGTTTATGTCAATCGATAATTGAATATTGTTTAACATCATGGGGAGGAGGAGACAAAACACACCTCATTGAAGTAGAGAGAGCACAACGTGCAATTCTTAAAGCAGGTGCTGGTCTCCCTTTTCGTTTTCCCACAGACAAGCTATATTAAAAATTGGATATACTAACGGATAGACAAACTTTCATTCTGCATATCGTGCTTAAACAACACTCTCGTCTACGTTATAATCCAGATCTTTTTAAGTATAAACGCTCTTTCACATACGTTTTTCTGCTTCTTTGGACCCTTTCTTTATAAAAAACTAAGTAAAATTTTAGACATATATTCCAAAAATAAATCAAGTTGTAAAATAACATTAATAAAACTCCTTAAAAACCCTTAACTACCAAAAAACTGAAAATCTTCTTTTAACCCAATACTAATACTTTTAATTTACTCAGAAACGTAAATCACTCTTACCACAATCTCTAAAACCCTCTAATAATGATACACCAGGATTAATTCTGTACAATCATTAAAACACACACACACACACACACACACATATATATATATGCACACACACACGCGCGTATGTAATGTAACTTTTTATAATCTCTTTTATGATATATTTCCTCTATGTATTATTCTTTGTATTATATGTAACCTATCCGCGGCCCCCCCCCCCCCCTCCCCATCCAGGTTTTTAATATAAAACCTATAATAGGCACCAGTCTCTCACAACGCTAGGTCCTTACTATGTACATCGATATTGTTAACCAGGCAGTAAGTTGTGAAGAGATAAATAAACGGAATTGAATTAGATAACAAATGTTATTTATCTTTATTATTGTAATATAATCGAATTGTATTTCTATTATGTCATATATTTTGAATATTTTAAGTAAAGGTTTTTAAAGAAAATATTAAGCCTTTTCTATGCTGTAATACCTAATGTTCGAAATGAATATATTTTAACTTTATACGTAGTAATGCATTTTAATTGTTTAAAAATATTGTATTTCATATTACATTTTTAGACGACTTTATATAGAAATTAATTATTATTAATAATATTAATGCAATAATGCATCGTCACAGTACATATGGTGAGTGTAGAGAAACGGAGACTCTTTTTACTAGTAACGAGGCACTCCACCTTCGTCCTAGGGGTGACAATACATCTGCATTTGGAATCTTGATCGAGGATAGATGTATTTGTCTATAGGCCACAGCATATATTTATCACCAGGTGGAATGTATGTTCACTTGTCGACCGTATTGAAAAACAAATAAAACTGCATTGTTACAAGTTTTAGCTTGTAGCTAATGTCCATGCTCTGTCCATGTACATGTCCTGTCACTGTATATCGGCTTGACCTATAGATTGCTAACATATATTTGCCATAATTTCCATACTTGTTAAGTGTTATCAGAAAGATGCTGCTGCCTATCTAATGTTTTAGTTTCTCCCTTCAGTCTCTTACGACGCCCACGAGATAATCCCATTTTATAGTAGTGGATTCCCTTACGCCGCCACTACACGGCATAGATTTTGGCAAATGGAATTTCAATTAACTTTTCATAATCCCTCGTTTAACGTTCTCCATCTCGATGTCACAGTATTTTGTTACTATTTTTAATGTTTTGCTTTAAAAAGAAAAAATGTCTGTCTGTCTGTGTGTCTGTCTGTTTGTTCCGGATAATCTCCGAAACGGCTAGACCGATTTTGACTTGACTTTCACTGGCAGATAGCTGATGTTATAAGGAGTAACTTAGGCTACTTATATTTAAGATAAAGAATTAGGGTTCCGCGCAACATAATTAAAACCCTAAATTACACGCGGGCTAAGTCGCGGAGAACAGCTAGTATGTAAATAAGTTAAAACCAAACGCGATCAACTTAGTAAATTTAATTTTTATTTAATGTGTAGTATTCTCGTAAATATAAGAAGTTATAAATATTTCCCCTAAAGCAAAGACATTTAAGTAGTAGTAAATTTAAATTTCTTTGCTCTAAATCCGTTTAGAGCAAAGAACTTTTTGACTCGACAAAAATCCTCAACTCAACTCAGAATAGCCATCGGCGTCAGACATGATTATAATATGAGTGCACTATTGTGCGCGTTAGTGCAAGTGCACCATTTATTTTCACACTACCATACTCTAGTAGGTCTATTAAGGCGACAATTTAATAGCTTTACGTATTTCTCGAGGTACATGGGTGAAACATCGCCAACATCCTGACGCCGGGCTGATACAAAGAATCTCTTTTCTTATTAATTCATAAAGAAAGCAAAGGGAATGTACTTACTTATAAATTGCCACCAGGAAACTTTAGGGTTTTCCTTTATATCAGACTTTAGTTTCTTTTCTTCAGGCGTAGCATCTGTAAATTAAATTGGATTGGTCACTTTATTAACTTTATTGTAGGCCAAACAGAAACCAAAGATATAAAAAATCATATAAAAATAAACAAAGTTAATTAATTACAATTGTTTGTTTCCAACTGTGTCGTTGAGGATATACGTAATTATGTATATGATGAATAAGATGGTAAATTACTATCATCTGTACAACAAGCAGGGCAAAACGTAAATACCTATATTAACAGACGGGAAATCTTCAATATATTTCAAGAAAATAATCTTAAAACTAAAAGTTACAATATCAAATATCCTACTATTAATATCTCGTAAGTTCCTTATATATAATTCCTTATATATATTAATATTATAAGTTTTAAATTGAGTTTTGAAGGTTGAACGGGATATAAGGAACATATCGAGGTCTTTAAAAATGTAATTTTGTGGGACACACATTCTGTATACTAGTGCTTTTATACCAATGTTAGTCCTTTTTTGGTATATAAAACAATTTTTTAATCATGTTTTTGGGCTTAAGGCATTAGTAAACTGAAGTGGCAATGGGCTGGCTATATAGCTCGAATAACCGACAACCGATGGGGAAAAAAGGTTCTCGAGTGGCGGCCTTGTACCGGAGGACGAATTGTAGGGCGTCCCCCTAGATGGAGTGACGACCTGGTAAGAAATGCAGGAAGTCGATGATTGCAGGTTGCTCAGGACCGAGTTTTGTGGCATTCCTTGGGGGAGGCCTATGTTGAGCAGTGGACTTGTGAAGGGCTGTAATGATGATGATGATGGTTATGATATAAAAGCTTTTAGAAAAATTTACTTCGCAAATATCCGCGTTATGATACAACGCGGATATTTGCGAAGTAATTTTTTCTAAAAGCTTTTATATAATGGATTTCCGCAAAGTAACGCCTGATTCTATTAATTAGATGGTTATGATATTTTTGGATGGTATCTGATAGCTTACATCGGCCAGTAAGTGTAAACACTTAATCTCAGCAACAGGGATTTCCCAAAAATAGGTGGCGTCCATTAAAGAGAATCGCTCTTTTAATGACAACTTTTAATATTTTACTTGTTAAAACATTTTTATACGAATCGCGAGGTAAATGTATTCGATAATTGACAATGCACAGGCATGTATTCTTAACTGGGGACACACATTACAGATGAGATCTGACCAAAAACGCAGACAAGAATAACTTTATGTTTAAATTATTTTATGATAGGTGTAAGGTTTATTTAATATTTATTCGATAAGCCTACCTAGTGTGAGTTTCTTATCTAGATATACTCCAAGATACTAGACTTTGTAAAGATTTTATGACCAGTGAAAGTATGCGTGTACTTCATTTTTTTCCTGTACACGCTATGTGTTTTCATTTATTATAAGCCAAAAATAATATGTGGATATATTATACAATAATTATTTATTCTGCCTAAGTTATTCGTTATTAAGTTTATGTTGTCAAATTTAGCAGAGTACAATTTAAAATCATCAGCATATAATAGAAATTTGGAGTAAGCATATAATAGAAATTTGGAGTAAAGTAAGTAGAAATGTCATTAATAAATAGGATAAAGAAGATTGGCCCCAGTATTGATCCCCGTGGTACGCCAGATGTAACTACAACAGGTTGGTAAAAAAAACAGGACTACTTACTGTAAGCTGTTTTGTAATTAAGATGCTAACTTACGTAGAAAATAACCTTTGATATCAATCAAAGGTTATTTTCTACGTTTATAAGATTTTTTTAATGTCATAAATGGTCATCTTTATCGAAAGCTTTTATAAAATCGGTATTTGATACATATCGATTTTTTCTATCCAAGATTCATAATTGAAACTATTTAAAAGAAAATTAGTAAGAATAAATTTTCAGTGTCAGTGTTGACTTGCCATTAATATACAAAGCAATAAGCTATTAAAGCAATTATTAAAACATGAGATATATATCCCCGAAACCGACGTGACACAAATAAATTAGTTCTCGATGTTTTTTTTTATAGGATAAGGGTGACAAACGAGCACACAGTCCACCCGATGGTAAGTGGCTGCTGCGGCCCATAGACATCTACATCTATCCTCTATTACAAATCAATATGTAGATGCGTTGTCACCCGTGAGGACTAAGATGGAATGCCTCATTTCCAGTGAAAAGGGCCTCCGGCCACCTGCACTCACCAAGCGAAACGCAGAGGTAAACCTCTACTTCACGCTGGTTTTCTGTGAGGTCGTGGTACCACCCCGGTTCGAGCCGGCCCATCCGTGCGACAGCAAAAGCTGCCGCGTGGCTCTACCACTGTTAAAATGTTATTCTATGTTATTCCTAGGTTCGTTAAATATAACAAAATTGCCTAAATATGCGTGTACAAATATATCATAAACATTGGCTAACAATACTCCCAAAATTTATCATTACGTTTTGCAATGTTACATTCAAAATACTAACTTGTTTTACGAAAACCATATTATTGATTCTGCTTTCGGTGTTCAGCAGGGTGACCCACTAGGTCCAGCACTTTTCAGTTTGGGAATTCAAACCATTATTTAAAATTTGAAATCCAAGCTGAACTTCTGATACCTGGACGACGAGACATTAAAAGATAGAGCACATGACGTCCTTAGTGATCTTCCTCATATTTTTCCGAAATTTTCAAAATATTGGATAGTAGTAAATGTGAAATATTTTTTATCTTGTTCTAACAGAGACACTTTAATTTAAAATTTAAATAATATTTCACTAGGAAAAATACTGTCAGCATGGAATTGCTATACCAAGACAAAACAAGAAGAACAGAAGTAGTGTAGAAGACAAAACAAACATACATGTAATCTGTATAACAAAAACTTGGTTATATAAGGACAAATTAAAATTAATAAATATCAATAACTACAATATAGGATCATTCTTTTGTCGTGAAAAGCACGAAGGTGGAGGCGTTTGCATACTGATAAAAAATACTCTTGAATACAATGAATGGCGAGATATAATTTTATTATCTGTAGAATCAATTTTCGAAATATGTGCAATAGAAATACCTAAGATTAATGTATTGTTAGTTAATATATATTGGCCTAATAGTAACAGAGAAACAGATATATTTTACAATTGCTTGGAAAATGTGTTACAATTAATTACTATAAAAGATAAAAATAAGCGCATAATAATGGGAGGAGATTTTAACATAGGTTTTCTAACGAACAAAAAACCAAAATTAACTCTTCAACACCAAATGTTAACGTTTAACTTTCATCAAACCGTAAAAGAAGCTACTAGAATCACTCAGAATAGTTCAACATGTATTGACTTAATTTTTGTAAATTTCAAAAATAAAAATATGCAGGTGGCTGTACATGAGCTAGGTTTCTCCGACCATAAAGGGATATTCTTAAAAATACCATTAGGTATGAACCCCCTACCCTAGAAATTTATAATAGAAAGACGACTCTTTAATACAAAAAATATAAATCTATTTAAAACCGAACTACAAAAGATAGCATGGAATAATATACTTGATTCTAAAAATAATGTAAATGAAAATTACAATATATTTATCCAAACTGCATAACCTATTAGACAAATGTATACCGTTAAAAACTTTAGAGCAGTAATGAAAAAAACTTATCTTACAAAGGCATTAAAACTATCTTGTCGCAATAAAAGATCGTTAAGATTACTTGCGACGCAATCAAAAAATGTTATACTAAAAAATCATTCTAAAATCTATACTAAAATATTAAAGAAAACCATACATACCGCTAAAAAGATTGCAAATATAAGCAGATTTCAAAAAACAGGCAACAAAACTCAAATCATGTGGCAAATAATAAAAAATGAAAGTAATAAAAATACACCTAAGACAATAAAAAATCTAATAATAAAATCGAGACAGCACACCATCAGTGAACCGAAATCTGTAGCGGATTATTTAAACATATTTTTTGCGTCAATAGGAAATTCCTGTATAAATTTAAATTTAAAAAAACATATAAATATTAACAACATTGCAAACAATACTTTTTTCTTAAGTCCTATGGAAACTAGTGAGGTATATACACTTATACGGAATTTAAAAAATAAAAAAAAGCTTTGGGGTAGATGGAATCCCACCTATGTTAATAAAGAATTATGTTTTTGAATTAACTATACCATACACGTACTTAATAAACCAATCGTTCACTGAGGGCACTTTCTCAGATGCATTAAAGATATCTTTAGTAAAACCGGTCCATAAAAAGGGCGATATAACCGATCCCAATAATTATCGTCCTATTGCGCTATTGTCCACATCAGCAAAAATATTTGAAAGTGCAATGGCCAAAAAAAATTATTCTTTTTATGAGAAATATAACATTTTTCACGATAGCCAAAATGGTTTTCGAAAAAACCGATCTACTATTTTGGCTATATAAAAATATATTCAAAAAGCACTTGACATAATTAATAGTAAAAAATATGCCGTAGGCCTACTACTAGACATGAGTAAGGCCTATGATAGAGTAAGTTATAAAATACTTTTAGATAAACTTTATGCTACTGGAATTCGCGGAATTGCTCATAATTGGTTTAAATCGTATTTGGAAAATCGATCACAAATTGTTGAATTTCAGAATACAAACTTCGAAACCAGAGAAATCCAAATAGTCAGATCAGACAAAATCCCGACTATAGGATCGATTCCTCAAGGAAGTGTCTTAGGTTGTATTCTATTTCTTATATATATAAACAACCTCCCACAACAATTACAAGAAGAATGTATTACTCGTATCTTTGCAGACGATGTATCTATCTTGCTATCATCTACAGACAATTGTCAATTAAACGAAAAATTAAATACATCATTCACTAAAATACACGACTGGTTAGAATTACATAATTTAGAGCTGGACTATAATAAAACTAAATTAATCCTGTTTAAAACTTATCAAAAACGACCTCTACAAATAAACTTTAACTACAAAAACTTTACGATCGATACTGTCAACTCTACAACATTACTCGGTATTGAAATTGACACACATCTAAATTGGAAACCCCACATTCAAAAATTAACGAGTAAATTGTCCTCATTTATATTTGCACTCATACATTTGAATAAAGTTACTGACTTAAAAACAGCTCTTTCGGCTTATTATGCGTATGCTCAGTCTATACTAACTTATGGAATAGTCATCTGGGGTAACTGTACTGACATAGATAATATTTTCAAATTGCAAAAAAAATGTATCAGAATCTTGACAAATATAGAAAAAACGGACTCATGCAGACCACATTTTAGAAAACTTGGTATACTCACACTTACGTCTATTTACATTATTGAATGTTGTAAGTTCGTTAGAAAACATCCAAATCTATACGATCCTGTAAATACTGTCAAAAGAAACAATCGAACTCAAAATAAATTGAATATTCAATTTTCAAAATAAAATTATTCACAACAGGTCCCCATACGATGGTAATTAAAATATATAATAATGTTCCAAATAACTTCAAAAATATTGACAACACCAAGTCTTTTATAAAAAAATTAAAGTCATTCTTAATCGATGAAAGTTATTATAATTTAAGTGAATTCTTTATAGATGCAAATAAATAGTAAATGTATGTGTAATAATTTAAAAAAAAATTGATCTTATACTAGCAAATGTTAAGAAATAAGATAGTTGGTATTTAGTATGTTGTAGTTAATATTTAGTATAATAAAATAAATAACTACCCTCTTATAAATTGCTATGCCCCTACGGGGCGTCACTTGATGTATGATGTATTTCTTGTGGCATGCAAATTATATAAAGAAATAAAGAAAGAAATACCTGCTAGGTGCCCCGTTGTATTTCGATATAATTAAACCTATTTTAAGAAAAAATTATATTAGTTTTTAAACCACTTTGACAAATTGTATATCTTAAATCCCCACATTGCTCTTACTATTTATAAATATTGTCTTCTTGAACCTAGATTTACATACTTCGCTCGAGTCCAGCCTGAAAATGTTGGGATATTTTAAAATATATTAATAATAATCTTAAGAAGTTTATAGAAGACTTTCTAAATTTAACTTTGATTACAACAGCCTGGACTCAAGCTACTTTACCCATAAAATTCGGTGGAATACCGAATTTTATGGGTAAAGTGAGAAATCTTTCTAGCGTTGCATTGCCTGCTTTTCTTACTTCCGTGCATAGTGTAAGTGATTTATGTAACATATTTTTAACTAATAAATTAGATTTGTGCTTTGCTACGGAGGCGGGGCAGACATGGTGAACACTCTATCCCGGCGAGAATGTTTCACTGGAAGTTAACAAAAAAAACAGTGGGGTATTCCTTTGGTATGGAGTGTGCAAAAAGATTTGTTTATCATAATTTTCATAGTGACCAAGATCAGGTACGCCTTTTATATGTTTCGACTAAGGACTAAGTCACTGGTTACACGCTTTACCATCAAGTAATATCGGCACATTACTCGATGGGGCGAGCTTGCGCATTGCCCTAGGAATCCGACTAGAAGCGGCGATTTGTCAACCCCATCATTGCCACTGCTGTAGCAGCGTCGGCGAATTTGGGCTCCAGAAATTTTCATGTAAGAAAAGTGCTATTAGATTTTAATGGCACGGTTCTTTGAACGATGTCGTCCGAAGGGCTCTTGTCTCTATAAATGCTCCCTCAGTTTTAGAGCCTTGGTGAATATTTAGATACGATGATGGGAGACCTGATAGTATGACATTGATCTCTTGGGAGAGAGGTAATGCTCTACTGTGGGATGCTACTTGTGTTAACACTTTTTTTCCTGTTTATTTGGATCACCAACAGATGATACACAATACTAACAAAAATATAACTCAACACTGCGACTACATGCTACGTGTTTGTCTTCCCACAGGTTATCATAACTTACATAAATATCGAAGTGGTTTTTTTTTAAGATTAAAGAAAACAGACAATAATATGCTAATAAGTATACCATTTTCATCGTGACCATCTTTTAGATTTTTAACTAACGTGTATTAATTAAGCCTAATCACTCAACCCTCCACGGTGACTACAGTCCCCAAAAACCATTATTGCCTCACCTGTCTAGGCACCAAACGACATCTTTCGGTTTAAACGCGTACAGTGCAAGTTATTAATACAGTAAAAAATTATAGATGGTGCTGCATGAAATTTGTCGTCTGTGAAAGTGAATTTTATCTGTATAATACTAACAAAATATTTAGAACAAAAAAGTTAAAATTAAATTTCGCCATTTTTGTTTGTGGAATGTTAACGTGTGAGAAATTCGATCAAAAAATGTGATACATTTTCTGTTTTTATAGGTTATTTCTAATGTTATTGTCTGCAGACTTCCAAAAAGGAGACATAACTCGATTCGACTATATTTTTTTATGTGTGTTACGTCATAACTTTGTACTGGGTGAACCAATTTTGATGATTCTTTTTTATATGAAATCTGATAGTTCTCGTGTCGTCCCATATGAATTTTATCAAGGTCAGACCAATAGTTTTTAAGTTATTCTTAAATAACTTATATTGAAGTCGGCTGTACAAAACTTTTAATTCTAAATAATACATCAAACTACTTGTGAGGATATTTTCTTTAGTAAATATGTATCATTACGACAATTCCAAAACGTTAACATAAAATAATTTAGCTCTAAATTTTAATCACTATACGCGATCATCGTTTATTTATAATATGTTGGTTAAAATGTATTCTAACCAGTTCTTTGTGTTAAATGAATGCAAAATATAAAATAATGATTCACTAATAACACGTTGATAGCAATTTATAAACGAAATATCTTATTCACCCAACGAATATTTTATTCATTTATTTACTTATTTATTCAAATTTATATTGGGTAAACATTATATACTTATGTATATTGAGTATATAAGATGTTATTGATATTGGTGTCATTTTAATGCCCCGTGCTCACGGCATATAGCCGTGGCCCCGGCTATATGCCGTGAAGGTGATAGATACACCATTCAGTGTTGATTAGTGCAAGTATTCATCATGTATTATATATACACCCTCGCTTGAAGTAAGAGAAAATTATCACTAATATGTATTTAGACGATATTCTACATGTTACCTTGAGATTGTGATATTACTTAGTCCACTCAAACGAGTCTATTATGTAAAAAAAAATTAGAACCACTAGAAAAAACTTAAAATAATAAAATAATTTCCACAATCCTCGGAAAGGATCGCTGGATCGAATCGATTTCTGCAGAACGTTTGTAACCCTGTAACCAGTATACGATCAATTTTGTTATTCATTAGCTTAATTTTTTCGTATACATTTTTTTATTGGTGTGATAGCTGAACCTGAAAAAATTGACCTGATTGTAAATAGCTACTGCAGCCCATAGAATTCTTCAACCAACTTCAAAAGAAGAAGGCTGCAGATATGTGATGATATCTGAGGTCAAAGGTGGAATACATTTCAGACCGGAACACAGTGTTGCACGCACTGCTGCTTGGAGGCAGAAATAGTAAAGATCGTAGTACCTACCCAGATGGACTCCTCGCGGAAAAGAAGTTCTACCGCTTAGAAAACTTGTTTACTCGGGATATGCTTTTTGTTGTCCATAACCTTAGTTTGATATTGAGACTTAACAAATCGGTTAGGGTTTAGCCTAACGTCTAAACACTTTGTGTACTAAATGATATTTGCGAAAAAAACGACAATTTTTCTATGATTCGTACCACCAAAATCTGGATTAAGCGCCCTTCGAAGCACTTGCAATTCTTCTTTAACCAGCTTAGAATTGACAGACGTGCCTCTGAAGTATGCGATTGCTTCTACAGCCTCCTGTGAATATAAGAGATGATATACATATGCGTATAAGTTTTCCGTGCGGCATTGGTATGGCGACTTGAGTGATCGCCTGAGACGAAGCCAAGAGTGGTCCGTGTGGCACCTTGACCCATTAATGAGTCTAATATCATAGCCAACGCGGATCACAATCTATGACTACCGTACTTATTATATCGTCAGGTGATATTATTTGTAGTAAGTAATGGCTTACTATATAAATATAATAAAACTTTATATATGACTAGCGATATGAAAAGCGGTTCAAATAAGGTATACCAATCTTATCCCGTGGGTTAAAGAAGTTTAATGAATAGACCCAAAAATATTTTGGTATTAGATATATGACATCGTATATTATCCTGTAGGTATAGTAAGAGGCAACAGAGGGAAACTGAAGAGAAAATGGGCAGCAGCATCTTCCATCCTAGCAGCTGAAAAAAATAATAAACTGCGGTTGCCAACCCGCTTGCTCAGCTTGACTACTATGGCAAATATCCCCACTATGAGGAAATCTATACGAGAAGTCTATGTTCAGGAGAGGACATTTGATAGGCTATAATAGTAAAAAATATCTAAACTGGCGACGGGACCAGTACCAGTGTTGATATATAGACCTGTAGTATGGTGTTTCACTGCTGACTCTATGAGGAAACTATGGCACAGCAAGCTATGGAAAGGGTATTGCTCGGAGTGTCTCTATGTAATATAATTTACAATAAAGGCATCCGCAGTATAACCAGAGAAAGATATAGCCCAAAGAATATATATCTCGATGAACCGACAACCGATGTGCTCCCCCATTTCTTGAAAGTTTCTTGAGTGGTAGACTCGTACCGGTGAAAAAAATTAAGGGTAGCCCCCCTTCCAGCGTTGCCAACTCTACGGATTTTTCCGTAGATCTACAGAATTTTTTCATCGTCTGTGGAACTACGGAATTTGAGTTGAAATCTACGGAATTTGTAATAAAATAAATTGCCAAAAAGTCTTCGCTTTTCCTCCATTTTTTTTTTATTTTCTCAAACGTTGTTAGTTGAATAGTTTTTCACTATTAAATAAATTACCCAAGTCTAAAACACCGTAATTTATAAAATAAACTAACAGAAACCAGAAATGTAATAATATTTAATTGTTAGTTGTTTTAATTGTTTTTTACTAAAAAAATTAAATTAAAAGAAAACAATTAATTTTTAAATCAATTTTTATCTTACTTTTTTTTATATATTTAGCTTGATTCGATGTTATGCTCCAAATGAACTTACAACAAGAATTTTACATGACAGAAAGAATTTCCCAAAAAATTTATCTGTTATATGACAAAAAAATTGATCTTTCTAAAATGTCTGCAGATCTACGGATATTTGGAAATAGCATCTACGGAATTCTACGATTGTTTTACACCAATCTATGGATTTATAATTTCGAGTTGGTAACACTGCTCCTACTAGATGTAGTGACGACCTAACATGAAACGCAAGAAGTTGATGTATGTAGCTGGCTTGAAAACGTGCTTAACGATATGCCTTGGGGGAGCCCTATGCTCAGCAATGGATTTGTGATAGACTGTTATGACGATGATGATGGCGATAGGAAAAAGGGTCATAAGCACGGTACCTGGTAGAATGATTGCTAATTATCCTACCGAGTGTGGCGATTGTGGCAAATCCTACTTTATGGAAAATGTAGTCGACTGTTTACATCCTCATATGCAGGAGTATATTTTTCATCCAAGTAGAGGTAAAAACGATCTCACAGTCACATCACGGTAATGGATTCAGTAGCCCATAGACACTTAAATCTATCCTCAATTAGAAAAGGAGTTTGTTCTTAAATAAATTTTGAATCCTATTATTATCACACTGCCGTCAATTACTTTTTCTACAAGGTCTCTCATATTGCAATTATACTCCTTTTTTCGAACAGTTCATAGCCAATTTTGGAACAGAACTTCATTTTATGTTTTTTTTTTTATGTCACGTTTTTATTTGCATGTGATATCTCGACTTCTTCTGTTCGAAAGAAACTGATAACTGAAATTTCTCTTTATCAGTCCGTTAAAACCCACTGCAGAAAAAGAGCCTTTCACGTTAAGAAAGATTTGTCTTATTCGTCACGCTTAGCAGTGTGAAAGTACTCAGTAGCAGATGTCTAGCTACTTACTATCAGCTGGACTGTAAATTATTTTATGATTAAACTTTTAAAAGTTTCCAAGCGATTATAGTTAATCCTACTATGACCGTGACCATCATTAGAGCTATTACAGGATGATAGACAAGAATAAATAGTAGAATTTGTTTTCATAGAACTTACGTTTTCGTGGCCTTTCCTCATCAGATGCATGGGTGACTCCTTCAAAAAAGATATAAGAACTACTCCAAGCACTGTCATGGATAAGCACACGTAGTTCATGATGTAATAGTTCATATAGCCTCCCATGAGGTACGAAACGAGCATCCCTATCCAGTAGAAGACCATCGCGCCTGACGTCATCACCCCTCGTATGGAGTCTTGGCAGATCTCGCTGACGTAGATTGGTACAACGATTAATATACCACTGCAGAGTCCAGACATAAAAATTGCCGCGAGGATGACTTCAACCTTGTTGCACATAGTTATAATTAGCCAATTAACCTGTGGATACAAATACAACCTAAATAATTTTTAATTATATTTTAAGTACCCTTATAATTATAATTCAATCTTGTAGTCATTAGTGTTCGATAGCATGCATGATAAGATTTTTTTTTTAAATCGGTTTAAGTTAATACAACTTTACAATTTCCAAAGCAATTCATTACAATAGAAATAAAATAAATTTTACTCAATATAGATAATAACATAACACATTTTTAAAAATTCTTTTATCTACAAATAGTTAGGAAAATATCTTAGTCCTGTAAAAAACCAGCAAGAAACTCAGCGGGATTATGCTTCTTTAACATTAAATATAAAATAATTGTATGCATTGTTCTATATGGGTTTTAATCACCTCATTCCCAGGGGTTTAGATATATGGGGTCCCATTGAAGCTGTTTTTCTTGAATAATTATTCCATGAAACACAGTGGTATCCACAAGACTTCAAATCTCTTCCACCTTTGGGAGCCCATTTTTTAAATTCGAATGTTAAACATTCTTGCATTAGGTTTTGTAAATTTTATATATTTTGTCTTATTGCCGTTTACAAAGAAATTATTTACGCCAAACTAATGTTCCAGCGTCATGATTAATTGCTTGCCGTTTGATTTTGAAAATTAAAGAGGTCAGCAAAGATAAGATTATCAGCAAATGATATTATATCATGATTGTCCTCTACACGATAATGTAAGATTAAAAACTGTAATGGGCCAAAAATCGAGCCCCGAAGGACGCCCATTAATACCGGTGGAACCTTCACCATTGATAAAAACTTTTTGAGTTTTGTTACTTAAATCATCATTATCATAATTACAGCCCTTCACAAGTCAACTACTGAAAAGAGGCCTCCACAAATAATGCCACAAAGCACGGTTCTAAGCCATCTATCTATCCTAGCATCCATGTGGTCGTCATTCCATCCACCTCATACTTAAGGGTACGAGGCTAATACTCAAGAACCTTGCTTCTCCACCATTAACACTTTAGCTTACTTATCCTTTAGACTATGTCGATTACTTTGGTTTTACTGCGGATATCCTCATTTCTAAGTTTATCAAGCAGGGATTCCCCGAGCATAGCCCTTTCCATAGCTTGCTGAGAGACCTTGAGCTCCATCATACGGTCAGCAGTGAAGGACCGCGTCTCAGATCTATAGGTCATTACTGGCAACATGCCCCTGTTGGCGGTTCCGGGCAGCGTGTAGTTGCGGGCTTGTTGCCTGTGTTTTCAAGATTTAAGGTATTCTTGACGAGAAGATTTGTTGCTATCTCCCGAACGCTGCCCAGCCGAGTTGAATCCATCCCTTAACCTCTCGGTTAAAATTGGACTAACCTAGTCAGACTATTTGCCAGGTAAACATACTCTTCAAAAACTTCGAGGTTAGTGCTCCCAACAACTACCGGCATAGGTGCGACATGGCCGTTACACATGGTCTTAGTTTTGTCCATGTTCATCTTAAGACCTTTTCGTCGGGAGACGCTATTGAGCTCATGGAACATAGTGCTTAGGTCCTCCAACAATTCTGCCATAAGGAATATCATCATCATCATCACCATTACAGCCTTTCATAAATCCACTGCTGAACATAGGCCTCCCCCAAGGATTGCCACAAAGCACGGTCCTGAGCCACCTGCATCCATCGACTTCCTGCATATCTTACCAGGTCGTCACTCCATCTCGTGAGGGGACGCCCTACACTTCGCCTACCGGTACGATTATATATATATATATATATATAAGGACTATATTGTCGGCTAATCGAAGGTAAGTGATATGCTCGCCATTGATGTTAATACCGCATCCTTTCCAGTCCAGTAGCTTGAAAATCTTCCAATGCAGCGGTGAAGATTTTTGGGGATATATCGTCACCTTGTATTACACCTCTCTGCAGTTGGATAGGTTACGTACTCTTTTTTATAGGATATGGTGACAAACGAACACACAGTCCACCTGATGGTAAGTAGTTGCTGTGACTCATAGACATCTACATCTACCCTCAATAAAGAATCAAAGATATGTTGTCACAGATGCATTGTCGCCCGTGAGAACTAAGATGGATAGCCTCTTTTCCAGTAACCTTTTACTACGGTATGCGGTTCTCTACACTCACTATACGAAACGCAACAGTGTTAAGATGCTATTTTACGCTGGTATTTTGTGAGAGCGTGGTCCTTTCCCGGTCGAGCCGTATCCATTCGTAAAACACTCTGATGCTGTACTCGGATATCCATCGCAGCCCAACTTACAAACACTTCAATTCATAATCTGCAACACTATAATTCATAACGTTACCACTAACCATTTCGACTTGGAAGTAGTTTATGACTTGTGAGTATTTATAGCCGTGTAGTTGCGGCGCAAGACATTTGATCAACCCATTTCGTATCGTGGATATCATAAGGGGCGTTTATGAGATATGCTAAATAAATAAAAAATATGGTTTCCTATAGACACTGGTATAACCACCACGTTAATGCGAGGTGTAAGAAGAAGCAGCGTCAAAAGTACAAAACGTCCAGTATTGCTTTCATTAATCTACTTGTAAAATGTGACTATTGATGCAAATCAGAATAAATCCTGTCTACAATTTGGGGAGGTCCATTTCCAACATTAAACTTGCCCTGAGGTGTATTTCATTAATATAAACATTTTATATTAATTTAAAACACCTTGGTGCAATCATTTTAATTGATAAACTTTCAGATCTAGAATAATTATTTATAGGCACACAGTTTTCTGCGAGTTCATTTTTCGACTCCGCTGTCCTCTGACGAAACTAATAGCATTGATTTTTTGTAGTCTTAGCCAAAATCGCTTTTAAAGTATCTTTAAAATTCTCACTATAAATTAAACTTACTACTTGAAGAATTGAAAACAGCATACAGGTATACTTTTTTCCAATTGTTTCTACAATGTAGCTAATACATGGTGTGCTTATCACGGCGCTGATTGATGACAGGCTGCCTAAAAGGGCAACATCGGTCTCCGTCATTGGTCGGTCGAGGGTCGTGTTTGCAGACGAGAAGAGCCTTAGAGTGGCGGATGGCCAGGTGTAAATGATGCCCATTGACATGCAGAGGTAGCCAGCTGGAAAACGTAAGAAATGTTGTAGAAAGGATTTCATGGAGCAATATTTACTCGCGCCCGCAGCGGTAGTGGGACCGTGAACAACGTATAATATAAGAAATGTAGGTATTATAGACATTTTTTTATATAGGATAGGGTGACAAGCGAGCACACAGTCTACGTGATTTTAAGTGTTTGATGTAACCTATAGACATCTACATCTATCCTCGTTTGCGAATCAAAATGCAGATGCGTTGTCACCCGTGAGGACTAAGTTGGAATGCCCCGCTTGCAGTAAAAAGACGACGAACTACGACTATATGACGAATTAAATAATGATATATCTGAATTATTTATTGGTATAATGTTCATTATTTAATGTTAATAGTGCATTTAAATGGCACTAAAACGAAATGTATGAAGTTGATGAGTCCAAAGGTCAAACATTTCAATAATAACGTAATATTAAATTGGAAGGAACTCAGTCTTGTCGATACCACTATTTTTCTTTGGAATAACACTAGATGCGAAGCTTCAATGGAGCCCCCATTCTCCGCTAGGAGTAAAGTATTCTGTGGCCCCCATATATCAAAATTGGCAAACAGACTTAGTTCTGCAGCATATTGTGTAAAAAAGATAAGATATCTTACCAGTGTGAAAACAACTAGACTTGTTTACTTTAGCTATTTAGGTATTTTGCTATGGGGTACCGCGAATGACACTGAAATTACATTTGTTTTACAGAAGACGGCCTTAAGAGCGATCTATGATTTATAATTTAAAATTAAAAATTTTGTACAGCCGACTTCAATATAAATTATTAAGAATAACTCAAAAACTATTGGTTAAACCTATATCAACTTTATGTAGAACTGTATGAGAAGCACCATCTTTTAAATAAAAAAGAATCATTGAAATCAGTTGAGCTAGAAAAAAGTTATGACGTAACACATAATAAAAGAAACATACAGTCGAATTGAGTACCGTCTCCTTTTTGGAGTTGGTAAAAAACCTAAAGGGTCGCTCTGACAAAAATTTAAGGAAATTAATATATTAACTTTGGCCTCTCAATACATTCATGAAATTGTAATGTACCTATACAAAAATAAAAGTAGTTATACAAAAATAAGTGATATTCATTCTGTAAATACTAGGAAAAATATAAGTAATACCAGTTATTCGACTCCACCGAGTCAGTAATTCATTCTTGGGGCGATGTATATGCTTTTACAACAAAATCACAGAAAATATACAAAATTTGACCTGGTCAAAATACAAAAACTTTATTTAACAAAGTTTGTGTAGAAAGGGTTTTTAAAATAATTCCCACGGGTTATTATCATCCATAAATTATGGATAATAATAACCACCGTTTCCAATTTGTTTTATGTGGTTAATAGTGTAACATACATGATTGTAAGCTGTTATTTTTAAAAAAAGATCCGCTGGGTTTCTTGCTCATTCTTCCCAGGGCAGACGTCTGTCCTGTCTGTCCTGTTCTGTGTTTTTCGAACCAGTGGTAATTAAACAAAAGAGTGACTTTCAATAAGTATTATTTATAATCTATATTGAATAAAAAGTTTCTGTTTCTGTTTCTGCTCAATCTGCGTAGATCGGACCAAAAATTAATATTCAAAAACTGAAGGTTCTAGTTACTCAATACTAACTACCGTTGTACAAGGCGGCATCTTCTAAACTTACTCATAACTTCACCGCAGTAGTATGCACAGAATTTATTAAAATAATTGAATCGAATCATGGTTCATATAATTTATGCCTCTAAAATTAAAAAAATTAATAAACACAAAATAAACTAAAAACTGTTAAGCTTCGACACTTTGAATATTTTTACCGATTAATTAATTGCATTAGCATGCATTTGAATCAGCCAAGCACAACGGTAACGGTAAAGGTGATTCTGGTCAATTTTTATATTTTGCTTTGTTTGAAAGGTACGAATTTAAATTAGTGATAAAAAACTATACTTGTTGTTATGACATAAAGATAACTTCATAGTTCTTTGGATTTACGTAAAAGGTTATTTTAAATCATTTGTATACGCATAATATACAAATTTATTGCGGGATGATTAATGTGAAACCTCAAAACGTATTTCTTAGATTTGATTGGATGTATTCAGGTGCTTAGAAGGAAAGCAATAATTTCAATAACTACTATTCGTATCAAGTTATCTGATGTAAGTACATAACTGAATATTAAGTGCACTGTGAGATCTTTATTTACTTACTTACTTACTTATCTTCACGCACAATCCCTGACGGGGTAGCCAGAGAGAACAGATCGCCAAGTGTCACGATCCTTACAAACCTCTTTCGCTTCTTTCAGATTCATTATCTTCTTCATGCATGCACGTCTAGGTATCCGAGTACTTTTGACCCTACCCTCTTCGAGCAATTTGCTCACATGGTCTTCGAAAGTTAGTCTCGGTCTACCTCGACACCTTTTAATATTAACTTTCGCGCTATATATTTTCTTCACCATTCGGTCTTCACTCATTCGCTCAACGTGCCCAAACCACCGAAGCACGCCCTTATCAATTTTTGTGATAAGGTCATCTTTCAAACCTGCCATATTGCGAATCTCTTCGTTTCGCTTTCGGTCGGCCATTGTAACGCCGCACATTTTACGAAGAGATCGCATCTCCACTGCATTCAACTTACTTTTATGCTTCTTCTGGCATACCCAGGTTTCGCTGCCATATAACAAAGTCGGTACCAACACTGCGTTATGTATTGCAAGGCGTGCACTCTTCGCTACGCCTTGCCTTTTGACTAACGCAGTCAGGGCACCATTGACTTTGTTCCCGGCAGCGACACGCCTGTCCACATCTAAATCACATCTTCCATCCCTGCTAAAAGCACTCCCCAAGTATACAATTTCATTTACCTGTTCTAGACATTCCTGATTTACCCATATTTCACACTTCGTTCTCTCTTCGTCCCTTTCAAATACCAGAACCTTAGTTTTATTAGCATTCAAACGGAGACCTTTAATTTCACATTCCTCTTTCATACAAGTGACTAATGCCTGCAGTTCTGCCTCTGATGGTGCAATAAGCACTGCATCATCAGCATACAGCAGACAATTTACTTTAATGTCACCCAATTTCACACCCAAACAACTATCTTTCAGCTTCTGTAAACAGCTGTCGAGATACAGTATGAACAGCCAGGAAGACATGACACAACCCTGCTTTACGCCCGTTTGGACGTTAAACATGGGTGACAGGTCATGCCCTACCCGCACACAGGCTTTACAGTCACAGTAAAGAGACTGCACAGCCCTTAGCAATCGACCATCCACACGATACCCCGGCAACAGTTCCCACATTTTCTTCCTTACAACCTTATCAAATGCTTTCTCAAGATCCACAAAAGCACAGAAAATCTTCTGGTTAGCCGCACGAGAAGCTTCTCCGTGATCATGCGGAGAGAAAACATTTGATCCGTGCATCCTCTTCCAGGTCTAAATCCGCATTGTGCCTCCCATAGAAATCTTTCCGATTTCTCTTGCATCCTACGTGTCAAAACCTTCGAGTAAACTTTACTTGCTAAACTGGTCAAGCTGATCGCCCGATAGATCTTTATTTGATGGTATTAAATACGTTGGATAACTAACTACTAGCTTTAATGTGGTCCACATTCGTGCAAAAACTTCTCTCCAGTTTCATGAATTTTACTTAAACAAAAATAATAGT
Organism: Parnassius mnemosyne; assembly: GCA_963668995.1. NCBI lineage: Eukaryota > Metazoa > Arthropoda > Insecta > Lepidoptera > Papilionidae > Parnassius > Parnassius mnemosyne. Next base: position 32,342,063 of record CAVLGL010000086.1, read on the forward strand.
TTTGTAGCTCGAGCATGGGAGCAACACGAGTAAGATTTTTTTATAGTATAGGGTGACCAAGGAGCAACCACCAGGTGGACTGTGACCTGGTGGTTAGTGGTTGCTGTGACCCATAGACATCTACACTTATCCTTAATAAATAATCAAAATGCAGATGCGTCGTCACCCGTGAGGTCTAAGATGGTGTGCCTCTATTCCAGTAAAATGGGTATGGGTACTCCGGCTCTCTACACTCACCATACGACACATACTAGTGTCAAGCTGCCATTTTACGCTGGTATTCTGTGAGAGCGTGATATTTTCCCGGTCGAGCCGACCCATTCGTGCTACAACTATACTACTAATAAAGCTGCAGCGTGGCTCTACCACGTATAATTCCCGCTAAGATCAATGAAATTGTTATAGTGAATATTATGTGCTGATTTACCACGTGTGTGGCGGTGAAGTGATAAAGTATAACACCGTAGGAAAAACTCGATATCTGAAAAATTAAAAAAAATCTTGGACACATGAAAACCGCAAAATACTCCTTCCTGTCCACAAAACACTATAAGTAATCAAAAGACATTTGTGTACTGTCGTGAGATGTCTCGTATGTGGGCTGCAACTTTACTTTGTTTTTAATTTTAATAAAACAATGAAACAGTTGTCAAATAAAAAGATAGCTTTAATATTTTCAGACATATAAAGATTTTTCCGAAAGATCAGGTTTCCTAGCTCACATGTGACTGTATAAAAGCACTTGAGTAACAGAGCACATGAATATTAAACAAAGTAAATTTTACAACACAGGATAATTTTTGCTTTAACTCTGAGTACAAGAACTACGTTGATGAAATTTTGTAAGTAACTTGTCAAATTAAGTAATTGAACCAATCCAAAAGTGAAATCATAGTACGTCAGCAACCTAAATTCGATCCTCTCTGACACCATTTGTTGTAGGTAGTCTCTAATAAATTCAAAGGATAATGTTGTAAAAGTAAAGAGAGACTACCCTCTTTATAATAATGGCAATATTATGTATCGTGTTAACAAAGCAATAAAACAGTCTTAGCATACGTGACGTTTTACTTAAACTATAAAATATTATAACATGGTATCAGGTGTGGTAAATTCGTGGTAAATAAGTACTTGAAGTAATAAGAAGTGTAATGAAAGTAAATATGTCAGTTTTTTATTATTGTTTATACTAAAACTGGTAAGCAATGCCTTATAGTAAAGAGGAATGTATGACGTATGCTTCATTACAACAACCGCTGCCACTAGCACAGGAGGGCAACTTGGCAACGAATTGGCGAGAGCGGAAATCAGCATTTGACTATTTCCTAATTGCTTCGGGAAGAGAAACAACATCTTCTAAAGAGAAGTGTGCATTATTTATGCATGTTATCGGCAAACAAGGGTGTCAAATATATGAGGAGCTTGACATCAGTGAAGTGGAAAGTCATGACTACAACACATTGTGTCAAAAGTTTAATAAGCACTGTGATCCAAAAACAAATATTAATTATGAAAAATACGTATTTTTTGAAAGTTATCAAAATTAATAAAACTTCGAAAAATTCAACAGTCTTATGTGTCAAAACACAGCTGATTCGTGGCCTGAAAGATGGGCAAATGAGTGAAAAACTTTTGTCTAAAGCGACCCTTACGCTAGAAGAGGCAAGTGGATGGTGCAGAGCAGCAGAAAGGGCTGGCGAGCAAGCAGCAGCGTGCAGTTCACGACAAACATATGTAAGCGATACTGTGGAATACATGCAGTCAAGATACAAGCGCATGCCGAGCAAAATCACGTTGAAGAATGTGAGGAATCCTATACATGATCTGGACCGTCAGCGAACTACTCATGATTTTCGTAATAAGCGCGACGAGAAATCGATGAACGTTGGCTATCATCCTAGGAATAAATTACGGGGTAATAATAATAATTGCAATAAGTGTAGTTTAGGGCATGGTATTCGTGATAAGTGCCCGGCGTATGCAGTAAAATGTTACAGATGTGATAAAGTAGGTCATTATGCAAAGTGTTGTCGCGCGCGGGATTGCACGGGAGGTGTTGGACGCTGACGCCACTGCCGATGGTATTCATGATGAGGAGGATTGTAGTGAGAACAGTGATGTAGACACTGGTGAGTTGTTAATGTATAATATATCTATCGAGGCTTCAGATAACTCTCGAGAGTCGTGGTATTCTAATATTAAAGTAAATGGAGTAATTGTAAAGTTTAAGTTAGATAGTGGCGCAGACGCTTCGGTTATGTCGCTAAATTGTTACCAAAAAGCTGGCTTTGATATAAAAAAATTAAAAAAATGTAATATTGTTTTGCGAGAAATAAGTCAGAAAAGATTACCTGTTGTTGGTTATTTTAAGGCTTTACTTCAAAGTAATTACAGCATTTATCAAAATGTTTATGTATTGTATGTAAATTGCAATAACTTATTAAGTTTGAAGGCATGTGTTAGTTTTAAATTGTTAGCCAGAATTAATAATTTAACACTGAGTAATGTAAATATTGATGAGGATGTTTTTGATGGTCTAGTTTGTTTGCCCTTTTTATGTAAAATTATCACAAATCCAAAGGCTCCGCCGGTAGTAAATGGAGCACGAAAAATACCAATAAAATTGCGTCCTAGATTGAAAGAAGAGTTAAATAAAATGGAAGAGCTTGGTGTTATTAAAAAAGAAGAGGGCCCGACTGACTGGGTTTCCAATATTTTTGTTGTTGAAAAACCTGACAGGTCCTTGAATAAGGTGATAAAACGGAGTCACTTTCAGTTGCCAACATTGGAAGACATTACGAGTATTCTGTGTAGAGCAAAAGTGTTTTCTAAATGTGATGCAAAAAAAAGGTTTTTATATGATGCGTTTGGACGAGGATAGTTCTTAGTTATGTACGTTCTCTACACCGTATGGTCGATATCGTTTCTTGAAATTGCCATTTAAAATTTCTTGTGCGCATGAAATGTTCCATAATGAAATGTGTAAAATATTTAAAATGGTGAGAGTGGAAGTGTTTTGTGATGATTTGCTGATTTGGGGTCGAAATCAAAAAGAACATGACGATAGATTAGCGGAAGTCATACGTAGAGCAAACGAAAGTGGTGTCAAATTCAACAAACAAAAATGTGTGTTTGGTACAAACCAAATAACGTTTATGAACGTTTGATGAAAACGGGCATACGTTTGATGAAAATGGTATTAGACCAAATAATAATAGAATAGAGGCAATTTTAAAAATGGCAACATCAACATGTAGAAAGGGGGTTGAACGGTTTTTGGGGAGTTACTAATTATTTGTCAAGGTTCATTCCAAAATATTTAAAGATATCAGCCACATTAAGAGAACTATTAAATAAAAAATAGAGTTTGAGTGGCTCCAAGTACATGAACAAGCTTTTAATCTCCTCAGATCAAAAATAAGCAGTGCCCCGATTTTGAATTATTATTCGCCAAAGAAGCCAATTACAGTATCAGTCGATGCAAGCTCACACGGCCTTGGAGCTTGTCTTTTTCAAGAGGGGCGGCCGGTCGCATACGCATCGCGCACCCTCACACCTACAGAGATGCGTTGGGCGCAAATCGAAAAGGAGTTATTTGCTGTGGTTTTTGGATGTACACGATTCCATTTTTACATTTATGGACATAATAATGTGACCGTGGAAAGTGACCACAAGACGCTCGAAGCCATATTGATGAAGCCGCTGAATGATACTCCAGCACGACTTCAACGTTTGCTATTGAAATTGCAACACTACGCTATTGATTTACAGTATAAACCAGGAAAATTACTACTTATAACAGATACTCTATCGCGATCGGCTACGCAAAAGGGCCAGGATGATTTAAGTGACAAGGTTATGATACACGAGAATATGACATATGAACACTTTGAAGCATAGATGGATATATTGCAGAGAATAAAAAAGGAAACTCACAACCACCCAGCCTTGATAGCACTAGGGGAGTATTATCAAAAAAGATGGCCTTTTAATAAAAAGCAAGTCTCTGAACTTGTAAAACCCTACTGGAATGTACACAATGTCTGTCCTTACAGAAAGAAATGCTGCGCCGTATACACGTAGGGCATTTGGGGTTGATAAATGTCAACGTCGCGCACGCGATGTAATGTGGTTGCCGGGTATGTCGGTAGATATCACGTGTGTTGTGTGTGAGACGTGCCAGCGACACCAAGCCGCTGCGCCGCGCCAACCTCTTGCGCCACATCCCGTGCCTACACTACCTTGGGAACATTTAGCTGCTGACATTTTTGAGTTCAAAGGAAAACAGTACCTATTGATAGTTGATTATTATTCTAAATTTGTAGAAATATCTTTAGTAATGAATTTACAAAGCAAGACAGTAATTAATATTATGAAGGGCATATTCAGTAGATTTGGCATACCTAAAATGTATAATTAATAGAATCAGGCGTTACTTTGCGGAAATCCATTATATAAAAGCTTTTACAAAAATTTAGTTATAAAATAAAATGATGTGTCTTACCTAGTATGAAGAAGCACCTCCCGCCCTCCCTCAATTGCGTGCACTGTCCCCGTCACCACTAATCCCAGCACCGCTACTCCCAACACCACTACACTAGGCAAGACACACCACTGACGATAATACGACACGTGTTTCGCCTCTACACGAGGCATCCTCAGGTGATATAGTCTCTACGGTGGCTAACCGCTAAGTGAGCGGCGAGCCAAAACAAGTGCCTTTTATACAAACCGATGATGCAACCGCTCTCTACCTAAGGAGCGAGCGACTGCGTCATGCGATAAAACATGCGACCAATCACCGCTGGACTTACGCAGCCGTTTGTAAAATTAAAAACAAACCGCCGCGCAACGCCCACCCTCTAACCACGCAACCAATCGCCGATCACCGTGAGGGTGACAAACGACCATATTGCGAGGCTCTCTATTATTAGAGAGCAGGCTTGAAGATATTTAAGAGAGGTGAGTTAGTAACATTTGTTTGTTCATTCAGCAATGCAACGGTATTATTATAACTTTTTAATATCTCTAACTGTTCCAGCACACACAGCCGCAGCCTTTTATTACACGTATGTAAGACTTTAAAGAAGTGGTCGTTGGCTAGGTTGTGTCCAGTGTCCGAAAGATGTTGGGCAAAATGGGATTTATCGGGATTGCAATTCCTGTACGCGGCTAAATGCTCTTTATAACGTGTCTCGAAATTGCGACCAGTCTGACCCACGTAAACGGCGTGGCATTCAAATCAAACAAGTTTGTAAACACCTGACTTTTGACGAATATCCAACTTATCTTTACTATTACAGATATTTCTAAGAGAATTGTTTGTTTTGAACGCCACGTGAACGCCGTTTTGTCGAAGAGTATTAGCTACTTTTTCAGATATGGGACTTAAGTAGGTCAAACTGCTCATATATCGATGAACACTTTGAGGTTGAACCGCGTACAGAGAGTTGCGAAAACATGCTTTTGTTTCATTTTAATTAAATTGTTAATGAGATTTTTTGAAAAATCGTTAGAGACCGCTATTTGATAAATTATATTAAGTTCTTTTAAATAATTTTCTTTACTTAATGGGACAGTGAACAAACGGTTAATGTAACAATAAAAAGCGGCTACTTTATGTTGCCACGGATGACATGATGACGCGGGGATGACCGTGTCGATATGAGTTGGCTTTCGATAAATTTGGAAAACATGTGACGATTCTTTTTTTGTTATTGTTAAGTCGAGAAAATTAAGGGAACAATCTTGTTCCAATTCAAGTTTAAATTTAATTTTGTCATGGACTCTATTTATTTTATTGAGGAAAACATCCAGTTGTCCAGCAAATAATTATGTCGTCTACATATCGATAGTAATATAAGATATTTTGATTGACAACTATATGGTGTTTTTCGAAATTATCCATGAAAATGCCCGCCATAAGGGGACTTAGAGGGGACCGCATAGCTAACCCTTCTTTTTGTAGATAGAAACGGTTATTAAACCGGAAATAGTTTTGTTTCATACAGAGAGAGGTTAAGTTAAGAAGATCATTTGTTTCCCCGGGATGTAGACGACGTTTTTCAAAGAGATCTGCGAGTATAACCAAACAGTCAGGGGACGGGACATTTGTGAAAAGACTATCAACGTCTAAAGATAACAATATGGATTTAGAAGGAATACGAATATATTTAATTTTGGAAATGAGATCTAAGCCATTTTTTAGGCTGTAAGTGGGGTTGAATCCAGATTTCTCTCGAAGGAGGAAGTTAAATTTTTCAAAAAACATCGCTTTAAGGCAAAAAGACATCAAAGAAAAGTGAGTAAGCAACTAGACTGGGATGATTTTAAAGATACTGACACAAATTTACTACCGCGCGGGACTAGCGAACGATCGCCACCGCCAGTGAATGAGCGGGTTCCGCCCGTATATATCACTCGAAGTGGGAGAGTTGTTCGCCGTCCAGAACGCTTTGAGGTTAATAATTAATGGTAAAATATCGTAGTTATATTAATGGTATATCTGCTGTGACAGATAGATCAATTCATTATGCCAACTTAAAAAAAATACTGTGACGTTATTTTATTAAATGATTTTATTACATGAAGTATCCCATCTTAGTTTTCTTTATTATTATTAAATATTACATGATTTAATTAGTAATTAGAACAAATCATCAAATAATTATCATTTCTATAATTTCTTTAACAATGAATTTTCATTTATGATTTTTTGTTATTTGCATGAAATTGTATCAAAGCATGGTTACAATATAAAAAAAAGAAATAAAACAAGATTTAAAAAAAGGACGGGGTCGAGTTTGTAACATTATTTCTTCAGTATTAACATGGAAGAAATTGATTATTCACTATTTGCAATGTAACAATGATTGATCCATAGTTATAAGCAATGTGTTAAAAGTCGAATGCAAAACTTATCATAACCCATTAATATAAGGAGAAAATGAAGGTTATAATGAAGACATATCCTAGTATCATATGTCTTCTCTATATAATATTTACTATGTAACTATATAATAATTGTGTATTATTTGCTAATACTTTTTCTTTATAATAAACGGGAGATGTTGTAGGTAGTCTCTAATCAATTCAAAGGATAATGTTGTAAAAGAAAAGAGAGACTACCCTCTTTATAATAATGGCAATATTATTTATGGTGTTAACAAAGCAATAAAATAGTCTTAGCATACGTGACGTTTTACTTAAACTATAAAATATTATAACACCATTCAAATTTTAATTGCAATTCAAAGTGTCTGTTTACCATGTCCTCGGCGGGAAAGGAAAGCATTATGGGGAAACCTCAATATCTGAGAAGTATCCTTAAAATATTTTTACATTGGAAGCCCGTCATCCCGCGTTGAGTCAGCGCGGCGAATTCCTTCCTGACCCAAAAACCCTCCGCGACCGCGATGTAGTGGGTTGTATGTAGACTACTATATAACTAAATTTAAATGTATTAAAATACTATCAGACAGATTATATCCAATAGGGATTTCAATAGATACAAAATACTAAAAAATATCGCCTTAAATTTGTTCCGAACTTAAAAAAAAAGAAAACAGTTACTCATACTTTCTAATGCTATTTGTAAGAAACAATAACAATACTCATTATGTCACAAGTGACATATTTATATACATATATGAGAATTTATTAATAATAGTTATAAAATAAACGTAAGTAATATAACTAACTAGAAAATTCAAATTTAAAAATCATTGATTGAACATTTAATAACGTATTTATCTATATTAATTTTATTATCATTTTTTTATTATTAGCATTTCGGTTACATTTACAAAATAAACTTTATATAAGAGAATTCAGTGAAATTTAATTACATGTTTTTTTTTTTGTATACATATTGCACATCAAATTCTATACAATGCTGACGTGATATTTTACTAATAACGCAACGGAGTTTTGCACTAATATGATACCGAAGGTTTATAATTACAGAATGATGCAATAATATATATACCACAGTTGTCTCCTGACTTTCCTTCGAAATGCTGTTATATACTTTTTCATTTACTTTATCTACGATTATAATCCTGTATTTCAATTGATAAAAAAAGAAAGGCCTAATAAAATAAACCATAATTTTGCAATAAAAAACTGCAAAGTAGTTCGATACTTTTGTGAAATAATTTGATTATCGAAATAAGATAATGGCTCTAATGAGTTATGGGCCATTGAAGCTAAAACAAATAAACAACTTATATAAAAAGGCGAAATAGGATTAATGATTTTAAAATATAGAATTTATGGGTTTGTTCAAAGAAGTAAAAAGAAAAGGATAGACTAAAAAGTGTTAGTTGTATTATAGAAAACAAACTGTATGACGCAATATATTAAAATGGTAGTATCATAGATGTTATGACACTAAGGTTGTGTTTTAAATATATTTGGATGGAATTGAGTGTTTCTTTTTCAAAAGAACATTAAAATTATAGCTTAACTATTTGTAATCGGCTAGATCAACTGAAGAATATTCGTGGTTATGTTAAAATTTTATTTTGTTTCTATGAGAATGTGGGTTCATTTATAAGGATGAAAAAGGAAAAGTGAGAGAAAATTAATAGAATAGAATAGAATAGAATAGAATAGAATATTTTTTATTCAATATACATTACATGTGTAATTCTTATTGAAAGTCATTTTTTACTTTACCACTGGTTCGAAAAATACCCTCAGTCCTGGGAAGAACCAGCAAGAAACCCAGCGGGACTTTTTTTTAAATAAATTTTACAATATAAATGATTACGAACTATTTACAAAATTTATTTTAGAAACTGCTTGGAAGCGATCACCTCATTCCCAGGGGTTATTATCAACCATGTATTCATTTATACTATAATAACCCTTTTTATACAGTTTCAGCTTAATAAAACATTTAAACTTGGTAATAGAGAGAACCTGTACACTTTCCGGGACCTTGTTGTAATAGCGTACACATTGCCCCAAGAATGAATTACTGACTCTGTGGAGTCGAGAAACTGGTATCACTAGCTTGTGTTTGTTCCTAGTGTTTGCAGAATGTATATCACTTCTTTTACTAAAACTATCTTTGTTTTTGTGAACACACATTAAATTTTCGTAAATATACTGAGAGGCCAAAGTTAATATATTAATTTCTTTAAATTTATCTCTAAGAGACTCTCTCGGTTTTAGATTGTAAATAGCTCTAATGGCCCTCTTCTGTAAAACAAAAATAGTTTCTGAATCAGCCGCATTTCCCCATAGCAAAATCCCATAAGACATTATGCTATGAAAATAACTAAAATAAACTAATCTAGCTGTCTCGACACTAGTGAGACCTCTAATCTTTTTTACAGCATAGGCTGCAGAACTTAGTCTGCTTGCTAATTTGGATATATGGGGGCCCCACTGGAGCTTTGCGTCAAGAGTGATGCCAAGAAAAACAGTGGATACAACAGGGCTCAATTCCTCCCCATTTAAAAACACATTGGTATTAGTAGAATATATATAAGTGCTGGTTATACTCTTCATTGTTATGTGCGTGAGACGCCTTTATGTAAGATATAACTGTATGTAGTACTGAAATTTATAAAAAGGAGCCACAGAAATACTCTAAAATAATTGAGGTTTTGATATAGATATGTGAAAGTAGAAGATAGATCGCGAGATAGAAAGGAATATAATAGTATGGATTTTGAATGTTGTATAATATGTAGGATGATGTAAGTGATGTATAGACAAACTATTCGAAACTATGCGAATAATTTCGCTAGTTATTGGAATGAAAGAATTTGTGTAAGGCTCTCGGATATAATCTTAGCTGATGTTTTGGGCCCAAACGCTGCTTATGTTAATAAAACAATATGCTTAATTGAAAGGAGATTTTATACGTGGTAGAGCCATGCTGCAGCTACATTAGTAGTATAGTTGTAGCACGAATGGGTCGGCTCGACCGGGGAAGGACCACGCTCTCACAGAATACCAGCGTAAAATAGCAGCTTACACTGCTGTGTTTCGTATGGTGAGTGTAGAGAACCGGAGTCCCTATTTACTGGAAAAGAGGCATTCCATCTTAGTCCTCACGGTTGACAACGTATCTGCATTTTGATTCGCAAAGGAGGATAGATGTAGATGTCTATGGGCCATAGCAACCACCATCAGTTGGACTGTGTGCTCTTTTGTCAACCTATCCTATAAAAAATGATGGAATTTTAATGAAAGGATATAATAATACTTTATGAAAATAATGAAATGAGAAAGTACCGGCACAATTCTTGACCAAGGGATGGGCAAGGGGAAAAAATATATCGATATATATTGCGTGATAAATATCGATATATCGATTTATCGTATCATTTGCATGAATGAAGATAAGGTCCAAAATTTTATTTACTGACGGTTAGACGACGACAATATATCGAAATGAAACTCTAAAATAAATATCGATATGTAGATATATCGCAGTTTAAAATATCGGCGATAAATATCGATATTATTTAATAAAAATATCGGTATTTCGATATGTCGAATTTTTTTGCCCAAGCCTATCTTGACCATGCCGTACGTGAGTTCGTCTGCGTGAAATATTGTGATACGGAGCACGGTAATAATATAAATAAATAAATAAATAGTTGTAGGATAATATAGTAAAATACGAGAGTAAAAAATATATTATTAGGGACGGACGGTCCACACTATTATAAAGATATATAAAATATGAAATGTGCAGAATAAACTGAAAAAAAAATGAAAGTGTATGAATAATATAATATCGATATATATCGTCCAGTCATAGAAATAAAAGAAATATAATATCATCATTGCAAATATACATGTGTTGAAAAGAATCGCGTTGTGATTTGAAGTAACGACTTCTCCACAAACATTACAAAAAAAAATTAAAATTGAAAATATTGTACAACCGACTTCAATATAAATTATTAAGAATAACTCAAAAAATATTGGTCAGACGTTGATCAAATTTATATGTGATCACTTGTGTAGCACTAGCTTTCAAATAAAAAAAAGAATCATCGAAATCGGTGGACCCAATAAAAAGTGATGAGATAACACATATAAAAAAACATACCGTCGAATTGAGTACCAGTTCCTTTTTGTAGACGGTAGAAAAGAAGCAAATGTCATTTTGTTTCTGAAGGTCGATCTTAATGGACATCAACTTAAATGAGACTCCAAAAAATTCCTTTTTTATTTTTTCTAACAGCCCTATCTTATTATATATTTTAGTTACTTTAATTTTTATCAATACACTATTATTTTATTTTAAGGTCATAGATTTTACACAATTTTATTTCTAAAGTTTGTAAACCACTTCACATTTTGAATGACTTCCGAATATACAATTTAAATTAAAAAAGTTTACTTCCATCTGTACTGGATTTCTTCATACAAAATATTGATTTGATATAGTAATAAAATGTGTTTCTATCCTGGCTTACCTGGTATAAGTAAAAAAATAATTCTAAAAAAAATTAATTTATTTATATTCTAATTAAAAATGCCGTGGGAGGTCTAGTGTGCCTCACGTTATCCACCAATGTGCTTAATATCTATGATAAATTTAATTCAGTAATAAACAGGACTTAAAACATGAACCGTCCGTTCAATGACCAAAATTTCACGATTTGTTCAATAACCGTACTCTTTTTCCTAGATGTATTAGTCATCCGAAATCCTGATAACACTATTGGTCACACTGTGTATAGGAAAAAGACCTATACCAACCGATTTAAATATCGATTGGTATGGGTCGCACCCTCATCTATCATAGTTAGCTACCGTGGGAAAATCTTTGTTTCAGAGAGCACGAGGGATCTGTGACAGAAAACATCTGGCCGCTGAGCTTCAGCACGTCAAGCAGGTTCTGCACGACAACAAGCTTCGGGTTCCGCGCCTACGTCACAGTGACATTACAATGGATAATAACTTCACTGCTCTACCATTGGTAAAATTTTTACTATCCTAGGATTTAACACTTTTTGGCACTTTTAAGAAAGATAAACCGAACATTCCACCGCATTTGCATTCGCAATGCATTGAAAATATGAGAACAATTAATTATCCAACTGGGTTTGGCTGTCATGAATAATAACTATGTGCAGATATGTGCCAAAAAAGGTAGTGATTATGCTATCATCAATGCATTTCGGAGCAAAGAATGGTGATAATCGAAAGAAAAACCCCAAAATTATTGAATTTTATAATTGGTCAAAAGCTGGAGGACACGATGGATAAAATGCTTGGTAGACACTACAAAAAGATCAACTGAAAGGTGGCCTCTAGCATTTTACTAGAATATTCTCGATGTCGCCTGCCTTACAATCACGACATGTGAGGAGTGTGTGAAATAATTAAATTTACTTTTCTTTTTATATGGCACTGTGTTATTATAAATAAATAAAAATACGAAAATAAAAAATAAACACGAATGATGTATTTTACTATCATTGCTATTGTTTATAATAAGAATTGTTTAAATAAAGAAAATCATAAACGATATTTTTCACTATTTATTCAAAAGTCAAGTTACCTAAATACTTTGATAAACAGTCTCTTAACAGTGTATAATCGCGACTTTGATACATAATTATCATAGTGGGTACCCAGGTACTTGGTCATTGAGCGGAGTAGGTCTCAAGTTTGATATTTAATAAATATTATTGAATGATTTATTACAAAAAACTTTGACGAAAATGGGTGTCAAACTACTTCAATTCTGAGGATCTGGGCGGTTATAATTATTTTTAAGGAAAAGTTGACAAATTCTACTTTGGAGACCCGGGTTTAGAAATAGATACCCGGGTTGGTTGTCTCATTTAATAACGTCACTACATCATAGGAAGATCTTCGGAATCTAAAAAAAATTTTATGTGGCGCGCCTTGGGTCTGACTTGTGTCCGGCACTGGACTGCCGCATGCTGATGATGATTATGATGAAACAATATTTGCTTTACAAAAATTATAAGCTTTTTAATAAATAAGGCCTGCATTTTTTCTGAGACTTTGTTGTAAAAGCATATACACTGCCCATTGGAAAGGAAATACTAACTGTTTGAAATCGAGTAACTAGTTGCATATTATAGTTACGTATAATCAGTACGTAATACTTCTCCGCGCAATGATCGACTCAAAATAGTGTATATCATTATTCGGTGGGAATCTACAGTAGTCCATGTCAACATAAGATATATTATCGGATTACGTAGTTACAAATCAAAACTCACTATTTAATTTTTCAACCCTTAAGTATTTATTATATGGAATCTCGAATAGAACGGTATAAGTATGCCTTACATACTTATATAATTCTCTTTAAGAATTTTGAAATTCAAATGGATTTCGGTAATTTATATAAGCGATATATTAGATGTAATTGCTGTTCTGCAGTACTGGCCATTTATATCAAAATATTTTTTGTTTGGCTAAGAATTCTAATTAGAAATTAATTTTATTTTAAAAACATGGAATTCTTTTTTCAAAATTATTTATTTGTTTCATCGCATTTGAATCTTTTGCATAATCATCATACGCTAAATTCAAGTAATTATAGAAAATGAGTAACGTCGTGGCGGCAACGCGGCACAAGGAGCACGCAACGACTTTTACGGAGCGAGCACTACTAAAGAACGAAAAAGCTGTTATTGGTTTACTCGCTTCCGTTCTGGAAATTCCAACCTGAAAAATGAACCCCGTGGTCGTCCGAAAACTTTGGTTGACAATGACGAATTAAAGGCGATTGTGGAAGCCGATAATACCAATCTATGGCTTTTGACGTTCGCATCAAAACAATATTGGTCCATTTACGTCAAAATGGTAAAGTGCCCCATGAACTCAATGATCACCAGCGCAAAGTACGCGTTGAGACGTGCTTTGCACTGCAACAGTCACACAAACGAAGGAATTTTGAACCGCATTATTATCTGCTACGAAGAGTGTTCGGTTTGACAATACATACTTCTCCTTTTTTCAAAATTTGGATAAGTTTTTGGCCGGAAAAGTTTCAATACCCGAGGGCCTTCAGATTTGAGCCTGACGGGAAAACCTTTGTCGATGACGGGGAACATAAGACAATGTTCTGTCTGTCTTTTAAATTGCTGTCTAAATATGCCAATTAAATTAGGAAGCGAATGAAAAGGACCTTTTTTACAGTAATGATCTTTTAATAGTCTACATTAAGATGAGAATTGCTTAACGACCCAAGTTTATGATAATAATAGTACTACAACATTAGCTTTAGCATTAGATATACACGTAACAAGAATGCTTTTAAATAATAATAGAAAACTTGTTATGGATAACATTGAAAATAATTATGTAAATTTAAATTTATTCAAGTTATCACTTTACTCGTGACATTTACTACTTAGAGGCAGGAAATATATATTAGTTTGGCCATAAATATAATTAAAATCTAAGAGTTTCATTCTCTTTTTCCTGAATTTAAATTTGTCGTTTGGTTTGGATATTCCAGAAATAACTTGAGACTTCCGTTATATTAGGTTGCGATGTTAGGACGAATAAATCCCAGACCAACATGTTTCACATACATCCTGCACTTTTCCTTCTTCAAATTGGGCAATTTTCCCGTCCCGCAGAATTTATCAAACTTTCTGTTATGCAACAATGCAAAAATTATGTCACTTATTTTACTATTGATAATACTGTGAACCTAAATGAAACCTTATCTGATGATGAAGAAAATCATCTCAACTGTGGGAACTCAAAATCACTGCAAAGAGGAAGGCAATATTGTTTAAGTGACTTTGTTTTAAACATGAAAGATAATGACTACTACCGCATGATGGGATCTTCAGCCGTCATCACACGCTAAAGTTAAAGCTACTCCTGTTTACACCGCCTTTTCTTCCAACGAGAATTTTGTTTATAGTGTGACATAATGATTTTGTTAGTCTGAGAGCTGGCGACGCATTTTGGGAAGGTCCTTTTGGCAAATTGAAATTGTGAAAAAATATAATTTCATCAATCGACAAATTCAGTACCTTGAGTCTGGCAGAGCGTTTGCGATTATTTCGTTACTGCGCAGCATATAAAGCAACCGAGCGAGTACAATATGAACACCATAGTAAGTATTCCCTCTTTAGAAGAACCTAAACGCTAAAAAAGAAGATGGGCAGCAGCATCTTCTAAATAACAACTCAATTTAAAATTTAATAAATAACTGGCAACCCGTTTTTTACGTGGTAGAACCATGCGGCAGCTATATTATGGTTGTAGCATGAATGGATCAAGTTGACCGGGGTGGGAACACGCTCTCACAAAATACCAGCCTAAAATAACAGCTTAATGCTGCTGTGTTTCATATGTTGAGTTTAGAAAACAGGAGACCCTTTTTACTGGAAATGAGGCACTCCATCTTAGTCCTCATGGGTGACAGCTCATCTTCATTTTGATTCTTAGTCAAGGATAAATGTATATGTCTATGGGCCACAGTATCCACTTACCATCAGGTGGACTGTGTGCTCATTTGTTATTCTTATTCTATAAAAAAAAATCTGAGATATATTAATCGTAAAATTGATTCATCAGAAAGAGAAAACTGATCCTTTAGACCGGTCGATTGATTAATTTATCGACTATGGTACAAGGAGGTCACTATAGCGGAAATATTTTTGTCATATTTTTCTTTCAGTATGTATTTGCAATTAGTCATAATTACGTTTATCAATAATATCAATTATTTAATAATTCTATTAAATAATTGATATTATTATATTATATATATATATATATGTATATATATATATATATATAATATAATGATATATATATATATATATGTATATATATATATATATATATTATTATATTATTATATATATTATATATAATTATTTTATAATCCAGTTCTACACTCACTATATGAAACAAAGAAGCATTAAGCTGTTATTTTAGCCTGTTATTCTATGAGAGCGTGGTCCTACCCCGGTCGAGCTAGCCCATTTGTGCGACAACCATAATATTGCTGCAGCGTGACTCTACCACGTTGAACATGCGAAATTTAAAAAAAATTCAAAGTCGGGCCAAGATTGACAAACGATTTGCGGCTTCCCCCTAGTAAACGAAAACGATAAGGACGAAATAGAAAAGTTTTGGCGTGAAGTATATAATAGGATACAGTGCGCTCCTCTCTTATAGTCGTTCATATAATGGTTGTAATTGTATTTTGAATCGTAAAAAGGTGTAATTTTGTACATTGGATATTTACGTATGTGAACAACTAATGGAAACGATGAAACAAGTGTTTCGGTTTTAATAAAAACCTCAAGAAACTTCCTCCCTGAAACTTCGTAATTGACGACTCGATAGTGTATTCACTGTGTATTTATTTGGCAGGAAAATGAATATGGTTATGGCATAATAATAATATCAAACAATAAAAATATGTAATCCCAAACATTACCAATTCCCGTCGAGATCGCTTGGAATAGGATTGTCATCTTGCGGACAATTTTTTTTTTCAAATAATTCTCGTAACTTTATTTCGTTTAGTTTTTGTCCATTCTCAAGATTTCTTAAACCACGAATCCCTAGATTCTTAAAAGCACTTCAGATCATATACAAGCCTTTTGTTATACTTGGCTTTCCAAAACAGAACTGATGAAAATAAGTGTAGATGTAAACAAAAATCACAGCTTGCGGCTTAAGAGAAAAGCCCTAGGAACGTACACATCTCAGACCAGTAAAAAAATAAACACTGAGTCGTCGCAAACAATCGCGGCGAATTAAATGAAGACTGGTGTCGGCTTTGTGTGCGTGACTCGGTGTAAGACACGGTGAGAGTTGCGCATGTGTGCTAGAGAAAAATATCTGGCTATCAAGCGTAGTCATATGAAACCCACTGCAAGTAAAATTATTTGATGAAAGGTTTTATTATTTGGTAGAATGGTGTTACGTTATTTGTTAGTTTAATGAAATGAAAGATAATTTAGTTTAACATGTTATATCATTTATTATTATCAAATTAAAAATAATGAAACAAAATTTATGTATTATAATAATAAATGCCCCTTAAGTTGTGTAAACTTTTTATGTTTCGAACTTATAAGTAAGATAACATTTAAGAAAAATATTTTTATAAATAGGTATTCTTTTACACTTTATTGTATATAACACCTTTATAAAAAGGGTTAAAAAGTCGGACTTAATGTTTTTAACATTATCGCCCTGTCAACCCGGGACGTGGGGAAATAATGTGAGAGGTGCCAAAAATCAACTTTGTGATAAATCAGAAAAACAACTACAGAATTGCGTAAATAACCGTAACTATATATTAAAATATACTAAATATTAATGACAAGCCCGTGGAAACTGTCCATGCGGTCGGAGCTAAGTTTTGCAAGACCCGCCGCAGAAGAACACAAAAACTCTCCGATCACACTCTTAATCTCATGGCTGTTAGACGGGATATGAAGCTGCAGTCTTCAGTAGATTTGACAGCATAAAGGCAACTGAACAGACAGATCTGCAAATGCACGCGGCGGGACTTACGGAACGTTAATACTGCTCGTATTAAAGAAGCGATCGAGCGGAACCAGGGCTCCAAATTCTTTGCTAGAGATCTGTCTGCCAGAAAGAGCCAACTGTCGAAGCTGAAGACCGAGTGTGGCAGTGTCGTTTCCGGGACACCTGAGATATTGCGTGAGATTGAGAGGTTCTATGAATGAATTTATGTATTTATGTTCTATGAATAATTTATTTAAATGAATGTTATCAGTTTGCAACAGATCATTGATATGCAGGAGAAACAGCGTTGGTGATAGCACGCAGCCTTGTGGAACACCAGCGTTAATAGGCTTGAAATAAGAGCATGCACCATCTACTAAGAACTTGATGCTTAGTTTATATGAAAAATCACTTTTATATACCTTACACAATGCTTACAATAGCTATTATTAACTTGTACATCGCTTCACAACATCTCCCCCCTTAAGACGAATCTTTTAAGATAAACGTAGGATACAATAAAGTCAAGATTAATTTGATACAATAAAATATTGAAATACTCTAATACAGTAAGATCATTCAACAATTAAAATGAATTTAACAAATACAATTGCAACAGCTGATACTTTATTTTAATTGACAATCTTATTCAATAACAACTAAGAAACATAACAATAAGGAATATAAAAACTTTTTTAAATAAATTTTATTTTAATCATTATATTATAAAGTAAATTAATTCTATTAATCAATTAATAACTAAAGAACATGTTTAAAAATATTAAAATAATTTCTGAAAAGAAATGCATAATTTAATTGTTAATTAAAAATATTAATAATAATTATCAAGTGATAACTAGAACATGTTTTAGAAATATTAAAATAACGGAAAAGAAATTCATAAAATTTAATTGTTATTAAGTATTTAAACAATATTAATTAAGTGATAACAAAAACATGTTAAGCAATATTAAAATAACGGGACTAACATTCCCGTGGTTTTCTTTTAAAATGTTTGGAATCTCGGCTGGAGTAAGGTATTGTATTCGATTATTGTATATGTGAACCTTAATATTTGTACCATGGAAAATATAAGGTGTAATATTGTAAATCTTTAAGTATATTAACTTTGTAAATGGTTCAGTAAAGTCAGATAGTGCTATCTCAGTATCATAGTTCTCTTTAGAAATAATTTTTTCCCTAAACTTACGTAATAAATTATAAATTGTCTTACAACTTACCTCATCAAAACGATGAAGTTAAATGTAAAAAAATGTAAAATGTTTTATTGTTAGAGTCGACTGAATGTACGGTTTCAGGTTCGCGTTCTGCTGATAGCTACTCGACAGTATTATTTATCATTGACAAGAGCTGTTCACAATTCGGCATAGATTGATCAAAGTTTTTTTTTTATAGGTTAAGGGTGACAAACGAGCACACAGTCCACCTGATGGTAAGTGGTTGCTGTGGCACATAAGCATCTGCATCTATCCTAGATTACGAATCAAAATGCAGATGCCTTGTCACCCGTGAGGACTAAGATGGAATTCCTCTTTTCCAGTAAAATAGGTCTCCGGTTCTCTACACTCACCATACGAAACACAGCATTATTAAACTGCTATTTTACGCTGGTATTCTGTGAGAGCGTGGTCCTTCCCTGGTCGAGCCGACCCATTCGTGCTACAACTATACGAGTAATATAGCTGCAGCATGGCTCTACCACGTAAAAGTCCTGAGAGACTGGACACGCAATTATTTCTTGTTTTGCAGAATATAAACGTTTATTATGCTCTTCAATTTGCGTGTCACTAAAATTTGATTTTGCAAAATTGATTATTAAAAAATTGTTCATATGTAGTCTTACATAATTTAGAATGTGTAATAGCGTTTATTCGATTACGAGATAAAGCATCCGCATTTGAATTAAGTCTACCTGGCTTGTAAACGATTTCATAATCGTATTACTCTAATTTTAATCGCCATCTGAGCAAACGTCCGCTTGGATTTTTGGTATTAAAAAGCCATGTAAGAGGGTGATGATCTGTGACAATCTTAAATTTATACCCGTAAAGATAGGGTCGAAAGGTGTTAACACCGAAGAGTATTGCCAATAACTCCTTTTCTGTAGTCTAATAGTTCCCTTCTTGTTTATTTTAGGTAAGATATGCATAGGCGATAGGCTTATCCTTTTTAATCTCGCCCTGAGGCAAAACTGCGCCAACAGCGTAATTAGAAGCATCGGTAATTACGATAAAAGTTTGAGAGAAGTCATGGTTCATGGTAGTATTAAAGGAGCTGTAACCAACAAAAGTTGGTTACAGCTGCTTCATTCTTCATTAAATTTAGTCTTTATCATATCGTGAGACATATAAATATTATTATTAATATTATTTATTGTATAAGTTTTCTCACGTGTGCCAAACCTATAGAGTGACGTGAATTTATCATAATATGTGACGTCACGTTGGTAACCATTAAATTTTTGACTATAAAAGTTAATAGAAATTGTGACACTATTTTCAACCCTTTGAGTCTCTGATTTTTTATTATTCTGTGTTAAAAATAACTTAAGAACACAGGAATCTAGTCTTTGGTTTGAAGTGGAGCATATTAATTGAGGCGAAGGTGCATTAAAATTAGAATCCTGTGCAACCGAGAATCGACCACAGGTCGACCTGTGTGGACGTTGAAACTCCAATGAATACTCATTGAACGTAGTATTTAAAAAATGGTCATCAATCTTTTTTGTCATCCGTGTTTTATAACATAATTTGGGAACACGAGATATAAAAAGTTTAATAGTTTTCGTGTCATTTTAATTAATACGATGATCCTACAGACACGGGTCTGAAACTGTGTTTAGTTTAAATCATCATTATTATTTTCAGAGGCGCAAACAATGTGTATATTAGAGCGATTATTGTCCGGCCCAATACTAGTGGTCGGTACTTGTGTACTTGATACTGCAGTACATTGATCGAGGCGCACATTATTGTTTATAAACTTAAGTTTGCGGCACTCGTTGATTAAATGACCTTTCTTTTTGCAATATGCACATAAATATGTGCATATTGCAAAAAGAAAGGTCTAATTAAATAATTAGAGTTAAAATTAGAATGTGTTTTATTGTAATAATCATTTGGATTATTTGAATTTCTATTATGCAATGAATTAGAATTAGAGTTAAGATGACAGAAGTTAGGATAGGAAACCTTTGATTCGGTTACACTCGGAAGATATATGTCCGAGTTTGTGATAAATTGAGCACGATTTGGATGAGCGCTGCGATAATTTACTCAATTTTAATAATATTTCTTCCTCGGTAGCATATGCAATCGCTTTGGATAAAGTTCGAGGGTTCCTACAGCGTACAATATGCGAATAGTTTTCATGCCCAATAAGAAAGTATTTAAGGCTAAATCCATTGCTGCAAGTCTACCTAAAAGTAAACGTGGTAGAGCCATGCAAACGTGGTAGAGCCATGCTGCAGCTATATTATGGTTGTAGCACGAATGGGTCGGCTCGACCGGGGAAGGACCACGCTCTCGCAGAAAACCAGCGTAAAATAGCAGCTTAACGCTGCTGTGTTTCGTATGGTGAGTGTAGAGAACCGGAGACCCTTTTTACTGGCAAAGAGGCATTCCATCTTAGTCCTCACGGGTGACAACGCATCTGCATCTTGAGTCTTTATTGAGGATAGATGTAGATGTCTATGGGTTACAGTAACCACTTACCATCAGGTGGACTGTGTGCTCGTTTGCCACCCGATCCTATAAAAAAAAAGTTATTTATCATCCTCGCAGCTGTAGTAAATATCGGATTGGATCTAATGAAGATCAATCCTAAATGAATATTGAGTCGCATCTTCAGAAGGCTCTGTTTACAATTTTGTAGGTCTACGATTAAATGCGTCGAATGTTTTTTTTTTCTCTCCGAATGTCGATTAAGAAATTGCTTTAATTTCGGCCAACTACTATATTTCTTTAAGACGCAAGCTAATTGTGCTTTTCCTTCAAGTTGGGATACAATATATTAAAATAAAACATTCTGTTGCTCTGTACTTGCTAATGAAATTGCGTTTTCGCAGTTTGTAAGAAACGCGGGCAAAGACTCGCGATCCCCACTGTAGGGCTTAACAAATTTGATTAGAACTAAATGAGTGATTTTTTCGGACATTTTTGGTTTAATCTTTTTCCATGTTGGATTTGGTAACTTCTTCAGCCTTAACCTTTTGGAGAACATTCATTAATAGGGAATATTTTTAAAATACAGTACAGATCATCAGAAATACAAGAACATATGTTAAACAAAATATTAATATTTAATGACTTTATGATAAAATTAATAAACAATAAATATTAAAATCAATACTCGCAACGGCAAGATGCGCCAGATGGAGAAATAACTCCATCTTGCGCTCCAAGAACGAGTATTGTTAGTATTGTAATTCTAAGTAATTTTATGCGCATTGCTTATCTAGGAAAGGAGTTGCTGTGCTGTGGCTTCTCATTTGGAAGAGATAACTTATTTTTTACAGATTTTATAAAAGATTTATTAACAATATTAATGTCCTACCTTTTACCACGTGCTCGGCGGTGAAGGAAAACATCGTGAGGAAACCTACATGTCTGAGAAATAAGAAAAAAAATTCGAAGACATGTGAAGTTCGCCAACATGCATTGGGGCAGCGTGGCGGACATTTCCTTGCCCTAAAACCCTATTCTAATTGAGTGGAGGCCTGTGCCCAGCAGTGGGACGTATATAGGCTGTAACTTTTATAAGTATCCTGAGTTTTACTGTAAATATCTAATTTAACATATTGTGATAATTATTATCCTTCCGGTAACATTTTTGTACAGCCTTTTGTGATTATCAATTAAAGATTGCCAATTACTATCTAATCTAGCCTCAAAAAATTCATGTGTTAAAAATAGTATAAACTTTATCAATAACGTTTTGTGTTTCCATTTGGTGATTAATAATTTTATCCATTTTCCAATTTTATCAAATCTTTATCTCCCACATAACTGTAAAAGTAAAAACAACTTATGGATATTTTAAAAGAAACACACGAAAAAAGTGCTAAGTGTTTGTACTGTAGGACTACGATGGCCATCCGAGTACAGAACCAGAGTACGAAACCTATCCAACTGCAGAGAGGTGTAAGACAGCGCGACGTTATATCCCTGAAACTCTTCACCGCTGCATTGGAAGACGTTTTCAAGCTACTGGACTGGAAAGGATACTGTATTAACATCAATGGCGAGTACATCACTCACCTATGATTTGCCGACGATATAGTCCTTATGGTAGAATCGCTGGAGGACCAAAGCACTATGCTCAATGACCTCAATAGTGTCTCCCAACGGATAGGTCTTAAGATGAACACGGACAAAACAAATATTATGTTTAATGTCGATGTCACACCTATGCCGGTAGTTGTTGGGAGCACTAAGCTGGAAGTTGTGGATGAGTATGTTTACCTGGGACAAATAGTCCGACTAGGTAAGTCTAACTTCGATCGAGAGGTAAATCGACGGATTCAACTCGGTTGGGCAGCGTTCGGGAAATTACGGTACATCTCGTCAGGTATACCTCAAAACTTGAAATCGAGACTATACAACCAGTGCGTGTTGCCAGTGATGATCTATGGAAATGAGACGTGGTCCTTCACTGCTGTCCGGATGAGGAAGCTCAAGATTCCTCAGCAAGCTATGGAGAAGGCTATACTCAGAGTTGCTCTGCGTGATAAACTTAGAAATGAGGATTTCCGCAGTAGAACTAGAGTGAACGACATAGCCCAACGGATTAGGAAGCTGAAGTGGCAATGGGCTGACCACATAGCTCGAAGAACCGACAATCGATGGGGAAAAAAGGTTCTCGAGTGGCGGCCTCGTACCGGCGGATGAAGTGTAGGGCATACCCCACTAGATGGAGTGACGACCTGATAAGACATGCAGGAATTCGATGGATGTAGGTGGCTCAGGACCGTGTTTTGTGTCATTCCTTGGGGGAGGCCTATATTCAACAGTGGACTTGTGAAGGGCCTTAATGATGAAACGAAAATTATACTAGTGACTCTTGAACAAAATCGAGCATATGTAAACCGTTTTGGACTTATTTCCAATTAATTTAAACCATGCACAAATTTAAGGCTAAATTAATTTACAGTTGAAGTTTTGTTGTCTCCCTAGCACTGTAGAGGTAATGGATCCTGCCGTGTAGAAATCAACACCACCAATAACCAATACCCGGACTCCTGCTGCAGCGATCCACCTCGAGTCCAGGGACTGTGGTCCACAACTACTGACCACTGCCCTTCACAAAGGCCTTATAACCCAAGCCATAAAGAACATAAGCCAATAAAGAACATTGGTTCTACTAGCTAGGCTATGTATGACGTAATTGGTAAATAAAACGCCTTGATACGTAACTTGAACTTCAACATTGAATCAATATTTTTATTTTCCCTTATTGCATTACCATAGTCTAATGATATAATGTGTTTAATAAAATTACAAAATATCACTAGGGCCATTTATAATTATAAAATAAAAACAAAAAAAAATTTAAACAGTGCTTTTTGCTCTTAAACATTATTTTAGTACATGAAACTGAATAACTTCAAAAATTAACTGATTTTTACCATGATGGTTCCAAAATAAATTATTAATAATAGTTAGCAGGAATAAGCTGAACCTGCATGCTTCTTGTTAGATTTTAATATAAAATGTATAAAATCCCTATAATCTCTGGAGAGGTCTACCCATAAAATGAAACAATTTTCCCCAAAACACAGATCAGAAAGTTGTACCTTCAAGCCTTGGTGAAAATGTTTACCGTCATGAGCAATGTGTCGTCCACGCGTGTTACGCGACCACTTTCAAGGAACACCAATAAATCAACGTGTTAATAGACATCGAGACGGCCGGTAGACAACGATCGCTCGCGCTGGCGTTTAGCGTTGAAGTGATGCAAAAGGATTGATTCATTTATTTTAGTTCCGGAGCACCACAGACAGTTTATCCTGGGGATTTATTTTTTAACATAATGTTAATAAAATATAAATAGGTAGTTTACTTGAATAAAGAAATGTAACAATTATTATGTACTTTATTTCACCAGCAAATATTTCAAAATGATTTTAAAACAAATTAATTACAATTACTTTTTGGCCCTTAAAAAGAGCAACCTTATTTAACTGGCTCCTACAAATTTCCTTACTAAAACTATTAAGTTTAGTATGAAAAGTAAAAATTACAATAAAGTAACGTTTTTACAACGCAAATAGAGCATTTATTTTCATTTCTCTTCTTGTTGTATGGCTGCAAGTCTATGTCTACTTGCTAGTTTGGATATATTATGGGGGTCCCACTAAAGCTTTGGATTGAAAGTAATGCCAAGAAAAACCAATAAAATCGGCAGTGCTCAGTTTTTTCGCATTTAAAAACACATTTGTATTCAGATTTTTCACGTTTGGTGTTAAAAATGTTGTATATTTAGTTTTATTTCCGTATGTAGATAACTACCGTTAAACCAATGCACTAACCTATAACTATATCATTATTGTCCTCTACATCATCATCATCATCATCATCATTACAGCCCTTCACAAGTCCACTGCTGAACATAGGCCTCCCCCAAAGAACGCCACAAAGCACGGTCCTGAGCCACCTGCATCCATCGACTTCCTGCATGTCTTACCAGGTCGTCACTCCATCTCGTGGGGGGACGCCCTACACTTCGCCTACCAGTACGAGGCTGCCACTCGAGAACCTTTCTTCCCCATCGGTTGTCGGTTCTTCGAGCTATATGGCCGGCCCACTGCCACTTCAGCTTAATAATCCGTTGGGCTATGTCGGTTACTCTGGTTCTACTGCGGATATCCTCATTCCTAAGTTTATCACGCAGAGAAACTCCGAGCATAGCCCTCTCCATAGCTCGTTGAGCGACCTTGAGCTTCCTCATCCGGCCAGCAGTGAAGGACCACGTCTCAGTTCCGTATGTCATCACTGGCAACACGCACTGGGTGTCGTTTTAAGGTTTTGAGGTATGTCTGACGAGAAGATGTTGTGTCGTAGCTTCCCGAACGCTGCCCAGCCGAGTTGAATCCGTCGATTGACCTCTCGGTCGAAGTTGGACTTACCTAGTCGGACTATTTGTCCCAGGTAAACATACTCGTCAACAACTTCGAGCTTAGTGCTCCCAACAACTACCGGCATAGGTGTGACATGGACATTAAACATGATCTTTGTTTTGTCCATGTTCATCTTAAGACCTATCCGTTGGGAGACACTATTGAGGTCATTGAGCATAGTGCTTTGGTCCTCCAGCGATTCTGCCATAAGGACTATATCGTCGGCAAATCGAAGGTGAGTGATGTACTCGCCATTGATGTTGATACCGTATCCTTTCCAGTCCAGAAGCTTGAAAACGTCTTCCAATGCAGCGGTGAAGAGTTTCGGGGATATGACGTCACCCTGTCTTACACCTCTCTGCAATTGGATAGGTTTCGTATTCTGGTTCTGTACTCGGATAGCCCTCTACAATACATTGTCCTCTACAAAAATAGATAATTCATTAATATAGGTAAATCATTAACTAGAAATAAATAGGAATGGACCGAGAATTGAGCTCTGAGGAACACTCATTAGTACCGGTGACCCGGAAGAACTTTATTATTAACTTTCTGCGTTCTATTACTTAAGTATGAAATAAGAAGCTTAAGACTATAATACTGTAGTTTCCTGTTAAATGTCTTATGGTGAACACAGTCAAAAACATTGGAAAGTTTACAAAATATACCCAAAGCATCCTCTGAATTCTACATTGCACAAGAAATATATTTATTAGGCTCAACATCGGCATCAGTTGTCGAGTGATCTCTTGTAAAACCAAATCATTCTGATGAAGCAATTTATTTATATTAAAGAAATATGTTTTAAAATGATTTTTTCAAAAACTTTACTACATGTTGCTAGTACTATTGTATTACAAGATTTACATAAAGGTATGAATTTACTATGTTTCATTTCCCTAAATCAGTAAATACACCAGATTTCACACTTGTGTTAAAATAGCTAGATTAGGTGCAATTGTATCTATTATGGACGCAATAGCTTTAAAGGAAATCCCCCTTAAGCCTGCCATTTTACTAACATCAATAGTTTTAAAATATTTAACAATATTTTTGGCAATACTTTATGGAATTTAAAACTTATTGAGCAAGCATTTTGTTTAAACAATCATTCCGCGACAATAGGTGAAGAATTTAACATCAGTGAAATGTTTCCCAAAGGCTGCAGCAACTTCTTCATCAGATAAAGTCAAATTGTTGTTAAGATTCAATTGAAAATCCGAGTTGCGTAGTTGGAAATAGCCCATTTCACTATCACGTTGCTGTTACGATGTATTAAGACCACATAGGAACATACTATTCCATAGAGCTGCTTTAATTAGCGGTCAAAGAATACGATCCCGATCACCAGTGACACCAAACACCCCGTTTAATAATGTGGTAATCAGCCGGACATAGGTATAGGTAGAGAAGGAGTCCTTTTTTTTTTCATGGAAAAAGCCACGACTTACTTAGGGTGGTCCACCTCAGTGTAGATGAGCGATCACGCCATATGAAATGCGTCGCGGCTAATAAGGGTTAATTCAACCATCCCGGGTGTGCTTCTGAACTCCTCAGCCCCCGCAAAACTGTTACAATGTATTATGAACACGTAGAAGCATATTCCTATTCGGAGCCGCTTTACTTAGCGATCGGGGAATATCGCCTCGTTCACACGTCACCGAATTCCTTTTTTAAGTGGATAGTACTTACCAAGCCAGACTTATAGGCTGAAAAGGAGTCATACGACCTAGCAAAACGGTTATATTTACACTTAAGGATATTTACTCCCAAGAAAAGGATTAAACTGTAAATCATGAAAATGCTCTAGGACTTGGGCAAATAGTGTGAAATTTGGTAGTGACACGTAATCGTCGCTCTTAGTAACGGGTTCGAACTTAGTGAGTAGGATACAAAGATGTGCGTTCGCATAGGCTTTTGGTCAGACGTTGTGCCGGCTTAATATATGTTTCGCTCACCTATTCTACCGAAACTTCTCTCTCTTTGCCTGCCCGGCGATTTGTGATCGTAAATTGCTACACCTAGTTTAGGCGGCCGGATTTGGGTAGCCGTAGGTCTCCCTGGCGAGCCTACTTCTGGCCACGGTCACAAATCAAATCAAGGTCGCATTTTAGTTTTTAATAATTATACATAAATTATTGTAATAATTAAAGACTCCATATGTATTTAGTTTTTGCTAAGATTTTTATATTATATTATCATACAGGTTGGACCGGCAAAAGCTGTTCTGTCTTTTCCGGTAGAATTGCGATGAGTTTAGCTCCAAATTGGCAAATGGCGGCTCCGTGGCGCAGTAGTTTAGCAATAATTTGCAGCGCTAAGAGCCGCGGGTTCAAGTACAAGTATTTGTATGCTCTACAAATAATTGTTCCGGGTCTGGATGTTTGTCCTTGTGAAATTTATGAATGTAAACTGCCCCCACGATACAGGAAATAATCTTAGTGTGGAGGTAACGTCTTATAAAAAAATATAAAGAAAGATAAAGATAAATTCAGTCACTGCATGTCAGGACTTATACAGTGTAAATCGATATTTTATGGGTTTACCGGGTTCAGATTTAGTGATATTTTTGACACTAAAGTAACTTTTATAAATATTAATTATTCTTTCCCCTATATATAGAATTTGTTGATAACTTGACCGCAGTGCACAACCAAAAATAAACTGTGTAAATATAACCCCAATTACTCAAGACATTCAAAATTTACACCAGGTGTATTTGTTACTATTTAAATATTAGAATTTCCAATCTTTGTTTAGGTTCATAACATTAAACAAAAATTATTATACAATATTTATTTTTGTTTATAATTTATAATATTACTAAAATATACACATTTTTGTCGACTGTTCGTGTGTTCCTGTCACCGGCCATAGTTTCATGCTGAGTCGGTAGCCATTTTGTTGTTGCAATTCTATATTATTAACTATATATTATGTACTTGTGTGTACTAAATACTTATATAATTAATCAAACACCTGTTTTGATAAGTAAGAGTCCTGTGTCGTATTGTGTACTCCGAATAAAAAAATCTTACCTAAAAACCCTGTAAATGTTCTATCAAAGCTTAGCTGTTCCAAATAAAAAACTGTGCCGAATTACAGATCCCCCTTCCTTACAATAGAGACGTGGATTTCCACCTCGACATCAAACTGCACACTATTCAGTCGTATCTTAAAACAAATTCGATAAGGCTTTACTTGATTACGGGTCATCAAACTCCGTTAGTAACCGAGGATAGTTATTCCCCCAGGGTATTACTGGGACTAGGAATGTGACAGAATGCCCCGTCACCATTAGAAACGACCCTTCTTAAGAGCTGTGAGCATACTATGGTTTGCGCATATACCGTTTGGTTTCTCCTGCTGAGGGCTTGCATTTAGTTAATCTTTTATTTATTAATGTATTACTTATTTATTTATATTAGTATATTTAATATATATATATATATATATATATATACACACATATATATATATATATATATATATATATATATATATATATATATATATATATATATCATTTCCTCTTATATATTCATTCAGCGCAACCAGATAAGATTACTTTATTAATACCCCAAAAATAATAATAAGAGTCTATTTTTCAATAGCATAAGTTCTATGTTTTATATTGAATACATGTTGTCGCATGTAATATATTCTAAATCTATAAATAATTAATAAAATTAGTTAATTAATTTTTTCCACTCGTTTCCACAATCAGGCAACCAGGCTGTCAGTGGGTCTTCACCCCTTTGTTGTAAGTTTCCACGCATTCGAACTAAACGGTTTTTTACGTGGCAGAGCCACGCTGCAGCTATTCTGTGGTTGCAGCATGAATGGGACGACTCGACCGGGGTAGGACCACGCTCTCACAGAATACCAACGTAAAATAGCAGCTTAATGCTGCTGTGTTTCGAATGATGAGTGTAGAAAACCGGAGACCTTTTTTACTGGAAACGAGGCGTTCTATCTGAGTCCTCAGGGGTGACAACGCATCTGCATTTTGATTCTTAATTGAGGATAAATGTAGATATCTATGGGTCACAGCATTCACTTACCATCAGGTGGACTGTGTGCTCGTTTGTCACCCTTATTCTATAAAAAAAACTTCGTCCTTCGTAATTGCTGTGTACACAGCAAAGGCGTGTAATCATAGTCTTTCCGTCTGGTTACAATCTGAGCGCCTTCAAGGAAAGAGTGAACAGGCCTTTGTTTCGCTAGAACTGTGCATTTTACTATCAAGAGTTTCATCACCACTTAATACCAGGTAGAATTGTATTCAAGCCCTGGTTTATACTAAATTTAAAAAAAATCAAGGCTATAAACTTTATTTATTAGTGCAATGCAATGTATTCAATCGCAAATGATTGGTTTCGAATCGTTAAATTATCACTTAAACTGATTATGTAATCATTCAAGTAGGTATCTAGTGATAAAATAATATTATTTTAATAATGTTACCTAACAGGTTTTGGTTTGGATAAAATATCATCTTGATTTATAATGTCATTGTTGAATGACATAATTGTTTTTTTTAACGTTATGTAAATAATATCGTACGTTTTATCATAGTACTGAATAATGTATGATATGACTAGTTCTTCTGTAAATTTCATCTCCTGGGTTAGATTATAATAAATAAAAATATAATATAAAATTGTACCAATTAGGGTTCCGTTTATCTCGAGTCGCCGAATATTAACCGGATTGATTAGCGCGACGCAGTTCTTCTAACACAATACATATTAATACGCATAAGTAGCATACGCGACAGTGGAGCCATGACGACACGACTGTCGCGCATGCTACCTACCACATATACAGCCTGGTACGTAAAACGTAGTGATTATAAGTGTTGGAATCGGAGAGTAAAAAAATATTGTATGTTTCGTTCAAAAAGGTAGTATTTATTAAAAAAAGATTGTACATCTTTTCAAGTATAATACTTAATTAATAATAAATAAAGGAACTAATAAAATATACAATTTAATCATCAATTATACAACTTTAAATTATCACTTAACTTGGAATTATGGTATATTTATATCGATTTCTGCAATTTGTTCAATGCACTGCATTTCGTCATTACTTTTATCAGTGTTTTACGTAAATTTCTTGTCGGTTCAAAATCGGTGGAGCTGCCACTTTTGTTACGTTTTAATGCATCGCATAACAGTAAGATTGCATCTACAGTTCGTGTTACGAATCTGTTCCGAGTCCTTGAATTGGTAAGGTTGATCTTACTAAATATTCGTTCACGTTTGCGTTTGCGTTTGCATGTGGATGTACGAGATAATCCAATGCGAATTGGGCATTAGCGTTGAAAGGCTTGTTTTCTGTCAGATCACTCCATTTACTAAGCTTAGCTCAAAATACATCTACTTTCTTTTCAGTTTTTATTTCTTCTGGTATTTTGCAAGGGGTAGTTGGCGCCATTGATCAACATCTACGTCGATTCTTCTTGAGGTTGTTTTGGAATCTATACAATATAATTTCGCTCTTAATCATAATTAATATGAAGCTAATTGGTCTTTAGTTAGCAATATCGTTTTTGGCTTCTTTATGTGAATAAGTTTGGGATAAAGTCTCTATGTACTACAACATTAAATGTCCTTATTATAATTGGACTTAGTTTTCAACTGTACTACTTAAAACATCGTTTGGTAAATTGTCAGGTCCTGGAGTTATTTCTCATTTTTGTGAATTGATGGCTTTCTTTACTTCATCTTTAGCAATTGGTTGAACATTGTCATACCTATAAGTTCGCATTTTGTTGGTATACGTTTTCCGGTCAGCGTCTTTATGAAAGATTCATTTAGTAATCTGTAGCTCATTTCTGAATTTAAGCCCGTTTTTTCACTTGGTTTACATTTTAAAGGGGGAATCCATTATTTTATTTATTTATTTTTTATTTATTTAATCTTATTTGTTGACACCTTAATAACAAGGTGTCAACAAATAAGATTAAATAAATAAAATGAAAATACCTACACACACACACACAAACACACACACACACACACATATATATATATATATATATATATATATATATATATATATATACATAATACTAAGATATACATATATGTACCAACTTTTTAAAACAATCCTTACTTGGCGCTCTTCTTATGTTTTCGGGCAAGGTGTTCCAAAGTAGTGTTGCCTGAATTGTAAAGGAATTGTTGGTAAATCCAGTGAAATGAGATGAAATACTGATCTTATGATTAGATGAGGAGCGAAGAACCTTATCATGAGTTGAAAAGAGATATTGGAATTTGCCCTTCAGATATGTTGGAGAAGTTGGATTATTCAAAATTGAGAAAAGAACAAACAAAATTCTAGAGTTTCGTCTTTGTTGGATAGTGAGCCATTTCAGGCGTTCACGATAACGAGAGATGTGATCATATTTTCGAAGACCAAATATATATCTAATACAGCTATTGAGAAGACGCTCTAGCTTATTAAGAAGATTTTGGTTCACATCTGGGTAGCACACATCTGCATAATCAATAATGGGTATTATAAGTGTTTGCGCAAGTGTTAGCTTAGTCTTTATTGGGAGAAAGTTCTTCAGACGATAGAGGGATCGTTAGCTGGCAAAGACTTTGCGGCTAATTTCGGTGACATGCGTACACCAGTTCATTGCGTTATCCATATACAGGCCAAGATTTTTTACAGAGGAAGAGAACGGTATCAGTATGTCGTTGTAATAGACAGCAGGTAGGCTTGTCACATCAATTTTTGACAACATTCTTGAGCTACCTACGATTATAGCTTGACACTTCGTTGGATTAACTGATATTCCAAAACGCCTAGACCATTCTTTAATAGCTTCCAGGTTCAGATTTAACATTCTAATAGCATCATGGAGCTCTTCAATAGATGAGTGCAAGTAAATTCAAGGTCGTCAGCATACAGATGGAACGAACAGTTAAGAATAGATGTGACCAAGTTTATAAAAACTGAGAAAATTAATGGAGAATGTATACCGCCTTGCGGGACGCCAGCATCAAGACTAGCCCACTTGGAACTCTTCTGTCCGAAATGGGCAGACTGCTGACGCCTGCGAAGATATGAAGAGAACTAATCCAAGACTGAGGGTGCAAATCTTAAATAGGTTAGGATAGACAAAAGGACATCATGGTCCACTGCGTTAAAAGCATTAGAAAAGTCAACAAGCACCATTACAGTCACTTTCTTCTTTTCCATACCTTGTCTGATGTCTTCCGTAACTTTCAGGAATGCTCTAGTGGTGCTGTGACCGAGACGAAACCCAGACTGATATATTTTCCATGTTCTTTTAATTCCTTGAAAGCTTTTTTTAATTCCACCACTTCTTTGAATTGTGTCTTTCAATTGTTTATGATTCTTAATTTCCTGTTGTTTCTTATACTTACCTGTATCTTTTTTTGTGTGCTATAGTTCTTTTTCTTTCTTTCGGCAGTTTTATAGTTTTATCTCTAAATATATTTGTGCCTTTTACATTATTTACTTTCTTTAGTTGTGATAGTTCATATTCTAGATGGTTATATTTATGCACTAATGTTGGAGTTAACTATTTTTAGCAGTGGCTTGGTATAAGATGTGTCAATATTTTTATAAAATGTTATTTGTTATGGTTTTTTAAGACCTTTTTGGTGAATACCTTTTTAGACAGCTTACCATATGGCGGTTGGTGTTAAAGTTTAATTTTTATTTAATGTGTGTGTCACTGAAGAATATAAATACAATTGTTATGATATAGTCAATTTCATTTTTGTAACTTCCATGTGGATATAAAACCGCTTAAAAGTTTATTTCTAAGACAAAAAAAATTGATGAATGTATTAGTAAGAAATTAACGTCATCTACTGCAGTTATTTAACTTTTAAAATGTGATGTCTGTATTGACCATAATATAACGTCGTCGAACGGTCTTCTTTACGAAAAGTGTCTGAATATTATCCACAGTAAGACCCTGCGTTTCCGGTAAGAAGAAGATACAGAAGATGACGGAAAGGAAACAAGCGACCGCGAAGAAGTAGAAGACTGGACCCAAGCCGATTGCCGTGACTAGTGGGTTGAAGATGAAGAGGACGATGAAACTGCAGACCAGGGACCACTCACTGAGAAGCATTGATGCAATGCTTTTGATCTGAAAAGACGGTTCTATTAAGCAATCGCAATGACAAATGAATTTACCTTCACCTGGTTGTAAGCGGTTACTGTAGCCCATGGAAACCTGCAATTAACCTTAAACACAGATGAGTTGTCACATCTAAGGACTAAAATGGACTGCCTCACAGTGTGTAATTAAACCCTTCAGACCAGAACACAGCAGTGCAAGAAGTCGTATTTTACTCATGGCAGAAAAGCCAGATTGAGGAAATGGATTTGAGACGATTTTCACTGTGAACGAAGCATTCTTACTCCTCAGTGCATCTGCATTTTGATTTTTAAGCGAGGACAGTTGTAGATGTTTATGGGTCACAGCACCCACTTATACTCCACCAAATTATTGTTTGTCACCCTTATTCTTTAAAAACACAGTATTATTACAAACAATATTAGCCGCGATTTAAACTAGAGTCTTTTTATAAAAAACTAGGAATTACACGCTTTAATTCCTCCCTGTCCTTTCCGCCATCGGACAACCAGGCAGTCGGCAGGTCTTCATCCCTTTTGAAGTCGGTTTGCTTCGTATTTTGTAATGCGTACAGCAAAGGTGTGGAATAATTTCCGTCCGAATACAGTCTGGACGTCTTCAAGGTAAGAGTGTATAGGCTTTTTTTACGATAAGACAGTATGATTTACCATCTAAGGCTACATCACCACAAACCACCAGGTGGGATTGTGGTCAAGCACTGGCTTATAATAAGTTAAAAAAAATCCTGTTAATAATGTGCGAACTAACAATAAAATGGCAACAAAAAATATATAAAAATCTGCGATAGACAACGAGGCGGGTTGGCCAAGCCAAACGAGCTCAATATGGTAAGTATTCCCTTTTTAGAAGAACCTAAACGCTAAAATAGGAGATGGGCAGCAGCATCTACTAAATAACAACTCAATTATAATTTAATAAACAACTACGGATGGCAACCCTTTTTTTAGGTGGTAGAACTATGCTGCAGCTATATTATGGTTGTAGCACGAGTGGATCAGGTTGACCAGGGTGGGACCACGTCCTCAAAGAATACCAGCGTAAAATAACAACTTAATTCTGATGTGTTTCAGACGTTGAGGTTAGAAAACCGAAAACCCTTTTTATTGAAAACGAGGCACTCCATCTTAGTCCTCAGGGGTGACAACGCATCTGCATTTTGATTCTTAATCGAGGATAAATGTATATGTCTATGGACCACAGTATCCACTTACCACCAAGTTGACTGTGTGCTCGTTTGTCACCCTTATTCTATATAAAAAACCCCAACCATCAAGCGTGGCAACTATGTCAAATATGGGAAATATAGCAAATAATTTTTAATCTGTAATTCGTTGACAAATTTGAAGATATTGTTAGTCGATATCGTCGTCATTAAATCGCATCACCGGAGTCCCGCTCTGTCAAACACCCGCAAAAGAGAATAACAGCCGTTTGGGGGGCAATTTATAGCAGAGGAATATGTTCAACTGCAGACTTTTGATAGGCTATATTGACTAAGTAATCAATGATATATGTGATCAATGTTTACTAACCTCTGGTAAGAATATCTCTGCAACCAACACGCAGGGAACGGTCCCAGCTCCGCACGTGAAAGTCAAGCCGAATATGTACATGAACATTGCGGTGACCCAGTGCGGGCCCCAGTGCAGCTGAATTTGGGTACCCAGAATCACGCAGCATACACCAGTACAAAAGGAAGCGTAGATCATTAACAGCTGAAATTGGTAATTATATTTTAGAAAATTACGTGGAAGCCGTGTAGTGGCGGCGTAAGATTATCCAGTACCCCATAGCAAGCCGGGGATCTTGTAAGTGTCGACAGAAGGTAATGAAACAGGAGCTGGACGGAAATATTTTCCTAACTAGAAATCTAATATAGTAATAAAGTGAAATGTGGTTGTCAGCTCGCCTGCCAAGCGTTGCAACTATGGCAAATATCCGCTCTATGAGCATCATATGGGGCTGGCCTATTAGCATTGGACTTTGTATATAATATATTGATGAATTATGATGTAGCGTGTTGGTATTAAGATGTCAATGAATTATTTAATAATTAAAAGAAACAGAAATTTTTTCACGGAGATGATGAAATATTAATATAATATTAATTAAATATCTGCTTTTGCACGTACATGTACAGGCTTTGCATCTTAGTGTTCAAAGGTGACAACACAAATGTAGCCATGTTTTCTTGAAGTTCTTTACGTCCACCATACGAACTACAACGTTCGTATGGTCACTGTAAAGAACTAGAGACCTCTTTACTGGCAATGAGGTACATATTTCATTTTAGTTCTTGGGTTTGGTTTTGCATTTTGATTCTTATTGGACGAGTGCCTACCGTCTTCGTGTCATATAATCTGCTTACCTTTGGACTTTGGTTAGTTTGTCAGCTTTAATGAAAGTACTCGACATAGATACAACAAACATAATTTACACAACTGCACTCGAAAACCAAATTTCAAAAACGTTTGGCTTGAATTCAAACACAGTATCCGCAATATAGTTGTTGGCAAATAGCTTGACAGTAAGATTTTATGCTGAACAAAATAAAAGTTTTTGTTACTCGCGCGATAATAACACAAGCGGCGGCTGACACTGGCCAGCAGTGGCACCAGTTATAAACTCATTCGCATCCGCAGCGATGCTGCGGTGCTCGCGAATCATGTAAAGCAGGACCGGCTTTAGGCAATATGCCTAAAACCGGAGCGTGGGACAACGTATGAAAAAGCCAGCTTTTATCCAGATTATCGAGCCAAGTTTCGCCCATCTGGCAACTCTCGTGGTAGAGCCGCGTTTAAGTAAGTGACGGCTGCACAAGATACCAGTGCGAAATAGCAGCATTCTACCGCTGTGTTTTCTATGAGGTGTGAAGAGAACCGTAAACCCTTCTAACTTAGGCCTTATGGGTGGGAATGTACTTGTATTTTGATTTTTAATTGATGATTAATGTAGATGTTTTAAGGCCACAGCATTTATTTTCTCTTAGATGAATTGTGTCAAATAATGTAATTAGAGGATAAAATTGGACATGAGTCCCAGTCTTACCCGTCTCCCCAACCGCTCAATTAAGAAGGATCCAATAAATCCAGCCATAATGGTCACTAACGTGAAGATCACGCAGCAAATAGTTGACGACATTGAGGGCACAGCCTCGGCGAAGAGAGGCTCCGCATACACCTGCGCCACTAACAGACCTTGGAATATAACCGTCGTGTTTAACACTACCATCACGAATAGAGCTCGTCGGGTCGACCTCGATTTTTCTGTTGAGGAAATAAAAAATAAATACATTTACAAATACATTTTCTTTACGTTGTAGATATATTTTGGCCTAAGCACAACTGTACACGGCTAGGAGACCAGGCTCTCAGAGAATACCAACGTGAAACAGCAAAATAATACGGCGGTACTGTAAAGATCCTCTCCCCCTCTATCTATAAATAAAAAATAGAAGTATAGCCGTCTATCAAAATATAAATTTACGTAACCAGGATAATAAACATATGTTGATCTTTCTCGAGTATCTACGAGTATCAAAGGTTTATTTATAGGTCGTTTAACAAATTTATGGCGTGATCATCTTAGTTAGGACCTTTAATATGCTCTGTTTATTTAGTAACTTAGTTCTTTTAGGTGGTTTTTGGAAGAGTGAATATTCGTCAGAGCATTCGAAAGCTGTTGGTAGTGCCTTATAATTATTTTAAGCTAAAGAACCCGATTAAAAAAAGTTTAAGAACGTTTAATCGTCCCTATTCCACTTGTATCAGTCAATCAATTCTTTATAATTAATCTCTTCCCATTTTTTATAGGAGAGGAGGCAAACGAGCATGCAGCTCACCTGATGGCAAGTGACTACCGCCGCCCATGAACAACTGCAATACCAGGGGAACCAGGGGAATTGCAGATGCGTTGCCTGCCTTTTAAAAAAGAGTAGGCTCTTTTCTTGAAGGTCCCTAAGTCGTATCCTTCCGGAAAAATCGCTGGTGGTAAACTTTTTCACAAGGAAATTGTACCAGGAAGAAAACATCTTCTAATTCGCACAGTGGTGGACCGCCAATCATCCAGATGGTGTAGATGGAATCGGGAGTTCTGCCGCGATGTGCGTTCGTGAAATTTCGCGGCTGGGACTAATCCGAACAATTCCTCAGAGCACTTCTCATGGTAAATGCGAAAGAAATGCAAAGAGATGCAACATCTCTTCGCAGCGCAATGAATCGAGCCAATCGGAAAGGACTCGGTCGTCGACGATTCGAGCCGCTCTGCGCTGGATGCGGTCATGTGGAAGGAGCTGGCACTGGGGAGCCCCAGCCCAGAGATGGGAACAGTATTCCATGTGAGGCCGAACCTGCACCTTGTAAAGTTGCAGGCGTTGTGCCGGCATGCAATACTGTCCTGCTCTGCTGAAC
Source organism: Parnassius mnemosyne (assembly GCA_963668995.1). Classification (NCBI taxonomy): domain Eukaryota; kingdom Metazoa; phylum Arthropoda; class Insecta; order Lepidoptera; family Papilionidae; genus Parnassius; species Parnassius mnemosyne. Next base: position 32,380,236 of record CAVLGL010000086.1, read on the forward strand.
ACGCCAAGCTTTTTAGAGGCCAATTGGGCCTTCTCTTCCAAGTGACCACGAAACTGCACATCACTCGATATGTCGTCGCCGAGGATTCCGATACTGGCTGAGGCAACAAGGGAAGTGCCTTGAAACTGAGGAGATACGAGAAAGGGGTTCTTTTTAGCGGAAAACGCGCAAATTTGTGTCTTCTGAGGATTAAACTGGACTAGATTTAGCCGCCCCCAATCCGAGACTTTGTTCAGCAAAGACTGGACTTCAGACACAAGTTTGTTCCGGTACTCGGTGACGTTTTCCCTAGAAATATTGGCACGCCCGGTGTATAGAGCATCACCAGTGCTGTCATCCGCATAGCAATGAATGCTACCGGTTTGCAACATATCATTGATATGTGCAGAAGAAACAGCGTTGGTGATAGCACGCTTGTGGACCACCAGCGTTAATAGGCTTGTAGTCGGAACATGCACCGTCTACAACGACCTTGATGCTCCGATCTGCAAGAAAGCTGGTGATCCAATCGCACATTTTCTCGGGAAGCCCATTGGAAGGGAGATTCGAAAGAAGCGCTTTGTGCCAATCCCGATCGAAGGCCTTCGCTATGTTCAAACTAACGGCCAATGCCTCCCCCTTGAACTATACTGCCTCCGCCCATCAATGAGTCAGGTAGACCAAAAGATCACCAGCTGATCGACCCCGACGAAAACCTTACTGGCGGTCGCTAATCTGCTGGTGATCCTCAAGGTACTGTATGAGGTGGCAGTTTATAACGGATTCCATTATTTTGGAGAACAAGGGCATGATGGCAACAGGCCTGTAGTTGTATGGGTCTGAGCGGTCGCCTTTTTTGGGATCGGGTGGAGAAAAGCTGTCTTCCATGAATTCGGGACTACGCCTAAGGATTAGAAGTACCGGAAAAGACGCGTTAGAACCGGTGCCAACTCCGGAGCACACGTCCTCAGCACAATTGGGGGATTCCTTCAGGCCCACTCGACTTGTGGATGTCCAGGGAGAGGAGTGCTTTGCGGACCGATCGCTGTGAGAAGCGCACATCCAGCATGGAGCACTCACACCGCGGGATGGTCGGCGGTGGTTCCCCCCGTCATAAAGAGTCGAGTTGGATGCAAAAAGGGAGCCCAAAAGGTCGGCATTCTCTTTTGCGGCGTGGGCCAGTGAGTCGTCCTCTCTGTGCAGGTAGTGAAAGCTTACAGAAATTCTCTTGGACAGCTTTGGCAAGAGACCAGAATGCACGGGTTCCCGAAGGAAGGCGAACTAGTTTCTCTTCAATTCTGCCTATGTGCTGTGACTTTGCCTTGAGGATAACTTTTTTGAAGGACTTGGAAGCGAAGTTATACTTCTTTTTAAGCATGCTGGTGTTTACATCCCGAGCTGCCGAAGCTTCAGCCCAGGCCTGATGGCACTCCTGCTTACTGCGTAATGCATTCTTACAGGAGCGACCAAACCAAGACTGAGATCTGCCTCTGATGGGTACCACAGATGATGGAATAAATAGTTCCATTCCCTGTAGCACCACATCAGTGACAGAGTCAGCAACAGCGCTGGGATCATCCGGCGAGAAGCAAACCCGCTACCATTGTTAGGATGCAAAGAAAAACCGCATTCCGTCCCAATCCGCCGACCTGTAATGCCAAACATGGCGGCAACCTGCAGAACGCAACCGCGAGGGGAGCATGAGTGGCACCACACTCAGGATCAGACAATGGTCCCAAGAGCTGAGACGACATCGACGGAAACCTGATATCCGTCCAGGTCATTTCCCATTTTGTAAGGCTCACAATATTTATATAAAATACCCGATACAAGGGTTTCGCTCTAATATATTTTTAAAAAAATGTGGGGGAGGCACACGGCTCCACACATATCGTGTGCAGTGAGCACTAATCAACCGATGTACTCCCCTCGACGAAGGACGTTAAATTGGGAACTGGACTGTAGTTGACAGCAAAAGAACTGGAGAACCAGTTAAAAAGGGCTTGGCTCCTTGGTAGGGCGTAATCAACGACTGAACGGCTGAAGATAGCGGGGGTAAACTGTTACACCAACACGTAGAACAACTCAGTTTTCCCGTGACCGTGAGTGCTGCAAAGCACTCATGTCGGGAGTACGAAATATATAAATAAGTTATAACCAAACACGATAAACTCAGTAAATTTAATTTTTATTTAATATGTAGTATTCTCATAAATATATGCAGTTTTTAATATTTCCTCTTAAACCAAAGACATTTAAGTAGTAGTAAATTTACATATCTTTGCCCAAAACGAATTTTTGACTCGGCGGCCTGCCTCAACGTAGAATAGCCATCGGCGTAAGACATGATTATAATATGAGTGCACTATTGTGTGCGATAGTAGAGGTGCTTTACGTGTTTCTAGAGGCACGGGGGTGAAACGTTGCCAACATCCTGATTAATTATATTTGCTGCTACTGAGAAATTATTTTCTTATTAGTTCATAAAGAAAGAAACGGGAATGTACTTACTTATGAATTGCCACCAGGAAACTTTAGGGATTTCTTTTATATCAGACTTTAGTTTCTTTTCTTCAGGCAAAGCATCTGTAAATTAAATTGGATTGGTTACTTTATTAACTTTATTGGAGACAAAACTGAAACAAAAGGTATAAAACATCATACAAAGAAAAAAAACAAAGGTAATTAATTACAATTGTTTACATCCAACTGTGTCGCTGAGGATATACATAATTATGTATATTATTAATAAGATGGTAAATAACTATCGTCTGTACAATAAGCAGGGCAAAAAGTAAATACTTATGTTAACAGACGGGAAATGTTAATTATATTATTTCCAGACCATAATCTTAAAACTAAAAGTTACAGTATGAAATATCCTACTATTAATATATATTCCTTATATATAATTCATAATTGTTACTAAAATATGTTTTTAAATGGGCTTTGAAGGTCGAACGGGATATAAGAAACATATCGAAGTCTTTAAGCATTTAATTGTGGGGGACACACATTATGTATGTTTACTAGTGCTCCTATAGTAGTCCTAGGTTTTGGTATACAAAACAATTTTTAATCATGATTTTGTGTGGTATCCGATAGCTTACATCGGCCAGTAAGTGTAAATACTTTATCTCACCATCACCGATTTCCCAAAAATAGGTAGGGTCCATTAAAGAGCTTCGCTCTTTTAATGAAAACATTTGACATTTTGTTAAAAAAAAATTTATACGAATCGCGAGGTAAACGTATTCGATAATTGACAATGCATAGGAACTTATTTTGGACATTTTTATAGTTTATCTTCAAAAACCAAATAGAATGTATTCTTAACTGGGGACACACGTTCTAGACGAGATCTGACCAAATACGCATAAAGACAAACAAGAATATCTTTCTATTTAAATGATTTTATTATAGGTGTAAGATTTATTTAATAGTTCTTCGATATGCCTATCCAATGTAAGTTTCTTATCTAGATATACTCCAAGATCACTTATATTAGATTGTGTAAGAATTTTAAGACCAGTAAAAGTATGCGTGTACTTCATTTTTGTTGCTGTACATGTTATGTGTTTTCATTTATTATAAGCCAAAAATAATATGTTGATTTTACAATAGTTAGTAATTCTGCTTAAGTTATTCTGTATTAAGTTTAGTCGTCAAATTTAGCAGAGTACAATTATAGTATTATGTAAATTTACAGTATTCCAAGCGAGTTGAAATTTCATTAATAAATAGGATAAAGAATAGTAGCCCCAGTATTGATTCCTGTGGTACGCCAGATGTAACTACAACTGGTTAGTAAGAAAAAACAGGACTACTGACTGTATGCCGTTTTGTAAGTATGAGGCTAACTTACGTAGAAGATTACCTTTGATATCATTATAAGATATTTTTATAGTAATAAATGATCATCTTTATCGAATGCTTCTATGAAATCGATATATATCAATTTTTATCTGAGATTAATAATCTAAGCTATTTAAAAGAAGATTAGTAAAAATAAATCAGATTTGTCAGTGTAGACTTGTCATTCATTCACAAAGCAATTAGTTATTAAAGCAATTATTAAAACAAGTGATATATATCCCCGAAACCGACGTGACACAGACAAATTAGTTCTAGATATCATTCCTGGGTTCGTTAAACACAAGAAAATTGCCTAAATATGTGTGTACAAATATATCATAAACAGTGGCTAACAATACCAAAGTTTATCATTACGCTTGGCAATGTTAGAGTCAAAATACTAACTACGCTTAATGAAAACCATATTATTGTTTTTGCTGTCGGCGTTCAGCAGGGTAACCCACTAGGTCCAGCACCTTTCAGATTGGAAATTCAAACCATTATTTCAAATTTGAAATCCAAGCTGAATGTCTGGTACCTGGACGACGATAAACTTTGAGGTAAAGCAGATGACGTCCTCAGTGATGTTACTCATATTTTAACGAAATTTTCAAAATATTGGTCTTGAACCAAATAGCAATAAATGTGAACTATTTTTTTAATAACTTATCTTGTTTAAAATCCAATTAAAAAAATCCAATTAAAAAAATTCAAATCCAAAATACCATCAAGTAATCTCGGCACATTACTCGATGGAGAGATCTTGCGCATCGCCGTAAGAATCCGACTAATGGCGGCGATATTGTCAACCCCATCATTGCCCCTGTGGTAGCAGCGTCGACGAGTTTGGGCTCCACGGATTTTAATGTAAGAAAATTGCTGGTAGGTTTTCACGGCACGGTTCTTTGAACGATGTCATCCGAAGGGCTCTTGTATCTATTAATATTCCCTCGGTTTTTGTACCTTGTGGAATATTTAGAGACGACGGCAGGAGAGCCGACGGTATGTCATTGGTCTCGTGGGAGAGAGGTAAAGCTCTTGAGTGGGATTCTACTTGCGTAGACACTTTTTTCTGTATATTTGGATCACCAACAGATAATAAACAAAATACTAAAAAATATAACTCAACACTGTGACTACATGTTCTTACAGGTAACCACAACTTATATAAATAGCAAAGTGGTTTTTTTAGACAACTAAAAAATAATAATTTCCCATTATGAAGTTGGTGCTAAGACATTTTGTAAAGAAAAATCAAAGCCCTTATAAAAATTTAAATAGGAACATTTGATTTAAATGTGCAGTCCACGGAGAGGAGAACGTATAGGACGGCGCGCCTTATATTATCATACTTCAAAACCATTGATGTAAAGAAAACCGCAGATTTGTGGGGATTTGTCGAGCCTTCTTCTGAATATAGCAATAGAACGAACTATTTGAATGCACTTTCTGGCTATGGTATACTTGCTGGTCATAATCTACCCACCAGAGGAAAAAATTGTCTGGATCATATTATGCTTAAGTACAACAAAAATAAATTTTCTGCATTTATTGCAGTTTTGCACACTACGATCACCGACCATTTTACCATTCTACTTTCTCTTTCTAAAACTAAGACATCTAAATGTACAATAACTAGAACGAAAACTTATATGGATTATTCGCAAGCTATTAGAGACCTTCAAAAATCAAAACTTACTGACTTATTATTTTGTACCAATCCTAACACAGTAACAGACCGTTTAATAGCTGAACTTAGTGAGTCTATAAAAGCCAACACCACACACACAAATATTCCAAAAAGTCAACGTGTAATAAAGCCTTGGATCACTCCAGGCATTTTACGTTGTATAAGAAATCGTAATAAGTTACAACAAAAGCTACGAAAAGAACCCCATAACGATATATTAAAAATTACGTACATTCGGTACAGAAACTACTGCAATAATCTCGTCAAAAAGCTTAAACGTAAATATGAAAGGGAACTCCTTTCTAAATCTGTTAATAATAATAAACTTCTGTGGAAAAATATAAAATACATTACATACAGTAGCAAAAAGAATGATGATAACAAAGAGCTAATAAACCTAAAACCTAATCCTAAAGATTCAGCAAATTTCATTAACGATTATTTCACAAATGTAGGAAAAATACTTGCATCTAGTATACAACCTAGTGCCTCTCCAAGACATAACCGTTATATTAAAAATAGTACAACACAAGTTAACTCATTCGCTCTCTTAGATACTGACGAAAATGAAGTAGAAAAAACCCTCATGAATCTAAGATCTAGTAGTGCTCCGGGCTGGGACTGTATTCCTATTACCTTCCTGAAACTTGCAAAGAAAGAACTTGTTCCCATCATTACTCACCTTGCAAATCTCTGTTTTCAGCAAGGTTTATTCCCAAAATCACTTAAAAAATCATTAATTACCCCAGTGTACAAGAGTGGCAATCAAGGTGTAATTGGTAACTATAGACCTATTTCAATTCTCCCGGCGATTTCAAAAATAATAGAGAAACTTATAAATACTAGACTCTTAAATTACCTAAACAAATATAAACTTCTATCCTCTACACAATTTGGCTTCAGACAAGGTAAATCCACAGAGGACGCAGTAACTGCACTAAGTCAAATTGTAACTGAACAGGTGGACAAGGGAAACAAATGTTTGTCAGTATTCTTGGACCTCAAAAAAGCCTTCGACACAGTCTCTATCCCTATTCTTGTACATAAACTAGAAAGACTTGGTATAAGAGCCACTGTACTGTCTCTTTTTAAGAGTTACCTCTCGAATCGAACTCAAAGAGTTAAGCTCAATTCATTTACGAGTGACGATGTCACGGTATCGTACGGCGTGCCGCAGGGTAGTGTATTAGGCCCCACACTTTTTCTAGTCTATATTAACGATCTTTGTTCTCTAAAACTCGATAAAGCCCATATTTTTTCGTATGCCGACGATACTGCTGTTATTTTCACAGGAAGAGATTGGAATGATGTTAAGATAAAAGCTGAGTAAGGTATGAGCTTAGTTGCTAACTGGTTAAAGGATAATATTCTTACCTTAAATACAGACAAGACGAACTTTATTTGTTACAGCATCCTTAACCAGTCACAACCTCGTCCAGATTTTGAAATCAAAATACACTCCTGTAATTGCTATCCGGGATTAGCTGACTGTGTTTGTCCTGCTATTAAAAAAACTGACAAAACTAAGTACCTGAGAGTGATGGTGGACCAACGGTTGTCCTGGCATCCACAACTTGAGCAAGTAACAGACAGAGTTAGGAAACTGATCTGGATATTTAAGACCCTAAGATTTGTGGTGCCGGGAGAACAATTGGGTGACTTGTACTCCCAAAGGAATTTACTTATGGAAATCTATATGGCGTTAGCACAGTCTCTACTAACATATTGCATCCCGATATGGGGAGCGACGGGTAAAAGTAAAATGTTGGAGGTGGAACGTGCACAACGTGCTCTTTTAAAAGTAATGAACTTCAAAAAAAGAAGGTTTTCAACTGATAAACTATACTCCATCAGTAAAGTCCTATCAGTGAGAAAACTGTACATTCTACACACTATATTAAAAAAAACATAAAACCTTAACCTATGATGTCAGCATAAAACAAAAAAGAAGAAAAGCAGTTGCTGCATTAAATAAAACCAAAACTGCATTTGCCAGTAAACAATACTCAAGTCGCTCCGGTTTGCTTTATAACAAATTGAACAAAGAACTAGAGATTTATAGCAAAACATATAAGGAATGTAAGAAATTGGTTACAATTTTTTTAACTCCTTTAAATTATGAGGAAACAGAGACATTATTACAATGCAAATGCTAAATGAACATATACACATACATACACCCATACTTAATACATCCTCACACACTACTCATACAACATGTACAAACTCACATACGACACCACATACTACAAATACCCAATATATGTAGTGTAAGTGCTACATATATGAAATACAACCTAATAATTATTGATTTATTAATGTATTAATGCTACGAGACTTGGTACGAGTAGGATACTAAAATCAAATGAAAAGGTAGGATACTAAAATCATGGTATTACTGTCTTTATTATTCCCTATTAGTTACTTTATTTCGTTAATAATACTGTAAATTTTAGCTATGGAAGAGCGAAGTCACCTGTTACAGGCATTATTTAGCTTACTAGGTGACCTCGATGACTTATCATATAATGTAACTTTAATGTTTGACGAAATAAATTATTTATTATTATTTGGGGCATCTATATAGTTTACTCATCTGGTTGGGCTGCATAAATATATAATTATAAATAAAAATGATAAACATACATAAATATCAACAAAATAAAATAAATGCATAAAAAATACATAAATAAATAAAAACCCAACCAGATGGAAGCCCTCGGCAGGGGAGACCAAACGGCCGAGGGTTAGGGGGAAAGGGAAAAAAACCGGCGGACGATGCGGGCGGTATCGAGGAGCACCGCCTTCTGCATTTGAGCTTGGAGCGGTCCGTCACGGAGTCCCAGTCGCCTCAGATGACCCGAGAGGCTGACTGGGATTAACCCATTCGCAGAAACGACTACAGAAAAAAAAACGACTACTACTACTACTAAACTACTACATTATTATTATTATTATTATTATTATTTTTATATCCAAAAATGCCTCTGAAAAGAACGCCCCCAACGACACCTATCTTTAATGTAAACACCTCTCAATCCCTTTGTTAATCAGAACCAAAAATAAATACAACAGATAACACAGAACTTGAAATAACTTACGTTGCCCAGCGTAATAGCAGCGGAGAAGAGAGGAAGTAGATGAAAATTCTGATATGTCGACTTTCAAAAATGAAATACTGAGCATGTTTATGGACTTAAAATTTACAATGAAGGAAATAAAAGCACAGAACATTAGACTGCAAGAATCGGTGGACTTATCATCAAAGAAATATGATGAAATTACAGATAAGATGCAAGAGATTGAAGAAAATATAAAAGAAGATAAGAATTATATTCGCTTATTGGAAGCTAAAATAGTTCAGCTAGAACGCCAAACCCGCTACAGTAGCCTGTAAATTCGAAATATATCCAAAAATAATATTGAAACCAAAAAAGACTTGATAAATCTGATTCTCATCTTAAAACAGGTACAGTTATTAAGACCCCAATTTAACCATCTAATATAAAAGACGTCTTTCGTACAAATTCTAAGACCACGAATAAGCCTTCATCACCATCATCATTACAGCCCTTCACAAGTCCACTGCTGAACATAGGCCTCCCCCAAAGAATGCCACAAAGCACGGTCCTGAGCCACCTGCATCCATCGACTTCGTGCATATCTTAACAGGTCGTCACTCCATCTAGTGGGGGGACGCCCTACACTTCGCCTGCCGGTACGAGGCTACCACTCGAGAACCTTTCTTCCCCATTGGTTGTCGGTTCTTCGAGCTATATGGCCGGCCCATTGCCACTTCAGCTTACTAATCCGTTGGGCTATGTCGGTCACTCTGGTTCTACTGCGTATATCCTCATTTCTGAGTTTATCACGCAGAGAAACTCCGAGCATAGCCCTCTCCATAGCTCGCTGAGCGACCTTGAGCTTCCTGATCCGGCCAGCAGTGAAGGACCACGTCTCAGTTCCGTATGTCATCACTGGCAACACGCACTGGGTGTACAGTCTCGTTTTCAAGTTTTGAGGTATACCTGACGAGAAGATGTGCCGTAATTTCTCGAACGCTGCCCAGCTGAGTTGAATCCGTCGATTGACCTCTCGGTCGAAGTTAGACTTACCTAGTCGGACTATTTGTCCCAGGTAAACATACGCGTCAACAACTTCGAGCTAAGTGTTCCCAACAACTACCGGCATAGGTGTGACATGGACATTAAACATGATCTTTGTTTTATCCATGTTCATCTTAAGACCTATCCGTTGGGAAACACTATTGAGGTCATTGTGCATAGTGCTTAGGTCCTCCAGCGATTCTGCCATTAGGACTATATCGTCGTCAAATCGAAGGTGAGTGATGTACTCGCCATTGATGTTGATACCCTATCCTTTCCAGTCCAGTAGCTTGAAAACATCATCCAATGCAGCGGTACAGAGTTTCGGGGATATGACGTCACCCTGTCTTACACCTCTCTGCAATTGGATAGGTTTCGTACTCTGGTTCTGTACTCGAATAGCCATCGTAGCCCTACTGTACAAGCACTTCAACACTTCGATATAACGACAGATAACTTGGCATCGCTGAAGGGACTGCAGCACCGCCCAAATTTCGACGGAATCAAAGGCTTTCTCATAGTCCACATACGCTAGACATAGTCGCAAATTGAACTCCTCGGACTTCTGTAAAATTTGCCGAAGGGTATGTATGTGGTCTATGGTGCTAAAGCCCTTTCGGAAACCGGCTTGTTCGGGAGGCTGGAAGTCGTCAAGTCTGCGCGCGAGACGATTCGTAATGACTCTCGAAAACAGCACGTAGACGCGGCTAAGAAGGGAAATCGGTCTGTAGTTCTTCAAGAGAGCGTTGTCGCCTTTCATGAAGAACAACACCACCGCACTTCTGCTCCACGCCTCCGGTGTAATGCCACCATGGAGGACGGAATTAAAGAGCTTCTGAAGGACTTCAAGTACCTTTCTTCCACCCGCTTTCAGAAACTCCGCTGTAATTCCATCCTCGCCTGGGGCCTTGCCGTTTTTAAGGTGCTGGAGAGCCATTCTAATCTCGCTCAGACTGACGTCCGGGATATCATCGGAATAATGTCGGATAAGACTCGCTCTTGGATCGTTACTCACACTTGCGTGCGGCTCCAACGATGACGTGTACAGCTGCCCATAGAACCTCTCAATCTCACTCAAAATCTCAGGTGCACCGGAAACGATGCTGCCACATTCGATCTTCAGCTTTGACAGTTGGCTCTTTCTCGCAGACAGATCTCTGGCAAAGACTTTGGATCCTTGGTCCCGCTCGATAGCTTCTTCAATACGAGCTGTATTAAAGTTGCGTAAGTCCCCCCGCATGCATTTGGAAATCTGTCTGTACAGTTGCCTGTATGCTGTCAAATCTGTTGAAGAATGTAGCTTCATCTCCCGTCTAACAGCCATGAGATTGAGAGTGTGATCGGAGAGTTTTTGTGTGGCTGCGGCGGGTCTTGCAGAACTTAGCTCAGACCGCATGGACAGTTTCCACGAGCTTATCATTCATATCGTCCACTTCATTGCAGTCTTCTAGGCACAGAAAATGGTTTTGTAACTCGAGATGAAAGGTTTCGGGACTTTGGATTATAGCACGAGGGGGACGGAGCGTTGACTTCATTAGACGAGACCTCTCCAACTTAACGTTTAGGTTCAGTGTGCCTCTAACCATTCGGTGATCGCTGCCGGTTTTCACCCTCGCGATCACTGAGACATCACTGAACAGTTGTCGTCTGGTCGTCATAATGAAGTCAATCTCATTTTTTGTCGAACCGCCGGGGCTCGACCAGGTCCACTTCCTGTGGGGCCGCTTCTGGAAGAAAGAGTTCATCATAAAGAGTCCCTCTTTCTCCATGAAGTCGACCAGCTGCTGGCCCCTTGGGTTCCGTTGCCCTATTCCAAATTTCCCTACTTTCAGCTCACCATTCTCTCTTGTGCCTAGTTTTGCATTGAAGTATTCCATTAACACCGTATATTGGGTTTTGGAGGAATGCATGGCTCTAGAGATATCCTCATACATTTCCTCCACTTCCTGATCGGGGTGTGCCGAGGTTGGTGAGTAAACCTATATGACCTTCAGCGAATACCGTTTGGTGATTCTGAATATAAGGTACGCAACCCACGTCGACACACTCTCAATCTTTACAACGTTCTTAACGAGAGACTTGTGGACGATAAATCCGACACCTCCTTGGGACAGATGGTCGCCCTCCCGGTAATAGAGCAAGTTGCCGGATTTGAGGACTACCGTGTCCTCTCCCTCTCTTCGGACTTCGGATTATCCTATAATATGCCAGCGTAACTTGTCTATCTCTTCTTTCAGCTCCACAATCTTCTCGTCAGTCCTCAGGGTGCGTGCGTTGTATGTTGCCAGGTCTAGTCGTCGTAGGTGGCAACCGAACCTCCACCGGAGATTCTTAGCACCCCCTGCCCCGCCGTTACCATGGTTGCCACCGTAGCCAGGAATAGCGGGGCCGCCGGGGACTGGGGGCCGTCTCTTCGCAACTTTCATCATGGGGGGTATATTGCCATAGTTACCGGCGAGCGGGTTGGCAACCGCAGTTTTTTATTGTATTTTTGCCGTTACCAGGAAGATGCTGCTGCCCATCCCCTGCCTGTTTCGCTTTGTCGCCTTTTACGACACCCACGGGAAGATATGGGGTAGTGGATATTCTTAACCACGGCTCACTACTGAACTGAGCACTGAACATCTGGGAATTGGAGGGCCCAATACTCCAATTTACATTTCGGAAAATCTCAGCACTAAAACCAGAAGATTATTCTACTTGGCTAGAGAATTTGCTACCCAAGAAAAAATTAAATTCTGCTAGACAACATACGGAAAGGTATTTCTACGCAGAAAAGAGGGTTCGCCAACAATACGTATAAAATCGGAATCGGATTTTTTAAAATTAAAAATGCAAAAATGACTAGATTTTCACCATCGATGTAACTTGAAAATAATTAACTTTCTATTTTATTATTTTTACCGAACTTACTTTTATAATTATATTTATTATATAATTTTCCTGTTAGTCATAAGTAACACATACATCACAATAAAAAACATGTACACACACATAATTCATTCAATAACTATCACAAAAGCAACACTTACACATAACAATTTCACACCTAAAACCAACACAAATATACGTTCTTTTATTCACATATATACGTCCGTTTGAAAAATAATAACTTATTACAACTCAATTAATATAATATGTCAATATATGCCATATATTCAAGGATATCCCAAAGCATCACTGATAATAAGTCATAAAAAAATCTTCCTAGTGAAACTATCATTGATCTAATAAACGAGGTAAGGTGTATGAGCTTGTCAAGTCCTACTGAGCTAGTCAAGTACCTTTGTAGGGATGTAAAAAACTTTGATGATAAAAACTTGTCTTCCTTTTGTGTATTATGTGTTAATATAAGAAGTCTCAATTGTAATTTAGACGCTTTTCTAGTTTTCATGTCACAATTGAATATTAATATAGACATTGTAGTTTTTACTGAATGTATGTTAAAAGATACTTACTTACTTATCTTCACGCACAATCCCTGACGGGGTAGCCTGAGAGAACAGATCGCCAAGTGTCACGATCCTTACAAACCTCTTTCGCTTCTTTCAGATTCATTATCTTCTTCATGCATGCACGTCTAGGTATCCGAGTACTTTTGACCCTACCCTCTTCGAGCAATTTGCTCACATGGTCTTCGAAAGTTAGTCTCGGTCTACCTCGACACCTTTTAATATTAACTTTCGCGCTATATATTTTCTTCACCATTCGGTCTTCACTCATTCGCTCAACGTGCCCAAACCACCGAAGCACGCCCTTATCAATTTTTGTGATAAGGTCATCTTTCAAACCTGCCATATTGCGAATCTCTTCGTTTCGCTTTCGGTCGGCCATGGTAACGCCGCACATTTTACGAAGAGATCGCATCTCCACTGCATTCAACTTACTTTTATGCTTCTTCTGGCATACCCAGGTTTCGCTGCCATATAACAAAGTCGGTACCAACACTGCGTTATGTATTGCAAGGCGTGCACTCTTCGCTACGCCTTGCCTTTTGACTAACGCAGTCAGGGCACCATTGACTTTGTTCCCGGCAGCGACACGCCTGTCCACATCTAAATCACATCTTCCATCCCGGCTAAAAGCACTCCCCAAGTATACAATTTCATTTACCTGTTCTAGACATTCCTGATTTACCCATATTTCACACTTCGTTCTCTCTTCGTCCCTTTCAAATACCAGAAACTTAGTTTTATTAGCATTCAAACGGAGACCTTTAGTTTCACATTCCTCTTTCATACACGTGACTAATGCCTGCAGTTCTGCCTCTGATGGTGCTATAAGCACTGCATCATCAGCATACAACAGACAATTTACTTTAATGTCACCCAATTTCACACCCAAACAGCTATCTTTCAGCTTCTGTAAACAGCTGTCGAGATACAGTATGAACAGCCAGGAAGACATGACACAACCCTGCTTTACGCCCGTTTGGACGTCAAACATGGGTGACAGGTCATGTCCTACCCGCACACAGGCTTTACAGTCACAGTAAAGAGACTGCACAGCCCTTAGCAATCGACCATCCACACCATACCCCGGCAACAGTTCCCACATTTTCTTCCTTACAACCTTATCAAATGCTTTCTCAAGATCCACAAAAGCACAGAAAATCTTCTGGTTAGCAGCCAGAAGCTTCTCCGTGATCATGCGGAGAGAAAACATTTGATCCGTGCATCCTCTTCCAGGTCTAAATCCGCATTGTGCCTCCCATAGAAATCTTTCCGATTTCTCTTGCATCCTACGTGTCAAAACCTTCGAGTAAACTTTACTTGCTAAACTGGTCAAGCTGATCGCCCGATAGCACCCGCAGTCAAAATGTGAACCTTTACCTTTATATAAAGGCACAATGACTGCGGATCGCCAATCATCCGGGACATCCCCCGTCCGCCAGCACAAATTGCACAGCAGATGAAAGCTGTCCCAGACGCGAGGCCCACCATACTTGACCATTTCAGCAGTAACTCTGTCTAGTCCCGCAGCCTTACCACATTTCAAACTTCGAATCGCACGTTCAATCTCTTTCATAATGATGACCTCAGTGTCATCGAGGTCCGGGTCTGGCGTACCAGTCACGGCGTCATCCCCGGATCCCTCACTAAGGTCATCACACGCATACATTTCTCTATAAAATTCGCTCCATCGCTGCATGACGTCCGATTTTTCTGAGAGGACGTCATTAGTTCTCGAAAGCACTTTGTTCATTCTTAAGGCCGTCGCACCACTTCGGGTCCTTCCAACCTCTTTCCAGAAGAGTTTGGAGTTCTCCTTAAAGTTGTGCGACAACCTTTCGTCCGCTTCCATTCTACACCTTTCACGCACTTCCTCAATCAGTGCTTTCGTGTGAACTTTCTGCAGCCTATATCTTTCTTTCATCTTCTCTCTCATATCCTTATCATTACTAGAGGCCAAGTAGTCTAACTATGCATTCTTCTTCTTCTTTACAGCTTCTTTCACTTCATCATTCCACCATGCATCTCTTCTTTTACTACTGCCTCTTTTTATTATTCCACACACTTCTTCCGCTGCACTTACCATTCCATCCCTAAGGTTCTGCCAAGTTCTTTCTACACATTCTTTTCTGCCATCGATGGTGTCAAGCTTTTCGGCTACCCTCGCATGATATTTGTCCCTAGTATCCGCTTCCTGAAGCTTCCAGCTTCGGATGCGACAGACCGACTGTGGTTCTGTTACTGCCGTCCGGTAGCGCCAACCCGCGAACAGACCCCTAAATCTAGTAATCACTAGATAGTGATCCGTTCCCAGGTCAGCACCCCTGAATACTCGCGTATCCATCACCTGTTTTCGCAGTCGGTCATCCACCAGGAACAAATCGATCATACTTCTCTCATTCTTTCGTTCTCTAGTATACATATGGATTTTCTTGTGATTAAACATAGTGTTTGTCACAAAAAGACCCTTTTCCTTGCACACCGCCAGTATAAGCTTGCCAGCATCATTAACCCTTTTATCGCCAAACTTTCCAAGTACCGACTCGTACCCTGGTCGAGCGGTACCAACCCATCCATTCAAATCACCACATACAACAATTCTTTCGTTTCCTCTAGCCAAATCTAGAACTTCTCTTACATTCTCCCAAAACTCCTCCAGCTCAGCCCTGGACGACGAAGCTACCGGCGCATAAACAGCCAAAAGGAATAACTTCGTCAGTCCCAATTTAAAGCGAACCCAGAGGAGTCTTGAGTTCACAACCTTATATTCATTCATAACATCGACCAACCGAGAAGACAGCAGCACCCCCACTCCCTGGCAGGCAATCTCGCTCTCCGGGACTCCTGACCATAGAGCTAACGCCCCGCCAGGGAGCTCTTCAGTACCACTGCCCTTCCGTTTGGTCTCCGACATACACACGACATCTAATTCTCTTTCTTTCATTATTTCGATCAACTCATTCGTCTTATCTCTCATGCCTCCTCTAACATTCCACGTGCCAACTCTGCACTCTGTCCTCCACCTTCCGCCGTGTCGGGCTGTGCGTGACGGGTGGCGGTCCCCATCGCCGCTTTGCACGCTGCATTCCACACCAACGGGGACGAGCTGGTGTGCGTCGCCTTGGGGTGACGCCCTAACCCTCGTTGGCATGGGTGCGCAGCTAGTAGAATTGCAGCCCTGAAAAGGGCTGGCAGGGGTCGCGACGAGCACGCTTCTACAATGACCCACATACATGTTAAAAGATGATTCCATAATACCGGAAATAGACACCTACACATCATACTATACTAAACGTTTATTTAACAAGAATGACGGTGTGGTAGCATACGTTAAAAATAACATAAACGTCACATTTTATGAACCATTAGTCGATGATGGCAATGTGCTAATACTCACTGTCGATACAGGTACCACGGTTATCTGTACATATAGACAACCAAGTTTTGGCAATCCAACGCAGTATATCACATCACTTGATAAAATACTTCATAGCATAAATACAAGTATCGTAGTCTTAACTGGAGATCTAAACTTAGATGTTATGCCTTGTACTATAAAAGGATATTCTGCCGAATACCTCAATATGCTCTCTATACATGGCTTAAAACAATGCGTTTATCTTCCTACAAGGAAGGAAGCATGCTTAGATCATTTTATGGTACGAGTCCAACATGGGATTACGTCTATTGTTTTTGACGAATTTACTGACCATCATCCTATTTTATTACTTATTGACAGAGTAAAAATTAGTAAAAATAAATCAAAATTTTATAAAGTAAAAATTGACTGAAATAGGAAATAACTGTAGGTATGAATGAGCTTAACTGGGAAGAATATTATAGAATTGACAATGTTAAAAGATTTAATACAAGTTAATACAACCAGAATAACTATATCTAAAAGAAATAGGCCATCAAATCCCTGGATAAAACCAGAAGTTGTAAGATCGATAAGAAAAAGGGACATATTACATAAACAACTAAAAAAGGAAAATAATAATGAAGATTTAGCATCACACTATAGGAAATACAGAAACACATTTAACGACATAATAAAAAAAGTTAAAAAGACAGAATTACGAACAAGAACTTATTACCAGTACTGGAAACGTTAGAAATACATGGAAGATAGTTAAAGAAGTTTGTAATCTAAGCCAATCAAAACAACCGACAACAGAATTGTTAAAAATTAAAGATACGCCAAAAGCTTCATTTAATCTAGTAAACACCTACTTCACAACAATTGGTTCACAGCTTGCAAATTTTACTCTGAAAAACATAGGCAAATCAGTCTCAGAACTTGCTGATAATTTCAAACAGACAGGTCCAACTCATTCAATGACTTTTTTCTTAACAGATCCTGAGGAAGTAAAAACTACTATTAACGAACTTAAATCAAATAGTTAGCTTTTATAAATAGTCCCCTGGCTGGGACAAAATTCCTTCAAATTTATTAGGTATAGTCAAATTATTTGCGCACCTATAGCACATCTATGTAATAGTAGTTTTCAGACAGGGCAATTTCCATCACCATTCAAGCAGGCCTTAGTAACACCAATATTCAAATCTGGTGATAAGTCCGTTCCTTCAAATTACAGGCCGATTTCTTTGTTACCTACTTTTTTTAAAATAATTGAGAAGCTTGTGAACAATAGACTTATAAAATATCTAGAGCGTTATGGATATCTAGCTGCGAATCAATTTGGTTTTAGGGCACATCGTTCAACAGAAAACGATATTTTACAACTGATTTCGAAATTAACATCTTATGTAGACAAAGGTGATAAGTGCATCTGTATTTTCTTAGACTTTCAAAAAGCGTTCGATATTGTGTCTATTCCTATACTTCTCGGACGTCTCAAAAATCTGGTTATGAGAGGTATGCCATATGCATGGTTTTGTAACTACCTTAAATTCAGAACCCAAATATTACGTGCTGACGACGAGCTAAGCAATAGAGCCGAATGCACCTAAGGCATTCCGCAGGGTAGCATTCTTGGACCAACACTTTTTTTGACGTACATAAATAATTTATGCAAAATTAATATCAGTATTGCGGACCTTTTTATGTTTGCGGACGATACTGTTATCCTCTTTCATGGTGCAGACTGGGATACTGTGCAGCAATGTGCTGAAAATGGATTACGTTTGGTTACAAAATGGTTGGAAAACAATCTTTTAACCGTCAATTGTTCAAAAGCGAAATATATATGTTTTTACAAAACAATAATCTCAAAACCACCCCACAGCTTCTCTGTCTCCATGCATACGTACCCTTGTAATACGTTACAAAAAAAGGAGAGATGTAAATATACAATATTAGAACGAACATCTAGGATAAAATAACTTAGGGTAATCCTTAACGAAAGATTAAATTGGCAACCTTTATATCAAATATATCTAAAAGAATTCGGAGACTCACTCCTAAGAACTGTAGCGAATAAAAAACTGCTAATTCAGACATATAACGCCCTTTGTCATTGTCTCATAAATTATTGCATCTGCTCATGGGGTGGAGCTCCAAAAACATATATTATTGAGGCCAAGCGAGCTCAATGATCTATACTAAAACTAATATTACATCTTCCTTATACATACCCAACATCTAAAGTTTACGAATTGTGAAATGTCCTCAGTGTACGAAAATCGTATATATACAAATGCATAAAACGATATCATAATTTTTCCCCACTATATGTAGCTAAAAACAAAAGAACACAAAAATGTCCAGTACCATTTGTGAAAAGCGCATTTGCGAAAAGGCAATATGACTACCAAGCACCTCATTTATATAATACAATTAATAATTTTTTTTTTACTTTATTGTCAAACAGAACCAACAGCATTTAGTAACATTATTTTTTTTTTTATATGATAGGGTGACAAACGAGCACACAGTCCACCTGATGGTAAGTGGTTGCTGTGGCCCATAGACATCTGCATTTATCCTCGTTTGCGAATCAAAATGTAGATGCGTTGTCACCCGTGAGGACTAAGATAGAATGCCTCTTTTCCAGTAAAAAGGGTCTCCGGTTCTCTACACTCACCATACTAAACACAGCAGTGTTAAACTGCTATTTGACGCTGGTATTCTGTGAGAGCGTGGTCCTTCCCCGGTTGAGCCGACCCATTCGTGCTACAACTATACTACTAATATAGCTTCAGCGTGGCTCTACGTTAAATTAGTAGTAATATTTACATTTTTTACTGCCAATTACAGGTTCTTACTTCATATAAAAATAATCTTATAACATATCGCTACAACTGTTTGAATATAATATAGAAATAACATTTGGCAATTACCAACATATTTGAAGATATTTATGGGTATTTTAAAGTACGCATTTTACAAAACACAGTCATCATTCATCATCATTACAGCCCTTCACAAGTCCACTGCTGAACATAGGCCTCCCCCAAAGAATGCCACAAAGCACGGTCCTGAGCCACCTGCATCCATCGACTTCCTGCATGTCTTACCAGGTCGTCACTCCATCTCGTGGGGGGACGCCCTACACTTCGCCTACCGGTACGAGGCTGCCACTCGAGAACCTTTCTTCCCCATCGGTTGTCGGTTCTTCGAGCTATATGGCCGGCCCATTGCCACTTCAGCTTAATAATCCGTTGGGCTATGTCGGTTACTCTGGTTCTACTGCGGATATCCTCATTCCTAAGTTTATCACGCAGAGAAACTCCGAGCATAGCCCTCTCCATAGCTCGTTGAGCGACCTTGAGCTTCCTCATCCGGCCAGCAGTGAAGGACCACGTCTCAGTTCCGTATGTCATCACTGGCAACACGCACTGGGTGTACAGTTTCGTTTTAAAGGTTTGAGGTATACCTGACGAGAAGATGTGCCGTAATTTCCCGAACGCTGCCCAACCGAGTTGAATCCGTCGATTGACCTCTCGGTCGAAGTTGGACTTACCTAGTCGGACTATTTGTCCCAGGTAAACATACTCGTCAACAACTTCGAGCTTAGTGTTCCCAACAACTACCGGCATAGGTGTGACATGGACATTAAACATGATCTTAGTTTTGTCCATGTTCATCTTAAGACCTATCCGTTGGGAAACACTATTGAGGTCATTGAGCATAGTGCTTAGGTCCTCCAGCGATTCTTCCATAAGGACTATATCGTCGGCTAATCGAAGGTGAGTGATGTACTCGCCATTGATGTTGATACCGTATCCTTTCCAGTCCAGAAGCTTGAAAACGTCTTCCAATGCAGCGGTGAAGAGTTTCGGGGATATGACGTCACCCTGTCTTACACCTCTCTGCAATTGGATAGGTTTCGTACTCTGGTTCTGTACTCGGATAGCCATCGTAGCCCTACTGTACAAGCACTTCAGCACTTCGATATACCGACAGTCAACTTGGCACCGCTGAAGGGACTGCAGCACCGCCCAAATTTCGACGGAATCAAAGGCTTTCTCATAGTCCACATACACTAGACATAGTAGCAAATTGTACTCTTCGGACTTCTGTACAATTTGCCGAAGGGTATGTCAGATACATACCCTTCGGCAAATTCTATGGTGCTAAAGCCCTTTCGGAAACCGGATTGTTCGGGAGGCTGGAAGTCGTCAAGTCTGCGCGCGAGACGATTCGTAATGACTCTCGAAAACAGCACGTAGACGCGGCTCAGAAGGGAAATCGGTCTGTAGTTCTTCAAGAGAGCGTTGTCACCTTTCTTGAAGAACAAGACCACCGCACTTCTGCTCCACGCCTCCGGTGTAATGCCACCATGGAGGACGGAATTAAAGAGCTTCTGAAGGACTTGAAGTACCGGTTTTCCACCCGCTTTCAGAAGCTCCGCTGTAATTCCATCCTCGCCTGGGGCCTTACCGTTTTTCAGGTGCTGGAGAGCTATTCTAATCTCGCTCAGACTGACGTCCGGGATATCTTCGGAATAGTGTCGGATGAGACTCGCCCTTGGATCGTTACTCACACTTGCGTGTGGCTCCAACGATGACGTGTACAACTGCCCATAGAACCTCTCAATCTCACTCAAAATCTCAGGTGTCCCGGAAACGATGCTGCCACATGCTGTCTTCAGCTTTGACAGTTGGCTCTTTCTGGCAGACAGATCCCTGGCAAAGATTTTGGAGCCTTGGTTCCGCTCGATCGCTTCTTCAATACGAGCTGTATTGAAGTTGCGTAAGTCCCGCCGCATGCATTTGGAGATCTCTCTGTTCAGATGCCTGTATGCTGTCAAGTCTGTTGAAGAATGTAGCTTCATCTCCCGTCTAACAGCCATGAGATTAAGAGTGTGATGAGAGTTTTTGTGTTCTTCTGCGGCGGGTCTTGCAGAACTTAGCTCCGACCGCATGGACAGTTTCCACGAGCTTGTCATTCATATCATCCACTTCATTGCAGTCTTCTAGGCACTGAAAACGGTTTTGTAGCTCGAGGTGAAAGGTTTCGGGACTTTGGAACAGAGCACGAGGGGGACGGAGCGTTGACTTCATTAGACGAGACCTCTCCAACTTAACGTTTAGGTTCAGTGTGCCTCTAACCATTCGGTGATCGCTACCAGTTTTCACCCTCGCGATCACGGAGACATCACTGAACAGTTGTCGTCTGGTCGTCATAATGAAGTCAATCTCATTTTTTGTCGAACCGTCGGGGCTCGACCAGGTCCACTTCCTGTGGGGCCGCTTCTGGAAGAAAGAGTTCATCATAAAGAGTCCCTCTTTCTCCATGAAGTCGGCCAGCTGCTGGCCCCTTGGGTTCCATTGCCCTATTCCAAATTTCCCTACTTTCAGCTCACTTTTCTCTCTCGTGCATTAAATTAAATTAAATTAAATTAAATTTTGCATTAAAGTCTCCCATTAACACTGTATATTGGGTTTTGGAGGAATGCATAGCTCTAGAGATATCCTCATACATTTCCTCCACCTCCTCATCGGGGTGTGCCGAGGTTGGTGCGTAAACCTGTATGACCTTCAGCGAATACCGTTTGGTGATTCTGAGTATAAGGTACGCAACCCTCGTCGACACACTCCCGATCTTTACAACGTTGTTAACGAGAGACTTGTGGACGATAAATCCGACACCTCCTTGGGACAGATGGTCGCCCTCCCGGTGATAGAGCAAGTTGCCGGATTCGAGGATTACCGTGTCCTCCCCCTCTCTTCGGACTTCGGATAATCCTATAATATGCCAGCGCAACTTGTCTATCTCTTCTTCCAGCTCCACGATCTTCTCGTCAGTCCTCAGGGTGCGTGCGTTGTACGTTGCCAGGTCGAGTCGTCTAAGGTGGCAACCGAACCTCCACCGGAGATTCTTAGCACCCCCTGCCCCGCCGTTACCATGGTCGCCACCGTAGCCAGGAATAGCGGGGCCGCCGGGGACTGGGGGCCGTTTCTTTGTTACTGTCATTCATAGGGGGGTATACACGCTTGGCGAGCGGGTTGGCAACCGCAGTTTTTTTTTATTGTTAGTTTGTTGTTATCAAGAAGATGCTGCTGCCCATCTCCTGCCTGTTTCCCTTTGTCGCCTTTTACGACACCCACGGGAGGATATGGGGTAGTGGATATTCTTGACCGCCACTACACGGTTGACAAATGTCCTCAGTGTACGAAAATCGTATATATACAAATGCATAAAACGATATCATAATTTTTCCCCACTATATGTAGCTAAAAACAAAAGAACACAAAAATGTCCAGTACCATTTGTGAAAAGCGCATTTGCGAAAAGGCAATATGACTACCAAGCACCTCATTTATATAATACAATTAATAAATTTTTTTTTTTTAACTTTATTGTCAAACAGAACCAACAGCATTTAGTAACATTATAAAATTAGTAGTAATATTTACATTTTTTACTGCCAATCACAGGTTCTTACTTCATATAAAAATAATCTTATAACATATCGCTACAACTGTGTGAATATAATATAGAAATAACATTATTTGGCAATTACCAACATATTTGAAGATATTTATGGGTATTTTATTGTATTTTAAAGTACGCATTTTACAAAACACAGTGCATGTGTGTATATCTAGTAGTGTTTTAATTTAGTAAGTATAAGGTTAAGGGTGTGTGTGTGTGTGTGTGTGTGTGTGTGTGTGTGTGTGTGTGTGTGTGTGTGTGTGTGTGTGTGTGTGTGTTGTGTGTGTGTGTGTGTGTGTGTGTGTGTGCGTGCGCGTGTGCGTGCGCGTGCGAGTGCGCGTGCGAGTGCGTGTGCGTGTGCGTGTGCGTGTGCGTGTGCGTGCGCGTGCGCGTGCGCGTGCGTTTGCGTGTGCGTGTGCGTGTGTGTGTGCGTATGTGGTATTTTTAAATGTAAGTAGTGAAATGCAAGTAGTGTAGGGAAGGATATGAAGAGGTGTGGCATGTTTGTTATTTGTGTGTGATGTTTTATTATTATTATTTATTACTACTTATTTCTCAGAATTGAGATTATTTCTTTTTTTATGGAAGCTTTACGAAAAATTTTTGTTATAGCAGCTAAGAGTACGACTAATCACAGATGTGTGTCTGGTACGTTTCGAAGGAGTGTTGAATTGTAGGAATTGAAATGTCAATTCAGGACTATTAATTTTATTACTACAGACGTAGTGCAGAAACAAAATTTGTAGAAGTGTACGTCGGGCCTTTAACGGTAATAAGTTACGATGTTCGCAAGATTCCTTGTAACGGATTTTTTTATGTTGTGTGCGATAATTTAATGCCTTAATAAATTTACACTGTATTTGCTCTATATTATCTATGTAAGACATAATTTGGATTATAGACATTACAGCAATACTCCAAAACACTTCGTACATAATAATAATACAGAACTTTAATACATTCAGAATCTGAGAATAGACGGCACACTCTTAAAACAAATTCTAAGTTTTTGTACGCTTTTGCAGCCATTGTCGTGACATGATCAGACATGAGCATTATGGAATCAAAAACAACACCAAGATCTTTGGTTTGTTAGATGCGTTCCAAAGGTATGTTATCTAATTTATATTGGTATTTAATTTGAAGCCTTTTACGGGTGAAGCTAATTTGATAACATTTTGAAATATTAACACTAATACGGTTATCATGATAGTAACAAAAAAGCTGGTTCAAGTCTTTTTGAAGTTGGTGTGCATCTCCCTCAGACTTAATATATGCGTAAATTTTAGTGTCATCTGCATACATGAGGAACTTGGAAAATTTAAAGCAATCTCCTATAGATAGGACTATCCACCTTAGCAGATTTCCATGAATTCCCAGCTCCTGGAGTTTACGCAAAAGTATAATGTGATCCAAGCAATCAAAAGCCTTCTCGAAATCTGTATAAATGGCATCGATCTGAAAACCATCATCCATACCTCGGAGAACATCACTGTAAAAAATTGATAAATTAGTACTGGTTGAGCGACCACGAACGAATCCATGCTGTTGCGGAGGAATGTGACGAACAATCAGGGTATACAAATGCACATGCGCAACTCTTTCCATCAGTTTACTCAACATATTAAGAATAGATATAGGTCTGTAATTTTCGATGGCAGTTTTGATTCCTTTTTTATGGACCGGAACGATATTGGCAGTTTTCCAAATCTTGGGAAAATAACCCTCAGCATAACATCGATTAAAAATTAATGTCATAGGAGCCGCTAGCGATTCTGCACACTTCACAAAGAAATATGGAGGGATTTACAACAATCGACATTATCAAGAAGCTTTTTTATGTCTGTGACAGAAAGATATATATCACTAATAACATCATTGCTAAGGAAATTGTTATGTGTAAATTTTCCATAATGTAATGCCGGTTGACTAAAATTACGACTAAAAACTTCATTGAAAGCATTGCAAATATCATTTTGATTTGACAATTGATTTTATATAAGTCCATAACAAGTTTGGTGTAGTTTTAATTTTTTCTTGTGAAAAGTTTATATAAGTCGAATAACATTCACTTTCAAGTTTTTTTAATCGCGACCGCAGTGTAGAAAAAGATTTGTAATCATTTGGGTTTCCATATTTTTTCCAGTAAGTGTGATGCTTAGCTTTTTCTTTAATCAATTTTATTAAGGCATTACTATACCAAACAGGATAGTTGTAAGTATACGACACAATTTTTTGTGGCACAAAATTAGAGATGGCGGTATTTAAAGTTAGGTAAAAAGTGTCAATTATGTATTCTAAATCATGAGATTTTAGAAAAGACCAATCATAATTAGAGAAGAAAGTATTTAATTTATTATAATCAGCTTTCCTAAATAAGTTTCTTTTTCTAGTTTTTGCTTTAATCGTTGGTACTGTTATATCCTTCACATGAATATCGACTGACGGATGAAATACATCTTCATTTACTATTGGTACTTTAGATTTTACGATATTTAGTGATTTACTAGAGAAAATAAAATTCAGTATATTACCATGTGAATTAGATAAATAATTGTATTGAGATAAACCAAAATACGAAGTAGAATTAATTAGATCGATAGCAGAATTCTGCATATCGACATTTCCCTTTTTTATTATTATAGGTTTCTTTAATTTCCAATCTATACAAGGCAAGTTAAAATCACCAATTACTATAAAATGATCATCTGGTTTTGAAATAATCGCAGCAGTAAGTAATTGCATAAAATTTTGCATATTAAATGCAAGCGAACGGTTTGGCGGTATATAAGCACATATAATATTTAAATCATGCAGTAAGTCAAGCGCACGCGCCGTTATTGTTATATATATGCACTCAAGATCGTCGCGTTCAAGGTCAGAGCGCCTGCACGCCCTAAGCCGGGAAGCGCACGCGATCATCACTCCACCACCGAGAGCACCGCGGTCGCGACGGAACAGGTCGTATTTGTCAGAATCGGAACAGGTCGTATCAAGTATACTGTCGCATAACCATGTCTCTGTAATTAAAGCGATGTCAATATCAGATAGAAATAGATTGTAAAAAAACTGATCAGTCTTAGTCCGTAAGCCTCTTATATTCTGATAAAAAAGTCTTAATCCACTATTGCACTTTTCTATTATAAATTTTAAGTACACCGTTAGTTATAGATTGATACGCATAAAGGATTGTAGTAACTGCTATCATTTGTACCACACAAAAAATACAATAAATAAATAAGTAGTGAATGCTAAATATCTTTTTCCACGACAATAAGACATAATACAAAGTTTTACAAAAAAATAAAAAAGAAGTGCAGTATTTAATCCCTATTGATATATTATCATAATATTTTATATAATGTAGTATTTTTTCATAGTATTTAGTAGTATGAGTAATAATAAATTGAAGTAGTGAATAATATGTGGTGTGATAATTTTGCAACTTGTTTTGTGTTAAACTGTAAAGAGGTATAATATAATCAATGTG
The DNA here is from genome assembly GCA_963668995.1 of Parnassius mnemosyne. Taxonomy (NCBI): domain Eukaryota; kingdom Metazoa; phylum Arthropoda; class Insecta; order Lepidoptera; family Papilionidae; genus Parnassius; species Parnassius mnemosyne. The sequence goes on from CAVLGL010000086.1 coordinate 32,406,652, forward strand.
AGTGAATAATTTGTATTGTGTAAGAATGCTTAATATAACTAAGAATAACATCGCTATACAATCAGTAAAAGTTAAATTATCTTTGTCAAATCGGCCGTCGTTATAATAGGTATAGGGGGAGAAGTTTCGTTGCGACGCACATAAATACGGCAGTTTTTTATCCAGAGAAATTTAAAATTAAATTCCTTAGCCTTGAATTTACACGGTTTAAATAAATCACGGTTATATTGTGTAAGATGCTCATTAATATAAATATTATTATTTAGCATTATCGTTCCTTGTCTTGTTCTCCATTCCGATGTCGGTTACTTTGATGCCGCGATGTTTACGCGATGCGACTACAATCGAGTCTTTTGTGATGCAGTGACGAAACCGAGCAATGTTGGAACGGTGATTGATGGAACTGCTCGGCTTATGCGGCTGCACACGATGTGCAAACTCCACCTCAGTTTTGTCAATGGTGACACCTAATTTCTCGGCCAGCTTAACAATAATTCCAACAGTATCTTCATCCTTGTACTCGGGAACACCTGTAATTTCTATATTCTGAAGGCGACTCCACTGCTGTTGCCTTACAAACTCCTCTTTCAAATGTTTAATACGTCTAGTATTGGCATATGCGTCACTTTGGAGATGCGTTTTTTCTTCCTTTAGGCACTTAAATTCAGCTCTGGTGGATGCTAGATTTTTCATGAGGTATTGGGTACTTATATAATAAAGAGTAGTTTCCATAGTTGATATTTGAGATTTTAGCGAGCTAACTCGCTTTTAACTGCCTCTCTCATAAGAAATTGGAGTTTATTAAGTTAAATAATTTAAAAAGTTACGAAGTAAAACAAGTTATTTTAAATTGGCTAAAAGAATACGACTATGAAAATTGGGAAAATCTACTTTAAGTTAGGTAGACATATTTTATTGAAAACAGATGCACGCACACACACACACATACACACACAGACACACACACACACATTTTTTTATTTTAGAGTCTATTGTACACGAAAAATCAGATCACTTAATGGGTGGGAAACTGCCTCCTAACATACAGGGTAACCTAGTTTAGGAGTCAGAGAACCACTGAATTGTATATAATATCTGTGTTCAATAAATAATAATTATTATTATTGGGGTTATCTATAAAGTTTTCTCATCTGGTTGGGCTGTTTAAATATATAATTGTAAACGAAATATATAAACATACATAAATATCAATGAAATAAAATAAATACCTAAAAAATACATAAATATATTTAAAAAAACCAACCAGATGAAAACCCTCGGCAGGGGAGACCAAACGGCCGAGAGTTAGGGGGAAAGGGAAAGAAACCGGTGGACGATGCGGGTGGTATCGAGGAGCACCGCCTTCTGCATTTGAGCTTGGAGCGGTCCGTCACGGAGTCCCAGTATAGAATAGAATAGAATAATTTGGAATAGAATAATTTTTATTTAATATAGATCACATGTGTAATTCTTATTGAAAGTCATTTTTTACTTTACCATTGGTTCGAAAAAAAACCTCTGTCCTAGGAAGAACCAGCAACAAACCCAGCGGGACCTTTTTTTTAAAGCAAAATTTACAATTATGGTTGTACAAACTATATAAGTACAAATTTTATTTTAGAAACAGCTTGGAAGCGATCACCTCATTCCCAGGGGTTATTATCAACCATGTATTCATTTATACTATAATAACGGCAGAATAATTTCGGCCGGCAGACCACCCCACATGTCGGTCACCTCGTGAGCCAGGTCCAGATATTTTGTCAGCTTATCTGTTTCGGCTTTCACTAGGTTCTCGTCATAAGGAATGGTAATGTCGACCAAAAATATCCTTGACTGTGCCCAGTCCATCAGCACAATATCAGGCTTATTCGCAAGAATAGTCCTGTCCGTGATGATGGCCTGGTCCCAGTAGAGCCTGGCACGGTCATTTTCGAGCACGGCTTCTGGCAAGTAATTATAATATGGCAGTTTCCGATCCACGAGACCATATTTCAGAGCGAGCTCCTGGTGTAGAATCCTGGCTATTAAGTTGTGTCTGTGCAAATACTCTGAGTTAGAAAGCGCCGAACAACCGGAGATGACATGCCTAAGTGACTCACCGGGATGGCGACAAGCTCGACAGACGTCGACGGTGCCATCCTTTAGGATGTATCTCCGATAATTGTTCGTCTTAATAACTTGATCATGTATCGCACAGACAAAACCCTCGGTTTCCCCAAAGAGGTCACCGAAAAGTAACCAGTGTAGGGACGCGACTGTGTCTACGCAAGGCTCATGTAGAGCCTTGTAGAACATCCCGTGGAGCTCCTTCTCCTTCCATACGGTCTCCCGGTCGGAAATGCTCTGTACTGCCGGGTCTTGCCATTGCTCGTTGGCTAAGGATAGAGGGGTAAGTCCTTTATCACAAGAAATAACGTCCCTATAGAATGGATCATCCCCTCTCGTCAGAAAGTAATTACGGAGGCTGCACACTTCGCGATTATGCATGGTAAGCGCGGTTAAAAAGTCGCGCCCACCATGCTTACGCGGCAAGTACAGCCTCATTACTGACAAACTCGGATGATTCATCCTGTGGGACGTCATTATAGTGCGGACTTTTCTATCCAGAGCGTTCAGTTCGGTTTGAGTCCACCTGAGCATGCCAAAGGTATACATGAAAACAGGCATGATCCAACCGTTATATGCATGTGTCTTATTAACGCCCCACAAAAGACTGTTAAGCACTTTTGTCAAGCGTGCAAAAAACACACCGCAAACTGACTATTTCATGTCCGCCTCATCGATACCTATGTCCTGTTACATACCCAGGTATCGGTATGTTTCAGCCTCGGATAGGGTCTTTATGTTGATGGGCATAGATATGTCCATGCCTTCAGAGTTAGCAACCCTACCCCTTTCGACATGGAGGAATGCACACTTATCTGTTTCCAGCTCCATTCTAATAGAATTGCTAAAACCACAAGTTATGTTTAGCAATTCCATCAGATGAGAGCGACTGGAGTCGAATAACTTGAGATCATCCATATAGAAAAGGTGCGTCACTTTTGTACCTCCTCTCCGAAGCTGAAATCCCCTCCCGGAACCCTCCAGTAAGGTACTAAGAGGGTTCAGAGAGAGGCAGAACCAGATTGAACTCAAACAATCGCCCTGGAAGATACCCCTTCTTATCCTTATGTGGTTCTCCGCAGCCATCATCCGCTCGCCTAGATGACAAAGGATCGTACTCCACTGCCCCATACACTGCCCGAGGAAGTCCCGAACTGTACAGTCAACCTTGTACAGCTCGAGGACCCTCCAAAGCCATGTATGAGACAACGAGTCGAATGCCTTTTTGTAGTCTATCCAGGCGGCGGAGAAGTTCCGACAGTTGCGTTTAACCACCTTGCCAATGACCGCGTCAATGAGGAGTGGTTCCTTGGTTCCACGACCACCGCCTCTACATCCATTCTGAGCGCGCGACATCACCTGATTTGAGTTCAAGTGACGACTGATTCTCGCGCTCAAAATGGATGTTAGTGTCTTATATATCGTGGGTAGACACGTGATGGGGCGGTATTTGCTCGGGTCTGTGGTATCCTGATCTTTAGGAACCAACTGAGTGATCCCAGTAGTGAAGAGGCTCGGGAGCAACTTCTGGTTGAGAGCCTCTTAAAACTGTCGGGCGAGCACAGCGTGACACACGTCGAACCCCTTCAGCCAGTAGTGATGCAGCCCGTCGAGCCCCGGACATTTCCAGTTCGGGGCCCTACGGACCGCCTCAGCTACGTCATCCGGCGTAATGACGACAGGGTCCATGGGCGTAACATTCGCACACTGACTCGCCATAACTTCCGTCCAAGGGACCTTGCTGTGTTTTACGGGCTCTGACTACAGGCCGCGGCAGAATGCGATGGTGTCGGCCTGATTCGGTGCTGGGCCCGTTCCACGTAACATTTGTCGCTCCAATGATTCATAGAGCCTCTTCTGATCACTCTGAAAGAGACGATTATGGTTTAACCGTGTCGACCTCTCGGTATATCGCCGAATCCGCTTCCCCCAAGCAGCGATTTTCTGCTTCAGGTCGTCTATGCGCTCCGTCAGTTTTTGCGTTATATCCGGCTGGGACAAACTGATGTTTGTCCCAGCAAACGCCATCCTGACGGTGCGCACAATTCTCGGCCTATTATTGCCTGACCTGAAGCTTGTCAGCCTGCCGATGAGGGCCCTTGCCTTTGCGATACGGTCCTCAATCCTTCTTCTCCAGGCTCGGATAGTGCTACTTTGTCTAGTAGCGCGTCCAGCCGTGGGAAGTTTGGCGCCAATAATACGGCAAACTTCCAGTGCGGCGCCAAAAAGAATTGAGTCCGTCTCACAAAGGTCCCGGCTGGCTTCTAAATGGGTCACCAGCATTGGTTTGAGAGCCCTCACGACAGCCCGATTCCGCTTGCATAGGGGTGTACGGGGAAGTAGCGGTCGATTCTCGAGAAGCGTACTGCGCGTTTCCCTAATCGCCTCTTCCACTATACTCTTCATTTGCTCTTGTTCCGGGGCGACTATTCCATTGTCGTCTGAGTCAACCACAAGGAGATCTACGGCGGCATCTACATGTGCGGTTTGCTCTGCAACTCGTAGAGCCGCATCTCCTGTCGTAGTATTTTCATCCGATAAAGGAATAGCCTCACGTCGTAGCCGTTCGAGTTCAGCGTCATCAAATATTTTTGAGCGCATGATGTACTGAACTCGGTCGGCTAAGTTTTGCTCGGTAACGGTAATAGACGGCTCCAGCTCAGCAAATAGTCGATGCATCCTAGCCCGATACCCAAAACCTCCAATTTCTCCCTTTTTCGCCCCAAAATACGCCCGCAATGCATTTTTGTTCATTTTCATTGACCAACACATGCGGCGTACTCCACCAGTGGCAGGTGCTGATTGCTAGGCCAACGAAGACCCTGCCAACACCAAGCCAGCTGGTGGGGATGATGGATGTGAGGGAATGCTGGGTGGTCGTGCAGCACCTCGCGCTCGACTGGCGGTTCGCATGCTGCCGCGTCCAGCGCCAGCTCCAGACGCGCCCTGGCGACCTCCAGGCAGCGGCCCTTTGCGCGTATTCCTTAATTCCATCATCCATGAAGTGGGTGTCAGTTAACGGGAGACACTCAGATCCGGCACCGTTTCATGGTGAGACCATGTGCACAAGCGGGCCTTTGCACCTTCAATTTTGCCGAGGCAGGGCGCTAACACCTCTTGGCAAGGTGCTGACTGACTGCGCTGACGTAGCAGTTTTGTCACATAACCGTTACGTCAGCGGGCGATGTGGTCGTCACTTCCCTACGCCTTCTTATTATTATTATGGGGTATTTGTATAGTTTTCTCATCTGGTTGGGCTGTATAAATATATAATTGAAAATGAAAATGATAAACTGACATAAATATCAATAAAATAAAATAAATACATAAAAATTACATAAAAATTACATAAATATATAAAAAGCCAACCAGATGGAAGCCCTCGGCAGGGGAGACCAAACGGTCGAGGATTAGGGGGAAAGGGAAAGAAACCGGCGGACAATGCGGGCGGTATCGAGGATATTATTATTATTATTATTATTTCCGTTACAGTGATTGCGTCCATTAAAGATTTAATTGTACCTCATCTTGCTATTATTTTTAATACTGCTGTGTTTCCTGATTTAATGAAGTATAGTAAAGTAATACCTTTATTTAAATCTAGTAGTACATTGGACCCCGCTAATCATAGACCTATTTCTGTACTACCAACTCTCAGTTAAATTTTTGAAAAAATAATTTTGGATCAACTATTATTTTTTTTAATACAAATAAATTACTTCATAAAAACCAATTTGGTTCACAAGGGGTCGCTCGACGTCTGGCGCCGGTGTTGAGCTTATGAAATATATTTTAGCGCCTGGGAGAATTCACAAGATGCCTTAGGTATTTCCTGTGACCTTTCCAAGGCTTTCGATTGTGTTCATCATGAGACATTAATCAGGAAACTACAACATTACGGTACAAACAATTTGGCGCATAGACTTATTACTTCATATTTAAGTAACAGAATTCAAAAAGTTGTGATCAATGGTAAAGGTTCCTCCAGATTGGTAGTATTAACGGGCGTTCCTCAGGGCTCTATTCTTGGCCCAATCCTGTTCTTAATCTATATTTATGTCTTACCTTATCTTGTAAGGGACAATCATGATATAGTATTATTTGCTGACGATATCTCTTTAATTTTCAAACTCAAACGGCAGTCAATTAATTATGACTATCTATCGAAATTAGTACATTAGTTTAACAATAACATTTTGCTCTTAAACGGCAATAAGACAGCTAGATTAGTGTATTTTTAGTAACTTTCATAGCGTAATGTCTTATGGAATTTTGCTATGGGGTAATGCGACTGATTTCGAAGCTATATTTGTTTTGTAAAAGAGGGCCGTACAGGCGATTTATAACCTAAATTGTAAAGAGTCCCTCAGAGAAAATTTTAAGGAAATAAACATATTAACTTTGGCATCGCAATGTATTTATGAAAATGTAATGTATGTACATAACAACATAAATAGCTTTAATAGAAATAAGGATGTTCATACCTTAAACACTAGGAACAAACATAACCTGACTCCACAGAATTAGTCATTCATTTATGGGTCAACGTATATGCTTTTACAACAAAATCCCAGAACATGTTCAAAGTTTGTTAATAAACAAGTTTCAAAGTTTTATTAAAGAAAATCTGTACAAAAAGGGTTATTATAATATCAAAGAATACATGAATGAAAATAATCCCTGGAAATAAGGTGATCGCCACCATGCTGGTTCTATGAAAATTCATTTAAAATTATATAAACAAAATTATTTTTAAGTGAAATTATGTTTAAAAAAATTCCCGTTGGGTTTCTTGCTGGTCCTTCCCAGGACAGAGGTATTTTCCGAACCAGTGGTAAATAAAAAATGACTTTCAATAAGTAATATGTAATAAATTTAAATTTAAAATTTATTAAAATTTTAATAATAGTATGTAATATTCTACACCAGGAGCTCGCTGTGAAATATGGTTTCGTGGATCGGAAACTGCCCTATTATAATTACTTGCCGGAAGCCGTGCTCGAAATTGACCGCGCTAGGCTCTACTGGGACCGGCCATCATCACAGACAGGACTATTCTTGCGAATAAGCTTGATATTGTGTTGATGGACCGGGCACAGTCAAGGATATTTTTGGTCGACATTATCATTCCTTATGACAAGAACCTCGTGAAAGCCGAAACAGATAAGTTGACAAAATATCTGAACCTAGCTCACGAGGTACATGTGGGATGGTCTGCCGGCCGATTCATGTAAGTTTATCATTTTCATTTTCAATTATATATTTATACAGCCCAACCAGATGTGAAAACTATACAAATACCGCATAATATGTAATAATATCATTAATTAACCAATAATTATAATTAAAATTTAAGGTATAATGTAAATATTTAATTTTAATTTTGTAATGGATCACAGTGTTGTCTGTATCTTATAAGTTATTATTATTATTATCAATATTTAATAAAAATCATTCAATTCTATTCTCATCTATTCTATTCTATTCTATTAGTGTGATAACTGAAGCTGAAAGTTGTTCTGATGGTAAATAGCTCCTGCAGTCCATAGAATCCTTCACCCAACTTCAAAAAAAGAAGACTGCAGATGTTTGATGTTATCTGAGGTCATAGGTGGAATACATTTCAGACCGGAACACAGTGCTGCACGCACTGCTGCTTGGCAGCAGAAATAGTAAAGAGCATAGTACCTACCCATATGGACTCCTCGCAGAAAACAAACTTCTACCGCTTAAAAAACTTATTAACTCGGAATTTGCTATTTATTGTCCATAACCTTAGTTTGATATTAAGACTTAACAAATCGGTGAGCGTTTAACCTGGCGTACAAATGTGCTTTTTGCTGTCTGTCTGGTTATATTTTCAAGAACAACGACAATTTTCTATGCTACGTACCACCAAAATCTGGATTAAGTACCCTTCGAAGCACTTGCAACTCTTCTTTAACCACCTTAGAATTGACAGACGTGCCTCTGAAGTATGCGATTGCTTGTGCAGCCTCCTGTAAATATAAGAAATGATATAAATTTGCATATAAGTTTTTTCGTACGGCATTTGTATGGCGACTTGAGTGATCGCCTGAGACGTAAGTTAGGAGAACCACGTGTCCGTGTGGCACTTTGACCCACTAATGAATCTAATAGCATAGCCAACCCGGGTCACAATGTAGAACTACATTACTTATAAGGTGATATTGTTTGTAGTCTAGCAATGGCTTACTGTGTAAAAAGACTCAAACTTTACATAACTAAAACTTTATATGATAGCCAAAAGCTGCTCAACTAAGGTATAGCTATATCATCCCGTAGGTAACCAAAAACAGGTTAAAGAACAGACCCAAAAATATTTTGATGTTAGATATACGACAATATAACTTTCTTGTATTTGTATTAGATATAAAATCTTTAATATCGTCACTACATAGTTAATTCACTATCTTATATCATCCCGTAGGTATAGTAAGAAACAACAGAGAGAAACTAAAGAAGAAGATGGGCAACAGCATCTTTCATCTTAACAGCTGAATAAAAATAATAAAATGCAAATGCCAATTCGCATGCAAAGCGTAACAACTATGGTAAATATTCCCACTATAAGGAAATCTATAGGAGAGGTCTATGTTCAGCAGAAAACTTTTGATAGTAAAAAAATATCTACACTGGTGCCGGCACCAGTGCCAGTGTTGAAATATAGGCCTGTGGTTTAGTGTTTCAATGCTGGCTATATGAGGAAGCTATGGCACAGTAAGCTATGGACAGTAGCCCAAAGGATACATAGCTCGACGAACCGAGAACCGATGTGCTCCCCCATTTCTTCAAAGGTTCCTGAGTGGTAGACTCGTACCGGTAAACAAAGTTAAGGGTAGCCCCTTTCAGCGTTGCCAATTCTACGGATTTTTCCGTAGATCTACAGAATGTTTCCATCGTCTACGGAACTACGGAATTTGAGTTGAAATCTACGGAATTTGAATTCCAAGTATAATTAATATTTATTTTACTTTTTACTAAAATTAAAAGATATTTTTTCTACTTCATAGCACTTTTAAAATAATTCGATTTATTCTAATCCAGGCTGTCTCAATTGTTTTTACAATTATTAAAAAAATTGCCGAATAAGTCTTCGCTTTTCCTCCATCCTCTTTTTTTCGATTTTCTCAAAAATTTTTAGTTGTATAGTTTTTCACTTTTCCATAAATTAATCAAGTCTGAAACACTGTAATTTATCAAACAAACTAACAGAAACAAGAAAAAAATATGTATGTTAATTTTAATGAAGATGGTCTGTTGTTTTTCATTCGTCCAAATATTGCTATAAAATTTTCCATCATCAAGTTTGTAACAAAATTTTTGAAGATATACTTCTTTTGAGGCGTTTGGGAAAAATGTTTACGATGGGTGCGCACACCGACACGCAAAAACGACTCCATGTATTTGTTACGATGCACGCGCACACTGACAAACTACAAGCGACAACTTCAATAGTTGATTGTCTCTCAAATGTTTGGTTTTGTTAAGCCAAAAAAGTATAACTTCCTACGTGCGCACATAAGTAAACATACATTTTCTTTTAGTGTAAATATCCACAAATATTTAAGTGTTAGTTGTTTTATTTGTTTTTTTACTCAAAAAAAATTTAATCAATTTTTATGGTACTTTTTCTTATATGTGTAGCTTGATTCAATGTTATACTACAATTAATCTTACAACACGAATTTTACAAGACAGAAAGTATTTCCCAAAAATTGATCTATTCTGTGACAATAAAAAATCGATCCTCTTAAAAAGTCTGTAGATCTGCGGATACTTGTAAATAGCCTCTACGGAATTCTACGAATTTTTTAAACCAATCTATGGATTTGTAATTTCGAGTTAATAACAATGTCCCTACTAGATGTAGTGACGACCTAATAAGAAATGCAAGAAGTGTATATATGTAGCTGGCTCAAAACCGTGCTTGACGACATGCCTTGGGGGAGTCCTATGCTCAGCAGGGGGTTTGTGATAGACTGTTATGATGATGATGATGGCGATGGGAAAAAGCGTTAAAAGTCCAAGGTACCTGGTAGTGCGATTGCTTATCCTGCCAAGTGTGGCGATTGTGGCAAATCTTACTTTATGGAAAATGTGGTCGACTGTTTACATCCTCATGCGCAGACGATGATAAAAAACGATCTCACAGTCCACATCACGGTAATGGTTTCCGTGGCCCATAGACACTTAAATCTATCCTTAATTAGAAAAGGATGTTTGTTTGTTTTTGTTAGTTGTTGTGATGTTTGTTTTTTCACAAATTTTGAATCCGATTATCAGCACATTGCCGTCAAATACTTTTTCTACGGGTTCTTTCATATGGCAACTATACTCTCTTTTTTGGAACAGTACACATCAAATTTTTGAAAAGAACTTCATGTTATGTTTTATATATGACTTTTTTTGCATGTTATATCTCGACTTCAGGTGTTCGAGAGAAATCGATAACGGACAAAATAATTTGAAGTCTGAAAATTCTCTTTATCAGCTCGTTAAAACCCACTGCAGAACAAGAGACTTTCCCGTTAGGAAAGATTTGTTTTATTCGCTATGCTTGACAGTGTGAAAGTACTCAGTATCAGATGTCTAGCTACTTACTATCAACTGGACTGTAAATTATTTTATGATTAAACTTTTAAAAGCTTCCAAACGATTATAGTTAATCCTACTATATAATATCACATATCATTAGAGCTATTACAGGATGATAGAGAGAAAGAAAAAGAACGCAAAATAGTCGAATTTGTTTTCATTGAACTTACGTTTTCGTGGCCTTTCCTCATCAGATGCATGGGTGACTCCTTCAAAAAAGATATAAGAACTACTCCAAGCACTGTCATGGATAAGCAGACGTAGTTCATCATGTAATAGTTCAAATAGCCTCCCATGAGGTATGAAACGAGCATCCCTATCCATAAGAAGACCATCGCGCCTGACGTCATCGTCCCTCGTATGGAGTCTTGGCAGATCTCGCTGACGTACATTGGTACAACCATTAATGTACCACTGTAGAGTCCAGACAGAGAAATTGCTACGAGGATGACTTCAACCTTGTAGCACATAGTTATAATGACCCAATTAATCTGTGGATGCAAATACGACCTGAATTACATATATAATAATATTTTAGTAGGTTGTAAATTTTATAAACGTAACGATATGCTGAACCCTTATAATTATAATTCAATCTTGTACTCATTAGTGTTCGTCAGAAAGCATAATAGTATATAATTTTTACTAACATCAATTTAAGTTAATACAATTTTAAAATTTCCAAAACAATTCATACGAATAGTAAGAGAATATATTTTATTTAATAGTGATTATTATATAACACATTTGGAAACATTTTTTTTTATTTACGAATTGTTAGGATAATATCTTAGTCCTTTAAAAAACAGCAAATAAATCAGCAGGATTATACGTTTTTAACATAATATTTAACTTTAAAATAATTTTGTACATTGTTCTATATGGATTTTAACAGAACCAGCATGAATGCGATCGTTCAAGCTTCGCTTCAATAGTTATTCCAAGAAAAACAGTGGTATCCACGAGACTCAACTCTTCCACATTTAGGAGCCTATTTGTTTATTCGAATGTTTAACATTAGGTTTTGTAAATTTAATATATTTTGTCTTATTGCCGTTTAAAAAGAAATAATTGGCGTCAAACCAATGTACTAATTTCAATAGATCATTATTATTTACATCGTCATGATTAATTGCTTGCCGTTTGATTTTAAAAATTAAAGAGGTCAGCAAAGATAAGATCATCAGCAAATGATATTATATCTTGATTGACCTCTACAAGATAATGTATGATTAAGAACGGTAATGGGCTAAGAATCGAGCCCTGAGGAACTCCCATTAATACTACCGATCCGGTGGAACCTTCAACATTGATAAAACCTTTTTGAGTTTTGTTACTTAAATCATCATCATCATCATTACAGCTTTTCACAAGTCAACTGCTGAAAATAGACCTCCCTCAAATAATGCCACAAAGCACGATTCTAAGCCATCTACATCCATCGACTTCCTGCATGTCTTACTATGTCGTCGTTCCATCTAGTGTGAGAACCGCCCCACATTTCACTTAAGGGTACAAGGCTACCATACATGAACCTTGCTTTCCCATCCGTTTTCGGTTCATTGAACTATATGGCCGGAGCATTGCCACTTAGCTTACTAATCCGTTGGGCTATGTCGATTATTCTGGTTCTACTGCAGATATTCTCATTTCCTGCATGATAAATTTAGAAATGAGGATTTCAGAATGGATTTTAGAATGACACAATTTTCATGCAGAGCCTTCTCCTTAGCTTACTGAGCGACCTTGAGCTCCCTCATACGGCCAGCAATAAAGGACCACATCGCAGATCTATAAGTTATTACTGGCAACACGCCCTTGTGGCTTTTTGGCAGTATATTCAAGATTTAAGGAATACCTGACGAAAAGATTTGTTGCAATCTCCCAAATGCTGCCCAGCCGAGTTGAATCCATGCATTAAGCTCTCGGTCAAAATTGAACTAACCTAGTCAGATTATTTGCCAGTTAAAATTACTCTTCAAGAACTTCGAACATAGTGCTCCCAACAACTACTGGCATAGGTGTGACATGGACTTTACACATGATCTTTGTTTTGTGCATGTTCATATTAAGACCTATCCCTTGGGAGGCACTTTTGTGGTTAATGAGCATAGTGCTTAGGTTTTACAGTGTTTCTGCCTTAAGGTCTATATCGTCGGCAAGTGACGTTATCACCGATGATGTTAATACCATATCCTTTCCAGTCCAGTAGCTTGAAAACATCTTCCAATGCAGCGGTGAAGATTTTCCGAGATATAACATCATTTTGTCTTACACCTCTCTGCAGTTGGGTAGACTTTGTACTCTTTTTATAGGATAGGATAGAGACAAACAAGCACACAGTCCACCTGATGGTAAGTAGTTACTCTGACTCATAGACATCTACATCTATTCTCAATAAATAATCTATATGCAGATGCATTCTCACCCTAAGACTAAGATGGAATGCCCCTTTTCTAGTAAAAAGGGTCTCCGGTTCCCTACATACACCATACGAAACGCAGCACTGTGAAAATGCTATTTGTGACGGGTGGAAGGAAAAGATCTCCCGCCGGGAAAGGTGTTCTGCCCAGGGAGCGGAAAACGCTCCCATTGGTAGTTTGGAGTTATTCTATATATATTGCTTTAACTTCGGAACTTTGTAAGCGCGATTTAGACTTCGATGTTTATCGCTTGTGGCGTGTCGACAGCGCCGCCACACTATTTTACGCTGGTATTCTGCGAGAGCGTGGTCCTTCCACGGTCGAGATGTACCCATTCTTAACATACTCTGGTGCTATACTCGGATATCCATCGCAGCCCTACTTACAAACACTTCATTTCATAATCTGCAACAGTATAATTCATAACGTTACCACTAACCATTTCGACTTGGAAGTAGTTTATGACTTGTGAGTATTTATAGCCGTGTAGTTGCGGCGCAAGACATTTGATCAACCCATTTCGTATCGTGGATATCATAAGAGGTGTTTATGGGATATGCTAAATTTCAAAAAAAATATGGCATCCGATAGATACTGGTATAACCATCTCGTTAATGCGAGGCATAACAGGAAGCAGCGTCGAGAGTATAAAACGTCCAGTATTGCTTTTATCGATCTACTTGTAAAATGTGACTATTGATGCAAATCCTCTCTACAATTTGGGGAGGGCATTGTCCAACATTAAACTTGCCCTGAGGTGTTTTCCATTAATATAGACATTTTATATTAATTTAAAATACCTCAGGGCAATCATTCTCGTTGACAAACATTCAGATCTAGAATAATTATTTATAAGCACAAAGTTTGTTTCAGCGAGTTCATTTTTGGACATTGATTTTATGTAGTCTTAGCCAAAATCGTTTTTAAAGTATCTTTAAAATTCTCACTATAAATTAAACTTACTACTTGAAGAACTGCAAACAGCATACAACAATACTTTTTTCCAATTGTTTCTATAACGTAGCTGACACATGGTGTGCTTATCAAGGCGCTCATTGAAGACAGGCTGCCTAAAAGAGAAACCTCGGTCTCCGTCATTGGTCGGTTGAGGGGCGTGTTTGGAGACGAGAAGAGCCTCAGAGTGGAGGATGGCCAGGTATAAATGATGCCCATTGACATGCAGAGGTAGCCAGCTTGAAAATGTTAGAAATGTTTTAGCAAGAATTTCATGGAAAGATTTACTCGCGGCCGCAGCGGTAGTGGGACCGTGACAAACGTATAATATAAGAAATGTAGGTATTATAGACATTTAGTGTTATGTCTATAATACCTACATTTCTTATATTATTTAGTTATTTCGACCAAATAGATTTCGAACCAGGACTCTCTGATTTTGCAGTCCGTAACCTGCCATTAGGCTACTTACACTTTAATTTTTTAATAATTTGTTACAAACAGTTTTTAATCCCCGGTTTATTTTTATCCTAAAAGCAAAAAAAAAATACAAAACCAACCAGATATAACAAATTACTAAAAACCAGAAAAAATCTAAAGATCTTAAATATTTATAGTTTTTGAGTTATCACAGAAAACTTAAACATATTTTTTCCCATCTTATTTTAATTGTTATTTGATTTATTAGCATACGAGTATATAACAGCTGCAATTTTTTATGTGCTAATAAATTCTTGAGATACATTTTTCTAGACGTCATTCCAAATCGAATGAGCTATCGCGCATATTTTTAAAAACTGAAACAAGAATTAACACCTTTTTCAACTTGTTGACTAGACTAAGGCGTAAAACAGCGGCCTAACACTGATGCGTTTCGTATGGTGAGTGTAGTCACCCTATCCTTTAAAAAAATGGAATAATTAGTCATTATTTTTCCCCTCAAACTGTTATTTAATATTATGTCTAAATAATTCTCAAATTTATCGCTACATATATAAAATAATATCATTATTTATTCATTATTTGAATAACTTTTTATTTTTATCTGCACTGCTATGGATAGACTTTAAGTGGAGATATGATATTGTCACCACAGACCGACTCATAGAGACTGGCATTGAGCGCTGACACTCACAGTGATATTTTATTAAGTTTTATTTATGTATATGTATAGGAAATTGCATAAATCGATTAAATACGAAAATAAAATTGATAAACTTATCACTAAATGCAAATATACTCGTATACAGAAAGAAAAATATTACAAAAACATTTCCGCTGTTGTAACCTGCCTCTACATTAGTCGATTTATTAATCAATCCACCGATCTAAAGGATAAATTTTCTGTTCCTGATGAATCAATTTTACAATTAATCAATATCAGACTTTTTTATAGAATAAGGATAACAAATGAGCACACATTCCACCCGATGGTAAGCGGATGCTGTGGCCCCATATACATATACATATATTCTTAATGGGGAGTAGATACGTGGTCACCACTGAGGGCAAAGATAGAATGCCCCGTTTCCAGTAAACAGGGTCTTAGGTTCTCCACTCACCTTACGAAACAAAGCAGCATTAAGCTGCTATTTTATTCTGTTATTCTGTGAGAACCTGGTCCTACCCCGATCGAGCTAACCCATTTGTGCGACAACCATAATATAGCTGCAGTGTGGCTATATCACGTTGAACGTTCAAAGTTTAAAAATAAATGAAAGTCGGGCCTAGACAGACAAACGATTTGCGGCTTCCTCCTAGTAGACGAAAACGATAAGGATGAAACAGAAAACTTTTGGCGGGAACTATAATGAACACACACAGTGTGCTCCTCTCTTATAATTGTTCAAATAATGGTTGCAAGTGTATTTTGATTCGTAAAATGGTGTGATTTTGTACATTGGATATTTACGCATGTAAACAACTAATGGAAACGATGAAACAAGTGTTTCGGTTACAATAAAAATCTCAAGAAATTTTTTGTTTTAAAGCCCAGTACTATTGTCATCAACTGTCTGTTCTCATCCGATCTTCCTGAAACTTCGTAATTGACGGCTTGATAGTGCATTCACTGTGTATTTATTTGACAGTGAAATGAAAATGGATATGGCATATAAATAATGGCCGTTTGTCTTTATACAATTCATGAGAGTTTATAAGAAACATATAAATAGTTTTCTTAGTTATTAAAACAACATCAAACAATAAAAATATGTAATCCCAAACATTACCAATTCCCGTCGAGATCGCTTGGAATAGGATTGTCATCTTGCCGGCAAATTTTTTTTTCTTATAATTCTCGCAACTTTGTTTCGTTTAGTTTTTGTGTATTCTCAAGTTTTTTTAAACCTCGAATCCCTAGGTCCTTAAAAGCACTTAAGATCATATACAAGCCCTTTGTTATACTTGACTTTCCATAACAGAACTGATAAAAATAATATAAACAAAAATCACAGCTTACGGCTTAAGAGTACACATCTCAGACCAGTAAAAAAATAAAGACTGATTCGTCACAAACAATTGCGATGAAATAAGTAAAAACTGATGTCGGCTTTGTTTGCGTGACTCGGTGTAAGACACGGTGAGAGTTGCGCATGTGTACTAGAGAAAAATGTCTAGGTATCAAGCGTAGTGCTACGAAACCCACTACAATTAAAATTATTTGATGAAAAGTTTTATTATTTGGTAGAATGATGTTATGTTATTTGTTGGTATATTGAAATGAAAGATTATTTAGTTTAACATGTTATATTATTTATTATTATCAAATTAAAAATAATCTAACAAATGGTATAACTTATTAATATTTTTTTTTAAATCGATTAATTACTATTTTTACATAAAAAAGGGGTTTTAGTGGTTTATGGTGTGGATTTATCAAGTCCGCGTGGCGGCGTTACACGATTTTTTTTTAAAATATCAATTGTTCAACTCAGTCTGTTTGTAAAACTCTTCACCTATCATGTGGGAAGCCTTGGAATGTAAATGGCTGTTTAATTTTGTTTTGTTTAGTTATAATTAATATTTTTCAGCTAAGAAATGGCAAAAATTTAGGCGGTTTGAGAGCCTTGTATTAATTTATTTTAATAAATAGGCTGAGCCACAGCTATAGAGTACTTTATTTACTCCGGACTAAAATGCCGTCCTGTGTGGCCGTTTGTTACAGCGGCTCGTGCAATAAAATATCGATCGCCGTAGAAATACAAAATATTCCAAAAACCAAATTTGATACATACTTGAGTCTCTGAGAGATGACAACATTTTTGTCCGTGGGGTCCACGTGCGGTGAAGTTCCTTAAGAAACTCCATCCGCGGCTGGTCGTTGCTGCTGGTGATAAGAGGGCTGGTTTTTTTCTCGCTCACAGGCTAAGTATAGCCATTCAGCGGGGAAACGCAGCCAGCGTTCTTGGCACGATACCGCGGGGAGTAGGTTTAAATGTTAATTAAGTTTCTAGTTTTAGTTTTTTTATTATTATTATATTTTTAATTTATTTAATTTTTATTTTTTTTATTTAAATTAAATATAACTTGACCAAGTTATGATATTATTATTATTACATATTATAGATATTATTACATTACACATCGCTAAAAAACACGCAGGATTTATGTATAAATATACTTATACGTCTTGGACATTATAGATCTGATGGTGTATTGGTATCTGTTATTTGAACTCCTCTACGAGGAGAACTAGATTTGCCGAGTTTGGGCTCGTTTTATTAGTTATGATGATACCTTACCTCCGGAGTTAATAGAGTGACTTGAAAGTGTACTTTGATGACTGCTACTGGAACTCATCGACTAGAACTAGATTTGCCGAGTTTGGGCTCGTTTTATTAGTTATGATAAGACCTTAGCTCCGGAGTCGATAGAGTGACTTGAAAGTGTACTTTGATGACTGCTACTGGAACTCATCGACGAGTAGAACTAGATGTGCCGAGTTTGGGCTCGTTTTATTAGTTATGATGAGACCTTACCTCCGGACTTGATAAAGTGACTTAAAAGTATACTTTGATGACTGATACTGGAACTCCTCGACGAGGAGAACTAGATTTGCTGAGTCTAGCCTCGTTTTGGTAATTATAGAATATAATAGATATATAGAATAGACCTTTCCACCGAACTTGACGGACTGACTTCAAGGTGTACTTCGTTGACTGCTATGATATGATGTGAATCGTGCACTTTTGGATATTCCAAACTTTTTTAAATTTTAGTTTGACATAAAGATATCAGAAAAGTGGTAATATAGTTATAAGGTTATTAATGAAAACTTGTGTGTATTTAAACTACTTAAAAAATAAGTATAATCATGTTATACGTTATTTTTAATGCGCTTAAGGCATGCACAATTTCATTTACCAATAGTAATAATAATAATAATAATCTTTATTTGCATAAAACATGGTAAATATACAGATGTTTTAGTTGTGTATGCTCTCATGTTTTGCTATTTTAATATAACATAGCATGCAAATTATATTTAAATTATGACTACCTACATCAAACAATAAAACACTTTAAACAACAAAATGTCCTATAAGTTATAAAAATTGACAAATGAAACATTATTTAAAATCATATTTTACAATGTCAGAATCGCAACACACTAATACCAGAATACAATGTCAGAATGTAGCTTACAAAGTCAGAAATTCGTTAATGTCATAAAAATTTTTGTCAATTAGCCAAAGGTACAGTCTCTATTTTTAAATAAATTCATATTATTTAGTGTTTTAACTTCGTCAGGTATTTTGTTGTAAATACGTACACACATTGATAAACAGCTTTTACTATATTTATTGATTTCGGAACTTCGCTTAGAACTAACCTATTGGGATTTCTTTTGAACCTAGGATTAACATCAGAGGACTTTTTATATAAAGCTGTATGCTGTTTTACAAATTTACCTGTGTCAAATACGTATAACGATGGCAGAGTTAGTAAGCAGAGATTTTTGAATATCGGCTTACAGGATTCTTTTGTTGAGATACCACATAACGCCCTTATGCACTTTTTTGTGCGATAAATACCCTACGCCAATCTGTGCTATTACCCCACATTATTATACCATATCGGAGTATGGATTCAATATACGCCCGATAGGATATTATGACTGTTTTTTTATTAGTAACATATCTTACTGTAAGTAGCGCATACACAAAACGATTAACCCTTTTACATAGCTCATCTATATGTATCTTCCAGTCTAAAATTCGAACTATAATTACACCAAGAAATTTTGTTTGTTCTGTTTCGTCAATTTTATTAATATTTAGACTAAAATTAGTTTTCATCTTATTAAAATGTATGCAATTTGATTTGTTTAGGTTAATTTTTAAATTGCTTGTATGCAGCCAATTAATTATATCATCGATTGTGCTATTTATTTCCTTTTGATGATTATTTAATGAATTACTATTTTTTGGGATGTTATAATTACGGAGATATCGTCCGCATACTCGGCGTCAAAAAAATCGCACATCCGAAAAATATAATTTAAATACTATTTTAACACAACAGGCCAATGGCAATGTTGTGGTTTGAGGGTATCATTCGAAAAGTAATTTCATTAGCTTTCAGGAACTTTAATTGAATTTTACTTTTATAACGAGACGAAAGAGAAATTAAAGAAGAAGACAGGGTATGTACAAATTTGCAAATTAATAATTAAAAAAAAAACTTAATTAATACAAAAAAGTTCTTAAACCCTAGTGTTACCCCCTTGCCTTGATAACGGCTTCTATGCGAACTTTCATGGACCTTACAAGGGTCGCAACAGCCTCTTTGGGTATTTGTTCCCACTCTTCAAGTACCGCATCTTGAAGCTCTTGAAGAGTGATTGGAGCTGGATCTCGAGCTCGCACGCGCCGTTTTAGGTCATCTCAAAGATGTTCTATTGGGTTAAGGTCTGGACTTCGTGCTGGCCAATGCGTAACAGGGATATCGACCTCCTGTAAATAATCCCGTACAATAGCCGCGGTGTGGCAACGAGCATTATCATGCATTAACATGAATCCACATACCAACATACGGGACCACATGTTCCTCCAGGATTTCAGTAATGTACCGACCAGCATTTAATGACCCTTGCCCACGGCCACCCCGAGTCCGGGAAACGCACCCAAGTTTCGTTTTCCCGTCGACGGAAATAACGCCCCAAAACATACACGAGCCACCCCCGTATTCGACGGATTCTTCGAAGCAGGGTTGTGTGAACCTCTCCCCCTGTCTTCTGTAGACCCTTCTACGTCTGTCATTGCAGAAGAGACAGACCCTCGTCTCATCAGAGAAGAGTACGGTCCGCCACTGTTCTAGAGTCCACTCGCAATGATTGCGAGCAAACTCTAGGCGATCTCTGCGATGCTGTGCAGAAAGTTTTGGACCTTTAGCAGGTCAATGGGCTGTTAAACTCTTTTCGTGTAACCTTCTTCTTATCGCAAAAACACTCGCAGATGTTCTCCGAGTTGATCGAAGCTGTTGTTGCAACTCAACAGCATTTGTAAAACGGTTTCGTAAAGATGTCGTAACGATGAAACGGTCAGCTCTTTCTGATGTGCACCGTTTTTTTCCAGATCCCGGTTTTCTAATATAACCACCAGTCTGCTGAAAACGTTGGAACACCCGTCGAACTGAAAAACGGGACAGGTTCAACTGTCGAGCAACGTCACACTGCCGCATCCCCGACTGCAATAGGGCAATCACTTGAGCGGCTTCTTCAGAGCTGGTGTCCATCTTTACTTGTTCTTACTTGGGTTACTTGTTCACGTGTGTTCACTGCAAAGTCTAAATTACGACTGACCCATATTTCATCCAGATCGACTCTTTTATACCCTTTTTAGGTGGTGTAACTAGCGTCCTTACTAACGAGCATTTGACAGTGTTTATTTTTGACGCTCTATAATGATAAATGTTTTAATGATTTCATGATTTTTTTATTAATAATGTAAAGCTATTCAAATACCCATTTCAAACATACTAATATTCATATAAATATAATTCGTTTCTAGCCATTACAGCCATTTTTCGCGCAAACTCAGAGAGGTGCGATTTTTGTGAAGCTGAGTGTAGTATACATTTATGATTTGTCGCAAGAGTTATGTCATTTATATATAACAAAAATAATACTGGCCCTAAAACGCTGCCTTGAGGAACACCGTAATTCTTTTCCCTATACTGAGACGAGAAGGATAGTATTTCATTTCCTACCATTTTATCAATAGTAACACATTGTCGTCGTTTTGATAAATATGATAAAATCCACTTTAGTGCTATCCCTCTAATTCCAAACGATTCTACTTTATTTAGAAGAAAGCTATGTGTGACGAAGTCAAACGCTTTACTTAAATTAAAGAATAGTCCTGTTGTTAGTAGGTTATTATTTATACTAGATATTATTATTTTTATAAGATTAAAAGTTGCTAGCGTCGTAGATTTCTTTTTCTGAAAACCGTATTGTTCTTTTTTGATTATGTTGAATCTCTCACAGAACTCAATTAATCTCTTATAAAAACATTTCTCAAAAACTTTTGATATAATTGTTATAAGAGTAATCGGTCGATAATTGTTGATATCGTCTTTTTTACCTTTTTTAAACAACGGTTTTACAATGGAAATTTTTAAATTGTCGGGAAATGTACCTGTCGAAAAGGATAAATTTATTAAATAAGTCATAATGTCAACAAGTTCGCATGCGCATGCTTTAATTATTTTGGTATTTATTCCATCGTAACCTTCCGAGGCAGTGTTATTTAAGGACATGATCTCTTTATCACCTCATCTTTCGACATTGGTTTAAGAAATATTGAATTTGATAATGATATTGTATTATTAGGCGTAATGTTTTTTGTGTTATCATTATTAGGTATAATATAATTAGTCATGTCAATAAAATAATTATTAAAAGCGGTTGCTATGTCATAAGGATTTGTTAGGTTTTTGTCATTTATTTTTAAATCCTTAATATTATTATCCAATTTTGTATTTGAAATTTCACTTTTAATGATGGAACATGTTGCCCTGCATTTATTTTTACTGTTACTTATAAATTTTATATTACAATTTTTCTTTGATTGGTTGATACATTTTTTTAATAAATGAGAATATTTTTTATAATTATTCTTATTTAATGTAGTTTTATTTTTATAATATTGATATCGCAATGCTCTTTTTGTTTTACAGCTATTTTTCAAACCTTTACTAATCCAATTATTATGATTACTATTTTTAATTAGTATTTTTATTCTTGGGAAACAAAGAGTATAGAATAAGCAAAATGAATCATAAAAGTTATTAAATGCAATGTTAAGGTCATTTTCAAAATATATTTCACACCATGATAGATTATTTAGGCATTCCTTGAATTTACGAATATTAATTAAATTATAATATCTTTTGTATTTAAAACATGTCTTCTTCATTGAGTTTTTTTTGTTGAACCTGGAAACTTTAAAACTGCGCTGTATCATGTTCTGAAAGTAACAAAGGCAATACTGTTCCTGACGCATTCTCTATATTACTTAGAATATGGTCTATACGTGTCTCCTTTCCAGTTGGAAAATTAATATGAATTTTAAGCGCTTTCTAACTCTGAGAACTTGCATAGGCACAACCTAGTAGCCAGGATTCTACACCAGGAGCTCGCTCTGAAAAAGGGTCTCGTGGATCGGAAACTGCCTTATTATAAGTACTTGCCGGAATGATCGTGCTCGAAAATGACCGCGCCTGGCTCTACTGGGACCGGGCCATCATCACAGACAGGACCATTCTTGCGAATAAGCCTGATATTGCGCTGATGATGACGAGAACCTCGTGAAAGCCAAAACAGATAAGCGTACAAAATATCTGGACCTGGCTCACGAGGTGACCGACATGTGGGGCGGATTGCCGGCCGAAATTATACCTGTTGTCGTTTCTGGGATTAACCAGTCAGCCTCTCAGGTCATCTGAGGCGACTGGGACTCCGTGACGGACCGCTCCAAGCTCAAATGCAGAAGGTGGTGCCCTCAATACCGCCCGCATCGTCCGCCGGTTTCTTTCCCTTTCCCCCTAACCCTGCCGAGGGCTTCCTTCTGGTTGGGTTTTTATTTATTTATGTATTTTTATGTATTTATTTTATTTGATTGATATGTATTATTGGTATCTCAAATATGTATAACGATGGCAGAGTTAGTAAGCAAAGATTTTTGAATATCGGCTTACAGGATTCTTTTGTTGAGATACCACATAACGCCCTTATGCACTTTTTTGTGCGATAAATACCCTACGCCAATCTGTGCTATTACCCCACATTATTATACCATATCGGAGTATGGATTCAATATACGCCCGATAGGATATTATAGCTGTTTTTTATTAGTAACATTTCATACTGTACGTAGGGAATACACAAAACGATTAACCCTTTCACATAGCTCATCTATATGTATCTTCCAGTCTAAATTTCGATCTATAATCACACCAAGAAATTTTGTTTGTTCTGTTTCGTCAATTTTATTAATATTTAGACTAAAATTAGTTTTATCTTTTTAAAATGTATGCAATTTGATTTGTTTAGGTTAATTTTTAAATTGTTTGTATGCAGCCAATTAATTATATCATCGATTTTGCTATTTATTTACTTTTCATGATTATTTAATGAATTACTATTTTTTTGGGATGTTATAATTACGGAGATATCGTCCGCATATAGTATACATTTATGATTTGTCGCAAGAGTTATGTCATTTATATATAACAAAAATAATACTGGCCCTAAAACGCTGCCTTGAGGAACACCGTAATTCTTTTCCCTATACTGAGACGAGAAGGATAGTACTTCATTTCCTACCATTTTATCAATAGTAACACATTGTCGTCGATTTGATAAATAAGATGAAATCCACTTTAGAGCTATCCCTCTAATTCCAAACGATTCTAGTTTATTTAGAAGAAAGCTATGTGTGACGAAGTTTTACTTAAATCAAAGAATAGTCCTGTTGTTAGTAGGTTATTATTTATACTAGAAATTATTATTTTTATAAGATTAAAAGTTGCTAGCGTTGTAGATTTCTTTTTCTGAAAACCGTATTTTTCTTTTTTGGTTATGTTGAATCTCTCACAAAACTCAATTAATCTCTTATAAAAACATTTGTCAAAATCTTTTGATATTATAGTTATAAAAGTAATCGGTCGATAATTGTTGATATCGTCTTTTTTACCTTTTTTAAACAACGGTTTTACAATGGAAATTTTTAAATTGTTGGGAAATGTACCTGTCGAAAATGATAAATTGATTAAATAAGTCATAATGTCAACAAGTTCGCATGCACATGCTTTAATTATTTTGGTATTTATTCCATCGTAACCTTCCGAGGCAGTATTATTTAAGGACATGATCTCTTTATTCACCTCATCTTTCGACATGGGTTTAAGAAATATTGAATTTGATAATGATATTGTATTATTAGGCGTAATGTTTTTTGTGTTATCATTATTAGGTATAATATAATTAGTCATGTCAATAAAATAATTATTAAAAGCGGTTGCTATGTCATAAGGATTTGTTAGGTTTTTGTCATTTATTTTTAAATCCTTAATATTATTATCCAATTTTGTATTTGAAATTTCACTTTTAATGATGGAACATGTTGCCCTGCATTTATTTTTACTGTTACTTATAAATTTTATATTACAATTTTTCTTTGATTGGTTGATACATTTTTTTAATAAATGAGAATATTTTTTATAATTATTCTTATTTAATGTAGTTTTATTTTTATAATATTGATATCGCAATGCTCTTTTTGTTTTACAGCTATTTTTCAAACCTTTACTAATCCAATTATTATGATTACTATTTTTAATTAGTATTTTTATTCTTGGGAAACAAAGAGTATAGAATAAGCAAAATGAATCATAAAAGTTATTAAATGCAATGTTTAGGTCATTTTCAAAATATATTTCACACCATGATAGATTATTTAGGCATTCCTTGAATTTACGAATATTGCTTAAATTATAATCTCTTTTGTATTTAAAACATGTCTTGTTCATTGAGTTTTTTTGTTGAACCCGTAAACTTAATAACTGCGCTATATCATGGTCTGAAAGTAACAAAGGCAGTACTGTTCCTGAAACATTCTCTATATTACTTAGAATATGGTCTATACATGTCTCATATTAGCGGTCCATCCGTCAGTAATGAGGCTGTACTTGCCGCGGAAACATGGTGGGCGCGGCTTTTTATGTGCGCTTACCATGCATAATTGCGAAGTGTGCAGCCTCCGTAATTACTTTCTGGTGAGAGCGGATGATCCATTTTATAGGGATGTTATTTTTTGTGATAAAGGACTTACCCCTCTATTCGTAGCCAACGAGCAATGGCAAGACCCGGCAGTACAGAGCATTTCCGACAGGGAGACCGTGTGGACGGAGAAAGAGCTCCACGGGAGGTTCTACAAGGCTCTACATGAGCCTTTCGTAGACACAGTTTCCTCCCTCCACTGGCTACGTTTCGGTGACGTCTTTGGGGAAACCGAGGGTTTTGTCTGTGCGATACAGGATCAGGTTATTAAGACCAACAACTATCGGAGATACATCCTAAGGGATGGCACCGTCGACATTTATTGAGCTTGTCGCCATCCCGGTGAATCACTTAGGCATGTCATCTCCGGTTGTTAGCGCTTTCTAACTCTGAGTACTTGCATAGACACAACCTAGTAGCCAGGATTCTACACCAGGAGCTCGCTCTGAAAAACGGTCTCGTGGATCGGAAACTGCCTTATTATAAGTACTTGCCGGAATGTTCGTGCTCGAAAATGACCGCGCCTGGCTCTACTGGGACCGGGCCATCATCACAAACAGGACCATTCTTGCTAATAATCCTGATATTGGGCTGATAGACTGGGCACAGTCAAGGATATTTTTGGTCGACATTACCATTCCGTATGACGAGAACCTCGTGAAAGCCGAAACAGATAAGCGTACAAAAGATCTGAACCTGGCTCACGAGGTGACCGACATGTGGGGCGGATTGCCGGCCGAAATTATACCTGTTGTCGTTTCTGCGAGCGGGTTAACCCAGTCAGCCTCTCGGGTCATCTGAGGCGACTGGGACTCCGAGACGGACCGCTCCAAGCTCAAATGCAGAAGGCGGTGCTCCTCGATACCACCCGCATCGTCCGCCGGTTTCTTTCCCTTTCCCTCTAATCCTCGGCCGTTTGGTCTCCCCTGCCGAGGGCTTTCATCTGGTTGGGTTTTTATTTATTTATGGATTTTTTATGTATTTATTTTATTTTGTTGATATTTATGTATGTTTATCATTTTAATTTACAATTATATAATTATACAGCCCAACCAGATGAGAAAACTTTATAGATAACCCAGATAATAATAATGCAACAAAGGGACGCGCATAGGGCTGCTGTCTGGAGGTCGCCAGGGGGCGTTTTGAGCTGGCGCTGGACGGAATAGTAACATCATCATGTAAAATTTTATTAATTTAAAAAAGTAATTTATGGCACATTGGATAAATTAAGCTACATTTTTTTTTATAGGAGAGGGGGCAAACGAGCATGCGGCTCACCTGATGGTAAGTGACTACCGCCGCCCATGAATAACCGCAACACCAGGGGAATTGCAGATGCGTTGCCGGCCTTTGAGAAAGGTGTAAGCTCTTTTCTTGAAGGTTCCTAAGTCGTATCGGTCCGGAAAATTCGCTGGTGGTAA
Source organism: Parnassius mnemosyne (assembly GCA_963668995.1). Taxonomy (NCBI): domain Eukaryota; kingdom Metazoa; phylum Arthropoda; class Insecta; order Lepidoptera; family Papilionidae; genus Parnassius; species Parnassius mnemosyne. The sequence goes on from CAVLGL010000086.1 coordinate 32,433,468, forward strand.
TTATCTATCAAAAATGTCGGTTGTGGCACAATTATCACTAAAAACTAACACCGAGGTTAAATAAAGCTAGTATTTGTAACAATGTTATAGCATTTTAAGCAACTTAAGAAATTCTTACCAGAATGAACGGAATTTTCAATTTTCTTTTATTTAATGGAATATAACTACACGGGGTCTTAAATACAAGACATAATTAAGCATTAAAAATGAAAGAATGCACACTTGTCTTGTTAACAAAGTCGAATCGGGCAGATCCGCGTGAGCTCCTGCCCCTCCTTTCCCGCTAATATTTGAATACCTACATATTTGAGCGATAGAAATTCAAGCTAGAGCTGACTTTATTTTGTGTGGTAAATTTGTTATTAAAAAGCTGGAGAAAATAACAAATTCACAATTAAATATATTTTTTAATAAACAAGTAAGTGTAAAAAAGTAAAATCAAGAATTTAGTCAGCTAGATTTATCTTTGGCCTACTCGCAGTTGTAGTTATCAGATGAATCACAACTTTTGACCACAATAAATACACACCAAGAGTTGTTTTAATACAAGCTGCTAGTTTTGAGATTGTCTTCAGTACTGGCTACTTTTCAAAAAACTATGTGTTTTTTATAGGATAGGGTGACAAACGAGCACACAGTCCACCTGATGGTAAGTGGTTGCTGCGGCCCATAGACATCTACATCTATCCTCTATTACAAATCAAAATGTAGATGCGTTGTCACCCGTGAGCACTAAGATGGAATGCCTCATATCCAGTAAAAAGGGCCTCCGGCCACCTGCACTCACCAAGCGAAACGCAGAAGTAAAGGTCGTGGTACCACCCCGGTTCGAGCCGGCCCATCCGTGCGACAGCAAAAGCTGCCGCGTGGCTCTACCACTGTAAAAACTTATAGCATGGCATTGATGGCGTCAGTATGTTTTTAGATGATTTATTAGCAATGGGACCTTGTAGAGCAACGCATTATTGAAATTGAAACCCAACGCAATGAATTTGGTCCCGTTGGAGAGAGGTAGAGACTTAGTAAATGCGACTTCAGGGGTGTTTTAGAGCCAGTACGACATCAGAAGCGGCTGAACTGAAGTAGCATAAGTATGAGTCTGTGAGAGATGACTACGTATTTGTGCTATTTTCTGTAGATAATATCGGTTACTGGGGTCCTTTCTGAAGGTTTTGGAACATTGTCAAAAATACTTCATCTGTAAAAAGTTCATTTCTGTGTCTTCCACCAGCACATAAGAACAGCCTGCTTTATTATCTATCCACTATTTAAAGCTGCTAGGACTAATATAGGGCCTGTCATAGTATATTTATGGTTAGCAGTTTTTAAAAATCGTGAGAAAAATGGTGTTTGAAATGGCAGCAAATCCATCGAATACGTGTTACGTGATAGAGCTATGCTGCAGCTATATTAATAGTATAGTTGTAGCACGAATGGGTCGGCTCGACCGGGGAAGGACCACGCTCTCACAGAATACCAGCGTAAAATAGCAGCTTAATGCTGCTGTGTTTCGTATGGTGAATGTAGAGAACCGGAGACATTTTTACTGGAAACGAGGCATTCCATCTTAGTCCTTACGGTTGACAACGCATCTGCATTTCGATTCTTAATCGAAGATAGATGTAGATGTCTATGGGCCACAGCAACCACTTACCTAAAAAATTTTTTAAGAAATTAATAAAAACTAAATTTTGAATTAGAATTCAAATTCAGAAAAAAGAACCATTTGAATTGTAACAATATCTAATGCCAAACAAGTTATGTATTTCCTGTTTTAAATAAAACTACTTACGAATAAATGTAGGCATATTATTTAAATTTATAAAATGTTTGCGTATATCTATAAACTAGTTTCCTATATTTTTTAGAGCCATACTTTGACACACGTCGAAGCTCTAACATTTTTTATTTTATTAGAACTAAAAATGTTTATAGGTATCTAAATTCACTTAGCATCAGGATGTTTTTACGCTCTTTTGCCACCGTTGTTTGTTTAAAGTCACATCCGTATATGTATAATGGGAATAAATGATAGAAATTTGGGAATATAATATGTTACAGAAACGCATAAGTGGTTTTATCAGAATTGCATTAATATCGCACGTCTAGCGACACCTTTTAATATAGGATGTGTTTGTTTGGTGAATATTTTCCGATGTGTTTTTATGAAGGGTAAATTGCCTTTTCTTATAGGATAGGGAGACAAACGAGCACACAGTCTACGTGATGGTAAGTGGTTGATGTTACCCATAAACAGCTACATCTATCCTCAATTATTAATCAAAATGCAGTTGCGTTTTCACCCGTAAGGACTAAGATGGAATGTCTCTTTTCCAGTGAAAAGGATCTCCTGCCTTTACACTCACCCTACCAAACACAGCAGTGTTAAACTGCTATTTTAGATTGGTAATATATGAGAGCGTGATCCTTTCCTGGTCAAGCCGACCCATTTTTGCTACAACTAAACTACTAATATAGCTGCAGCATGGCTTTACCACGAATGACATTTCTCTACCACTTACGCCTGGAAACAAAAATGAGTTATTTACATTTAGACAGCTGAATGAAGCTGCAGTCTTCAACAGATTTTACAGCATACAGAAAACTGAACAGACAGATCTCCAAATGCATGCCAAAAGACTTACGCAACTTCAATACAGCTCGTATTAAAGAAGCGATCGAGCGGAACAAGGGCTCCAAAGTCTTTGCCAGAGATCTGTCTGCCAGAAATAGCCAACTGTCAAAGCTGAAGACTGAGTGTGGCAGCATCGTTTCCGGAACACCTGAGATTTTGAGTGAGATTGAGAGGTTCTATGGGCAACTGTACACGTCATCGTTGGAGCTACACGCAAGTCTGAGTAACCATCAATGAGAAAGTCTTATGCGACACTATTCCGAAGATATCCCGGATGTCAGTCTGAGCGAGATTAAAATGGCTCTCCAGCACCTTAAAAACGGCAAGGCCCCAGGCGACGATGGAATTACACAGGAGCTTCTGAAAGCGGGTGGAAAACTGGTAGTTGGTGTCGTTCAGAAGCTCTTTAATTCCGTCCTCCATGGTCGCACTACTTCGGAGGCGTGAAGCAAAAGTGCGGTGGTCTTGTTCATCAAGAAGGGTGATGACGTCTCTTGAAGAACTACAGACCAATTTTCCTTCTGAGCCGCGTCTACGTGTTGTTTACCAAATTGATTACGAATCGTCTCCCACGTACACTCAACAACTTCCAGCCTCCCGAACAAGCCGGTTTTCGAAAAGGCTTTAGCACCATAGACCACATACATACCCTTCGGCAAATTGTACAGAAGACCAAGGAGTAAAATTTGCGTATATGAAAAAGCCTTTGATTCCGTCGAAATTTGGGTGGTGCTGCAGTCCCTTCAGCGATGCCAAGTTGACTGTCAGTATATCAAAGAGCTGAAATGTTTTTACAGTAGAGCTATGATGACTATTCGTGTACAGAACCAGAGTACGACATCTATCCAAATGCAGAGAGGTGTAAGACAGGGTGACGTTATATCCCCGAATCTCTTCACCGCTGCATTGGAACAAGTTTTCAAGGTACTGAACTGGAAAGGATACGGCATGAACATCAATGGCGAATACAACACTCACCTTCGATTTTCCGGTATAGTCCTTATGGCAGAATCACTGGAGGACCTAATCACTATGCTCATGCAATAGTGCCTCCCAACGGATAGTTCTTAAGATAAACGTGGACAAAACAAAGATCATGTGTAACATCCATGTCACACCTATGCCAGTAGCAGTTGAGAGCACTAAGCTCGAAGTTGTTGATGAGTATGTTTAACTGGGACAAATAGTCTGACTAAGTAATTCCAACTTCGATCGAGAGGTCAATCGACGGATTCAACTCGGCTGAGCAGTGTTTGGGAAATTACAACACATCTTCTCGTCAGGTATACCTGATGATGATTGATGAAAACGAGAGTTATAGACGAAAGTGAATGTTGCCAGTGATGACATATGGAACTGAGACGAAGTCTTTAACTGCTGGCCGTATAAGGAAGCTCATACGGCCAACAGTGAAATTGTAGCTCGAATGGGTCGGCTCGACCGGGGAAGGACCACACTCTCACAGAATACCAGCATTAAATAGCAGCTCAATGCTGTTGTATTTTGTGTGGTGAGTGTAGAGACCCTATTTACTGGAAATGAGGCTTTCGATTTTAGACCTCACTGGTGACAACGCATCTGTATTTTGATTCATATTTGAGGATAGATGTAGATGTCTATGGGCCACGGCAACCACTTACCATCAGGTGGACTGTGTGCTCTTTTGTTACTCTTATCTTATTAAAAAAATCGATGGGGAAACAATGTTCTCCAGTTGCAGCCTCCTATCGCTAAGCGAATCAAATCAAAAATATTTATTCATGACCTCTGACCTCAGGTAAAATTAAATAAGACCTTAAGATTATGTTATGTACATTTGTGCTCCATAGTCTACCTATTTCAGGTGTACAATATTAAGTCTCAATTATATTTATGAAAATAATCGATACCCTTATCAAATATATAAATTAATTAATTAATGTCATCGTAATTATTTTTATTTAATTATTATTTATTTTTTATTTATTATTACAATATATGATGTCAGTTTTCTATACTAAAAATGCTTTACTTGCAGATTTAACTTTTTTAATATAATTTTGTCTTAGTACTCAATAATATAATATGATATTAATATTGCCACTATGTCTGGCGTATGTGGACTATGAGAAAGCCTTTGATTCCGTCGAAATTTGGGCGGTGCTGCGGTCCCTTCAGCGGTGCCAAGTTGACTGTCGGTATATCAAAGTGCTGAAGTGCTTGTACAGTAGAGCTACGATGGCTATCCGAGTACAGAACCAGAGTACGAAACCTATCCAATTGCAGAGAGGTGTAAGATAGGGTGACGTTATATCCGCGAAACACTTCACCGCTGCATTCGAAGACGTTTTCAAGCTTCTGGACTGGAAAGGATACGGTTTTAACATCAATGGCGAGTACACCTTCACCTTCGATTTGTCGACGACATATTCCTTACGGCAGAATCGCTGGAGGACCTAAGCACTATGCTCAATGACCTCAATAGTGTCTCCCAAAGGATAGGTCTTAAGATGAACATGGACAAAACAAAGATTATGTTTAATGTCCATGTCACACCTATGCCGGTAATTTTTGGGAGCAATAAACTCGAAGTTGTTGACGAGTATGTTTACCTGGGACAAATAATCCGACTAGGTAAGTCCAACTTCGACCGAGTGGTCAATCGACGGATTCAACTCGGCTAGCAGCCTCGTACCGGTGGGCGAAGTGTAGGGCGATCCCCCACGAGATGGAGTGACGACCGGGTAAGACATGAAGGAAGTCGATGGATACAGGTGGCTCAGGACCGTGCTTTGTGGTATTCCTTGGGGGAGGCCTATGTTCAGCAGTGGACTTATGAATGGCTGTAATGATGATGATGACTCAATAATAATTAGTTGGAATAATTAAATAATAAATCTAACCACCAAATATGTCATTACTTAATGTAATCTTTGTTTTCTATAAATTATTGTAAGCTGTAGAAGCATTTATCTAATAACCACGTGTTGAGTACCTTTTTAAATCTTATGTTGTTCATATTTTTTAAAAGGTCAGGAATATTATTGTAAATTTTAATAGCATTACAGAAAATGCTTCTAGTATATTGTACAGTTTTCGGATAAAATTAACTTGTTAATTTATAAGGCTTCCTAGGATTCTAATATTTAGAATAAGTATTCATATTTCCGTACAAATAAAGATACCTCTTTAATTTATAAGCAGGGTAGTGGCAAATCAAAATCTATCTAATGAGCAAAATGGTTTTCGTAGAAATAGATATTTTTTTTATAGGATAGGGTGACAAACGAGCACACAGTCCACCTGATGGTAAGTGGTTGCTGTGACCCATATACATCTACATTTATCCTAGTTTGTGAATCAAAATGCAGATGCGTTGTCACCCGTGAGGACTAAGATGGAATGCCTCTTTTCCAGTAAAAAGGGTCTCCGGTTCTCTACACTCACCATACGAAACACAGCAGCATTACGCTGCTATTTTACGCTGGTATTCTGTGAGAGCGTGGTCCTTCCCCGGTCGAGCCGACCCATTCGTGCTACAACTATACTACTAATATAGCTGCAGCATGGCTCTACCACGTGTTAAAGATCTAGAAACCTAGCCATATATCATCTTATGAAAACAATACACGAGTCATTAGACAGAAGAACATACATTTCGGCGATATTTACTGATTTTTTTTAATAACTTGACCTCATTAAATACTTCATGATATGGGACCGGTTGAAGAAAAAATGTTTCAGTATTATGATCTACGTAATCGTGTATATTATTAAAATGCGATTCTTTCGTGTTTGGCACAGTCTATAAAATGATTGTTAAAGTAATTAGCACTTAGTTTTTTATTTGTTATTGTATTAACACTCTTTGGTATAATACTTTGTATTACATTATTACCAGAATAGTTTTTTATTCGAGGCCAAGAAGCCTTAGCCTAATTATTAGCATTCTCTATTAATCGTTGATTTGCTTTTTTTTATCGAACACTTTTTACGAGTCTTCAGTATTAAAATTATTTATTAAAATACTTTGTAAATTTTTTTTTCCTTTGTATTTATATTCTTTATATAAGTGTCTTTTCTCTTTACTGGGTACCTTTATACCTTTTGTGAGCCATCTGTTCTTGTTGTTTTGTGTCATTTTTATTCTAATTTTAGGGAAACAAGTCAAAGAATAGTTTATATGCATCTATAAAGCTGTTGTAGGCTATTGTAACGTCCCCCCCCCCTACTCTATATATACTTATACTTGTATTTCTTCAGAATCTATATCTATAAGATATATAAATATATCTTATTTACGTGACCAGTATATTAACCATATATTGATCTTTCTAAAGGTTTAAATATAGGCCGTTTAATAAATTTATGGCGTGATCGTCTTAGTTAGGACCCTTATTTACGTTGTGTTTGAATAGTAACTTAGTTCTTTTAGGTGTATCTTGGAAGAATGAATATTCACGAGAGCAATCGAAAGCTGTTGGTAAGGTCTTATAAGATAAAGAACCCCGTTCACGAAGACAGAGCTCAAAAAAAGTTAAGAAAGATAAATTGTCTCTATTCCACTTGTATCAGGTTCACAACATTCAATTCCTTATTAATTAATCCCTTCCCGCTTGGAAAAGGCTCACAATATTTATATCAAATACCAGATACAAGGGCTTCGCTCTCCCATATTTATAAAAAAAATTGGAGGAGGCACACGGCTCCGCACGCGCCGTGCACGGTGAGCGCTAATTATTTTAATGCGCTCCCCCCGAAGGGAACGTTAAGTTGGGAACTGGACCGTAGTCCACAGCAAAATAACTGGCATACCAGTAAAAGCGGGCTTGGCCACTTGATAGTGCGTAAGCACAAACATCGACCGAAGTCGTGCATGTCAATGCGTGTAAACGCCATACAGAATACGATCAAATCCAGCCACAGTGAATGTACGTCACACGGGTTAGGCAACAATAGACACACTGGCCATAAAAAGCCCTCCGTAAGCGCCACTACCTGCCAGACCGCCGTTCTTGCAGACGTGATATAAGTGTAAGGCATCACCACCAATTGCATGGTCATCACGGCCAATTGGCCGCAGAGCATGTATGAGTCTACCGCTCACCTCAAGGGAATAGGGTCCTACGTTGCGCGGCTTTCGGCCGCAGCCTTGAGAACCTCCTCAGATTCTCCCTCCAGCTACCACCCGCATGAGGTCGACACATATGCTCCGCCAACCAATACAATGGCAGATATAGTCAATAGGCAGTTATAAGATAATAGTAATAATTCGCCATCAGAAAGGGTTTGTGTCACTGATGTTGTTTGACCCACCAACAAGTTGCCTTCAATCTTTTATAGGTATATAAAACATTATGGAGGAGAGAAAGTCTGCAGCCCCGCAATGAAGGGACCCGACTTGGGCAAAGCTACTTAGGTTGTGAGTCAAAACAAGACGCAGGGAGTGCTATTGAGAATAGCGACCCGCCAAGCAACCATTGTAGAGACGCAATGCTGCAGAACGCAACAAGCATCAATACGACTATCGTCGGGCTTGCACCATCCCAAGTTCCCCATACAGTCCCAGCAGACATCACCACCCGCATACCTCCATTGACTACAACCACAAGATGCGTCGAATCAGATGCAGCACACCCGCAGAGCCATCACAAGACCCAATACTGTAAGTAGCAGTAAGCATCAATGCAACTATCATACGGATGGTGCCCCCTCACAACACACCCTTATGATCCCTATATATAATAGTCTCTTCGGTATGTAAACCAGCATTTTACATTTTGCCTTCGTTTTAAAGGAATAGATAATGATTGCCCGGCTTGGTCTGATAAATTTGGTTAATATATTCTATGAGTTCCACCTTTAAAATTACACAAAATATTATCTATATAAGTTTTAGTTGTCTTAGTTATTCTTATCGGCTCAGATATCATAGGACTGAAATAATAAGAGCTTGATGTTTCGTTAAATTGATAAGCTATTGTATATTTTTTTTTTATTGAAGAGGGAGTAAACGAGCATGCGGATCACCTGACTGGTAAGTGACTACCGCCGCCCATGAACAACTGCAACACCAGGGGAATTGCAGATGCGTTGCTGGCCTTTTAAAAAGGAGCAGGCTGTTTTCTTGAAGCTTTTACGATCAACAAAATTCGCTGGTGGTAATCAATTCCACAAGGAAGTTATACGAGGAAGAAAACATTTTCTAAATCGCAGTGGTGGACCGCCAATCATCCAGGTGGTATGGATGGTATCGGAAGTTTTGTCGCGATGATGTGAAATTGAGCGGCTGGAATTAGTCCGAACAATGCCTCAGAGCACTCCCTATGGTAAATGCGATAAAATACGCAAAGAGATGCAACATCTCTACGCAGTGCCAGTGAGCCAAGTGGAAGGAGCTGGCACTGGGGACCCCCTGCCCAGAGATGGGAACAGTATTCCATGTGAGGCCGAACCTGCGCCTTGTAAAGTTACAGGCTGTGTGCCGGCATGAAATACTATCCCGCTCTGCTGAGCACGCCAAGCTTTTTAGAGGCCAATTTGGCCTTCTCTTCCAAGTGACCACGAAACTGCACGTCATTCGATATGTCGACGCCGAGGATTCCGATACTGGCTGAGGCAACAAGGGAAGTGCTTTGAAACTGAGGAGATACGACAAAGGGGTTTCTATGAGCGGTAAACTCACAAACTTGTGTCTTTTGGGGAAGAACTGGATTAGATTTAGTCGCCCCCAATCCGAGACTTTATTCAACAAAGTCTCGACTTCAGACAAAAGTTTGTTCCGGTACTTGGCGACGTTTTCCTGAGAAATACTGGCACTGCCGGTGCATATAGCATCACCAGTGCTGTCATCTGCATAGCAATGTATGTTTCCGGTTTGCAACATATCATTGATATGCAGAAGAAAAAGCGTTGGTGACAGCTTGCAGCCTTTTGGAACACCAGCGTTAATAGGCTTGTAATCGGAGCATGCACCATCTACTACGACCTTGATGCTCCGATCAGCCAGAAAACTGGTGATCCAATTGCAAAATTTATCGGGAAGCCCGTAGAATGGGAGCTTCGAAAGAAGCGCTTTGTGCCAAACCCGATCAAAGGCCTTCGCTATGTCTAAACTAACGACCAATGCCTCCCACTTGGACTTGATCGCTTGCGCCCATTTATGTGTTAGGTAAACAAGAATATCAAGATCACGGTCCAAAGAGCCGAGAAGGGCATTGACGGAAACCTGATATCCATCTGGATGAGAGGTCAGCAGAAGGTCCAACAGGGAAGGTGTATGATCCTTCACATTTGGAATCCGCGTAGGCGAAGTAACTACTTGTGTCAGACTATATGCCAAGGCAAAGTCATAAACATTTTGCTCCTTCCAAGAATACGCGGGGCAGCCTGAGCACCCACGCTCAGGAAGTAGAAGGTAGCTTGATCGTGGATGCTCAGTTAGGGGTTCTCCAGTACCAGGGGAGCTGGTACCCTCCTGGGGTATTCCTTTCTTTTTAAATTCCGCCACCATGTTATGGAGGGAGGGGGGTGGGCCTCCGGCCACCAGCATCAACCATGCGAAACGCAAAAGCATAGCTTCTATTTTACGTTGGTAATCTGTGAGGCGTTTTTGAGGAGGTCTATATTAAGATCACCGCAAATAACAGTAAATATGAATCTGTTTCTTCTTTTTCTGTCGATAATTGTACCTTATTATTTAGTTCTTTATTTTTCGATTCATCTACACTATTTTTTCATTTTTTGGTTCAATGTTTTTGCGGAACTGTTGCTACTATACTCTTCTAAACGGTTTCTGTGAGAAAACTCTATATCTGAATTTCCTTTGTTTTCCTGAAAGTTAATTGGCACTTTTGGGTTTTACTTAGAATAATTTAGTTAGTTTTGGTATTTCCTTACAGTAATCATATATTAAACTATTATTCCTGCAGCTTCGACTGCTGTGCGGTATTGGGTTTTTCTTTATTGACGGTTGTGGAGTATTTCGCTGATAGGTATTATATAATATAAAAGTCCTTTGTATTTTCCAATTAAGGTTGTCGAAGTGTAGGGCGACCCCGCCTGTAGATGGAGTGACGACCTGGTAAGACATGCAGAAAATCGATGGATGCAAGTGACTCAGGACCGTACTTTGTGGCATTCCATGGGGGATGCCTTTGTTCAGCAGTGGACTTGTGAAGGGCTTTAATGATGATGATGACGCACTTGAATAGTTTTAGTAGCTGTCAATTGCTTTAAGATTAGTAGGTACAAGTACTGTTAGGGTCCTTTTAAAAAAACGACACTTTTACTGCTGCAAAACGAATTTAATTTAATTATACACACAATTGAATTTCCTCTTGAATGCATAACGATTATTAGCCGTTCTAATTTCAAGAAGGAGTGCGTTCTAGAGGAGAACAGACTTTACAGTGAAGTAAGAATGTAGGAAGCCAGATTTATATGAGGGACACATTATTAAATGTTGTTCGAAGAACGCAGGTTTCTGTCATGGCTAGAGAAATGGTACTGAAAATGAGAAGTAGGAAACATCAAAATGGAGTATAGGGTTGTGAGTGCGCGCAGACTTCGTCGCTGACGAATGGGAAGCCACTTAAGTTGGGAACGATAAGTTTACATAAGGTCATACTTACGAAGCTTAAAAATAAATCGAATGCAGTTATTAAGAAAACGATCATATTTGTCAAGAAGATCTGCATTCAGGTCAAAATAACACACATCACCGTAATCAATCAGGGCAATAATTAAGGATTGCACAATTAATGTTTTGGTCCCGGATGGAAGGAAGTTTTTCAGGTGGTAAAGAGCCTGCAAGGTACCGGTGACTTTCTGGCTAATATTTGTCACTTGGGCATGCCAGCTTAAAGTGCAGTCAATGTTTTAGCCAAGATCCTTAACCGAATAACATAATCCCAAAACTGTGATTTGTGGTGCTGTGGTGTCTACTTGTTTAATTGTGCGATGGCTATCTAGTATCAATGACACTTGTATGGATTATCTTAAACCGAACCTGTCACACCATCTCTTAATATGCTCTAGGTCCTTGTTGACCATATCCAACGCGACGGACACACAATCAACATTTGCCTGTGCGTACAACTGTAAGTGATGGGTATATAGATAGATAATACGCACACTGAAGATTGTGGGTGATAAGATTAATAAATACTGAAAATAACAATGGAGACAGAATATCGTCTTGAGGGACACCAGCATTTATGTCACACCAGTTTGATGCAGACTCACCAATGCGGATCAACTGCTGACGTCTCTGAAGATAAGTTGAAAACCAATCCAGTGCTTTGGAAGAAATCAAGGAATGGGATAGGATAGAAAGTAGGATGACATGACTGACGGTATTGAAGGCGTTCGAAAAGTCAACCAAAGCTAGTACAGTGACTTTGGTGTTCTCCATGCCCGCCCTATTGTCACCAGTGACCTTAAGAAGAGCGGAGACAGTGCTGTGACTGGGACTGAAATCAGACTGAAAAGGGCTTAGTAAATTGTTCTTATAAATAAACAGAGATAGTTGCCTATGTACACAGGCTTCAAGTACTTTGGATAGGAAAGGAAGAATAGATATAGGTCTGAAATGATTGGGTAAAGTCGGATTGGAAGTTTTCGGCAAAGGAATAACGTGGGCCATGCTCCACAGCGACGGGAAAACTCCGTAATCTAGGGAGAAGTTTATGATATGGGATATAACTGGAAGAATATGGTCAAGGATATAAATGTTAGCGTAATTGGGGTTAGAACATTATAACTGTGGTGTAATAAATTGTATTTGCAACAATCATCTTCAACTATGTTAAAATCGATTGATATTTACCAAGGTAATATTTTCTTGTTTTATAAGTTGTTTGTACTCGCTATCGAACCCTGTACTTTGCACAAATTTAATTATTTGTTCATTGGCGGCTATTATTTCCGTTGTAGTAAGGTATTTAGCGCCACGTTTCGTCTTACTACACGTGTTTGTAATGAAGCGTAGTATCCATGCCGTGACTCTTGTTAAGCGAGTTAACTGCTTTTGTTGATTAACATATCAAGGAAATGTTTTTCAATTGCTGAATCACGCCATATTTTTTTTTGTAGTTTTTATAGATCTTGGGTGATTTCTATGCAGCGGTACATTTTCTCGATGTCGGCGGTGTATGCATATTTGTACGATCTCCATTTCAAGATGAGTGCTTGAATATCTTTTTGTAAATTAGGACTCTTTTCTAGTAGTTGGTTAAGGCTGAAGCCACTTGTAGTTTTCTGAGAAGCGTTAAACACGATTCTTAAGGCGCATGGTTGATCAAAATGTTGCGCTAGTCGTTAATTGCGCGGTTTTTTTAGGAGTTATCTACTTGTTATTAAAAAGATATATCAAATAATAAAAACACATTAAATTTCTACATTTGATTCCATAATAGTCATATTCATTTTTTTAAAGGAGTAATTATTTGCATAAATTCCTTACAACGAAACCACATAAATGTGAAATAATTATTGATGACATGTGTCTCCTCCTAAAGTAAGCATTATTTTATTTTGCAATTGACACTAATGGATAGGCAATTAATTAATAAAGATTTTGATCGATAATTTTTTTTTAAAAGACAAAAATTTGATTTTATTTAAAAAAATATTTTAAAACTGAAGGTATTCACTGCCCACGGGGTAGCAGGAGTCCCGGGAGTCAGTGAGCGGTAAGCTCTTGAAGGTGAAACCTGTGTCGTTAGTCAAGACGTCGGCCAACGCACATGCTTGCTCACATCATCTTATTAGTCGATAATATTATTACTTATTAGGTTAGTTATATCTAGTATTATTTGCTTTTTTTATAGGATAGGTTTCCAAACAAGCACACAGTCTACCTGAAGGTAAGTGGTTGCTGTGGCCCATAGACATCTACATCTATCCTCGTTTGCGAATCAAAATGCAGATGCGTTGTTCCCATTAGGACTAAGATGGAATGCCTTTTTTCCAGTAAAAAGGGTCTTTGATTCTCTACACTCACCATACGAAACACAGCAGTGTTAAGCTGCTATTTAACACTGGTATTCTGTGAGAGCGTGGTCTTTCCCCGGTCAAGCCGACTCATTCGTGCTATAACCATATTACTAATATAGCTGCTGCACAGCTCTACCACGTGGTTGGTTTGGGTATAACTTTTTTTTTTTTAGTTATATATTTGTTGTGTTTTTTACTGCGCGATGAAGCTTTTAGCGTGTTTTTTCTTTGAAGTAAATGCAAATATAAAAAGTGAAGCACCATTAACATATAAGGTTCGAATCCATAATTAACATTTTGACAAATATTTTAATTTACACTATAAAAAGCTACCTCAGTTTTAGCAGTATAGTATAAAGTTAAAAATAATCCTAATACTTAACCACAATATCTTAGTAGGTATAGAAATTCGGTAAAAAGTATCTAAGTAGGTATTAATATACCTACCCAGTATAACTAATCACAATAAGTACCTATGTAGGTATTATGATTAGATAAAAGGTACTTATCTAAATAGTTACCTACTTTTACTAAGTAGGTACTAATACCTACCCGGGCATCATTTAATTACAACCCAAAATACCTATAACTAAATGGACCATTCATATTTAACTCAAAACGGGACATGGGTTTATTTATACTTTTTTAAGTTAAATAGATCATTTTATAATACATTAATAAAAACTATATGTAATAATAAAAAAAAACTAAAACTAGAAACTTAATTATCATATAGTCCCACTCCCCGCGGTATCGTGCCAAGAACGCTGGCTGCGTTTCCCCGTTGACTAGCTATACTTAGCCTTTGAGCGAGAAAAGAACCAGCCTTCTTATTACCAGCAGCAACGAACAGCCGTGGATGGAGTTCCTTTAGGAACATCATCGCTCGTGGACCCCACGGACCGATAATCTCTACAGCTAATGGCACAAATATGTAGTCATCGCTCAGAGACTCATATTTGCGCCACTTACTCAGTTCAGCTGCCTCTGATGCCGCCCCGGCTCTAAACGAGGTACCCCTGAGATGAGATGCCGCCAGAGTGTCTACGCAAGTAGCATCCCACACTAGGGCTTTACCTCTTTCCCAAGGGACCAATGTCATACCGTCGGGTCTTCTGCCATCGTCTCTAAATATTCCACAAGGATATAAAACCGAGGGAACATTTATAGGGATAAGAGCCCGTCGGATGACATCGTTCAAAGAGCTGTCTCATGAAAACCTACCAGCACTTTTTTACCACAGGGGCACTGTTGGGGTTGACAAATCGCCGCTCCTAGTCGGATTCCTACGGCGATGCGCAAGCTTTCCCCATCAAGCAATGTGCCGAGATTACTTGATGGTAAAACGTGTAACCAGTGACTAGATTCCTTAGTCGAAACAGCTAAAAGGCGTGCCAATATGGAAATTATGAAACAAATCTTTCAGCACGCACTGTACCAACGGAATATCTCACTGTTTTTATTGGTTAACTTCCAGTGGAACATTTTCACCGGGACAGAGCGTTCGCCATGTCTGCCCTGCCTCCGTAGCAAAGCACAGGTCTACTATATTATTTATAATTATGTTACAAAGTCACTGACACTATGCACGGAAGCAAGAAAAGCAGGCAATGCAACGCTAAAAAGATTTCTCACACCAATACCACGAAATTTTATAGGTAAAGTAACCTGAGTGCAGGCAGTACAATACGTTATATTAAGTACAGTATTTAAAGTTAAATTTAGAGTATTTTCTATAGCTACTTTAGGATTATTATCAAAATCTTTTAAAATATCTGAACATTTCCAGACTGGACTTGAGCGGAGTAAGTATGTAAATCTAGGTACAAAAGACAATATTTTAAAATAGTAAGAGCTATGTGGGGATTTAATTTATACAATTTATCAACGTGGTTTAAAAACTGATCAAATTTTGTTTTTAAAACAGGTTTAATACTATCAAAAAACAACGGGGTAACGTGCATATATGAAGAAGATAATGAATCTGAAAGAAGCGAAAGAGGTATGTAAGGATCGTGACACTTGGCGATCTGTTCTCTCTGGCTACCACGTCAGGGATTGTGCGTGAAGATAAGTAAGTAAGTAAAAAACAACGGAGCACCTAGCAGGTATAGTGATGCCGTATTGATAGTTTTTATTCCTGGAGAAACATTATTGAAATTTTGAATTGAAGTGTCTCTATGAGAAGTAGATGAATTATTGGAAAAAAATATTTCACATTTATTGCTATTTGGTTCAAGACCAATATTTATAAAATTTCGAAAAAATTGAGTAAGATCACTTAGGACCTCATCTGTTCTACCTCCCAGTGTACCGTCGTCCAGGTACCAGACATTTAGCTTGGATTTCAAATTTGAAATAATGGGTTGAATTCCTAAACGGAAGAGTGCTGGACCTAGTGGGTCACCCTGCTGAACACCGACAGCAGAATTGATAACATGGTTTTTGTAGAACAAGTTAGTATTTTGACTATAACATTGCCAAACCTAATGATACATTTCGGGGGAATTGTTAGTCACTTCTTTCAGTTAGGTTACCCTATCGATAGAGATAAAAGCATTCCTTAAGTCAACCTTCACAAGAACATCTAGATCATAGTTTGTTAAAAGTGTACGCCGCCTCACAGCCACCTCTAGTGCCAAAATCTTGTTGAGTAAGCTAAAATTTTGTCTTAAGGTTAGAGATTATGTGCCTGCAAGCTTATTTTGAAGTTAAGCGTCTAAATGTGGAACCAACGGCAATAGGATAGATACCGTTATCCTTTTGTTTTTTGAAGGCACATAATCTTGCCCCATATAAGAATGGAATGAAATTTGGATTAACATTACCAGAAAGCATAAAGTTACATAATTTTGTAATGTCTTTAAGAAGTACTCCGCTGGCGTCACTAACAAAAGCACTTACAAGATGTTTAAGATGTTGAGGCGTAATCCCGTCAATGCCGCCAGCAGAGTCATTCGAAAATGACATAATTGCTTCTAAAGTGTCTTTTTCAGAAATTTGTAAAGGTTGCATAGAAGTCTTGGGAGGTAGCAGTAAACCCTGAGAAGATTTGACCGAAGGATGCTTCTGACGAAGGATTTTAAGAGTTTCGACTTTACGAGGAACCAGGATGTCGTCTGAGAATAAAATACGGGATGCATTTTTAAGTCGCCCTCCATTTATTTCGAATCAACTACTTTTTTTGAATCAAATATTAGGTCGAGAAAAATGAGTAATAATTGAGTGACCTAAATTTTGAAAAGATGTCTCTTTTAGTTGAGACGTAATTGATTTATTTATAGTTTTATCAAAATGAAAATGGGAATACGCGAAAGTAAATAATTTTTGCTAACTCTTTTAACTATTAGAGAAACAATTTATTCATTTGCGATATATAGGTTAAAATAGGTTTTCATAATTAAAAAACGGTCATATGCTACCTTCTGGTGTGCAAACTAATTAAATACAAGATATTTTTAATAAGCTTACTTGACGTCTATGTATTCGTTTATAGTCACTATCAGAGTGTATACTCATGCAAGTTTAAGCTTGCGCATGCAATGAAAGCCTCTCCTATACAGACGGTTTCAGCGTTCATCTGCTATTACCATCGTAGTACACGGTACAGTTTAAGAAGAATGTGGATTAAATTGAACTGGTCAGAACACGGCTCCGTGGCGCAGTGGCTTAGCAATGAGTTGTTGCGCTGGGGGCCGCGGGTTCGAATCCCGCACGGAACAAGTATTTGTATGGCCTATAAATAATTGTTCCGGATCTGGATGTTTGTCCTTGTGCAATTTGTGTTTGTAAACTGCCTCCACGATACAGGAGAAAATCCTAGTGAAGTTTTTTTAAAAAGAAATAAAAAAAAGAAATAAAATTAGAGAAATGCTAATAGAAATAACTAACACAAATGTAATTTTATGTACCCCCACTTATGTACTAGGAGCCCCTATATATAATTACATAGTAGAAATATTTAATAATTTACTTTATAGGGCAATTTAAAATTATAAATATTCATATTTCTTTGATACCAACTACGAATTAAGTAATAAAATGTTATCGTATAAAACAGATAAAATTAACAGATCGGGTATAAAATATATAATTGGAAGTAACTTCAATCGTATACTTGTTGACTAATTTTAATTCGCCAACATTAATAACGACTGACAGTATTAAACAAAACAGATTTTTTTCGGTTCATCTTGTAAGATTTGTTTTAGTGATAACATACAACAATTTATATTATTCCACCAGGATATAGACTATTTAAACCTGTAAAGAATAAATTGATAAGAAAAGGATTAAAATTCGGACATTATAAAAAGAATATTATATCATAAATATTTACATGAGGCTATAAGCAAAAATTTTCACAAGAATAATAAAACAAAAGAATAATCATCCATTATACTTCTATTACATGATATTTTAATATTTAATATGCATACTTTATTATTACATACATATATTGAATATAAAATATTAAAATATCAGATTTTACTGACTTCCTGAAAAAAATCAATAAACACATATAATATGCATCTCAATAATGCTATGATAGGTAAAAAAACGACTAACATCATTTTACATATCTGAAGTTTTAACGAACAAAGGGCGAAGAATATTTTTCTTAGCAAGAAGCTATGCAAAGACAGAAGCCTAAATTTTTTTTGGACTTGCCATAGAAAAGTATACCTCCGAAAAACGGCTGACTCGTTGAGATGTTAGTTTTATTAATTACTAGCTAGCCAGGCAGTTGTTGTTCTGCTCTTTCCGAAGACCCTTCCTATAGAAAATTCTTAAATTCGCTATAAAAAAATATTGAAAGTCACTTATCGGGATAAAATCTATCCTATCTCTCAAGTTGGATCAAACTACACACAGTTCGAAAAATTTCATTGAAATCAGTTCAGTAGTTTAGCAGTATATCGCGGACAAGCAATGTGACACGTAATTTTTATATATAAAGATTTATAAATTTATAGATTATGTAGTTTAGAAAATATTACATACGATAAAATGTATTCATTTTATGTCCAGATAATATTATTTTACAATTATTTTATTTAAAGACGAACATCTTATACTATTGAAAACTTGACTCTTATTATTATTATTCTGGGTTATTCATATAGTTTTCTCATCAGGTTGGGCTGATATACTATAATGCTGATATATATCTTATTATATATATCTTATTGATATTTATGTATAAATATACATAAATATCAATAAGATAAAATAAATACATAAAAATACATAAATAAATAAAACCCAACCAGATGGAAGCCCTCGGCAGGGGAGACCAAACGGCTGAGGGTTAGGGGGAAAGAGAATGTTATTATTATTATTATTATTATTATTACAGATTAGGGATAACTGGTTGCTAATACGAGCTAGAAATTCAGATCCAAGTTGAAATGATATCGTATGACGGCTTAAGCAAAAAATTAAAAATCCTATTGAAGAGCACTACAACAAGCAAAATGATGAAGTGTATGCTTACAGCTCTAAAAAGGGTAATTTTTGATGGTGAAGGTGCATTCCATCATAGTTTTAGTCCCAGTAGTACCGTGGGGGTATAACTACCCTCAATTACTAACGAGTTAAACTGACATCAGTTCAACTGATCACTCCAAACGGATTTAATCCAAAAAAACTTCGATACACACGGTGAGTTCAACTGATCCTTCCAACTGATCAGTTCAAACTAGGACTGTTGATATTTTTTAAATATCGGATTTTCAACGTATCGATAATTATAAATATATCAATATCGGAGTTTTATATACCGAAAACATAGCGATTTATCGGTATATCGGCTTTATTTAAAAGAAAACAATCTTATGTCAACTCAAAAATGATTTACACAGTTTGTTATTTAGTATATTTATAAAACAAATTAAATTATAAATGTATGAAAATGTACTCGTAAGTTTATTGTTCTTAGTAATTATTAATGAGTCGTGGTAGCTCAGATGGTTAGCACTCACTGTAAATTTCACAGTACGCAAGCAACCCGGGTTCGATGCTGATTTACCACGTGCTCGGCGGTGAAGGAAAACATCGAGAGGAAACCTGCATGTGTGAGAAATAAAAAAAATCGAAAACGTGAAGTTTGCCAACACCCATTGGGGCAGCGCGGCGGACGTTTCCTTGCCCTAAAACATAAAACCTTCTCAGAAATGAGGGAAGGCCTGTGCCCAGCATTGAGACGCATACAGGCTGTCATTTTGAATTTAACTTTAATTATTGTTTAATTTGAATAAGACAATTATGCGTACCAATATTTATCAGTAAGAGTTTTCAAAAATACTTGTTTTTTATATGTTCAGCTATTTCAATACTACAATTATTGAGCACTAAAAGATTGATTGTAGAAGTAATTCGTTCAGATGCTACAGATGTAGCTGAAGAAATCAAATATTTAACAGCTATTTCTGATAACAAAGATGTAAATCATAAGACACCTAAGCGATCAAAATAACTTGTTTCGTCGTTTTCTCTAGTAGTTCACATGCGCAGACACTTAACACACATAATCACATTAATTTGATAAAAATACACTTCAAACGATTATTTAAATGATAAAATAGGAGCAACAATCCGTCGATGGTCAAATTCCCGCCAAAACTCACAGTAAGTAAAATAATACTAAGTTTCACAGATTATAGTAATTTTTATATCACAATAATATACTATACAAAATCACATTTCTTTTTAAGATAATAAGCAAATAAAAAAACTGGGGAAAAATATAGTATAGTGTAAATAAAGTACAGTAGATTGGGGACATCGAGGGTTAGGATTTTAGTTTACGATGGTGGTGTAGATTAAATGATTTACGTGAAAAATAAAAAATTAAAACTTATTAGGTATTTAAAAAAAATACTTCAACTGTCAATATCTATATCAAACTATATTTATATGTCGTCCAAAGATATTAGAAATAAATATCGATATTTCTAAATAACAATATAGATTTTTCGATATATCGATATTTTATCAACAGTCCTAGTTCAAATTCTCGATCGACGGAGCCGCAGCCATGCGTGTTTGGACTGCTTGAAATTGAAAATATAATTTCCTATCTATCTATCGCACGGCTGCAGCTCCGTCAATCGAGAAATGAAATCCGTATATTAATAGATAGGAAATTATACTTTTAATTTGTAGGACTAACGCCAACCAAACGCGCACGGCTACGTCTCCGTCGATCGAAAAATTCGTATACGAGTATATATATATCGTTTCCTATATATTAAAACTTCAAAAGGTATTTTTATTCACGGTCAGTTAAACTGATCAGTTTAACTGACCGTATGTGGCGACCATTGATCAAATAAAGCCTTATCGATATTTCTTTAAGATACGACTGAATGGTGTGCAGTTTGATATCGAGGTGGAAATCCACGTTTCTCGTTTTGTAAGGAAACGGGATCTGTAATTCGACACGGTAATTTATTTTGAACAGCTAAGCTTTAATAGAATATTTACCGCGTTTTTACAAAAGAGATTCGAGATATATTCCCAATCTTGAATGAACGCCAGATATTAAGTCAAGGTGATCTTACCAGTTTTGTGTCTGCCTATTTTTTTTTTTGGATACTTTTAAATTGCGTTCGCTATGAAAACAGGTGTTTGATTAATAATATAAGTATTTAGTACACACACAAGTACATGTAAAATAGTTAATCATATAGAATTGTAGCAACAAAATGGCTACGGACTCAGCATGAATCTGCAGCACTGGTATTCTGGACCACAAAAAAGTTGGCTTGGAAGTATAACCGCTCAGATTAATGAATAAGTGTTTTTAATTGCTCACAAAGTGCTCAACTCATATCCGCAATAGCTCACACTATTAATTAAATATTTAATTAGTTATTAATAATTAAAAGTACAAAATTGTATTTGCTTATAATACTTAAAACCAATGAATTTTCATAAAATGAATAAGTGTTGTTAATTGCTCACAAAGTGCTCAATTGATATTTGCAATTGCTCACACTACTAATTAATAAATTATTCAATTAGTTATTAATACTTTATAGTACAAAATTGTTTTTGCCTAAACCGCTCAGATTAATTAATACGAGTAAGTGCTCTTAATTGCTCACAAAGTGCTCAATTCAAATCCACAATTGCTCACACTATTAATTAATTATTTAATCAGTAATTATTAATTATATATACAAAATTGTTTTTTCCTATTGTTTGCCCAAAATCCTGATCCTGGAAGCGGCAGAAGCTCTTGGGTGATGTATATAATAAATTGATGTAGTCGAATTCCCAAAATAAAATCTTGACTTTAATTGTAATAATTGCGTATAATTCAAGAATTACAGGATAAAAACATTTCCTGTAATTCTTGAATTATACGCAGCATCCATTATATAAACAGGATTTCTATATTGAAAGATAATTACAAATGTACATAAAAGATCTACAACTGTGTCAAGTTATACTATGATATCGTTACTTTAATTCGAATTTTTTGATTGGGCCGGGCTATTTGTCATTGTTGTGTTTCGCTTCACGATAAAACATGCTCCCCGGCGTTGAAGTGGTCTAGTCCGCTTCAATTGGTAATATTACGAGGCGATTATAGGTTCAAAGAAGAAATGAAGAGAGTACATTGCAGGCACCAAGTTGGTACCGTTATCTGAATAAATGTGCTGTGGTTTTCCTCGACGAGCTACAAACCGACTTAAGGCTGCGAGATATGCCTCCTTTGTGAGATCCGTGTCAAGTTCTATGTGGACAGCCTTCACTGTTAAATAAACAAAATACAAATGTAAGATTTGATTAAGGTACTGCCTCTACCCTTACGATTGACTATCAGCACAGGCCCGCAATAATCTACTCCGGTGGCCAAAAATGGGAATTCTAAGTGAGTCCTATCGATAGGTAAATCACCCATAGTAGGCTGCCGAAAGTTGCTTTAAATCTATTACAACGTATACAACCATGAACAATAGCCTTCGCTAGATTTCTATCGAATAAAGGCCAGTTCTATCGCCAGAGGACCTGCGTGAATTAAGCATTTGTGTTTCATTTCAAATATGATTTTAGTTAAATGATGCTTGCCACATATTATAATAGGGTGCTTAATAAGTGTAGTACGGATTGCTAAGATGACCTCCCACACGTATAATATTGCTATTATCCATGAAAGGGGATAGGGATAATAGTCTGTTTTTCTTAGGTAGGGAATTACCTGACGTCAGAATAGCATATGATTTAGGAAACATTTCCATTTGAGCTATACGTCTTAGTATTGATTTTGAAAAATTTAATTCTAAACATGAAAAATAATTGGTCTTATGAATATTAGTTCTTCTACAATTATTAATGAACCTTTGTATATAAGTTATTATTCTAATTAATTTTGTGAAATTGGATGATTTATTGATTATGTTAGAAATTACATTGTGTGTTTGCGTCTGTAAGGATATTTCTGGAAGTTGATTTGTTAGAAGATATTGCCTGAGTATGCTGAGGAATACAGCTAGATATGATCCAACCAAGCTTTGATTCATGTAGCCTTGGCTGGTTTTTTCCTAAGCTAATATGGGTGGAACCTAAAACATCCCAAAATACCTCTGCTCCAACTAGGGCGTCGATTACGGAAGGAACGTTGTAGGAAGGATCCGCTAAATGTATTCTTTTCGGTATATGGATATTATGTATATAAGATGATGGTAACGACTGAGAGATCTCTGGTAAAACATAACAATTTACTTCCCCGTGATAATAATAATAGCTCGAAGAACCGACAACCGATGGGGAAAAAAGGTTCTCGAGTGGCGGCCTCGTACCAGCGGACGAAGTGTAGGGTGTCCCCCCCACTAGATGGAGTGACGACCTGGCAAGTCGATGGATGCAGGTGGCTCAGGACCGTGTTTTGTGGGTTTCCTTGGGGGAGGCCTATGTTCAGCAGTGAACTTGTGAAGGGCTGTGATGATGATGATGATGATAATTAAAAATTATTATTACAATTTAATAGAGGACGTCATGAGCGGCAAGAAGTGTAGAAGTCTATAACCTCTAAATCATTGTTCGTTCATTTTTTAATTATATTGCATGTATTTTAATCATAAATTATTAATGATTAGCTCTTTGAAATTATTAATTGCAATTAACACTTCATCAAGTAATTTATTGCAAATTGTTGATAACATAATTGTGGCCCGTACTTCATTGAAAGACGATTAATGGGTGGTAATTATGTGGACACGTTACAAGGTGTAATTCAGATTTGGTGGACGATATACGACTAGATTTACTGAATAATTTTTATTTCCAACACGACGGTGCTCCGCCTCACTATTCAAATGCAGTGCGTGATTATTTGAATAGCGAATACGAAGATAGATTGGGCATGGCGGCCCTATACCATGACCTGCAAGGTTACTGGACCTTACACCATTACACTTTTATTTATGGGGTGAAATAAAGAGACACGTTTACGTCGAAGAGGCGAATATGACCTCTATGACGACCTCCGCAGCAAAATAATTGCTGCATACACAGCATTGAAAAGTGCTCAGACACATGTAATTAATGTGAAAAATAATTTAAGGAAACGTGCTAAACTGTGCATTGTGCGAAACGGACTCCATTTCGAACACCTATTAAAATACCAGTAAGTTAGTTTTGTTTTAAGTGATTGCATTTTTAAGATATAATAGTTCGCTTTTGTAAATAGTTAATCGTTTAAATTGTTAGTATTTGTAAATCATCATCATCATCATCATTACAGCCCTTCACAAGTCCACTGCTGAACATAGGCCTCCCCCAAAGAATGCCACAAAGCACGGTCCTGAGCCACCTGCATCCATCGACTTCCTGCAAATCTTACCAGGTCGTCACTCCATCTAGTGGGGGGACGCCCTACACTTCGCCTGCCGGTACAAGGCTGCCACTCGAGAACCTTTCTTCCCCATCGGTTGTCGGTTCTTCGAGCTATATGGCCGGCCCATTGCCACTTCAGCTTACTAATCCGTTGGGCTATGTCGGTCACTCTGGTTCTACTGCGGATATCCTCATTTCTGAGTTTATCACGCAGAGAAACTCCGAGCATAGCCCTCTCCATAGCTCGCTGAGCGACCTTGAGCTTCCTCATCCGGCCAGCAGTGAAGGACCACGTCTCAGTTCCGTATGTCATCACTGGCAACACGCACTGGGTGTACAGTCTCGTTTTCAAGTTTTGAGGTATACCTGACGAGAAGATGTGCCGTAATTTCCCGAACGCTGCCCAACCGAGTTGAATCCGTCGATTGACCTCTCGGTCGAAGTTGGACTTACCTAGTCGGACTATTTGTCCCAGGTAAACATACTCGTCAACAACTTCGAGCTTAGTGTTCCCAACAACTACCGGCATAGGTGTGACATGGACATTAAACATGATCTTTGTTTTGTCCATGTTCATCTTAAGACCTATCCGTTGGGAAACACTATTGAGGTCATTGAGCATAGTGCTTAGGTCCTCCAGCGATTCTGCCATAAGGACTATATCGTCGGCAAATCGAAGGTGAGTGATGTACTCGCCATTGATGTTGATACCGTATCCTTTCCAGTCCAGAAGCTTGAAAACATCTTCCAATGCAGCGGTGAAGAGTTTCGGGGATATGACGTCACCCTGTCTTACACCTCTCTGCAATTGCAATTTGTAAATCCTTGATTTCAATTTTAAGATACGTCATAATAAAGGTAGTTATCGGTTACGTATGTAATACAACAATAGGTATACAATAACATACAATTTCTGTCAGTTTTGAATATTTTTATTGAACAGTGTACGCACCGAGAGCGATGTTCGTGCCATTCCACTGCCTTCTTAGCCGTCCGGGCGAGTTCGTTTTTACCGGCCAGCGCCAGGCGCCAGCTAGACCGCTTTAAATCGCGTACGTATGTTCTACTAGCACCTAAAAATCAAGAATCCAACGTTTTGCCGCATGAAATCGTATCTAACAATCATATTGAACATATACACGCGATGGTTTCCATTTTTTTTATCCTCCCTAAGCTCAATTATGCTGTCGGATAATTTTATTCTCACGAGGTTAAAGAGACATGTTTTAAATAAAGGTCCGGGCCCAGATGGATTACCGACGTTGTTTATATATCTATGTGCTAAGCAACTATCATTACCACTTACTTGTATCTTCAAGGAATCTTTTAAAACTGGAATATTTCCTACCCACTGGAAAATGGCTAAAATTGTTCCCATTTAGAAAGATAGTACTAAGAATAATATCAGAAATTACAGACCTGTTGATGACGCTCACGTTGCTTTTCGAACACCTGAAATATAAATAATATTACTGAATAAAAAATAATATATGTAAAATATATTACTCATAAAACATTGTTACTTACCTTATGTGCTTGTTGTTTTTCTATAATAAATAAGTATGTGTGCATACGGGGACGGTGACACTTACCGCGAATTTTATTAGTAGGGTGAAGGTATATTTGCAACATCGATGTTGCTCCGCTGAGTACATGATACCGCGCTTCTAGTTAGTTGCACTAGAACATCATACGAGGTGACACCTATATCTCCCTCCCCGTGGATGTACACGCGCTCACCAAATTGTTTTAGTATATTTTTCTCCTAGCCGACACCAGCGGCCGACATCAGCAACATAGTGGTCCTTCAGTCAAATCTTTACGTTATCTGCAAAAAATATAATAATAATAGCTACCAGTAATGCCGTGTAGTGGCGGTTAAGAATACCCACTAACCCATATCTTCCCGCGGGTGCCGTAAAAGGTGACAAAGGGAAACTGGCAGGAGATGGGCAGCAGCATCTACCTGATAAGAGCAAGGTTACAATAAAAAAAACTACGGTTGCTAACCCGCTCGCCAAGCGTGGCAACTATGGCAAATAACCCCCATTATGATGAGAGTAACAAAGAGACGGCCCCCAGTCCCCGGCGGCCCCGCTATTCCTGGCAACGGTGGCGACCATGGTAACGACGGGGCAGGGGGTGCTAAGAATCTCCGGTGGAGGTTCGGTTGCCACCTAAAACGACTTGACCTAGCAACATACAACGCACGCATCCTGAGGACTGACGAGAAGATCGTGGAGCTGAAAGAAGAGATAGACAAGTTACGCTGGCATATTACAGGATTGTCCTAGGCCCGAAGAGAGGGGGAGGACACGGTAGCCCTTGAATCCGGAAAATTGCTCTATCACCGGGAGAGCGACCATCTGTCCCAAGGAGGTGTCGTATTTATCGTCCACAAGTCTCTCGTTAACAACGTTATAAAGATTAAAAGTGTATCAACGATGGTTGCGTACCTTATACTCAGAATCACCAAATAGATTATATATCCGTGAATTTATACAACATCAGGGGACTTCACTCTAACCTTAACGCCGTCCACTACCATCTCGAGACGGCGAAGCCTGTCTTGCTCTTTCTGGCCGAGACACAAGTTTCCTCTCCGGCTGATATTTCGTATCTCTCATACCCAGGGTACAAATTGGAGCACTCCTTTGTGCCTCGGGCAGGAGTTTGCGTTTATGTCAGAGAGGACATCTGTTCTCGACACCTCGGCAGTCTTGAAGGTTCGGACCTGTCCATCCTTAGGCTACGAGTAGACCGCGATGACCATGCCAATGCCGAAACAGACCAACTCATCGACCACGTCCAAATGGCTACAGATTCCTTGCAGTCCCATCCGCAGAGATCGTGATCCTTGGCGATTTTAACGCCCACCATGCCGAATGGCTCGATTCACGTTTAACCGATCATGCGGGGAGATCTGTTAAGACTTTGCCTTGGCATATGGTCTGACACAACTGGTTACATTGCCTACGCGGATGTTGAGGATCATACACCTTCCCTGTTGGACCTTCTGCTGACCTCTCATCCGGACGGATATCAGGTTTCCGTCGATGCCCCTCTTGGCTCTTCGAACCATTGTGTGATCCGGAGTATGGTGCCACTCGCGTACCTTTCGCGGTTGCGTTCTGCAGGTTGCCGTCGTGTTTGGCATTACAGGTCGGCGGATTGGGACGGAATGCGGTCTTTCTTTGCATCCTACCCATGGGGGCGGATTTGCTTCTCGCCGGATAATCCCAGCGCTGTTGCTGACTTTGTCACTGCTGTGGTGCTACAGGGAATGGAACTATTTATTTCATCATCTGTGGTACCCATCGGAGGCAGATCTCAGCCTTGGTTTGGTCGCTCCTGTAAGACTGCATTACGCAGTAAGCAGGAGTATTATCAAGCCTGGTCTGCGGCTTCGGCGACTCGGGAGAAAACACAAGCACACTTAAAAAGAAGTATAACTTCGCATCCAGGTCCTTCAAAAGAGTTTTTGCCAAGGCAAAGTCAGAGCACATAGGCAGAATTGGCGAGAAACTAGTTCGCCTTCCTTCGGGAACCCGTGCATTCTGGTCTCTCGCCAAGGTTTTCCAAGGGAATTTCTGTAAGCCATCACTACCATCTCTGCACAGGGAGGACGACTCACTGGCCCAAGACGCAAAAGACAAAGCCGACCTTTTAGGCTCCCTTTTTGCGTCCAACTCGACTCTTGATGACGGGGGGAAAACACCGCCGACCGTCCCGCGGTATGAGTGCTCCATGCCGAATGTGCTGTTCTCACAGCGCTCGGTTCGCAAAGCACTTCTCTCCCTGGACATCCAGAAGTCGAGTAGGCCTGACGGAATCCCCCAATTGTGCTGAGGACGTGTGCTCCAGAGTTGACACCGGTCCTAACGCGTCTTTTCCGGTACTCCTACTCCCAAGGCGTAGTCCCTAATTCATGGAAGACAGCTTTTGTCCACCCGATCCCTAAAAAAGGCGACCGCTCAGACCCGTCCAACTATAGGGTTATTGCGATCACCTCCTTGTTCTCCAAAATAATGGAAACCATTATTAATTGCCAGCCCATCCGGTACCGTGAGGATCACCAGCTGATTAGTGAACGCCCATACGGTTTTCGTCGGGGTCGATCAGCTGGTGATCTTCTGGTCTACCTGACCCATAGATCGACGGAGGCAGTAGAGTCCAAGGGGGAGGCGTTGGCCGTTGGTCTGCACATTGCGAATGCCTTCGATCGGGTTTTGCACAAAGCGCTTCTTTCAAAGCTCCCTTCCTATGGGCTTCCCGCGAAATTGTGCAATTGGATCACCAGCTTCCTTGCAGATCGGAGCATCAAGGTCGTTGTAGACGGTGCATGTTCTGACTAAAAGCCTATTAACGCTGGTGTTCCACAAGGCTGTGTGCTATCACCAACGCTGTTTCTTCTGCATATCAATGATATGTTGCTAACTGGTAACATTCATTGCTATGCGGATGACAGCACTGGTGATGCTCTATACACCGGCCGTGCCAATATTTCTCGGGAAAACGTCGCCGAGTACCGGAACAAACTTGTGCCTGAAGTCAAGTCTTTGCTGAACAAAGTCTCGGATTGGGGGCAACTAAATCTAGTCCAGTTTAATCCCCAGAAGACACAAATTTGCGCGTTTACCGCTAAAAAGAACCCCTTTGTCGTATCTCCTCAGTTTCAAGGCACTGCCCTTCTTGCCTCAGCCAGTATCGGTATCCTCGGAGTCGACATATCGAGTGACGTGCAGTTTCGTGGTCACTTGGAAGAGAAGGCCAAATTGGCCTCTAAAAAGCTTGGCGTGCTTAGCAGAGCGGGACAGTATTTCATGCCGGCACACCACCTGCAACTTTACAAGGCGCAGGTTCGGCCTCACATGGAATACTGTTCCCATCTCTGGGCAAGGGCTCCCCAGTGCCAGCTCCTTCCACTTGATCGCATCCAGCGCACAGCGGCTCGAATCGTTGCCGACCGAGCCCTTTCCGATCGGCTCAATTCATTGGCACTGCGAAGAGATGTTGCATCCCTTTGCATTTTCTTTCGCATTTACCATGAGTGCTCTGAGGAATTGTTCGGATTAATTCCAGCCGCCAAATTTCACGAAAGCACATCGCAGCAGAACTCCCGATACCATCCACACCATCTGGATGATTGACGGTCCACCACTGTGCGAATTAGAAGATGTTTTCTTCCTCGCACGACTTCCTTGTAGAATCGGTTACCATAAGCGATTTTTCCGGACCGATACGACTTAGGGACCTTCAAGAAAAGAGCATACTCCTTTTTAAAAGAGCGGCAACGCATCTGCAATTCCCTCCATGGTGTTGCAGTTGTTCATGGGCGGCGGTAGTCACTTACCATCAGGTGAGCCGCATGCTTGTTTGCCCCCTCTCCTATAAAAAAATGATATTCGCTGAAGGTCATACAGGTTTACGCACCAACCTCGTCACATCCCGATGAGAAGGTGGAGGAAATGTATGAGGATATCTCCAGAGCTATGCATTCCTCTAAAACCCACTATACGGTGTTAATAGGAGACTATGCACATATGACGGATAGAAAACTATGCACAAGAGAGAACGGTGAGCTAAAAGTAGGGAAATTCGGAATAGGGCAACGGAACCCAAGAGGCCAGCAGCTGGCCGACTTCATGGAGAAAGAGGGACTCTTTATGATGAACTCTTTCTTATGGAAGCGGCCCCACTGGAAGTGGACCTGGTCGAGCCCAGACGGTTCAACAAAAAATGAGATTGACTTCATTATGACGACCAGACGACAACTGTTCAGTGATATTTCAGTGATCGCGAGGGTGAAAACTGGCAGCGATCACCGAATGGTGAGAGGCACACTGACCCTAAACGTTAAGTTGGAGAGGTCACGTCTAATGAAGTCAACGCTCCGTCCCCCTCGTGCTCTAATCCAAAGTCCCGAAACCTTTCAGCTCGAGCTACGAAATCGTTTTCAGTGCCTAGAAGATTGCAATGCAGTGGACGATATGAATGACAAGCTCGTGGGAACTGTCCATGCGGCCGGAGCTAAGTTTTGCAAGACCCGCCACAGAGAACACATAAACTCTCCGATCACACTCTTAATCTCAAGGCTGTTACACGGCATATGAGGCTGCAGTCTTCAGTAGATTTGACAGCATACAGGCAACTGAACAGACCGATCTCCAAATGCATGCGGCGGGACTTACGTAACTTTAATACTGCTCGTATAAAATAAGAGATCGAGCGAAACCAGGGCTCCAAAGTCTTTGCTAGAGATCTGACTGCCAGAAAGAGCCAACTGTCAAAGCTGAAGACCGAGTGTGGCAGCGTCGTTTCCGGGACCTCTGAGATTTTGAGTGAGATTGAGAGGTTCTATGGGCAGCTGTACACATCATTGTTGGAGCCACACGTAATTGTGAGTAACGATCCAAGAGCGAGTCTTATCCGACACTATTCCGATGATATCAGTCTAAGCGAGATTAGAATGGCTCTCCAGCACTTTAAAAACGGATAGTCCCCGGGCGATAATGGAATTACAGCGGAGCTTTTGAAAGCTGGTGGAAAACTGGTACTTGAAGTCCTTCAGAAGCTCTTTATTTCCGTCCTCCATGGTGGCACTACTCTGGAGGCGTGGAGCAGAAGTGCCGTGGTCATGTTCTTCAAGAAAGGTGACAACGCTCTCTTGAAGAACTACAGACCTATTTCACTTCTGAGCCGCGTCTACGTGCTGTTTTCGAGAGTCATTACGAGTCGTCTCGCACTCAGACTCGACGACTTCCAGCCTCCCGAAAAAGCCGGTTTCCCAAAAAGCTTTAGTACCATAGACCACATACACACCCTTCAGCAAATTGTACAGAAGACAGACGAGTACAATCTGCCACTTTGCCTTGCTTATGTGGACTATAAGAAAGCCTTTGATTCCGTCGAAATTTGGGCGGTGCTGCAGTCCCTTCAGCGGTACCAAGTTGAGTTTCGGTATATCGAAGTGCTGAAGTGTTTGTACAGTAGAGCTACGATGGCTATCCGAGTACAGAATCAGAGTACGAAACCTATCCAACTGCAAAGAGGTGTGAGACAGGGTGACGTTATATCCCCGAAACTCTTCACCGCAGTATTGGAAGACGTTTTCAAGCAGCTGGACTGGAAAGGATGCAGTATTAACATCAATGGCGAGTATATCACTCACCTTCGATTTGCCGACGATATAGTCCTTATAGCAGAATCGCTGGAGGACCTAAGCACTATGCTCAATGACCTCAATAGTGTCTCTCAACGAATAGGTCTTAAGATGAACATGGACAAAACAAAAATCATGTTTAACGTCCATGTCACACCTATGCCGCTAGTTGTTAGGAGCACTAAGCTCGAAACTGTTGACGAGTATGTTTATCTGGGACAAATAGTCCGACTAGGTAGGTCCAACTTCGACTGAGAGGTCAATCGACGGATTCAACTCAGCTGGGCAGCGTTCGGGAAACTACGACACATCTTCTCGTTAGACATACCTCAAAACCTTAAAACGAAATTGTGCAACCAGTGCTTGTTGCCAGTGATGACTTACGGATCTGAGACTTGATCCTTCACTGCTGTCCGTATGAGAAAGCTCAAGGTCACTCAGCGAGCTATGGATAGGGCTAGGCTCGGGGTTTCTCTGCGTGATAAACTTAGAAATGAGGATATCCGCAGTAGAACCAGAGTTACCGACATAGCCCAACGGATTAGTAAGCTGACGTGACAGTGGGCCAGCCATATAGCTCGAAGAACCGACAACCGATGGGGAAGAAAGGTTCTCGAGTGGCAGCCTCGTACTGGTAGGCAAAGTGTATTGCGACCCCCCGACGAGATGGAGTGACGACCTGGTAAGACATGTAGGAAGTCAATGGATGAAGGTGGCTCAGGACCGTGCTTTGTGACATTCCCTGGGGGAGGCCTATGTTCAGCAGTGGACTTGTAAAAGTCTGTAATGATAATGATGATAATGGAGTACCAGTTATTTTCCACACGCCGGCGACGCCGAAACAAAAAACTACGACCACGTAGCACCGCTGCAAATTCGGAGTGCAAGAACAACCAAGATGTGTTACCATCGTTCTGCTTAAAGGATGAAGTGTTGAAAAACCTGGAAATGCGCATAGCTACTACAGGCACTATGCGCATTTCCAGGCTTTTCCAGCACTTCAATTTCAGTAAAAAGTCATCAAAGACCGCAGGCACGTCTTCAAGTACGGCACGCAAACGGTAATTGGAATACGAAACCGCTAAAGCTATGGCTCTTGTGGAAATACAAGCAGCGGAAGTTGAAGCTGAAGCCAAGGTTAAAAGTGCTCAGGCAGAAGTTGCCAAGAGTAAGGCAAATATTCAATATAAACAAACAGATTGCAGCTGAGATGGCAGAATTTGAGTATCGATCACGCTCTTCTTGTGGGAAGAGTCGGCTATAAAATCTTCGACCAGCAAAGTTGAAAATTGGCTGAAAACTCTAGGAAACCAGCATGAGGAGAATCGAGAAAGTTCTCCCGTGAAATAATCGGCCTAGAAAAGCTGGCACATACCTTGAATGAGGCAGTGGCTGCCTCATCTTATAAAATACAGAACAAGGAGCTCTTAACAAGATTTGCAACGTCTAAAGACCTGCCTTTATTTTTTGGAGATCCAATGGAGTGGTTGCAGTATAAACAGGCGTACCAAGAATCTACCCAATTATGCAAATATAGTGACATAGAGAATTTACGGCGGCTACGTAAGTGTCTTCGTGGCGATGCTAAAGAAGCGGTAACTTCACTCTTGATTGGTGGAACTACACCCGATTTAATAATCGACACCTTAGAACTTCGATTTGGCAAACCATACTATGTCCGTTGCCGCTAACTTATCATAACGATATCATTAATTTTGCAATAAAAATAAAAAACTATGTGGCTGCTGCCAAAGCAATGCAACAAAGTGATTATGTTGGCAGCCCGAAATTAGTATCAATTGTCGTATCCAAGCTTCGAACCTTACTTGTCGCAAAATGGACCGACTACATTTATGAAAGGCGAGAGTGTAATTTACCGAAACTAGAATGCTTAGTGAATTTTAAACGAGGAAGCCACTAAAACCGCTGCATCAGGAGTAAGTCATATTCACGTTCAATATAATTTAAAGAAGCCCGATGAACGTAAACACCGTTCACACTCGCTGTTACTGTATACAAATAGTAATCAATTACAAAACGCAGAAAAGTGTAAATTTTGACGATAAGGGGCTCATGGTGTCGCAGATTTTTCACGGTTTAAGCGAGCCTTACGCAAAGATTGCTGGCGATTTGTAAGCGTAAATAAGCTTTGCTTCAAATGTCTTGCCCCCCGCCATACAAATGGTATGTCTTGTAATGGCAGTAACTGCGACATTGACGGCTGCAATCAACCGCATCATTCTTTACTGCACTGGTACAAGCCATTGGAAGAAAGATTAAAAACTGTGTAGCGAGGTGAAAATGAGCATCCCAGCATCAATGAAACAGTGACTCATACGGTGGCATTCCACTGTCACAAGGTGCTTCTGAAAGTGGTGCCGCTCACTCTTTACGGACCGAATGGCAGTTTGCATACACATGCACTACTGGATGATGGAGCTACTAGCTCTGATATTGCAGCAGAGCTCGGGTTATATGGTGAAAACGTAATAATGCGCGCGCACAGCGCATGGGACTCGGGCGAGCTTGTGTGTGAATCTCAAGTAGTGAGTGTTAGTGTTACTAATTCGTATAACGAAATGTTTACTTTCCGTGCGCGTAAAATTAAAGAATTAAATTTACCAACACAAAAAGTGCCGAATATGGACTTTAATAATTATGGATTGTTAGTGAAGATCTTATGTTATGTAATTGTAACGCTAAACCAAAATTATTAATTGGTCAGGACAATCATAATTTAATTACTCCCATTCGTTGTGTTCGTGGTAAGCAGCGTGAGCCGTAAATAACTCAAACTGCGCTTGGATAGTGTGTGCACGGATATATTATGGTAAGTGATGTTAATTGCACTGATCGCTTTGTCTCTTTCATTAATAGTTGCATCGAAAAGACGGGACCGTCGCAGTCTGTCTTTCACTTACACACGGTAGAATCGATTAATAGCGATCTCTCTCTCGATAATGATAACGGTGAATGCACCTGCGCGCAGTTGCACGATGCGGAATACGCGCTTTACAAATTTTAGATGACACTGCAGAATTAATAAATGGTCAATGGATTGTCGGCTTACCGTGGGAATACGATGAATTACATTTACCCGACTCTTACCCTAACGCTTTTAATCAGTTAAAGTCAGTAGAAAGAAAATTTTTGCTAATCAAAGAGTATGCAACTCGTTATTGTGAAAGAATGGGATACTTATTTTCTAATGGTTGTGCTAGAGAACTTAACGAGACCGATGATAACTCTAATAAACGTATAATATGGTATTTGCCGCACTTTGGTGTAGATAATCCAAATAAGAAAAAACTGCGTTTAGTTTATGACGCGGCAGCAACGTCGAACGGTTATTCTTTAAATGATTTTATTTTACAAGGCCCTGATTTGTTACAATCGTTATGAGGAATAATGCTACGATTTAGAGAAAACCGCGTAGGTATCATAGGGAACATAAAAGGCATGTTTTTAAGGATTAATGTACGAAAAGAAGATGTTAATTCTTTGCGTTTTTTGTGAAAAGATATTTATTTAAGTAATGAAAATTAACAATTAGGCTTCGGGTGTAGTAACAAAGGGTCAAAATCACCTATACTACATTCTGTTAAGAAATATGTTATGACGTCATTAATTTTCAGCGCTAATTGCTCCCCATTTGTAGCGCTATATATTAATCAAAATAAAAACACATTCGCTTTCAGAATAAAATGCCGGATGCATTTAATGCAATGATGAAAAATCAATATATGGACGATTTTATTGATAGTTTACCAAACGTCGCTACTGCTACAAAAACGATAAAAGATGTTTCATATATTAATCAGCAAGGTGGTTTTATGATGCGTAACTGGTTAAGTAACAAGTCAGACGTTCTGAATGATATGCCAAAAGAGACTTTAATAGACATGGCGATAGGGTTTAATATCGAATCCCAGCCGGAACGAACGCTTGGGCTTTTGTGGTTTCCCGCGAGTTATATGGTCGGGTTCAATCATTCGTTAAAGCGTATATATTTCGTTATATCGAGTGATATTTTACAACTAACACGAAAATCGACTAAGCGTGAAGTTCTTCGTATTATAATGTCTGTATAAGATATTCATAGTTTCTTAGCACTTTTTACGATAAAGTCCAAAATTTTAATGCGCGAAATATGGAATGTAGGTATAAAGTGGGATCAGGAAATAACAGATAGTCTATTTGTTTTATTTGAAGATTGCATTTCGCAGTTACAAGAAATGAGTTACGTTCGAATCCCGCGCTGGTATTTCTATGACGACGATTCTGTCGATGTGAATGAGAAGAGCGGTCGCGCCATATACGACAATGAAACGTCGTTACAATTGCATATTTTTTGTGATGCATCTCCTTGCGCATACGCATGTGTTGCTTATTGGCGTAAACAAGACAGCAAAATCATGTTTAACGTCCATGTCACACCTATGCCGGTAGGTTGTTGGGAGCACTAAGCTCGAAGTTGTTGACGAGTATGTTTACCTGGGACAAATAGTCCGACTAGGTAAGTCCAACATCGACCGAGAGGTCAATCGACGGATTCACCTCGGCTGGGCAGCGTTCGGGAAACTACGACACATCTTCTCGTTAGACATACCTCAAAACCTTGAAACGAAATTGTACAACCAGTGCGTGTTGCCAGTGATGACTTACAGATCTGAGACGTGGTCCTTCACTGCTGGCCATATGAGGAAGCTCAAGGTCACTCAGCGAGCTATGGAGAGGGCTATGCTCGGGGTTTCTCTGCTTGATAAACTTAGAAATGAGGATATCCGCAGTAGAACCAGATTAACCGACATAGCCTAACGTATTAGTAAGCTGAAGTGGCAGTGAGCCGGCCATATAGCTCGAAGAACCGACAACCGATGGGGAAGAAAGGTTCTCGAGTGGCAGCCTCGTACCGGTAGGCGAAGTGTAGGGCGACCCCCACTAGATGTAGTGACGACCTTGTAAGACATGCAGGAAGTGGATGGATGCAGGAGGCTCAGGACCGTGCTTTGTGGCATTTCTTGGGGGAGGCCTATGTTCAACAGTGTACTTATGAAAGGTTGTAATGATGATGATGATGAATAATCGAGCTACGACAAAAATATTGGTTTGTAAATCTGAGATCTACAGTTCGCTCCGTAGCTTCACAGTGTCTAGTTTGCCGAATACGAAAAGCAGCACCAAATCCGGCTCGCCTCGGTGACTTGCCTTCTCAAAGATTAGGTCATCAGCAAAGACCTTTTACCGTTTGTGGTGTAGACTTATTCGGTCCGATCGAAGTAACTGTGGGCAGGCAGAGACCCAAAAGATATAGTGTTCTTTTTACATGTTTAACAATAAGAGCTGTTCATATTGAAATAGTATCGATGCTTACCGCAGACTCACTTATTATGGCACTTAGGAAGATGGCTGCACGCCGTGGGTGGCCTCATACTGTCATATCTGACAACGGAGCCAACATGCGAGGTGCTGATATTGAACTTCGAAAATCTTTTGAAGAAATTAATCAGCAGCAAGTTACAGCCGAAGCATTAAAAAAAGGAGTTTCCTGGCAGTTTATACCACCAGCCAGTCCTCATATGGGAGGAGCTTGGCAGGGTCTGATTAGAAGTGTGAAAACGGCACTGAAAGTCGTTCTTAGAGAGAGGGCTCCACGAGAAGAAGTTTTATTAACGCTTCTCGCTGAATTCGAAAATATAATTAATAGTAGACCGCTTCCCCATGTTCCGGTGGACCCTCAAAGTAAAGAGGCATTAACTCCAAATTATTTTTTACTAGGATCTTCTTCGAACTTACCTGTACCTGGGGTCTTTGATGATGGCGACATGTATCTTAGACGACAGTGGCGTATTACCCAACGGTTGACAGACTTATTTTGGAGCAGATGGGTAAAAGAGTTTTTGCCAGAGATAATTCCTCGTCGTAAATGGGATAGGGAAGGTCCGCAATTAAAAGTAGGAGATCTTGTTGTAGTAGTTATTATTTTGTAACTGTTGGCCAATAGGTATTATTGAAAAAGTTTATCCAGATTCAGACAGCAGACTCAGAGTAGTTGATGTTAGGACTAAGTCAGGAGTGATGAAGCGATCAGCTGCTCGCGTGGCCTTTCTCCAGCTTGGTGATGAGTGTCGGCGAACCGACACTTGATGGGAGGATTTTGATGACGCTCACGTTTCTTCTCGAATACCTGAAATATAAATAATATTAATCAATAAACAATAATATATGTAAAATATATACTCATAAACATTGTTACTTACCTTATTTACTTGTTGTTTTTCTATAACAAATAAGTACGTGTGCATACGGGGATGGTGGCACTAACCGCGATTTTTATTAGCAGGGTGAAAGTATATTTGCAACATCGGTGTTGCACCGCTGAGTACATGATCCCGCACTTCGAGTTCGTTGCACTAGAACATCATACGAGGTGACATTTTTGTCTCCCTCCCCGCGGATGTACATGCGCTCACCAAATTGTTTTAGTTATTTTTCTCCCAGACGACACCAGCGACCTCCATCAGCAACAAGACCCATATCCATTTTATCTAAAATTTTTGCCATTTTAATCTACCCTTATGTTTACAAAATACTAAACTTTCAAATTACTGATCGTCAACATGTTTTCCTTAGAAATAGGCCCACCACTATTAATTTAATTGCCTTCACCAATTATATTATCCAGCATGTCGATCAGGGTTCTCAAGTCGATGCTATCTATACTGATTTTACCAAGACATTTGATAAAGTTGACCATGAGATACTTTTGACGAAATTAAGCAGTTGTGGTTATTGGTGACCCTATTTTGGATTGGTTTAGATCTTATTTAACTCTTCGCGAGTGTTATGTAGTTGTCGATGGGAGTCAGTCTAAACTGTTTACGGTAACCTTGGGTGTTCCTCAAGGGTCACATTTAGTGCCCCTTTTGTTTCTTATTTTGATCAACTCAGTGACAGAATGTTTTTTGAACATGTGAACAGGCTGGCAGGCTGTTTGCTGATGATTTGAAATTCGGTAGACCTATTAGATCATCAACAGACTCCCAGCTTATTCAAGCCGATCTGGATAGATTGATAGAGTCTGTGTACTCAAAACAATATGCTTTTGAATGATAAAAACAGTAATAATACGTCGTTCACTCGTAAACATAGTCCTAACCAAACTGCATACAAAATTGGCAACACAGTACTCAA
The DNA here is from genome assembly GCA_963668995.1 of Parnassius mnemosyne. Taxonomy (NCBI): domain Eukaryota; kingdom Metazoa; phylum Arthropoda; class Insecta; order Lepidoptera; family Papilionidae; genus Parnassius; species Parnassius mnemosyne. The sequence goes on from CAVLGL010000086.1 coordinate 32,472,284, forward strand.
TCAAGTAGAGTGTAGTAGACCTAGGCGTTTTGTTGGATAGTAAACTGTCTTCAGTATCACATATAAACAGTATTATAATGAAGGCGTCCTCGAAATGTGCGGATTTTTAGCTAAAATACCAAACAGTTCACACATACTCAAACTTGACTACTACTCTTTCACAGTTTAGTGCGGAGCAACCTAGAATATTGTTCTCAAGTTTGATCTCCTTTCTATGAGGTTCATAAGTGTAGAATTGAACAAGTACAGCGGAGGTTTCTTAGTATGTTAGCATTGAAATTTAACCGTCATCGCTCCTTAACTTCATATGATGAACGGTTAAAGCATTTCCGTATATCTTCCTTATATAACAGGCGCAAATTTTTGGATTTAAGCTTCCTTTACAAACTGTGCAATAATGGCATCGACTGTCCCTAATTACACGAAATGGTTAACATTAATACTCCAAGCAGATTACCCCGTTTTATCTATGTATGTCAACAAGCTGTTTATGGTCCCACCTCACAGGACTAACCTCGGCTTTAATAATAATTATTATTACTTATTTTTAAGTAAATTAATGGGTCAGTGGAACACTGTCCTAAATCTACCAGGTGAGTGGCAAAGTAGTTCGATAGACTCTATAAATATTAAGCGGGTATATTCTAGGGCGATAATTTAAGCCCAACTTGGTTTTGTTTAGCCCTGAATCCTTTAAGTACTGCTATTGAGAAATCTGGATTAGGGTTTCGGTTTCGAAAAGAAAACTCACCCATCTCACATCTACTTTACATGGATGATCTCAAGCTATTCATATCAAAAGAGAGTGGTCTACTATTGTTTAGGCCAAATCGTAACACTTAAAATTTGCAAAAACGCTCGTCTCGGGCGATAAACCTGTTTGACAGCTTGGGCCGGCGGGCATTCGTTTTTGCACGCGAGGGCCGTGTGAATAGTCTGGAACAATCAATTGTCCGCGACGGCCGTGTCGGTTAGATGTCGGGAAGTTACGTTAGAATCGTTAGGTCACGTTAAGACCGCCTCCTTTGCGTTGTCTTATTTCGTTCGTATACGTGACAACGAGGCTTTCCTTGAGTTTTAAGTGATTAATTTAACTTCGATTGCCATTAATTTGCGTTGACGAGTTGCTTGTGTGGTATTTTAATATCGTACGAAGGAATTTTTGCTTTGTCGGGTGTGTAATGTCTGCTATCTTCTCTAACCACTGTAGTGTAACACAGGCTCGGCACGCACTTTAACTAAACAACACGTCTACTCTCGCCCGAGGCTCTCGTGTAACTGACGCGGTGCGCTCGAGACAGTGACTTATATATAAATGTATGTTTGTGTATTTGTGCATGGTAAATTATTAGTAAATAAAACAAATAACAATATTTACTGTATACTACATATAAGCATACACTACATCTCTTTCTTATCAAGATTTTTTTCTTTTTTTCATTATAACTCATAACAATCACAAAGCAGCTTGTATTGTCTGTATTAATTATTTTCCACTGCTTTTACGTAAACCTTATCTCCCTGTATTATATCTGAGCGAGTTGCTCTGCGTTTCCTATATACATACTCTTTTCCTTTTTCTTTTTTGTATTTTGTCTCTATCCCTGATATCTGAATCTAAATGATTGTCTGTAATTTATTTCACCTATTGATGGAATTTTATCCCTACTTTTTCGGTGAAAAAACAGTTCAGACGCTAACTTCCCGGTAACTGTAAGGAGGGGTGCTGTTATACATTAGAAGATACTCCCATAAACATTTCTTATAAATCCTTCCTCTCGATCTGGTTGATACGAAGACGTTTCAAAATATCTCTGTTTTGTCTTTCAACTTCGCCGATCATTTGAGGCCAATATAGTACAGTACTAAATAACTTAATGTTACATTCTTTGCAGAAGGATCGAAACTCTTCACTCACGAACTGCTTGCCATTGTCTGCGGTGATAGAAATAGGATAACCAAGTCTACTGAACATTTTTTTTTACCATTTTAATAATCTGTAAGCTTGTGATGTTTTTGTAATTCTTTACTTCTTTGTATCGACTATAGTAGTCGACCACTACTAACAGATACTCGTTACTTGGCAATGGTTCCATTAGATCCATTGTGACATCTATCCATGGAGCTGCAGGCAACTCTCGTCTCTTCATTGGTGCAGTTGGGTTTGGCAAACCCACTAACGTACAACATTTACAAGCCTTTACTAAATGTTCTACGTCTTTATCGATACGGGGCCACCATACCTTTGATCTCCAGCGTCCCTTCATCGCTACGATACCTGGATGACCCTCGTATGCAGCATCTAATACACTCTTGCAGAGTTGCTGTGGTATTACAATTTTATTTCTACGAAGTAGAATGCTATCATGGAAACACAACTCGTTTTCAAAAAAATTGTAACTCTTAATCGAATCGTCCCAGTCGTTCTGATAGACACCTTTTTTCACTTTGTAAATCTCTTGTTCTTTTTCTGAATATGCTACAATGGAACTCATTGGTATAGCAACTGGTCTAGAATTTTCCACTATTTGGTACACATGCTGGTCTTTTCCTTTTGGTGGGTTATCACGATAGTTACATAATTGTGACAAAGGATCAGCTATATTTGTTTTTCCTGGCTTGTATATAACCTTGAATGAATAAGACTATAGCCTCAGTATCCATCGTTCAATCCTCGCACATGGTTTTGACTTAGACCCGAACAATATCTCTAGCGGCTTGTAGTCAGTGACTAAATCAAAAGGCTTTCCAAATAAACATATTAAAATGTTCGACCCCCCAAACTAATGCTAGTGCCTTTTTTTCCGTTTGGCTATACCTGCGCTCGCAGTCTGTCAAAGCTCGATTACCATAGGCAATAATTCTAGGGCCATTTGTATCATTTTGTACAAGGACAGCACCAAGTCCGACAGGGCTAGCATCTGCTATCACCTGTCTTGCATCTCTGACGTCATAATACCCTAAAATCTGTATTTCCGTGAGCATCCGTTTGAGTTTTTGGAATGCTTTATCTTGTTCTCCAGACCATTGTTTTTCCAAGCTCTCCCTTTTGCTCATCTTCTGTCTTAACAGGTGCTTCAGAAGTTCTGTCATGGCGGCCAAGTTAGGTATCCATTTGTTTATGTAGTTTAAGAGTCCTAAAAAACTTTGGAGTTCTTCTATGGTCTTTGGGACCTTAAATTACATAATGCTCTCAACGTACTTGTTGAAGGGTTTACTCCTTCATGTGTAAGCCTGTGTCCCAGAAAATTTACATCCTGCGTTTTATATATGCATTTATTGCTATTCAGCACGGCGTTGTTTTTACTAAGTACCTGTAGAACTTTCTTTAGTCATGCGTCATGTTCTTCTTCACTGTTCCCGAATACCAGGATATCATCAATAAAATTGACGACCCCTTCACAGTTTATCAGCATCCTTTCAATGATCTTCTCAAAAATCTCGGAAGCGCAGGTAATTCCAAGCATTATTCTTTTATATCTATATACTCTTTTGGGGGTTATAAAAGTCGTTATGTGTCTGGATTCAGAGTGAATTTCCACTTGATGGAAGGCATTTTTTTATGTCTTAATTTGTTAAAATATTTAGCTTTCTTCATTTTAGGCAAAAATGGTCCATAGTAGGCAGGGGGTGGTTTTCTTGCAATATAACGGCGTTCGTATATCTCATATCTACGCACAAACGTAATTCACCATTTTCTTTCATGATTGGAACATTGGTGAAACCCATTTAGACGGGCCTTGCACTTCTTCAATTATATCACTGTTTAGTGATTTCTTAATTTTGATTGCAACCTTCTCTTTAAAGGGGATCGGCTTGCTTTTACTCTCCACTTGATTTATCCCGATACCAAGTTTTAAGACACCCAGTCGGACTGCTGTTTTCTTACCAAACAGGTTTCTATTACCCCCCGAAATCACGTAAATGGTTGTATTCCTTTCGTCCATCGACTTCGAGTATAGTTTCAAATGAACCCTCTATTGCCAAAGGAGAGTTACTACCCTATGCTAATAATGTCTTGTCTGGTCTTTACATTTGATTAAAAGCATATACTTTTTTGCTTTTTAACTCTTCCCACGTTTTGTAAGATATAAGGTTCTTGCGCAATTTCAAATTACACTTTTCCACAATTTGATCTATGAAATGATCATCTTGCCTTTCGATACACTTTTCGGCTTGTTGACGCAATCTTATCAAAAACTTCTCAAATGTCTCTCCTTTTTTCTGTTTTAGCAATCGAAAAACATGCCGCTCATAAACTTTGCTCCGTTTAGGTTGAAAATACTCGTAGAGTTTTTTTTTTTATGGCTACTTAAAATACATCAACGGTTTCTTTTATCCCAGAGCCACCAAAATGCAATAGCGTAGCTCGTTTCTCGAGTGCTGATATAACTTCAGCTACGTCCAGATAGATTAGTAGAGACCTTTTCCATTTTCCACACCTTATAGCCATAGATGTGCTATCACATTAAAGCTGATAACGGTATCATTATTATTATTATTTTAGGGGTAAACTGAAACAGTTTCTTACATTTTTTTTCCAATTTAATGCTGGTATTTTAATACCCAAAGTCCAATTTAATGGTAGTAACTTAGTACCCAAAGTCCAATTTAATAGTAGTAACTTAGTACCCAAAGTCCAATTTAATAGTAGTAACTTAGTACACAAAGTCCAATTTAATGGTAGTAACTTAGAACCCAAAGTCCAATTTAATGGTGGTACCTACCTTAGTACCCAAGTTCCAATTTAATGGTGGTACCTACCTTAGTACCCAAGCTCCAATTTAATGGTGGTACCTACATTAGTACCCAAGTTCCAATTTAATGGTGGTATCTTAGTACCCAACTCAATTTAATGATGGTATCTTAGTACCCAACTCAATTTAATGATGGTATCTTAGTACCCAACTCAATTTAATGATGGTATCTTAGTACCCAACTCAATTTAATGATGGTATCTTAGTACCCAACTCAATTTAATGATGGTATCTTAGTACCCAACTCAATTTAATGATGGTATCTTAGTACCCAACTCAATTTAATGATTGGTATCTTGGTACCCAAACTCAGTTTCATGATAATAATATGTTCCATAACACTCGCCCTTCTCTTTCGGTTTATTTGTTATACCGACTACTTCCATCGCTGTGCCATTTAGGCTTTGGGTAAATTCAATACCTATATTGCGCATTTACTATTATTGATAACTTAGACAGCAATACCCTGAAAAACGCCGTAATATAAGAGATCAAATATTGTTGTACAAATTGCTTCATAATATCATCGGCTCTCCCCTACTTTTAGGCAAGGTGAATCTTGCGTGTCACAGGTTAGTTGCACGAAATAAACCACTTTTTGCATTACCTAAAGTTAAAACAAAAAAAATGCCTCAAATAATTTTGTATCTCGTACATGCAAAAAGTTTAACTTAAAATATTGTAAATATTACATATTTTCCACCTTGAATATGATAGTTGCAAAGAAAATATTGTAAAACTTAATATATAATTGGTAGTATCACTTTGAGTTGTATATATAATGTTACTTTTAACTACTTACTACTTAATGTTTTAATTTATGAATACCATTTAGCTTGTTTTATTCTTTTATATTTTTAATTTTATACAACATAATATTGTGGTTTGCTTTTATTATGTATTAGATATCTGTGGAAACTTCATTGGTTTTTTGGATTACTTTTATATGTTTTATTATGTAATTTATTATTGCACTGTATGTTTCCCTTAAAAAGCAAATAAATAAATAAACAGTATTACTAGTTACCTACTTTGCAATGTACAGAAGTCGTGAAGTGTCCACGATTTTTTGTAAGACTTATATATGCCATGAAAGCAGTAAAATAGTATTTTCATTAAAGGCGATAAATATCACACCTACATGTTAAATGCCACTAAAATTTAGCTAACGACATTGTATTTCGGTTCGAATCGAGAGGAGTTATTAGTAACATCTACTATTTTTCCATCAAAAATCTTTTTATATAAAAGTTGTGCTAATAGACATATGTTAAAATAAATCATTATTTTATCATTGCTACATAAAGAAAATAAATTTTAGCACACCATAAGCGTGGTCATATGCGAACATATATTTTATATAAATTATTAAAATGATCAGAACAGGGTTAAAAACAATAAATCATAATTCATAATCCACAGTTTTTTTTCCGCGGGTACTCTAGGAATTAATTTACAATTGCAATGCTAATAGTTGCACATTGCTAACCTATTTTTGATTATATCTTTATACTAAATAGGTACTTATCTTTTTCCTCGTCGCCACTTGTAATGTCTGCTATCTTCTCTAACCACTGTAGTGTAACACAGGCTCGGCACGCACTTTAACTAAACAACACGTCTACTCTCGCCCGAGGCTCTCGTGTAACTGACGCGGTGCGCTCGAGACAGTGACTTATATATAAATGTATGTTTGTGTATTTGTGCATGGTAAATTATTAGTAAATAAAACAAATAACAATATTTACTGTATACTACATATAAGCATACACTACAGGGTGGAACGCTAAAACTTTGTGACCCGGGAGGAGATCGCGTTCCTCTTCGATTATAGTTTTGTCCTAAGTGACGTTAGTTCAGATAGTGAGTTCAGATAACGGTGAACGCCCACTGAAATGACTGCACATTGTGCAACAGAGCAGCGCATGTGGGTCTGCTGGCCGATTACATCGGTGACGTCAGGTTACATTACACACCTTCTTACACCACTCACACCTACCATTTACTTGCCCCTGACGGTACCTTGTGGTCGACCCTACCTCCGGAACTCGGTAAGTTTGTGTTTGTTTATCCAGCCATTATATAATAATTATCCATAGGCCATTTTGGCCCGAACCCTCTGGTTGCCCGTCGAGTGGATCACTCATGGGCCCTGGTCCAGTCGAACTCTGTCGGGGCAATTGAGGGCAGTAACATTTTCTGGTAGCAGAGCGTGGTTGATTGTATCTCCAATCACGCACGGCCGTAATAATAAAAAAAAAATTGTTTTGATAGCGGATCGGTGGTTAGAACCACGACCATTAGGAGGCATTAGGAGATTAGTTTAGGGTTAGGCACCTATGCGTCAGGTATTTCGGGTAGGTAGATTAAATTGCCGAAGGGTCGGTCTCCTGAGCGAGACATCTTTGCTGACCGACTGTAGTGTGTACTTGCCGTGTAATGTAATTTTTATTTAATTTAATAGTAATTTGTATTTAGTAGTGATGCCATCGCACAAGCCACCGGCGCTTCGCCTGCAGGCAGAGCTGCGCTGGGCCGCGAATGCCCATACTTTGATAAAGCGACCCGATCGGGTCCATAGTTTAGAGAAGCGGCTTGAGCAGGTCGTGGCCCGAAGGGCCGTAGTGGAGGAGGTTTGCACTGATCTTTTGGCCTCGGATGCGGAACAGGGAGTCCTAGACTCCTGCCTCGTGGACTACGAGCAATTAATTTCGCTCACGGACGACTTGATCGAGGCGGGGGCCAAGTATGCTAATGAAGCGCGTGAAGCTCGGCTGAGTGGCCTGCCCGAGTCCCCTCGGAAGCCGCCTACTCAGCCGGAGCTGCTGGGACGACTCCCGAATCTGGACCTCCCAAAGTTCTCCGGGGTCCTCTCGGAATGGCTGACTTTCGTCGGCCTGTTTGACAGCCTGGTGGACGCCCGGAGGGACTTGACCCCCAGCCAAAAATGAGGTACCTCCTGGCATCACTGGAGGGGGAGGCCCTGGGCGTCGTCGGCCACCTTAAGTTGTCGGACGACGCCTACCAAACCGCGAGGGACCTCCTCGATAGAAGGTATGCCAACGTCCGGCGGATTGCGGACGATTACGGTCGGAGGCTGCTGAACCTCCCGCTACTGAAGGACCGGACCAGACTACGTGAGGACATCGTGAATCCAGCCGTGGTGGCTTGCAACTCGCTGCGGCGGCTGGATTTACCGGTGGACGAGTGGTCCTTTTTGTTACTCCACATCGTGCAGTCCCGCCTGCCCCTCGACCTTCGGCTCCATTTTGAGGAAAGGTACGGCAGGGATGGCGCCTCGTATATTCTCCCCTTTAGGGACCTGCTGCGGTTCCTGAAGGAGCAGTGCAGGCAGTTGGAGAACGCAGCAGGTGCCGTCGAGGGCCCCCCGGCTGTCGCCCGAGCGGTGCCCAGGGAGAGGCGGAATCCGAAGGCCAAGGCATCGCCAACCCCCCTGAGGCCGAGCGGAGCCTCCGCGGGAGGGCGCCCCCCTACCCTCTTATAGTGGCCTAGCGGCCAGAGAGGCGCCCCCCTGCTCCTATTATCGAGCATCCGAACACCGAGCTACGTCGTGCCCTAAGTTGTTGCGCAAGCCGGCTCCGGCGAGGCGAACCATCGCCAGAGAGCGCCGCTGGTGCTACTCATGCCTGGAGAGGCACTTACAACGAGACTGCCCGCACCAGCGGCCCTGCACGCACTGCCAGGGCAACCACCATATCATTTTTTGCCTGGGTGCGAGCGGCGCGTCCTCTCGGGGCCCTGCCAGCCCCCCGACTCCCACGGGCGGCGGCGCTCAGCCACGCCCCCTGTCGGGCGATGCTCGGAACTGTTGGCACGACTCCCAACTCTGGACCTGCCATGGTTCTCCGGGGTCCTCTCCGACTGGCTGACCTTTGTTGCCCTTTTTGATAGCCTAGTGGACGCCCGGAGCGACTTGACACCAAGCCAGAAGATGGCGTACCTCCTGGCCTCACTCGAGGGGGAGGCCCTGGGCGTGGTCGGCCATTTGAAATTGTCGAACGACGCCTACCAGACCGCCCGGGACCTCCTTGCAGGAAGGAACGCCAACGTCCGCCGAATTGCGGGCGAATACGTTAGGCAGCTTATAAACCTCCCGCTGCTTAGGGACCGGGCCAGACTACGTCCGAACGTCATAAATCCAGTCGTGGTGGCCTGTAATGCTTTGAGGTGGCTGGATTTACCGGTGGACGAATGGTCCTTCTTGTTGCTCCACATCGTGCTGTCCCGCCTGCCTCTCTATCTTCGGATCCATTTTGAGAAGAGGTACGGTGTTGACTGCGCCTCCTATATTCCGCTCTTCAGGGACCTGCTGCGGTTCTTGGAGGAGCAGTGCCGACAAGTTGAGAACGCAGCGGGCACCGTCGACGACTTACGGGTTGCAAACCGAGCCGTGCCCAGGAAGAGGCGAAATCCGCCGGGCAAGTCGGCGCCAACCCCCCTAAGGCCGAGCGGAGCTCCCACGGGAGGGCACCGCCCCCTACCATCTTATAGCGGCCTAGCGGCCAAGGAGGGGCCCCCTGCTCCTATTGTCGAGTATCCGATCATCGGGTGACGTCGTGCCCGAAGTTATTGGGTAAGCCGGTCCCGGAGAGACGAAGAATCGCCAAGGAGCGCCGCTGGTGCTACTCGTGCTTGGAAAGGCACCTCCAACGAGACTGCCCGCACCAGCGGCCCTGTCCGCACTGCCAGGGCACCATGCCGTGTTGTGCCTGGGTGCGAACGGTGCTTCCTCTTGGGGCTCTGCCGGTCACTCGACTCCCACGGGCGGGCGCGCTCAGCCACGCCCTCTGTCAGGATGAGCTCTGCGCACATCTGCCAGCTACCGCGCCCCTGGGTTTGAAGGGGGTCTCTCCCCCGACCGGTCGGGGGGTCGTTTCCCCAGGGGCGGGGGGTCTTCGCCCCCCCTCAGCGTGTTGAGAGGAACTTCACGGCCACTCAACGGTCAGCTAGACCCTTCTCACCCCTGTTAGCTGAGTGGCCGCGACTGGAGTACCACCCTCCCGCCTTTGGTCGGTACCGGTACTACGGGGTTCATGCGACCTCGAATCCGTCCCGAACCTCAAAGCCGAGTTTCTCTGAAGCTCCCCAGGTTGTCCCATTTGGTGATTTCCAACCACGGGTCATTGAGATGCCGCCGGAATGCCACTTTCAGGACCCCCGGATCGAGTGCCCGTCCGATGGAGGCAGCTCCAGCTAGGTAGCTGCCGCCCTAGCTCCCACCACGGCCGCCTCCACTGAGCCTTTGAGCTGTCAACAGTCCACTTGTCAAACTGTTCTATTGCCGACGGCGTCAGTGAAGGTGTACAACCCGAGTGGCGACTGTTTAACGGTTCGCGCTCTATTGGATTCGGGTTCACAACGCTGTGTGGCCTTCCCTTGGGTGGTGGGAAGACTAGGGCTCCCCTGGAGCTCTGAATCACGTCCAATGGTAGGTATCGGAGGTGCCGAGCCTCCTGCTCCTAGGAGACAAGCGGAGTGGGTGTTTGGCCCTGCCAGCGCACACCTTCACATTCTAGTTAAAGTAAATGTCCTCGATGACATTGTAGGTTTTCTCCCTAACGTCCTTATAAATGACAGCGCGGTTCGTTGTGCGTCGGGTTTGAGACCGGCAGACCCTCAATGGTCCCAACCTGGGCCTATAGATTTGTTGCTGGGGGCCGACGCGCTGGGGTTCATCTTGCTCGGTGAGATATGAGCCCTACAGCCCGATGGCTTGTCAGCCATATCCACTGTATTGGGCACAGTTTCTTTGGACCGGTTCTGTGGTCTCCACCTCCTCAGACAGCCAACCCGCTCTCTGTTATGGGCGTGTCCCTTTCGGACGTCGTCCAGCGGTTCTGGGAAATTGAGGAGCCACCACACGCGTCTCGAGTCAACCCTCTGGACCGTGAATGCGAGTTGTTCTACCAGAAATATACCGGCCGTCATGTCGACGGTGGTTTTGTCACTCGCTTACCCTTTCTTGACTCACGGCCCTCTTTGGGCCAATCTCGTACCCTGGCCGAAAGGAGTTTGCTTTCCATGGAGCGCCGTATGCGGCGCGACCCAGCCTTTCGCGACAAATATGTCGAGTTCATGCGCGAGTATCAAGAGCTGGGTCACATGTCACCGTTCAACTTCGACTGGCGGTCACAGGAGCACTAATTCCTCCCTCACCATGCGGTCTTCAGGACCCCTGGGAGTAAGATTCGGGTAGTTTTTGACGGTTTCGCCCCCTCGTCAAATAGTGGGTCCCTGAACCAGTGTCTGCACTCTGGTCCTAAATTGATCAAGAACATATCCGACATTTTGACCCACTTCCGTCGGCACCAAGTGGTTTTTGTAGCCGACATTCGGATGATGTTTCGACAATCAGTGGTCCATCGTGATGACCGTCGATATCAGCTGATACTGTGGCGCGAGAAGCCCAGCGATCCGATACAGGTGTTTGAGTTGAACACCATCACCTATGGACTCCGGTGCAGTCCGTATATCGCCATGCGAACCCTCCTTGAACTAGCTGAGAGAGAGCGCCTAAGATACGCTCGGGGAGCTTCTATTTTGGAGACTTCGGTCTACATGGACGACATTTGCACGGGCGCCTCCACCGTCGAGGAGGCTCTTGTATTACGAGAAAAATTGATTGCCATCCTGAAATCCGGAGGTTATGAGTTGCGAAAATGTTTGTCGAACTCCCCTCATATTTTGAAGGACCTCCCAGGAGAGAATCAAAAAGACCCTTATCTATTCGAGCACCCTGCAAATCCTAATTTTTTGACGGTACTGGGCATTCAATATCTGCCTGTTCAGGATACTTTCACGTATCGAGTCAAACTCGATCCCCCTCCTAAATCATGGACCAAGCGGTCCGTGCTGTCTAAAGTAGCCCGCACCTTCAATCCTAATGGATGGATCACTCCGGTCATTTTTTTGGCTAAGTGCTTTCTTCAAAAGCTCTGGATATCCGGGTTGGGTTGGGACGAGCCTATTAGCGGTGCTCTCTAGCGAGAGTGGCTCTCCATTATGTCCTCCCTTCCGGACATCAACCGGGTCTCCATGCCAAGGTGTTTCCTCCCTCCAGGGAAATGCAGGGCTACCCTACATGGGTTTTGCGACGCCTCTGAGAAAGGCTCTGCTGCTGTCGTATATTTGCGCACTGTGAGCTCTTCTGGTCATACTGCAGTCCATCTCGTACTTGCTAAAAGCAAGGTTGCTCCCATTAGGTACCGCTTAACTATCCCTAAATTGGAACTGTCCGGAGCCGCTCTTCTCACGCGACTCCTCAACCATGTTCACTCGTCTTTGAAGTCTGTAATCGACATTATGGACGTCTACGCTTGGTCGGACAGTGAGATAGTACTTTGTTGGTTCAGAGCTGCACCTTACAATCTTGCGGTCTTTGTGGCGAACCGCGTCTTTGAATTCTGGGACATCTTTAAACTGGAGACATGTCCCAGGGGAGTTGAATCCCGCAGACTGTGTTTCTCGCGGCTGTGAAGCCCCCTCTTTGGTTAACCACCCGCTGTGGTGGGGTCCCAATTGGTTGACTGAGTCTCAGTCATTCTGGCACCAGAATAAATACTCCGAACCGATTGAATTGCCTGGCCTACAAGCCCGAGTAGGAGTGGGCAAGGATAAGCCCACTCAGGATTTCTCCCTGCTAGAACGGTACAGCTTCGATAAGCTCTTAGGAGTGACTGCTTGGTTGCGTCGATTTGTCCGCAATTTGAGAGACCCGTCCAACCGAATCTCTGATTCTGTTTTGTCTCCTAGCGAGCGTCGCGAAGCTTGGATGCATTGGACCCGTATGGTCCAAGCGGAGTGTTTTGAGCCCGTGATTAAAACCTTGAAGCGGGGCTCCGTTGTCAAGGGCGCTCTGGCCCGTCTGAACCTCTTCCTGGACGACGCTGGGATGCTGCGCGTTGGCGGACGTTTGAAAAGTTCTCAACTGCCGTACGGGGCTCGACACCCGTTACTGCTCCCTAAGGACGGCGCAGTTGGTGAATAAATTTAAAAAAAATAAGGCCTATCTGTGCGTTTTCGTGTGCCTCGCTACTAAGGCGGTTCACTTAGAACTTGTAAGTGCCCTCAGAACTGAAGTCTTTGTGGCCACGCTGGGCCGCTTCGTATTGCGTCGCAGTTTGCCGGACCTGATCCGGTCTGATTGCGGAACGAATTATAAGGGCACGGATAGATATTTGAAAGAGGTCGCCGAATTTCTGTCCAGCAACAGGTCTTATTTAGGTATTGCGATGTCCAAGAAGGGCATTCAGTGGAAATTCGACCCTCCGGCTTTCCCACACTGGGGCGGTATTTTTGAGGTGATGTATTTTGTGTAGTGAAACTATTTTGACATTTGAGGAGCTTGCCACTGTATTCTATAAAATTGAAGCGGTACTCAACTCTCGGCCCCTATGTCCCCTCTCGTCCGATCCGAATGATTTGGAGGTTCTAACCCCGGGCCACTTCCTGATTGGCCAGCCGCTTAACGCCCTGCCCGAGTACCCCTTCAGGGAAATAAACTCTTCGCGGTTGACCAGATTTGACCTGCTGCAACAAATGACTCAGAGTTTTTGGCTCAGATCTTTTGCAGCAGCGCGTTAAGTGGTCTGACAAGACGGATCCTCCTCGGGTTGTGGACCTCGTGTTAGTTAAAGAACCCAACGCTTTGCCTTTGTATTTGCGCCGTGGGCGCATTGTTAAATTATCGTATGGATCGGATGGGGTACCTAGGGTGGCCGAGGTTTTGGTTGGAGATTCGGTCTTGCAACTCGCCGTCGCGACTCTATCCCGTTTGCCAATTTACTCGCGGACATAAGTCCTTATGCTCGGAACGGGGGTTTGTTTAGGCCAAATCGTAACACTTAAAACTTGCAAAAACGCTCGTCTCGGGCGGTAAACCTGTTTGACGGCTTGGGCCAGCGGGCATTCGTTTTTGCACGCGAGGGCCGTGTGAATAGTCTGGAACAATCAATTGTCCGCGACGGCCGTGTCGGTTAGATGTCGGGAAGTTACGTTAGAATCGTTAGGTCGCGTTAAGACCGCCTCCTTTGCGTTGTCTTATTTCGTTCGTATGCGTGACAACGAGGCTGTCCTTGAGTTTTAAGTGATTAATTTAACTTCGATTGCCATTAATTTGAGTTGACGAGTTGCTTGTGTGGTATTTTAATATCGTACGAAGGAATATTTGCTTTGTCGGGTGGAACGCTAAAACTTTGTGACCCGGGAGGAAATCGCGTTCCTCTTCGATTATAGTTTTGTGCTAAGTGACGTTAGACTTGAGTTCAGATAACGGTGAACGCCCACTGGAGTGATTGCACATTGTGCAACAGAGCAGCGCATGTGGATCTGCTGGCCGATTACATCGGTGACGTCAGGTTACATTACATACCTTCTTACACCACTCACACCTACCATTTACTCGCCCCTGACGGCACCTTGTGGTTGACCCTACCTCCGGAACTCGGTAAGTTTTTGTTTGTTTATCCAGCCATTATATAATAATTATCCATAGGACATTTGGGCCCGAACCCTCTGGTTGCCCGTCGAGTGGATCACTCATAGGCCCTGGTCCAGTCGACCTCTGTCGGGGCAACTGAGGGCCGTAACAACTATTATTGTTGAAATTAACACATTGTTTTAACAATGATATTAGAATGGGATTTGGAATAGATAAATGTGCTGTCATCATCGTAAATAGGGGCAAAATTAAAGACTGTAATAATTTTGCAATTACAAATGACTAACATTTTAGTTCTCTTTCTGAAACAGAAACTTATAAATAAATACTAGGGCATGGCAGAAGCGCTAGAAATTAATGACAAAAATATTAAAGAAAATTCAAAAGTAAAATTTATGTCAAGATTAAAAAAGTTATCAAAAGTAATTTGTCTGCCGGAAACAGAACTAGAGCATATAACTCCTGGGTAATACCTAGCCTTCTATATATTTTTGGTGTTACAACATGGTCTCAATTGGAATTGCATGACTAAGATAGACGAGTTCGTACATTAATGACTACGCACTGAATGCACTACACGCAATCTTCTGTCATGAGGTTGTATCTTCCAAGAAAAGATGGTGGACGGTCTTCCAAGAAAATATGGTGGACGGGGCTTATTAAACATTAAAAACCTACACAACCGTGTAGTATACAATCTCAGAGACTATTTGATGAAAAAAGACACATCACGCATTCATAGTGACGTAGTGGTTAATGACAAATCATTAACCCCGCTTAATATGTCGGCAAAGGACTGGCAGAGGCCTTATAATATGACTATAGATGAACGCAAAAAGGTTTGGAATGACAAACAACTGCATGGTTGATTTTTTAAAACATTGACTAATCCTTGTGTAGACATGGTTGCATTAGTACATTGGTTACAGTTTGGTGACCTTTTTGCAGAAACTAAAGTATTTATCTGTGCAATACAAGATGAAGTAATTAAAACGAACAACTAGCGGAAGTACATTTTGAGGGACGGCACAGTTGACATATGTCGCGCATGTCACCACCCTGAAGAGTCCTTCAGACATGTTATTTCCGGTTGTTCACAACTACCAAATGGCGAGTATTTGCACAGACATAACCAATTAGCTATAATAATACACCAGCAGATTGCCATTAAATTTGGTTTTACTCATCAGAACGTTCCATATTATAAGTATGAACCAAAGCCAGTCTTTGAAAATAGAAGTATCACGCTGTAATAGGATCGGTCAATTATCACATACCGGTTTATAGTGGCAAATAAACCTGACATTGTGGTGATAGACCGAACTACACGCAAGGCAATAATAGTGGATATCAGTGTTCCTCACGAGGAGAATCTCGTGAAAGCAGAGAATGATAAAAAAATAAAATATATCGACTTGGCTCATGAGATTGTCGCTATGTGGGACGTTGATTCTACTATTATTGTACCAATAGTTGTATCAGTCAATGGGCTTATTGGTAAAAATATGGACGGTTATCTGTCCAAGTTAGGTTTGAGCAAATGGCTGAAGGGATTAATTCAAAAATCGGCCTTATTAAATACGGCTCGAATAGTAAGAAGGTTCCTATCTTTGGATGCCTAACTTCACCGATGGCTTAGGATTCCTCGCAGCGGTGGATAATAGCCGAAATAATAATATTATTTATATAGATTTTATTTATATTTATAATATTATAGTTTTGTGACAATATATGTGATAATGTAATAATAATAATAATAAAGATAATCTATCCTTAGCCAACGAGCAATGGCAAGACCCGGCAGTACAGAGCATTTCCGACCGGGAGACCGTATGGAAAGAGAAGGAGCTCCACGGGAGGTTCTACAAGGCTCTACATGAGCCTTTCGTAGACACAGTCGCCTCCCTCCACTGGCTACATTTCGGGGACCTCTTTGGGGAAACTGAGGGTTTTGTCTGTACGATACAGGATCAGGTTATTAAGACCAACAATTATCGGAAATACATCCTAAAGGATGGAGCCGTCGACATCTGTCGAGCTTGTCGCCATCCCGGTGAGTCACTTAGGCATGTCATTTCCGGTTGTTCGGCGCTTTCTAACTCTGAGTATTTGCACAGACACAACCTAGTAGCCAGGATTCTACACCAGGAGCTCGCTCTGAAATGCGGTCTCGTGGATCGGAAACTGTCATATTATAAGTACTTGCCGGAAGCCGTGCTCGAAAATGACTGCGCCAGGCTCTACTGGGACCGGGCCATCATCACAGACAGGACTATTCTTGCGAATAAGCCTGATATTGTGACGATGGACCGGGCACAGACAAGGATATTTTTGATCGACATTACCATTCCTTATGACGAGAACCTCGTGAAAGCCGAAACAGATAAGCTGACAAAATATCTGGACCTGGCTCACGAGGTGACCGACATGTGGGGTGGTCTGCCGACCGAAATTATTCCTGTGGTTGTTTCTGCGAACGGGTTAATCCCAGTCAGCCTCTCGGGTCATCTGAGGCGACTGGGACTATGTGACGGACCGCTCCAAGCTCAAATGCAGAAGGCGGTGCTCCTCGATACCGCCCGCATCGTCCGCCGGTTTCTTTCCCTTTTTATGTATTTTTATGTATTTATTTTATTTTATTGATATTTATGTATGTTTATCATTTTAATTTACAATTATATATTTATACAGCCCAACCAGATGAGTAAACTATATAGATAGCCGAAATAATAATAAAGATTTTTATTTGTCTCAATTCACACATGGTAGTTAAAAGTGTACAAAAAATTTTCACAAACTTATCTAGAAACATACAAGTAAAAACATAAATAAAAACAATGAGACAAACCGGCCTGTGACTCAGCCATGCGGTGATTTGTTAATTCAGCATTATGCAGAATGTTTAGAATGTATAATGATATATCTAGGCCATCTGATTTGGATATTTTCAATGACAATTTAAATAATTTCAGAAGATAAATGTTACTTTATTTAGAATCTAAATTTTAGATGATAAATGTAAACCTTTTTATTCTCACATAAATACGCAATTTTGCTACTTTTACTATAAAATTTTACGTCATTTAACTTTTCGCAATATTACTCTGTATAAGCTGTGGTTGCCAACTTGGAGATCACATTGCATGAGTTTCTCACGATGCTTGTATCTTGTTTTAAATTTTTGTGTATCATCTGTCGGTGACCCTTGTAAACAAATAAATAAACCATTGATATATTTACATTAAAAAAAAGTTTTTTAAATAAAACCAATTTTACGGATTTTATCGCGTATATTAACTTGTATTATATTCCGGGCGTTTCGAGTACTTTACATCGCCCATGGTCACTTGACTCTATTAATTATATTTTATTGTTATATTCAATAGCTATTAATATAATTAATTATATTAATAGCTATTGAAATAATTATATTATCTTTTTAATAGCTATTAATATATTTAATTTTAATAAAAATAAATCAAAAACCATCCTAATTTCAATAGAGAAGATGGCTGGGTGCTACCATCTGCTTGGGATCCCATAATTAAATTAAATCCCAACCCAAGCCAAGCATACAATTGCAAGACTTCAAGATACTGTAAGTTCATACTGCGTAGATCGGAACAAAAATTAATATTTTTTTAATCTGGCGGTAGTCGTGGTTAAGGACATTGGAATGTCATACACCTCAGGCCCCGTGACCTGTAAAAGGTGCTGTAAAGTACTCGAAACGTCGGGAATATATTATAAGTTAAAATATGTGATAAAATCCGTCAAACTAGTTTATTTAAATGTATAGTGTTCACGTAAATATAAGAAATCATTATAAAAAAGATGTTTAAGTGGCATAAGGTATAGATTTAGCAATTCCGCGTGAAGGCGTCAACACGATAACTTTTGAAAATATCAATTGTTCAACACAATCTATTTTTAAACTCGTCATCTATCATGTGGAAAGCCACGGAATGTAAATGGCAGTTTAATTTTGTTTTGTTTAGTTATAATTAATTTGTTTCGACTGAAAAATAGCAAAATTTACGGTGTTTTGAGCAGCCTTGTATTAATTTATTTTACCAAATACACTTTACCTCACTCCCGGCCACAGAGTATTTTTTTATTCCGGGCTCAGCCGCTATCGTGAGTGGTCATTTGTTTACAGCGATTCGTGCTGAAAAGTAGTGATCGCTTTAGAAATACAAAATATTAAAAAACCAAATTTGATACAAACTTGACCAAGGTAAGATATTATTATTATTTTTATAATCAAGATTTTATTACAATATTTATGACGTTATGGAGACCCAAAAGTGTACTTCGATGTCTGATACTGGAACTCCTCGAAGAGTAGTAAGTAATAGGTGTGCTGAGTTTGGGCTCGTTTTGTTAGTTATAATGAGACCTTACGTCCGAACAGTGACGGATTATTTTTAAGGCAAACTAGGCACGCGCCTAGGGGTGCAAGGTTAAAAAGGCCCGCGAGAAGTTTTTAAACGAAAAAAATCGTCATCTTTGATTACTATAAATCGTTCTTACTCTCTCATCACATTTTTTATTTATGCTCCCCTGTTAATGGTACTCGTATCCTCATTATTTTGCAATTATTAATTTGCAAAATGAGTATATTTAATTTATAGTAGATATAATAATGCCCCTAGAGGGGCGCCACTTACATGCTAGGCTAGCGTAGGGCGCAGTCGATATTTAATCCGCCTCTGCCTCCGGACTTGATAGAGTAACTTAAAGGTGGACTTTGATGACTGCTACTGGAACTCCTCGACGAGAAGAATTAGATGTGCTGAGTTTGGGTTCCTTTTGTTAGTTGTGAATTTATTTTATGAAGAAACCTTACCTCGGACTTGATGAAGTGTCTTGAAAGTGTACTTCGGTGACTGCTAATGGAACTCTTTAACGAATAGAACCACAATTTACTTTTTTTTTTTTTCACTGTCATATGAGCATTCTGAGTCGTGTATTTTTGGATTTTCCAAACTTTTCTCAAATGAAGTTTAACATAAAATTATCGGAAAATTTTCAGTATAGTAATAAGGTTATTAGTGAAAACTTGTGTGTATTTAAACTACCTTTAAAAACATTTTGATGCTCAAGGCACTACTGGATTTACCAATTTTGTTTATTATGACGATTCTAAGCCCCTTTAAAGTATGAAGGGAAAGTGGAATCACAATTCGCGTCGTACTTATCAACTAATGAGCGAGCGTCTCATTTAAGAAGTAAAAAGCAAGAGCTCAGTGCATTGACCCTTACCCACACGAGCGCGCCTTGTTATTGCCCATAAATCACATTCAATTTCGGATATTTTCAAATAAATGTAGAAACCTTAGTTACGCATATTTTTCAAAAGTTTAAATGAAGTATGTCAGTATTATATTTTGAACTTAATTATTAAATTTGGTTGGTCTTTCAAAAATAACCCTGCATACATAGATACACGACATAATATTGTTACAATTGGTTAGGAAAATGAGCACCAATGTAGTAAATAAATACTTATTCAACAAAATTATTAAAATTGTTTGATTTTTATTCTGCTTTAAATTATTTGCAAAACTATCTCTTATGAGCGTTTAGCATTGTGAAATCCTTTTTAATCCTTTTGTGGTTAATAAGCTTAGCTTACTTAAGGAGATTTTAATGAAGTTGCTATTAATATAACAATAAAAAAATATGAAAGTTTAATTAATTTTTAATCATTTTGAAATAAAAATTAAAATGCCTTTCAACTTCAACGATTTACGTTTAATTTTAAGTTTTTAATGTGTCAAAAATACTAGGTTAAACCTGAGACTAAATAAAATGGAAAATCAACATCGTTATTTCTTAAAAATAATTTTAGTAACATCACCTAAAGTTAAAAGACTGCCTAAAACTCTTTATGTATTATAACAAATCATTAGAGAAACATAAAAACAACAACGTAAAACTATTACGGTGGTTTTGGTATATAAAATAAGTGAAATATTGATGAAAGTCTTTAAATTTTGAAGCATACTACCATTTTGTACCACTATATCTCGGTTCGGTACTTTATTTCGATTTTTGGCTAAAATAGCTGTTTTGTGTCATTGTGAGCAATTAAGAGCACTTATAAGAAAATTCTATTGGTTTTAATTATAATAGGCAAAAACAATTTGGTACATTTAATTATTAATAACTAATTAAATAATTAATTAATAGTTTGCGCAACTGCGGATTTAAATTGAGCGATTTGTGAGCAATTAAGACCACTTATTCATTAATCTGAGCGGTTATACTTCCAAGCCAACTTTTTGTGGGGTATTCTGGCGGCGCCGATGACAGGAAAAGTTAAAATTGTATGATAGTTTTTGTTTAATGTTATGAACCTAAACAAAGATTGGAAAATCTAATATTCAAATGGTAACAAACACACCTAGTGTAACTTTTGAATGACTTGACGTGACTAGTTGGGATTATATTTACGCAATGTATTTGTAGGGGGAGGATTGTGAATTGTAACCCTCTACATATAATTGATGTGTAGGATGTCGATGTTGGTTGTATCTACGTTACGGGATGTGGTAATTAAAACTGATTCCGTAGAGAGTGTTTATTGCACTAACAATACTTATGAATAATGTGTAATATATATATATATAAATACTTATGAATGTAATTGCACTGAACGTGTCGCGCGCGCTGGCGCAATATCAGCATATTTCCTAAACTATAGAAATACTTACTTAGTAAATCTTGCCAATTTTTTAAATAAGAAGAAAGTTTATGATGAATATCCCCTATTGAGTTTACGGGCAGTCGTTGCGATCACTGCATCCATCCAGTCGATGTCCGCGACCCAGTGCCTCGAGAGATTCACGCTGCAGCTTTGACATCTTCTTTTCAGCAGAAATGTCCCCCATGCAATGAAGGCTGCAATAATAACTCCGACTATGGTGTACAACACATAGTTGTGTGTGTCATGAGTAAGTGATTGTATACTCAGTGTTTTTTTCTGATCCTTGACCTCATCAATGTTGTTTTTCAGCTCTTGTAAGGCGTCTTTAAGATCTTCAGGAATAAATGTATGATTGAAGTCTATCAGTATGGGTTTCAGGCTTGATTACATTCTTTATTCACTGCCTGTTAGTTTCAACTCGCTGTGATAGTCGTTGCGAGCATGAATGATGAAGCTTTCTCCCTTGAGCATACGTCACTACAGCTGGGCAGAAAATGCGCATCGTGCAGTCTTCGCAACAGGAGAACAGCCACGCGACACGATTGTGTAATCGCACCCACATGTCTTTGCAATCCAATACTCTTGTGTGGCAAGATGATAAGTCGCTATTGTTTCATATTTGCGCTTCACATAATGTATGCTACCTTGATGTTGTAAATAGGTTGATTAACGCAAGCTCCCATCGCAGTTGCGATCTGCAGCATGCCACCGTGTTTGGCACTATAGGTCGGCCGATTGGGACGGGATGCGGTCTTTTTGCATCCTACCCTTGGGGGCGGGTTTGCTTCTCGCCGGATGATCCCAACGTTGTTGCTGATTCTATCGCTGATGTGGTAATTCAGGGAATGAAATTATTTATTCCATCATCCGTGGTGCCTGTCGGAGGCAGAAATCAGCCATGGTTTGGTCACCCCTGTAAAATTGCATCACGCTATACGCAGGAGTGCTACAGGGCCTGGGCTGACGCATCAACGTCCCGGGATGTAAGCACCAGCGCTCTTAAAAAGAAGTATAATTCCGCCTACAGGTCCTTCAAAAGTGTCATTGCCAAGGCAAAGCCAGAGCACATCGGCAGAATTGTCGAGAAACTAGTTCGCCTCCCTTTAGGAACACGTGCATTCTGGTCTCTCGCCAACGCTATCCAAGAGAACTTCTGTCAGCCATCTCTGCATGCATGCAGAGATGGCTGACAACTAAAACATCAATTATACGTAGAGGGTTACAATTCACAATCCTCCCCCTACAAATAAATTGTGTAAATATAATCCCAACTAGTCAAGTCAAGTCATTCAAAAGTTACACTAGGTTTATTTGTTACTATTAGAATATTAGATTTTCCAATCTTTGTTTAGGTTCATAACATTAAACAAAAACTATTATACAATTTTAACTTTTCCTGTCATCGGCGCCGCCAGAATACCCCACAAAAAAGTTGGCTTGGAAGTATAACCGCTCAGATTAATGAATAAGTGCTCTTAATTGCTCACAAATCGCTCAATTTAAATCCGCAGTTGCGTTAATTATTAATTAATTATTTAATTAGTTATTAATAATTAAATTTACAAAATTGTTTTTGCCTATTATAATTAAAACCAATAGAATTTTCTTATAAGTGCTCTTAATTGCTCACAACGACACAAAACAGCTATTTTAGCCAAAAATCGAAATAAAGTACCGAACCTAGATATAGTGGTACAAAATGGTAGTATGCTTCAAAATTTAAAGACTTTCATCAATATTTCACTCATTTTATATCCCAAACCCACCGTAATAGTTTTACGTTGTTGTTTTTATGTTTCTCTAATTATTTGTTATAATACATAAAGGCAATGTCTAGACGAAATCGAGCTTTTCTTCGTTTCAAGAGAGATCGTACTGAAGAAAATTGGTTATCTTTTAAAGCAGCCAGGAATAGGTGTAATCAGATGGTACGTGCAGCTAAACGCCGATATTTCCATAATTGTATTAATAACTTTTCACCAGCCGTAGTGTGGAAATTTCTAAGATCTTTTGGTGTTTGCAGGCCAGCTACATTGGATTGTGGTCCTTCTCTATCACTCGATGAAATAAACCAACATTTCGCTTCTGTAAAAGCATTGGACCCTACAATTCGCTCCCAAACTATGACATCAATTGCTTCTATGCAAACTCCTAACATTCCTACCTTTAATTTTTCTCCTGTTTCTCAGGATGATGTCAAAAAGTCTATGTTAGCAATCCAATCCAAGGCGGTGGGTTATGATGAGATTAGTAGACATATGGTAGTATTTATACTAGAGCACCTTCTTCCTGCAATTTCCCATATCATCAATTTTTCCCTTGATTCATGTCAGTACCCTAATCTTTGGAAGAGGGCTTTTATAAAGCCTCTTCCAAAAGTTCCTACTCCCATTCTTCCCAATCATTTTCGCCCAATATCTATTCTACCCTTTCTTTCCAAAATTTTAGAATCCTGTGTTTACAAGCAAATCTCTACTTTTATTTCGAAACATAACCTACTGAGTATATTTCAGTCTGGGTTTCGCCCTGGTCATAGTACCGCTACTGCTTTAATTAATGTTACTGATAATATTAGACAAGGTATGGAAGAAAAAAAGATAACAGTACTGGTACTAGTTGATTTCTCAAATGCTTTCAACACAGTTGATCATGAAATCCTCCTTTCCATACTATCTCACCTGAATTTTGGTCCTACTGCTTTGGAATGGTTTGCATCTTATCTTCGCGGTCGACAGCAATCAGTCTGTGTGGGGCAAAGGGTCCTCAGCTTGGGCTGATGTGGATGCTGGTGTGCCGCAAGGCGGTATTCTTTCTCCTATAATATTTTCAATTTTCATAAACTTTATTACCTCCATCCTCGACTGCTCGTATCATTTGTACGCCGATGACATTCAGCTTTATGTACTTATCTTCACGCACAATCCCTGACGGGGTAGCCAGAGAGAACAGATCGCCAAGTGTCACGATCCTTACATATCTCTTTCGCTTCTTTCAGATTCATTATCTTCTTCATACATGCACGTCTAGGTATCCGAGTACTCTTGACCCTACCCTCTTCGAGCTTTATGTGCAAACTGAATTTGAGGATATACATAATGGGATCAAAAAACTTAACGACAACTTATCAGCTATCAAAGATTGGTCTACTTGTTATGGAGTTTTGGTCAATCCTTTGAAATGCCAAGCTATACTAGTGGGTAGCTCAAGAATGCTAGCTAAGATTAATCTGGCAGCTTTACCTCCTATTTATTATGATAGTATTATAATTCCGTTCAGTAATTCTGTTAAAAATCTTGGCCTACATATCGACAGCACATTGAATTGGAGAACCCAGGTTTCAGAAGTGAGTCGTAAAGTCATTGCCACTTTACGCTCTCTGTATCGTCTAAAACATTTTCTTCCCACAAAAACTAAAATCATGCTTGTCCATTCGCTCATATTACCCATAATTGATTATGCAGATGTGTGTTACCCAGATCTGTCCCAAGATCTTCTGAACAAACTGGAACGCCTTCTTAACAACTGTCTACGATTTATTTTCGGGCTTCGTAAGTATGACCATATTTCGCAATATAGATCTAAGCTAAATTGGCTTACAATCCGTCAGAGGCGCAATTCCAGAATATTGCTTGTTCTTTTTTCCATTTTAAATGACCCATCTTCGCCTTCTTATCTTAAGAGTAAATTTCACTATCTCTCCTCATCTCATGATAGGGTCCTACGTTCTTCTTCTAACAACAAAATCTGTATTCCTGTTCACTTCACCGAGTTCTATAGCAACTCCTTCACAGTTCAGGCTACACGCCTTTGGAACTCCTTGCCCGATGACATCAGAAAAACATCCAACAAGTATGTTTTTAAAAAATTGGTCCGTAACCATCTATTGAAGACAAAGCATTTTACTTGATTCATCCATTTGATATGTATTGCTAAACAGACGCATATATTCATAGGTATTTGTATGTACTAATTATATATTATGTATTTAAATATGTATATCTGTATGTATATTTGTATGTATATATTTGTATATATGTTTGTATACGTCATATATGTATAGTTTATTTATTAGTAAATTGTATGTATTATGTAGTTAATTATTATTTTGTGTACTGTTATTTTATTCTATATTGTCGCACCTACGTCAAATTCTCACCACTCCATGGGTTGACTGGTAGAGAATGCCTCAAGGCATTAAGTCCGCCCTTTGTATTCTTTTGTTTTAAGGAATGCAATAAAGACTAAATAAATAAATAAATAAATAAAGAGTAAAACTCTTCAGCAGTCTTCTGACTTTACGTGATGTTACTAAAATTATTTTTAAGAAATACCGATGTTGATTTTTCATTTTATTTAGTCTCTAGGTTAAACCCAGTATTTTTGACACATTAAAAATTTAAAATTAAACGTAAATTGTTGAAGTTGAAAGGCATTTTAATTTTTATTTCAAAATGACTAAAAATTGATTAAACTTTCATATTTTTTTATTGTATAATTAAAATTTATATTAATAGCAACTTCAATAAGATCTACTTAAGTAATCTAAGCTTATTGACCACAAAAGGATTAAAAAGGATTTCACAATGCTAAAGGCCCATAAGAGATAGTTTTGCAAATAATTTAAAGCAGAATAAAAATCAAACAATTTTAATAATTTTGTTGAAGAAGTATTTATTTACTACATTGGTGCTCATTTTAGCAATATTACGTCGACATACTTCATTTGCAGTTTTGAAAAATACGCGTAAATAAGGTTTGTACATTTATTTGAAAATATCCGATATTAAATGTGATTTATGGGCAATAACGACGCGCGCTCGTGTGGGTAAGGGTCAATGCACTGAGCTTTTGGTTTTTACTTCTTAAAGGAGACGCTCGCTAATTAGTTGATAAGTACGACGCGAATTATGATTCCATTTTCCCTTCATACTTTAAAGGGGCTTAGAATCGTCATAATAAACAAAATTGGTAAATCCAGTAGTGCATGCCTTGAGCATCTAAATTTTTTAAAGGTAGTTTAAATACACACAAGTTTACACTAATAACCTTATTACTATACTGCAAATTTTTCGATAATTTTATGTTAAACTTCATTTGAGAAAAGTTTGGAAAATCCAAAAATACACCACTCATAATGCTCATATGATAGTGAAAAAAAAAGTAAATTGTGGTTCTATTCGTTAAAGAGTTCCAGTAGCAGTCACCTAAGTACACTTTCAAGTCACTTCATCAAATCCGGAGGTAAGGTTTCTTCATAAAATAAATTCACAACTAACAAAAGGAACCCAAACTCTGCACATCTAATTCTTCTCATCGAGGAGTTCCAGTAGCAGTCATCAAAGTCCACCTTCAAGTTACTCTATCAAGTCCGGAGGCAGAGGCGGATTAAATATCGACTGCGCCCTACGCTAGCCTAGCATGTAAGTGGCGCCCCTCTAGGGGCATTATTATATCTACTATAAATTGAATATACTCATTTTGCAAATTAATAATTGCAAAATAATTAGGATACGAGTAAAATTAAAAGGAGAGCATAAATGAAAAATGTGATGAGAGAGTAAGAGCGACTTATAGTAATCAAATACGACGATTTTTTACGTTTAAAAACTCCTCGCGGGCCTTTTTAACCTTGCACCCCTAGGCGCGTACCTAGTTTGCCTTAAAATAATCCGTCACTGTTTGGAGGTAAGGTCTCATTATTACTAACAAAATGAGCCGAAACTCAGCACACCTATTACTTACTACTCTTCTAGGAGTTCCAGTATCAGACATCGAAGTACACTTTTGGGTCTCCATAAAGTCATAAATATTGTAATAAAAATCTTGATTATAAAATTAATAATTATATCTTACCTTGGTCAAGTTTGTATCCAATTTGGTTTTTGGAATGTTTTGTATTTCTAAAGCGATCTATATTTTTCCACCACTCACGACAGCGGCTGAGCCCGGAATAAAAAAAGTACTCTATGGCCGGGAGTGAGGCAAAGTGTATTTCGTAAAATAAATTAATACAAGGCTACTCAAAACACCGTAAATTTCGCTATTTTTCAGTCAAAAAAAATTAATTATAACTATACAAAACAAAATTAAACTGCTATTTACATTCCGTGGCTTTCCACATGATAGATGACGAGTTTAAAAATAGATTGAGTTGAACAATTAATATTTTCAAAAGTTATCGTGTTGACGCCTCCATGCGGACTTGATAAATCTATACCTTATGCCACTTAAACAGCTTTTTTATAATGATTTCTTATATTTACGTGAACACTATACATTTAAATAAACTAGTTTGACGGATTTTATCACGTATATTAACTTATAATATATTCCCGACGTTTCGAGTACTTTACAGAACCCTTTACAGGTCACGGGGGAGGGGGCCTGAGGTGTATGACATCCCAATGTCATAGTTAACCACGACTACCGCCAGATTAAAAAAATATTAATTTTTGTTCCGATCTACGCAGTATGAACTTACAGTATCTTGAAGTCTTGCATTTGTATGCTTGGCTTGGGTTGGGATTTAATTAAATTAATTATGGGATCCCAAGCAGATGGTAGCACCCAGCTATCTTCTCTATTGAAATTAGAATGGTTTTTGATTTATTTTTATTAAAATTAAATATATTAATAGGTATTGAAAAGATAATATAATTATTTCAATAGCTATTAATATAATTAAATATATTAATAGCTATTGAATATAATAATAAAATATAATTAATAGAGTCAAGTGACCATGGGTGATGTAAAGTACTCGAAACGTCAGGAATATAATACAAGTTAATATACGCGATAAAATCCGTAAAATTAATTTTATTTAAAAAAACTTTTTTTATGTAAATATATCAATTGATCGATTTAAAAAAAATAAGTTTAACAATCATTTATCATTCTGACAATATGCTTTTTATATCATTTATATTTATTTATTTGTTAACAAGGGTCACCGACAGATGATACACAAAAATTAAAAACAAGATACAAGCATTGTGAGAAACATGCAATGTGATCCCCCAGTAGGCAACCACAGCTAATACAGAGTAATGTTGCGAAAAGTTAAATGACGTAAAATTTTATAGTAAAAGTAGCAAAATTGCGTATTTATGTGAAATTAAAAAGGTTTACATTTATCATCTAAAATTTAGATTGTAAATAAAGTAACATTTTTCTTTTGAAATTATTTAAATTGTCATTGAAAATATCCAAATCAGATGGCCTAGATATATCATTATACAGTCTAAACATTCTGCATAATGCTGAATTAACAAATCACCGCATATCTAAGTCACAGGCCAGTTTGTCTCATTGTTTTTATTTATGTTTTTACTTAAGTATGTTTCTAGATAAGTTTGTGATAATTTTTTGTACACTTTTAACTGCCATGTGTGATAATAAATAAAAATCTTTATTATTATTTGGGATATCTATATGGTTTACTCATCTGGTTGGGCTGTATAAATATATAAATGTAAATTAAAATGATAAACATACATAAATATCAATAAAATCAAATAAATACATAAAAATACATAAATATATAAAAACCCAACCAGATGGAAGCCCTCGGCAGGGGAGACCAGACGGCCGAGGGTTAGGGGGAAAGGGAAAGAAACCGGCGGACGATGCGGGTGGTATCGAGGAGCACCGCCTTCTGCATTTGAGCTTGGAGCGGTCCGTCACGTAGTCCCAGTCAC
This sequence comes from Parnassius mnemosyne, assembly GCA_963668995.1. NCBI lineage: Eukaryota > Metazoa > Arthropoda > Insecta > Lepidoptera > Papilionidae > Parnassius > Parnassius mnemosyne. The sequence continues at coordinate 32,500,913 of CAVLGL010000086.1, forward strand.
CTCAGATGACCCGAGAGGATGACTGGGATTAACCCGTTCGCAGAAACAATCCCAGGAATAATTTCGGTCGGCAGACCACCCCACATGTCGGTCACCTCGTGAGCCAGGTCCAGATATTTTGTCAGCTTATCTGTTTCGGCTTTCAGGAGGTTCTCGTCATAAGGAATGGTAACGTCGATCAAAAATATCCTTGACGGTGCCCGGTCCATTAGCACAATATCAGGCTTATTCGCAAGAATAGTCCTGTCTGTGATGATGGCCCGGTCCCAGTAGAGCCCGGCGCGGTCATTTTCGAGCACGGATTCCGGAAAGTACTTATAATATGGCAGTTTCCGATCCACGAGACCGTATTTCAGAGCGAGCTCCTGGTGTAGAATCTTGGCTACTAGGTTGTGTCTGTGCAAATACTCAAAGTTAGAAAGCGCCAAACAACCGGAAATGACATGCCTAAGTGACTCACCGGGATGGCGACAAGCTCGACAGATGTCGACGGTGCCATCCTTTAGGATGTATTTCCGATAATTGTTGGTCTTAATAACCTGATCCTATATCGTACAGACAAAACCCTCGGTTTCCCCAAAGAGGTCCCCGAAACGTAGCCAGTGGAGGGAGGCGACTGTGTCTACGAAAGGCTCATGTAGAGCCTTGTAGAACCTCCCCTGGAGCTCCTTCTCCTTCCATACGGTCTCCCAGTCGGAAATGCTCTGTATTGCCTGGTCTTGCCATTGCTCGTTGGCTAAAGATAGAGGAGTGAGCCCTTTATCACAAAAAATAACGTCCCTATAGAATGGATCATCCGCTCTCACCAGAAAATAATTACGGAGACTACATACTTCGCAATTATGCATGGTAAGCGCGCTTAAAAAGCCGCGCCCACCATGTTTCCGCGGCAAGTACAGCCTCATTACTGATGATCTCGGACGGTGCATCCTGTGGGGCGTCATAATAGTTCGGATTTTTCTAACCAGAGCGTTCAATTCGGTCTGAGACCACCTGAGTATGCCGAAGGTATATATGAGGACAGGCATGACCCAACCGTTATATGCGTGTGTCTTATTCACATCCGACAAAAGACTGTTGAGACTGTAAAAGAACTGTAAAACACATCGCCAACTGACTGTTTCATGTCCGCCTCATCGATACCTATGTTCTGTGACATACCCAGGTATCGGTATGTTTCAGCCTCGGATAGGGTCTTTATGTTGATGGGTATAGATAAGTCTATACCCACAGAGTTAGCAACCCTACCCCTTTCAACATGGAGGACCGCACACTTATCCGTCCCCAGCTCCATTCTAATGGAACTGCTAAAATCACAAGTGATGTTCAGCAATTCCATAAGATGGGAGTGACTGGAGGCGAATAATTTGAGATCATCCATATAGAAAAGGTGGGGCACTTTTGTACCTCCTTTCCGAAGTTGAAATCCCCTCCCGGAACCCTCCATTAAGGTACTGAGAGGGTTCAGAGAGAGGCAGAACCAGATTGGACTCAGACAATCGCCCTGGAAGATACCCCTTCTTATCCTTATGTGGTTCTTCGCAGCCGTCATCCGCTCGCCTAGATGACAAAGGACCGTACTCCACTGCCCCATACACTGCCCGAGGAAGTCTCTAACTGTACAGTCAACCTTGTACAGCTCGAGGACCCTCTTCAGCAATGTATGAGGCACCGAGTCGAATGCCTTTTTGTAGTCTATCCAGGCGGCGGATAGGATCCGGCGGTTGTGTTTAACCACTTTGCCAATAACGCGTCAATGAGGAGTGGTTCCTTGGTTCCTCGACCACCGCCCCGACATCCACTTTGAGCTCAGGTGACGAGTGATTTGAGTTCAGGTGAAGAGTGATTCTCGCGCTCAAAATGGATGTTAGGGTCTTATATATCGTGGGTAGACACGTGATGGGGCGCTATTTGCTCGGGTCTATGGTATCCCGGTCTTTAGGAACCAAATGAGTGATCCCAGTAGTGAAGAGGCTCGGGAGCGACTTTTGGTCGAGAGCCTCTTGAAATTGTCGGGCGAGAACAACGTGACACACCACGAACCCCTACAGCCAGTAGTGATGCAGCCCGTCGAGCCCCGGACTTTTCCAGTTCGGGGCCCTTCGGACCGCCTCAGCTACATCGTCTGGCGTTATAATGACAGGGTCCATGGGCGTAAGATTCGCACTCTGACTCACCATAACTTCCGTCCAAGGGCCCTCGCTGTGGTTTACGGGCTCTGACCACAGACCGCGCCAGAATGCGACAGTGTCAGCCTGATTCGGTGCTTGGCCCGTTTCACGTACCATTGGTCGCTCCAATGATTCATAGAGCCTCTTCTGATCACTCTGGAAGAGACGATTCTGGTTGAACCGTGTCGACCTCTCGGTATATCGCCGAATCCGCTTTCCCCAAGCAGCGATTCTCTGCTTCAGGTCGTATATGCGCTCCGTCAGCTTTTGCGTAATATCCGGCTGGGACAAACTTATATTTGTCCCAGCAAACGCCATCCTGACGGTGCGCACAATTCTCGGTCTATTATTACCCGACCTGAAGCTTGTCAGTCTGCCGATTAGGGCTTTTGCCTTTGAGATACGGTCCTCAATTCTTTTTCTCCAGGCTGGGATGACGCTACTTTGTCTAGTAGCGCGTCCAGCCGTGGGAAGTTTGGCGCCAATAATACGGCAAACTGCCAGTGCGGCGCCAAAAAGAATTGAGTCCGTACCGCAAAGGTCCCGGCTGGCTTCCAAATAGGTCACCAGCATTGGGTTGAGAGCCCTCACGACAGCCCGATTCCGCTTGCTTAGGGGTATGCGGGGAAGTCGTGGTCGATTTTCGAGAGGCATACTGCGCGTTTCCAAAATAGCCTCTTCCAATATACTCCTCATTTGCTCTACTTTGTGGGAGACTATTTCATCATCGTCTGAATGAACCACAACTGGAATATCTTCGGCGGTATCCACGTGTGCGGGTTGCTCTGCAATTAGTAGCGCCGCATTACCAGCTGCAGCATTTTCATCCGATGAGGGAACTGCCTCACGTCGTAGTCGTTCGAGTACGGCGTCACCAAATATGTTGGAGCGTCGGATATACCGAACTCGGTCTGCCAGGTTTTGCTCCGTTACATGAACCGATGGCTCCAGCTCTGCGAAAAAGCGATGCATACGAGCCCGATACGCCAACATTCCAGTTTCTTCCCCTTTCGCCCTAAAGTACGCTCGCAATGCGTTTGTGTTCATTATTTCCGTCCAACGCATGCGACGTGCTCCACCAGCGGCGGTTGCCGCTTGCTGAGTCCGAGAAGACTCGGCCGAGATCAAGCCCTCTGGTGGGGATGATGGTTGCGGGCGGCTGCTAGGTGGTCTTGCAGCCCCCCGCACTCGGCTGGCGGCCCGCATGCTGTCGCGTCCAGCGTCAGCTCCAGACGCGCCCTGGCGACCTCCAGGCAGCGGCTTTTTGCGCACTCTTCTTTTTTCCATCACCCATTAAAGGGAGACGCCCAGGCCCGGCACCGTTTCATGGTGCGGCCGTAAGCACAAACGAGCTTTTGCACCCTCAGTTCTGCCGAGGCACGGCGCTCACACCTCTTGGCAAGGCGCTGACTGACTGCGCTGACATAGCAGTTTTGTCACTTAACTGTTACGTCAGCGGGCGATGGGGTCGTCAATTCCTTACGCCTTATTATAATTATTATTACATTATCACATATATTGTCACAAAACTATAATATTATAAATATAAATAAAATCTATATAAATAATATTATTATTTCGGCTATTATCCACCGCGGCGAGGAATCCTAAGGCATCGGTGAGGTTAGGCATCCAAAGATAGAAACCTTCTTACTATTTGAGCCGTCTTTAATAAGGCCGATTTTTGAATTAATCCCTTCAGCCATTTGCCCAAACCTAACTTGGACAGATAACCGTCCATATTTTTACCAATAAGCCCATTGACTGATACAACTATTGGTACAATAATAGTAGAATCAACGTCCCACATAGCTACAATCTCATGAGCCAAGTCGATATATTATATTTTTTTATCATTCTCTGCTTTCACGAGTTTCTCGTCGTGAGGAACACTGATATCCACTATTATTGCCTTGCGTGTAGTTCGGTCTATCACCACAATGTCAGGTTTATTTGCCACTATAAACCGGTCTGTGATAATTGACCGATCCTATTACAGCGTGATACTTCTATTTTCAAATACTGGCTTTGGTTCATACTTATAATATGGAACGTTCCGTTGAGTAAAACCAAATTTAATGGCAATCTGCTGGTGTATTATTCTAGCTAATTGGTTATGTCTGTGCAAATACTCGCCATTTGATAGTTGTGAACAACCGGAAATAACATGTCTGAGGGACTCTCCAGGGTGGTGACATGCGCGACATACGTCAACTGTGCTGTCCCTCAAAATGTACTTCCGGTAGTTGTTCGTTTTAATTACTTCATCTTGTATTGCACAGATAAATACTTCAGTTTCTGCAAAAAGGTCACCAAACTGTAACCAATGTACTAATGCAACCATGTCTACACAAGGATTAGTCAATGTTTTAAAAAATCAAGAATGCAGTTGTTTGTCATTGAGAACCTTTTTGCGTTCATCTATAGTCATATTATAAGGCCTCTGCCAGTCCTTTGCCGACATATTAAGCGGGGTTAATGATTTGTCATTAACCACTACGTCACTATGAATGCGTGATGTGTCTTTTTTTTATCAAATAGTCTCTGAGATTGTATACTACACGGTTGTGTAGGTTTTTAATGTTTAATAAGCCCCGTCCACCATATTTTCTTGGAAGACCGTCCACCATCTTTTCTTGGAAGATACAACCTCACGACAGAAGATTGCGTGTAGTGCATTCTGTGCGTAGTCATTAATGTACGAACTCGTCTATCTTAGTCATGCAATTCCGTTTGAGACCATGTCGTTGGTTTGGATGCGTTGATCCGTCACCGTATCGCGCGGTTTAGAAGTTTTGTTTTTGGGTCGCAGAATAATCTCATCAAAATTATTTTTAATATGTATGCATGTAGTGAAATTTTTAGTAGATGGTCAAATTTATTAAAATGTTATTAATAAAATGTAATAATATCATTGATTAACCAATAATTATAATTAAAATTTAAGGTATAGTTTAAAAAAAAGTTAATTTTAATTTTGTAATGGATCTGTGTTGTCTGTATTAAATAAATTATTATTATTATTATAGGGTTATCTATAAAGTTTTCTCATCTGGTTGGGCTGTTTAAATATATAATTGTAAACGAAATATGTAAAAATACATAAATATCAATAAAATAGAATAAATACATAAAAAATACATAAATATATAAAAAACCCAACCAGATTTAAGCCCTCGGCAGGGTAGACCAAACGGCCAAGGGTTAGGGGGAAAGGGAAAGAAACCGGCGGACGATGCGGGCGGTATCGAGGAGCACCGCCTTCTGCATTTGAGCTTGGAGAGGTCCATCACGGAGTCCCAGTCGCCTCAGATGACCCGAGAGGCTAACTGGGATTAACCCGTTCGCAGAAACGACCACAGGAATAATTTCGGCCGGCAGACCACCCCACATGTCGGTCACCTCGTGAGCCAGGTCCAGATATTTTGTCAGCTTATCTGTTTCGGCTTTCACGAGGTTCTCGTCATAAGGAATGGTAATGTCGACCAAAAATATCCTTGATTGTGCCCGGTCCATCAGCACAATATCAGGCTTATTCGCAAGAATAGTCCTGTCTGTGATGATGGCCCGGTCCCAGTAGAGCCTGGCGCGGTCATTTTCGAGCTCGGCTTCCGGTAAGTACTTATAATATGGCAGTTTTCGATCCACGAGACCGTATTTCAGAGCGAGCTCCTGGTGTAGAATCCTGGCTACTAGGTTGTGTCTGTGCAAATACTCAGAGTTAGAAAGCGCCGAACAACCGGAGATGACATGCCTAAGTGACTCACCGGGATGGCGACAAGCTCGACAGATGTCGACGGTGCCATCCTTTAGGATGTATCTCCGATAATTGTTGGTCTTAATAACCTGATCCTGTATCGTACAGATAAAATCCTCAGTTTCCCCAAAGAGGTCACTGAAACGTAGCCAGTGGAGGGAGGCGACTGTGTCTACGAAATTATTATTATTATATAATCTTAGTGTCGGTGGTAAGCGGGTTTGTTGTAACAATACGACTTGCCCGAGGACATCGCACGCCCTTACCGTTTGTGGGCGGCATCATAGCGCATAGCGTTATGATACGTCGGCTATCTTTCTGATTAGGGTGAGTGTGTTTGGTAGTACTTTTAAGTGCAGCAAGCATACTCAACTCAATATCTTAGTGCAATAGCGCTATGATACGTGGAGTTTTGGCTACTAACGTCTTAGTACCGTGCTACTATGATACGTTGGTGGTATTTTTAGTTAACAACATTATCAATTTTGTTACCAAAGTCGATAGGGATCATGTGGGTGTGTTGTGAGGGGGCGCCATCCGTATGATAGTTGCATTGATGCTTACTGCTACTTGCAGTATTGTGTCTTGTGATGGATCTGCGGATGTACTGCACCTGATTCGACGTATCTTGCGGTTCTGGTCGATGGAGGTATGCGGGTGGTGATGTCTGCTGGGACTGTATGGGGGAATTTGGGATGGTGTAAGCCCGACGATAGTCGTATTGATGCTTGTTGCGTTCTGCAGCATTGCGTCTCTACGATGGTTGTTTGACGGGTCGCTATTCTCAATGGCGCTCTCTGGGTCTTGGTTTGACTCACAACCTAAGTAGCTTTGCCCAAGTCGGGTCCCTTCATTGCGGGGCTGCAGACTGTCTGTCCTCCATGATGTTTTATATAACAACTTATAATATATCTCTATAAAGTTCCCACCTTTGAAAGATTGAAGGCAACTTATTGGTGGGTAAGACAAACATGATCGAAAAATGTATATACTTAACATCGGTTGGCGCATACCGTGCACGGCTTGTGCGGAGCCGTGTACCTCCTCCAAAATTTTTTTTAAATGTGGGAGAGCGAAGCCCTTGTATCTGGTATTTGATATAATCGTTACAATATGTTCGATGACAGCTACGCCTATTGGCGTTGTTAATAAAGTCCTTCTTGAATTGAGCTGTACCTCCTTGATGGTCGAATTGTTTCAGATCGGAGCCTTTCTGATTTCCATGTAGGCTGCATACGTGTAGGAGTCCAACTTGCCATTAAGAATGTGCACCAGGATCAGATCCCAAGTCGATGTGTCGATGCCCAGATTGTGAATAGCATGTACATGTATTTGACACTTGTGTCATGTGGCTTTTTTAGGTCTATTTTTTTAGCTTTATTTATTTTTTAGCTGGTATTAATACATCGTAACAGCTTAGGAGTAGAAAGACCACGGTCGGAGTATAATTAATAGTGAAACGGGATAGTTCATACTACGCTACTCGGATTTTCAATTGAGAATTTAAAATTTAGAAAAATTTTTGAAAAAATTATTTTAATTCAGTTGTTAAGTCATTTTTATTATTATATAAATGAATTTCTTCATGAAATGAATTTGGTTTTACAAAGGGTCGCTCGACAAATGACGCCGTTGTTAAGCTTAATAAACATTTTTTGTGCATTGTTACAATTCAGAGGATGCTTTGGGTATATTTTTTAACTTTTCCAAGATATTTGATATTGTTCACCATGAGGCATTTAACAGGAAACTACAGTACTATAATGTCAAGAACATAGCGCTTAAACCTTATTATTTCATACTTAAGTAAGAGAACGCAAAAATGTATTAACAATAGAAAAAGTGCTTCCGGGTACCTGTACTGTGTGTTCCTAAGAGGATGGTAGGAAGGTAAGGGGGTGTTCCTAAGAGCTCTATTCTCGGTCCATTCCTATTTATTTCTAGTTGATAACTTACCTATATTAATGACTTACCTTACCTTGTAGGGGACAATCATGATATAGAATTATTTGCTGATGATATTTCATTGAATTTTAAACCTAAACGTCATTCATTTAAATATGACGAAGTTAGTAATGCTATGTCATGGTGCAGTGCATTGATTTAAGGCTTTAACTAGCCTGAATGACCTTGACGAAACGGCGATCGCAGAGATTTTAGCCGATGTCAACACCGTCTAGCAACTACGTTCTGTATTACTTATAAAAGTGCAAAGATTAATAGACTGCAGAGATGACAATTATATAACTGACATACTGCCTGTTATGCTTGCGCATCACTGAGAATTATGTCGCGGTTACGCATCTTCAATTACATTGCACGGTGTGGTGCTGTAGCTTTGTCGGGTAGGCATCACGAGCTATCAAGTGTTCAAGTTTCAAGTACGTAAGAATTTTAGTTATATATGTTAAATCGTATTTATTTGTGTCGTATTAAAAATATGTCGTCAAAGCGTTCGCTGTAAATTTTCCCGGGTTTGATCCCCGACAGCACGAACGAAATTTGTAATTGCAATTTTCGTCAACACGCATTGGGGAAAAGCACGGCGGGCATTTCCTTGCCCTAAAACCCTCTCAGAAATAAAAAAAGAGTCCTGTGCCCAGTAGAGGGACTTTTATAGCCTATTACTTTACTTTGTAGCAATATTTATATTCGTTTCAGATATAGAAGGGTACCTTATGCTGACAAAAATATCATGTGGAGGCCACGAAAACGTAAAACATCTTTGTATCTAGATAAAACGTTCGAAAGATTGTCAGTCACGTCATACGCCACATTTTCTATAGAGCGTAGAACATTGCAGATAGGATATTGTGGGAACTATTTATTAATAATATATACATTTATAGGTATTTATAATAAAAATAATGAACAAGCTGCAAGGTTCAACTAATAATGTTTTTTGTAAACACAATCGTAAAATTCCTGTTTTAATTTTTACCAATGGTTAATTGATGAAACGTAGTCAAGATCACTTCATATAAAATATATTTAATTAAAATTGACACGTGACCTATTTGGCCTTCTACTTGCAACTCGGCGGAAATTTGAAAAGAAGATTTTGTCTTTTCACACAAGTATTGTTTACAACAGGCGTGGTTTCGAAAAGCGTGATTAAGTGTCAGCGGTATATAATCAATTAAACACTGAACTTTATTGAAATTTATTTTTTTGTTTATTTTTGTTACATCTTCTTAAAAACTGACGCCATCTCACTATTTTATTATTTGTTTTTTTTTTGTACGCATAAGGATAAGTTAGACTAAGTTAGATTAACTTGAATAAGTTTATATTTTTTTTAATTTTTATTAAATTTTTAATTTTAATCACAAAATTTCCGCAATAAATTATTACCTTTTCTACAGTGATTCTCTCCTCTTAGTTTCGGCGTGACTGTAGGATGTTATAGTGAGTCACCGTCATTTACTAAGCGGCCATAAATCATTATATGTATGTATAGACATACATATACACATTTTTTGATTTTAATATTTATGTTTTTTTAATTTTGATTGATTTTTTGAAACCTGGTAAAATTATTTTTTTCCATACCAATTGATGGGCCTGAGTATAATGCCAGTTATGCTCTTTGGCTGAAGTTATTTTTTATTTTATGCTCAATTGCAGACAAAACAATATTGATTGCGCATTTCTAAAACAAAATTTTACCTCTTTTCCTTCTAATAATAGCTCCTGCACCTAACACGGCGGAATAGTTATTATTATCTATAAGACCATTTGCGAAAACAGTTTTTGTTAACAGTTATGAGTGTAACATTTTATCAGCTGCTATGTTTATAGTGCCTTGAGCAACACTGCCGGTTTCAGTACAGAAAATGATGCTGGCTTTGCAAATACGGATGGCCGCTACTATTGAATATAATTTCCGCTATATTACACTTATTTACATAGAAACTTTAATTATCATTTGCATAAAATTCTAAATAGCACTTTTTACACAAGAAAGTAAACTTTTAGATCAGTCCATTTTGTTTTTCACTAATTAAGTAAAAAGTAAAACAAACCAATAGGGCCAGGAATTAAAATTTCTTGCAACTTTTTATAGAAAAACATGACCTTATCATAATATAAAAGTCAATCATTTAGCCATGTGATAAAACTTTTAAGTGTGCCAGTCAAACATTAATGATGATATTCGGGTCATTATACTGGAAATAGTCTTTTAAATATTTTGTAGTACAATTGATAATCTTCAGTATGATTGACCGTGTATATGACTTTTATAAGTCTATGTTATTTTTGATGAAAATTATTATTGCAGATAAAAGCCCTTTCACATTTATTTTAGTCTCGAATTAATCAAAATGAAAATATTAACATTGGCTCTTTATAACTGATCTTTAAATGTAAAACACTGACTAGAAATTATATAATTATTGGCATTTTTTAATTCATTGAACTTTTTTAAGAATTTGTTAAATATATATATATAACAAATTCTTAAAAATATATATATATATATATATATATATATTATAGTTCTTGATGAAAATAATGTATGTGCGTTACATCGCATCCCATCAAGAATTTCTAATGTAATTCTTGGTGTAAAGCTAAGACGTGATAATAACTGTAAACAATAGAATAACAAAATAATGAAAACATTTACATTTACATACAAAACATTTACAAAAATACTTGCTTTATAACTAGGTTATTATTTAAATATTATTTGACCGTAATAAAATAAAACAAGGTAGTCTTGGGCATGAAAGTAAAAATAAATACTTTCGATTATTTTTGCAATATCTAACAGCCGGATCAGCGGGCGATTCTGATCCATCTAAAAATGCTAAATTTCAGCAAGCAATGTCAAATTCAATAAGAGTGACAGAAAAACGGTTCTTTATATAAAAAGGTAAATAAATTATTTAACCTATAAAGTAAAATCACTTTATTACAAATCAAAATAGCCCAATAGCTTTATTAACATGAGACATAATTGTAGGAGTGCTTACAATATTTAACATTATTTTACTGAAATCTCAGAGAGTTTTTTTTAAATATAATAAGGGTGACAAACGAGCACACAGTCCACCTGATGGTAAGTGGCTGCTACGGCTCATACACATCTACATTTATTCTCGATTACGTATCAAAATGTTAATGCGTTGTCACCCGTGAGGACTAAGATGTAATGCCTCGTTTCCAGTAAAAAGGTCCTCCGGTTCTCTACACTCACCATACGAAACACAGCAGGGTTAAACTGCTATTTTACATGTTATTCCGTGAGAGCGTGGCCCTTCCCCGGTCCAGCCGACCCATTCGTGCTACAACTATACCTAATAAATATAGCTGTAGCATGGCTCTACCACGAAAAAAAAATTGACGTTGAAAATTTAAGTATTTTTAGAAGCAACTTTGCAATTATTTTCTATTGAGTTAATTTTTGTGGAATCGTGTTTTGCAAACCGCCATCTGAAATACGTACAATTTTTTTTCGATAATGACGTGAAATTACAAAACCATCGCCATGCATTTCAATGTTGCTCTATTCAGCCTCTTAATATGAACGTACCTCGGATTTCAGAGATAATGGAATATATAATATTATATTATTACTGTCCCATGTGAGGCAACCTTTATACTTATATACATATTCTCATCATATTTTTATGGTTGGTTAGAAAAATTATATCTAAATGCAAACTTTCACAGGGTAAATTTTTTTTTACTATTTTTACCCAACAAGTAGTAAAGCAACTACAATCCCATCGGTAAGTGGTTATGTAGTCTAAGATGGTGAATTGCACTGACTTAACAAAAACCTATTCGCTCTTGCTTAATAGTACTAGGTAAGTATTATTTGCGACCTATTTGTGTGTGTGTGCGTGCGTGCTTGCGCGCGTGTGCGTGTGTGTGTGTGTGTGTACGTGTGAAGAAAAGCATAGTATAGTATGAGAATACGTGAAGAGGAATAAAGGTTAAGTACTAATTCGCTTACCTGTACGAGGTTGCCACTCGAGGACCTTTCTTCCTAATTTTTATATGTTTTCCAAGTTATATAGCTAGCCCATTACCATTTCACTGTAATATTCCGTTGAGCTATGTCAGTTACTCTGGTTCTAATGCAAATACCTTCATTTCTAACTTTATCACGTAGAGAAACCCTCTCCAATTTATAATTTTTACATTTTTTAGATGATAGTTTGTCTAACAAAAAAAAACCATAAACCCAAGAATGTCTTTATATAGTTATTTATACTTAGGTAAGCACCATTCTTTTATTTATTTAAATTGTTTGATTTAATTTGATAACAGTGTACCTAAATGTAAGTATCTGTATCTTTATTTCTTTCCTTAATAATATTTTATAAAGTCATACTTATAAAAACAGCGTTTTATTGTAATACATAATTATAAAATTCATTATCAACTAATTAATAAAAATATGCAACAATAAAATTACATAGGTATTAAAAACTATCGCAATCTAAGTAACGAGAGCATGTTCGTCGTTCCACATCTAAATTATATAAAAATGCATTTTTCAATTTCACTAATCAACGTCGCCGCAAAAATTTCTTCTTCTTTGGGCACTTTAAAAATTCATTTATTTAGAAAATAATATTTACAGTTACCAGTGTACAGATATTAACTAAATTAAGTATTTCTAGTCATAAAAATATTTATAATTGAGTATAAACTTTTAAAAAACTAATATATATTTGAACGAAGTCGCTCTAACACCGACGTGCGGTCCACCCTCGACGATGTCCGAAAACGGACTGTGACAGAGCTTACATGGCGACGGAGCATGCGCGCTCGCGTAAATATATTCAATTTCAGGGAAAAATTATATATTCTCTTATAAAACGGTAATAAAAATAAAACTCTCAATTAAAAATTGTGCCGTTTTGGAGAAATTTTGCAAAATATGACAAAGATAGGTACTCTTTGGGGATTTTTTTTCTAATAAGGGGTTGACAAAAATACAATTTTGTTAAATTAAAAACATTTACCAAATCTTCTTCTGTTACCCTGTATTTTTTCTTTGTGGATTAAATGAACAGTTATTGAGATTTTTTTACTTAAATATCCTAGATTTAGGCATTTCAACCACTGTTAAGGCCTTAACGTTAGTTATCTACATTTAAACGGAAACAAAACTAAATGTAGAAAAGTGTCTCTGCTCCTCCCTACTCATCGAAAGAAAACTTCAACATACCAGTCACTAAGAACGCATTAAGCAAATCTCCAGACACACTATCATCTACAAATCAAACCAAAAGTAAAACAGATAGCATCACTAACCATCGAAGTAATACTGATAGCGTTATAAAAAGACGCTTATTAATATTTGGAGCACAACTTTGTAGTAAATTAGCATCTAGATTGATTAAATTACGCTATAACACTAAATATGAACATTATGATATATACGCTAGCATTAAACCTTTTGCAACACCTGAGGAGATATTAAGAAACATCGAAAATCTTACACTAAAACCTGATGATAAAATAATATTTAGCATAGGAGAAAACGATTTTAACTCAACAAAACTATTCATAGAACTCAGCGGTCCTAACAAAATTACGTTCTCACTGTGTAATAATTCTAAATGTTAATTAATTCTGAAGCGTATACGGCAAATGATGCTAACGTCGCTTTCAGTAGCTTTCATGACTTATTTTGTCTTTTCTATAATCTTTGTTTTCCAAAAGTACGAATTAAAGTAGATATAAATAGTAATAAGAAACAAAATTGAATAAGTAAAGGAATTAAAATAAGTTCTAAAACCAAACGAATCTTAAGATATAAATACTATAGAAATACAAATGCTGTTAATAAAGCAAAATATATGACATATTCCAAATTATTAAGAAAATGTATTTATAATTCAAAAAAAAATTCCAACGTAAAATTTATTAATAACAATGACAACAAGTGTAAGGCCACGTGGAACATTATTAAAAAGGAAATAGGTAGCTTACATAGCAAAAACAACATAGAAAAAATTATAATTAATAACGCAGTTATCACGAACCCAATAGAAATAGCCTCTGCGTTTAACAATCACTACATTAATTCAACACACGAAACAACACACACAAAAAGAAAAAACTTACTAAGTAACAGTTATCATATTAACTCTATGTTTCTCAAACCTATGTCGAAAGACGAAGTTAAAAGAGAGACAATGTCATTAAAAAATACTAATTCTGCGGGCTATGACGACATAGGTACAAAAATTATAAAAATTTGTATCAACGAAATTATAGAAATCGTGACTCATTTAATAAATTTATTTTTTTCGTGTGGAACTTTTCCAGATGCACTTAAGTTATCCATTGTTAAACCACTGTTTAAAAAAGGAGAGAAATATATAGTCAACAATTATCGCCCAATAACGTTGATACCTATTATGTCCAAAATATATGAAAAGTGTATGTACAAAAGAATAATCGAATTCTGCAACAAATATAATATTATAATTAACGAACAATACGGATTTCAAAAAGACAAATCTACAACGTTGGCCATTTTTTCTCTCCTAAAAATAATACTGGAAAATTTAAACAATAATAATTTAACTACAGGGCTATTTTTTGACCTATCTAAAGCTTTTGACTTGGTGTCACACGACCTCCTGCTACAAAAACTCGAAAAGCTTGGGATTAGAGGACATACTCTTCAATGGATATCTTCATACCTTAGTAACAGACAGCAATGTGTTACGGTTATGAAAATAGATGAAAATAAGGATATCATACCGTATTCGTCTAAATATAGATTCAATAGGTATGGCGTTCCACAAGGAAGTGTGCTCGGTCCTATTTTATTTCTATTATATATAAATGACATTGTTAATGTAACAAATCATAAATGCATATTATTCGCGGATGACATTTCAATAATTGTGACCTCTAATAAAAAATGTAATACTATTAATGACCACGAGACTGACATAAATAATACTATAGATAATTTAATTGATTGGCTTGACATAAACAATTTGAAAATAAATCTTGACAAATCTGTATATATACAATTCAATAAATGTAATAACAAGAAATATAATTTTAATCTTAACATACCAAAAATAAAAGCAGTAACAAATAAAACATTTTTAGGAATAACTATAGACGAAAATTTAAACTGAAAATTGCATGTAAACGATGTATCTACGAGATTAAATAAGTTTGCATATGCCCTTAAACATTTAAAAAACGTTACAAACATAAAAACGGCTGTTCTGTCCTACCATGCATACGTAGAGTCAATACTGCGCTATGGACTTATAATCTGGGGTAAAAGCACGGATCAAAATAGAGCATTTAGTGCACAAAAAAAATGCATCAGAGCAATATGTGGGCTTAAACCAACTGATTCATGTCAACAGATGTTTAAAAAACTTGACTTATTACCCTTCCCGTGTCTTTATATTTATGAAATATGCATGTTCGTATGGAAGCATAAATATTTATTTAACACGGCAAATGATGCAAATCCTCGAAACCGACGAAATCCATACAAGCTCATTTTAAGTAACACACCTAGAATAAGTAAATATAATAAAAGTTGTCTATCTATGTGTGTACGTATTTATAACAAGTTACCAAATGATCTAAAAATATTAAATACTAAATTATTTAAATCTAAAT
The DNA here is from genome assembly GCA_963668995.1 of Parnassius mnemosyne. Lineage (NCBI taxonomy): Eukaryota > Metazoa > Arthropoda > Insecta > Lepidoptera > Papilionidae > Parnassius > Parnassius mnemosyne. The sequence goes on from CAVLGL010000086.1 coordinate 32,516,468, forward strand.
TACAAGAATACCTAACCAAGAATAATTTCTACAGCATTATAGACTTTTTAATCATAACCCTTAATGTACAAAACAAAACTTTTGCATGCTATATGTAACTGTAGCAAAACATGTTGCTCAATTGTATATTATTTGTAAAACCTTTTCATACCATGTTTAAGCAAATAAATATATTATTATTATTATTATTATTATAAAAATCACTTAAATATTCAATTACTTAATAACAAAATAAGACTAATATGTAATAATTTTTCTAATTATTATTACCTTGACACTTTTAAAAAATATGATAATTATATTTATAAACATGACAACACTTATAGATTATCGCAAAATTGATTTTTTTATAGACTGTATAGGTTATAAAACCACCTATTTACATGGTAATAAAACTGGTGCATCGCGTATTTTGTCAGAAAGGTGTCTTAAAAAAGTAATTATTCAAACACTGCAAGTTGTTGAGATCCACAGCATACCCCTATACTTAAGCAGAAAACCATTCTAGACTATTTTTCGGAAGTCTTGCCTGAAAACATATCCAAACCCAGTTTTACTCAGCCTTTTTTTCGTTCACAATGATGAAAGTACTTTTGCTACAATAACATTAATTCATCAAAATATCGCGGCATTATTGAACAAAATGGATTTGCTGGAATTATGTGTCAATGAATTAACGAAAAATGGCAAAGAAATTACGCTTATTTGTCTCAACAAAATCATTGTTAAAAAAGGAGAAGTATCGAACATTAAACTGAAAATCTACAAAGTTGTTTCCACATTCTGCAGATCAAAAGAAAGACATGATGGATTGTGTATAGTCACAGATAAAATATTTATCTCTATGCTTATCAATTTATGTAATGTTATATCGGTTGAAAAATATTTTGAATGTTGTGGAATTGAAGTACCGGCCTACAAATGCAAAAAAGTCTGCGTGTATAGGATACCAAAATCACCGGCTTCTTAATTTTTTAATAAACTAGATAAGATTTTAATAAACTTGATAGATTTAAGCTAACGGCAAAGGGCAATATGAAATTTATTATATGCGGTGACTTCAATATTGATACGCTTAAAGAAAACAGTACAAGCGAAGAGTTGGCAAACTTAATACATAGCTATAATCTTATAGTCGACATTAATAAACCGACTCGTCAACATACATGCATTGATCATATAGCTAGTAACATAGAACGTCCCTATAGTTGGTTATATGAGTTTAACATGTCAGACCATAATACTAGTCAATTACTAAGTTTTCCGGTCGTAAAACAAAGAAAAATTAAGCATATGTATGTTAAAACACACAACAGATCACGCGATGTTGCCGACCAATCAGCGCGCGGCATCACCTCACGACGCTACTCACATACTGAGACGCTCTCTTGCGAGATATAAGAAGGGCGTTTTGGTCTGTGAGCTGTTCATTTCGGAAGCGGCACTAGAAGACAACAGCAAGAAAAGAAGCATCAAGAGAAATCAAGAGATACTCCATTGAAGATTGAAGAGTGAAGACTCCCCTCTCTGTATATAGTTTATTAGTGCCGCATTTGTAAATATTTGAATACAGTGTAGTCTACAGTACCATCTTTCCTTTAAGCAGTCCCTAGCGTAGTAATTAGTCAGTCAACCAGTTTTATACATTAAATTTATACAGTCCACTACAGTCCCTAATAATTTTATTAAAATCCCTGACATAAAAATTGTTAAAAAAATACGGAAATATAGAACGCGCTTGCACAACCTCGAGTATAACTTATTTTTACGACCATGCTCCGTAAATGAAATTATAAGAATAATTAAATCCTTAACCATTACAAAATCTGTGGGTAATGATTTTGTCTCTACTCATATACTAAAGGATAGAGTTGATATAACAGGTCCTATTCTTGGAAAACTCGTAAATCTATCGTTTACATAGGGCACTTTTCCCGAAAAACTAAAAAACTCAATTGTGAAGCCGCTCTATAAAAAAGGTGATCATCACGAATAAACCAATTACAGGTCTATTACGCTTATACCAATTTTTTCGAAAATATTTGAAAGGCGATACAACTTCTTGTCAAAATATAATATTCTCCGTAAAGGACACAATGGATTTCAAAAAGGAAAATCCAAAACACATGCCGCATATTCTTTAATGCGTAGAGTAACTGATTACATCAACAAAAAAGTGTCACTAGTTGCCATGTTTTACAACATCTCAAAGGCATTTGACTGTGTGTGACCATATTATTCTAATAGACAAATGTGAATATGGAATTCGTGGTCCTGCATTAAATTGGTTAAAATCATATTTAGAGAATCGGCAACAATATGTTGAAGTGACGCGTATTGATGAAAAGTATAACCGCACGTCATTTAGATCTTCTTTTACCCATAATGGAAATGGCGTGCCCCAGGGCAGTGTACTGGGTCCACTATTATTTCTATTATACATAAATGACTTACCGACTACGACACCTCATCAGTCTGTACTTTTTGCCGACGACATTTCCATCATCATACCAAAATTAAATAAAGAGGTTACCGTAAGTTACTTCGAAATAACGTTAAATTCTTCTGTAGCATCCATTATGACCTGGCTAGAAACCAATAATCTGTGTGCGAATGTCTCAAAAACAAAATTCATTACGTTTTCGAATTAAAATACACCTACTAAAAATTTGTAAGAGGTCACAGAAACAAAATTTTGAGGTCTACATGTTGATCACCATTGTAACTGGAAGTCACATGTGAAAAATTTGTGCACCAAATTAAATAAATTGCTGGGAAAGAGGCTGCGCTAACTGCATATTATGGATACATCTAATCTGTGTTGAGGTATGGTCTGTTGGTATGGGGAAACTCGACTGACATAAAGTATTTATCAGTCAAAAGAAGTGTATACGAGCTCTATGTAACGTTGGTCCCTGGAATCATGTACAATTCTATTATAAGTAAAGGGACCCAACTAGATTTTTGATGCCTGCCTGTGGGACAGCTTTATTTAAAAAAAAATTTGCATAATGTGTATAAAACCTAAAGAGATTAGCAACAATGAGAATGAAAACGCACCTAAAAAAATTGCTCATCCAGCACTCTTTTTATACATTTAATGACTTCTTTGCACACAAGTAGACGATGCTTTTAAGATTTTGACATAACGTATGAAATAATGTTTAAATTTTGGTATTTTGTAAATTGTAATTTTCTATTTAATTTAATTTTGACATGATGATTCACTGATAATAATTATTTTTTATTGTATACTGGAAATTAATTAATTCGTTGGCTTTGTGCATGATATTAATAATTAGCATACCACAAACAGTGAAATGTGTTCGGCTACATTGTACTTATTCACCACCTCCTGTTACCACGTATCTTGCAAATAAAATATTCATTTATTTATTATTAATTATATTTATTTTCATATATATTATTTTACGTAATATATAATTCATATTCAAATATATTATAATCTATCGGCAAAGAGATTCAAGAGATTTAATTCAACATAGTAGTATGAATTCTGGACTAAGTATGTCTTCAATTTTATTTAAAAAAATCCAGCATCAAATTTGGTACAACCTTGATAATTAAAAAATGTGATAGCGACCTTCAAAAGATTCGAGGTCCTTCAAAAGAGTTATTGCCAAGGCAAAGTCAGAGCACATAGGCAGAATTGGCGAGAAACTAGTTCGCCTTCCTTCGGGAACCCGTGCATTCTGGTCTCTCGCCAAGGCTGTCCAAGGGAATTTCTGTAAGCCATCATTACCATCTCTGCACAGGGAGGACGACTCATTGGCCCACGACGCAAAAGAGAAAGCCGACCTTTTAGGCTCCCTTTTTGCGTCCAACTCGACTGTTGATGACGGGGGGAACACACCGCCGACCATCCCGCGGTGTGAGTGCTCCATACCGGATGTGCGGTTTTCACAGCGCTCGGTTCGCAGAGCACTCCTCTCCCTTGACATCCACAAGTCGAGTGGGCCTGACAGAATACCCCCAATTGTGTTGAGGACGTGTGCTCCGGAGTTGGCACTGGTTCTAACGCGTCTTTTCCGTTACTCCTACTCCCTAGGCGTAGTCCCGAAATCATGGAAGACAGCTTTTGTCCACCCGATCCCTAAAAAAGGCGACCGCTCAGACCCGTCCAACTACAGGCCTATCGCCATCACCCCCTTGTTCCCCAAAATAATGGAATCCGTTATAAACTGCCACCTCATGCGGTACCTTGAGGATCACCAGCTGATTAGTGACCGCTAGTATGGTTTTCGTCGGGGTCGATCAGCTGGTGATCTTCTGGTCTACTTAACTCATAGATGGGCGTTGGCAGTAGAGTCCAAGGGGGAGGCATTGGCCGTTAGTTTGGACATTGCGAAGGCCTTCGATCGGGTTTGGCACAAAGCGCTTCTTTCGAAGCTCCCTTCCAATGGGCTTCCCGAGAAATTATGCAATTGGATCACCAGCTTTCTTGCAGATCGGAGCATCAAGGTCGTTGTAGACCGTGCATGCTCCGACTACAAGCCTATTAACGCTGGTGTTCTACAAGGCTGCGTGCTATCACCAACGCTGTTTTTTCTGCATATCAATGATATGTTGCAAGCCGATAGCATTCATTGCTATGCGGATGACAGCACTGGTGATGCTCTATACACCGGCCGTGCCAATATTTCTCGGAAAAACGTCACCGAGTACCGGAACAAACTTTTGTCTGAAGTCGAGTCTTTGCTGGACAAAGTCTCGGATTGGAGGCGACTAAATCTAGTCCAGTTTAATCCTCAGAAGACACAAGTTTGTGCGTTTACCGATAAAAAGAACCCCTTTGTCGTATCTCCTCAGTTTCAAGGTACTCCCCTTGTTGCCTCAGCCAGTATCGGAATCCTCGGCGTCCACATATCGAGTGACGTGCAGTTTCGTGGTCACTTGGAAGAGAAGGCCAAATTGGCCTTTAAACAGCTTAGCGTGCTCAGCAGTACGGGACAGTATTTCATGCCAGCTTAACGCCTGCAACTTTACAAGGCGCAGGTTCGGCCACACATGAAATACTGTTCCCATCTCTGGGCTGGGGCTCCCCAGTGCCAGCTCCTTCCACTTGACCGCATCCAGCGCAGAGCGGCTCAAATCGTCGACGACCGAGTCCTTTCCGATCGGCTCGACTCATTGGAACTGCGAAGAGATGTTGCATCTCTTTGCATTTTCTTTCGCATTTACCATGGGGAGTGCTCTGAGGAATTGTTCGGATTAATCCCAGCCGCCAAATTTCACGAACGCACATCGCGGCAGAACTCATGATACCATCCACACCATCTGGATGATTGGCGGTCCACCACTGTGCGATTTAGAAGATGTTTTCTTCCTCGCACAACTTCCTTGTGGAATAGTTTACCACCAGCGATTTTGCCGGACCGATACGACTTAGGGACCTTCAAGAAAAGAGCCTACTCCTTTTTAAAAGGCCGGCAACGCGTCTGCGATTCCCCTGGTGTTGCGGTTGTTCATGGGCGGCGGTAGCCACTTACCATCAGGTGAGCCACATGCTCCTATAAAAAAAAAGTATTATCAATTCTAATGTATGGGTTCTACCCTCATGAACTCTACCCCAGTCTGTCGCGGGGGCAAATCTTTTATAATATTATCCATATCAGTTGGTATATCCTTAGAATAGTATAGAATATTTTTCGTTAATATAAATTATTTATAAATTATTAATATACAATTATTTATATGAATTATAATAAAAAACATCATAGTAGGTATCATCTCATTTCCAGAGATTTTTTTTATAGAATAAGGATAGTGGATATTCTATATAGACTATCATAAAAGTATGTGTTTATTTGGTATCACTAAAATAAATAGTATAAAAAAGTCGCTAATCCGTATCCTTTTTTATAGAATTAGGGTGACAATAGAGCACACAGCCCACCTGATGGTAAGTGAATACTGTGGCCCATAGACATCTACATCTATCCTCGATTAAGAATCAAAATGCAGATGCATTGTCTCCCCTGAGGATTAAGATGGAATGCTTTGTATCTAGTAAAAAGGGCATTTGATATTCTACACTCACTGTATAAAATACAGAATCATTAAGCTACTATCTCACGCATGTATTCTGTGAGAGCGTGGCCCTTCTCGGTCGAGCCGACTCGTAAATACATTAATGAAAATACATTAATTTATTCCTTAAGGGCCTATATTACCTCAGCTCAAATTCTAATTTCGCCCCCACTTCCCCGCGCCATTCGTTCGCACATTACGGCTTGCGGTCACGCTGGAACACGAGGTCAGAGCGATTTTTTTAGAGTAAAACAAACTATTATCGGACGAGCATAAAGCAAAAAAATTTTCAATTATAATTTAACATTAACTTGTCTTTAAATGAACATAAAATTATATGTCGCAAATTTTATTTATTTCATTGTACATAAAGCTAATATTTCTACCCTTCATTGTATGGAAAGCCTATACAATACGTGATCAGCTTATACTGGAATATTCTCCTATAGTGAAAGGATCCGCCCATTGTTGGTTTAGTAGTAAGCTTGAGTTTTATAGTATTATAGTTTTTGTATATTTGTAATGTGACAGCCATTTACGTATGTCTGTCTGTCTGTTTGTTCCGGCTCTTCTCCGAAACGGCTGAACCGATATTGACCGGACTTTCACTGGCAGATCGCTGATGTTATAAGAAGTAACATAGGCTACTTTTATTTTAGAAACAGAATTAGGGTTCCGCGCAAAAAAATTAAAACCCATGAAATCTAATCGTAATAAATTACGCGCGGGCGAAGTCGCAAGGAACTGCTAGTCTATACAAATAAATAAAATTGAAGTGTCTGTATGTAATTCCAAAATTACAGCTTTTTACTAAATGCATATGAAAGAATATACGGTAATAATAACAAAAATATTTTTTAAGGTTTTTATATGCCTGTCTGTCTGTACGTCTATCTGTCTGTTTGTTCCAGCTAATCTCCGAAACGGCTGGACCGATTTTGACGGGATTTCCAGTGGCAGATAGCTGATGTACATATATATATATATATATTAACGAATCGTGATTTTTAGGACAAGGTTTGTATAAATATAAGATGGATAGATAGGCAATTATGTAGGTAGGTAGGCAGGATAGGTAGGTAGGTACGTACGAAGGTAAGTTGGATAGGTAGGGCAGCGTTGGTAGATAGGTATGAATGAAATGTAATGAATGATTTTTTATTCAATATAGATTATTGTATAATTCTTATTGAAAGTCATTTTTTAATTTACCACTGGTTCGCATAAAAAAATCTCTGTCCTGGAAAGAACCAGCAAGAAACCCAGCGGGACTTTTTTTAAACATATTTAAATTTACAATAAATTTATTACGTTACAATTTTTTAATGAATTTTTATAGAACCAGCATGGCGGCGATCACCTCGATTCCCAGGCGATTCCCAGGGGTCATTTTCATTTATTTATTCATTTATATTATAATCACCCTTTTTTTACAATTTTTCTTTAATAAAATATTTAAACTTGTTTACAAACATCCAGATCCGGAACAATTATTTGTAGGCCATACAAATACTTGTTCCGTGCGGGATTCGAACCCACGGACTCCAGCGCAGCAACTCATTGCTAAGCCTGTGCGCCACGGAGTAACGATAAAGTAAGGACGGATAAACAAGTTACAGTTTTATTTCTTTATAGTTAGATAGATAGGTACTTACCGAACACACTTATATTTTTTATTACTAACTAAGTGCTTGGCTTCTGAACTTCGGGTCGCGGGTTCGATCCCCATACGGAACAAATATTTTATGGCCTACAGATAGTTGTGGAAATTCGTGTTTGTAATCGCACCGTCTCCGATTCAGGAGAAATTCTGGAGTGGGGCAACGTTATAAAAAAACAATTACTATATTTTACTTATACCTAAATTTCTACATATTCGTAATCACTAACACTGTAAGTAGATAGGTCGATAGATACTTCATTACGTTTATCATATGTTTGTCCGTTTCTTTATGCCAACCCAGTCGCTTCTTTTTTTTATTATGCTTATTTCCCATTGCGCGAACACTATAAACCTAAGTATCTATTTCAATATTTTAAATTTACGTCGTCCTGTTACGTAATGTGTGTTCTGGGCGCTAGCGACACAGCTCTCCCGTTCGAAAGCCGAAGCGGGAGTGAGCGACGGTGTCGGACGGCAGGGAACAAGCTTTAAAACGACTATAGTTTAGGTAATTTCTTTTTACGGTGAAAATAATGATAATTAAAAAAAAGTAAAAAAGATAAGCACTGCTTTATAGTTATTTCAGTTAGTATGCAAAGTTTCATGATATAATTTGAAGTATTTTTGAATACCAGCGGTTTATTTTTCGGTTTGGAGGTAACTTTGGATTTTTTTTCTATCGAGAAATATTTATGGAATCGTGTTTGCGTCTAAGATAGTAGTTAACATTAATCCTCAACTTCACCATATATTTATCTTAAAATCAATGCTGCAGTATTTTCCGCATAACGGAGAATCATGCTAAGCCATTTGAGGTAGTATAGGCCCTTAATATTATAATAACACTTAACTGGTCTTGTGTCGTAAATGAGATTGCTGATCATCAGATCCCGGGTTCGAAGCTCAGGTCGGGCCAAAATCTGCTATTGGGTATTTCTATCAAGAAATTATCAGCAGCAGCCCGGGGTTAGGAGATTGGCGAAGTTTCACCTCCTTGTCTTGGAAAGCACATAAAGCCGTTAATGCTGTGTTCTTTCTCTGTCCGGTCGTGACGTAATTCCGTCCCATTGGACTACCTGTGCTGTCGCACACGCGCACTTGGGCACTATAAAATTTAATCTGAAGGACATTATCATTATTATTTATGGGGTATCTATATAGTTTTCTCATCTGGTTGGGCTTTTTAAACATATAATTGTAAATGATGATAAATATCAATAGAATAAAATATATAAATACATAAAAAATACATTATTATTATAATATATGGTATGTAGCAGTGGATAAAACAAGACCGTTAAATATATGTGTTAGTTATATACTTTCACTATTATTACAGGTTTACATGCTGCAACATTACAAATTGAGTCCACATCACCGGCTGTACATTCTTCACAAGTTTCTGCCACAATTTCACACGATGATCATATAAGAGGTATTTAATTTTTTTAAAGGAGCGGGGGGGAGGGTTCGTACGATTCCACCGGGCTAGTCCTGTAGAGCATCTTTTTGGAGCCTGGGATTACTTTCGTTGCCAGCACTGTACATTTTTGAAATGAGTTGCTTTGTCAAAAGTCATACTGAGCTCTTCCAGAAAGCCAGAGAAATAAACTCTAGATTGAAAAGAAATCCGGATAGATTAGTGTTAAGTGTCAATCCGAGATCTGCTAAATTCAGAAAAAGTTGTTTAGGAATGTATGTTAAGATATATAATAATAATAATAATAATTCATTTATTTCAGACCAATTATCCATATTTGTTAAAAAATTATAATCTAAATACCTATAACATTAGAGAATTACAATTAAAATTAAAATTAAAATACTACTCTAGGTCGTGGCGTGTTTAAATTACAGTATGCAGATTTATCCAACGCCCTAACATTGGTGAATCCCATAAGATAAATAAGATCCCCAATGACATTAAGAACCACAAAATAAATTTATTTAAATCGAGACTATTTAAGTGGCTTATTGAACTAAAAGTGTATGACATTAAAGAATTTATTTATTGAACTTAGGCTTTAATAATTATTGATTTGTTAATATTAATTTTAAGAAATTATTTGACCCTTTTTTTATTTTGAAATAAATGTAACTTGAACATGTAACATAAACTTAAATTTCCATGCTAATTATAAACAAAACATGTGAACTTATTTTACTGTACCACCTAAAAATACCGTGTTTTAAGCAAATAAAGAAATTGTTATTATTATTATTATTGTTTTAGAAGTTACAGGGGGGCTACCCATTTTACCACTTTGGAAGTGTCTCTCGCGCAAGCTATTCAGTTTAGAAAAAAATGATATAAGAAACATCAATATAATTTTGAAGACCTATCCATAGATACCCCACACGTATGGGTTTGATGAAAAAAATTTTTTGAGTTTCAGTTCTAAGTATGGGTATTTATTTCTATTTTTGTGTGAAAATCTTAATGCGGTTCACAGAACACATCTACTTATCAAGTTTCAACAGCATAGTTCTAATAGTTTCGGAAAAAAGTGGCTGTGATATACGGACGGACAGACAGACAACCAAACAGACATGACGAATCCATAAGGGTTCCGTTTTTCGCCATTTGGTTACAGAACCCTAAAAAAGGTCACCGGTTACCTCAGATACAACAAACGCAAAGTACGACCACGATTAACCTGTTCCCAGAATTGACTACAGGAATATTTTCGGTCAGCTACCTACCCCACATGCTATTAACCTTGTGCGTTGTGAGCCAGGTCTAGATAATTAGCCTTTTTACTTGTTTTGGCTATGACAAGATTCTCAGCATATCAAATCCTAATGTCGTACTTGTTATTATTATTGTAATTTCCAGCCACTATATCTTTAACTTATCACACGACAAACTTACTGATATAGTAATTGAATACGGTTACAATAATTACGAATTTATTAATATTATACTACCACCAGAGATTAGCCCAAAGCAATACAACTTAGGGACCTTCAAGAAAAGAGCCTACTCTTTTTTAAAAGACCGGCAACGCATCTGCAATTCCGCTGGAGTTGCGATTTTTCATGGGCTGCAGTAGTCACTTATCATCAGGATATGGTCTACATTTTCTTATGAACGTCCTTTTCAATAGCTGCGAATTCCTGCGCTCTCCAATTTCTCGAGTCGCGTCCAAAACACGTTGACACAGTTCTTGTATTGTTGCGATTAGTTTTTTGGAGAATTTTTCTATTAAACAGTCCCAATAAAAAATTAGCAGGTTTAGGGACCAAACTTGGACCTCTACCCCACTTTTTTACCACCCTATATCAACCCGTGAGTGTCGTTAGAGGCGACAGAGTAAAGTTAAACAGGAAAACACCTAGGAATAAGAGAACGATTAAGAGAAAAGAGCGGCAACATTTTCCTAATAACAAATCCAAATAATAAAAAACTGCGATTGCCAACCCACCTCACAAGTGTGGCAGCTATGGCAAATATTGTCGCCATTAGGCAATTTTTAGGGTAGGCCTACGTCCAGTTATGGACTTTTCATAGGCTGTAAGGAATGAACGATTTTACTAAGACTGCAGATTATTGATACTGAGTCTTTTATTTTATATGAGGACATTTAATGGATAAACAATGATTTAAATGACGACAATGTTAAATCTTTTACTGTTTAATGAAGACATACATGTTACATAAAAAGTTACAATACTTATTTTCATGATAAAAAAACAATAATACTTAATACAATAATAAAAAACAAACAAAACAATAAGTAAGAGTAATCTACAAAAAAGCCAATTGTAGTAATACAACTGCGTAGTTGACCAGGACAGACAACAGCGTTAAAGGTAGTGTGGCATCTCCTTCGAGATAACTCCCAGTTTTCATTATTTCGCAAGCCAAATTACACGCTCGTCGCAAACGTTTGTACGCTATCCGCTAATCTGCTACAAATAGAATAGGTAATTAATATGATAATTCCTCCCCACAAACAACAAGCTAGTTAACATTGTTGAAATTTCTAAAATTTTACTATGTGGAAGGACTCTTTTCAATCTAGGAGTCCGCCTAGGTAGACACTAACTACCCTCTGACTTATTTTTGTCACCAAACAGCATTGCGTACACTGCTCTGTTCCGGTTTGAAGGTAATAGAGAGCTAGTACATTTACCGGATGTGGTGCATTCTATCTTAGTTAGTCCTAGAGTTGATAACAAATCTGTAGAGATTTTTGTTTGAAGTTGTTACTACGTGCTGCAAGTAGCTACTCATCATCAAGACAGTAAGTTCATTTGTCACTTTATTTTCGTTTACATAAAAATTACAATTATTGCATGCCTTACACGCAAAGCGCGTAGGTATGTTATACTAGCGCCTAAAAATCAAGATTCTAACGTTTTGTCGCATAAAATCGTATCTAACAATCATATTACGCATATAAATGATGTAAAAATCAAATTGTCAGAAAGATAAATGATTGCTGAACTTTTCATTATTTTTTTTAAATCGACTAATTGCTATTTTTACATAAAAATGGTTTTATTTGTTTATGGTGTAGATTTATCAAGTCCGCATGGAATGGTAAACACGATAACTTTTGAAAATATCAATTGATTAACTCAATCTATTTTTTTAATCTCCTTATCTATCATATGGGAAGCCATGGAATGTAAATTATTATTTCGTTACATTATTCGAAGATATAGATGTTATATATATATATATATATATATATATATATGTATTTTATATACATATAAAAGTTTAATAGTCATTTCATTGTTCGGGCAATGACTCGCACGCTTTTCTGATTCTTAAACATCGATTTCACAATCGATTTTAACTGTCGATTACTTTTTACCCCTACCTTACTTTGTTCCCGTCATCTTGCTTCATTTTTCAGAGATTATTTGTCAGTAAATATATTCTTGATTCGGCAATACCCTCTCGGGTTGGGAGGGGTGGGAACTTTATCCATATCTTCGAATAAAGTGACTCATATAATACTGATCGAACTTCACTTAGAAGAGTTATCAACTGATATAAATTTAATAACAATAAAATAATTAGTTTACAGCTCCTTAGAAAATTTATAATATGATAATTTTACATTATGAAATCAATCTTTAATACACACTGCTCTTGTGAATTCATTATTGTCTACTATTTGTCGATTGTAAAACCTAGTAATATATAATAGATATAATAGACGTTGATGTCCAACCCGCGGTTCTTCGGATTACATCGAGTGAGACTTCTGCGCTTCTAGCCGCGGATGTGGCCTCGTGTCTTGTACTGTGAGCGCTGAACGTCACCACAACCACTCCGCTTTCCGCGAGGAATTGCTTAACCCATCGCGCGTTCGTCTGACTCGTAGCCGCTCGGTATGGACCTTTCAACGTTAGTAATAAATTATACACCTTACTAGTTCTCAATTACTGTTCCGTTCGGGAAATAAGTTTTTGATAGCAGTTGCTGGGCATATGTCTACATTTTCCTTAAAATAGGGAACACCAGCAATGGTTGTTCACACCCCGCAGCAGAAGTTTTTACTAAATTGTAAATGGCAATTTTAATATCACTGGAACTTATTTTAATATTCTAAATTTTTATCAAGGATAATGTTTGCGCCCTATGGGTCGTCCATAAAGCCAAGAGTATAGAGGTTTTTTTCGTTAATTTTTCAATAGACACATCGTCATGAGGTTTCCATTGTGCTATGTAATTAAGTACTACCTGCGGATCCCATGTACTAATATATTTAGGAAACGATAGTCTTAATTTGTATACTCCTTTAAAAATCGTTTAAATAATTTATTATTCAATAATTTTAATTATCAATATTTAATAATAAAGCCAAAGCAGACCTGTGGCTATTGAGTGAGCCATATGTCGCACCCTGATTAAAAAGATATGTAAGAAATGATAGAACTATCGATTCCGCACAAGTATTGTAAGGATTTAAATTTAAGTCATTGCAATATTTCCACCACAATTTATAAGTGCAACCAAACTGTTGTAAGGTGTTTTGCGCCAAGGAAGTCAACATTATGTCTAAGGCTGCTTCAGGGGTTCCTGTGTTCCTGTCATTCTCATGGTTTTCGCGGGTGTTGAAGCCGATAGTGCTGTCGAAATGTACATCCAAGGTGGCGGCTGCAATAGATATCAATTTTTTCATCTTTGGTGTCATTTTTATGGTTTTCGGGGGTTTTGAAGCCGATAGTGCTGTCGAAATTGTAAATCCAAGATGGCGGCTGCAATAGATATCAATTTTTTCATCTTGGGTGTCATTTTCATGGTTTTCGAGGGTGTTGAAGCTGGTAATGCTGTCGAAATGTATTTAAACTACTTTAAAAAATTCCGTATAACCATGTTATACGGATTTTTTTAATGCGTTTAAGGTATGCCCAATTGGATTTACTAATATATATTTTTAATATATCTCCCGGCATGCATTTGTAACAAAGAACTCAAAAAAAAGGATACGCCATGTAGTAAAAGTATCCACTACCTCGTTTCATCCCGTTGGTGGTTGTCGTAAGAAGCGACAAAAGATCATGAAACCATGGTTGCAAGATGCTTAGCAGCATCTTCCTGATAACTTTAAATATGTCATTTTTTAGTTGCCATCCGCAAAAGCGAGGCAACTGTGACAAATATCGTCAAATCTGATGAACGATTAAACATACGAGATAGTGTACTACAAATTGTAAAATGCAATAAGATCGTTCTACCCTCTTACGATACCAACTGCACAAAGTAGAGTGATGTATTTATTTTCTAACTCCGCCATCACATAGCAAATAATACCACTAAAAATTTTCAGAGAAATGACAAATTATATCAAAATGACAAGGAAACACAACATAAAGTTTTTTTTTATTTATACTTCTAGATTCAAAAATACTAATTTAAATCTACTAACCTGAACAATTATTTGGTATAACGGTGCTGAATACAGCTGCTTTGGTGTTTTTAAATGCCATAAATAACATTTCACTCTCATAGGATAATAAAATGAGGAGCACCATATTTTTAAGAAACCAACACAATATAGTGACAACGGTAAAATTGAGTCTTCCATACTGAAAATGATATTGGAAGTATGAAAAATAGGAAAAAAATCAAATTTGGTCAGAAAGGCAGCATCTAGTCCTGAGACATAAAATATTTCAGTTAGAAAAATATATAAATACATATACAAGAGCATACAGGAGTAAACAAGTAAGTAAAATAAAAGCCTTAACGCAACAAATAGAAATATGATCATGTTTGTGAAATTCGGGAACATGGTCATATTTTCGGAGTCCAATGATGAACCTTATGATTAATGTTTACAAAGTTACAGCCTATATAGGTCCTACTCCTGGGCAAATTATTTCTCTACCTCTCATTTTTGAGAGCGTTTTAGGGTAAGGAAGCGTTCATCGCGTTGCGATGAAAAAAGGTATATAAGAAAAAAAAGCACAAAAGGGTGCAGATTTTATCTACAAACTTTTTCCTTGTATATTGCAAACAACTAATTGTATGCTGTGAAATATTTTATAAATTGCTATAATTTATTGAAAAAATTATTTTGGCGCCTAGGTACATAATACTTATTCTGTGAAAGGCAGATCATTTCCTTCGGATTCGAACTACATGTAATCATTTATTTCATCCTGTTTTGCGAATCACTGAATTCTGATTGGAAGTCATTTACAATCACAATAGTAGTGTAGTTGTACCACTTCTAGACCACCTGAGTCAGACGTGGTTCAACGACGTTCGTCGACGCTCGATCCTTAAAAAAAAAAAAAAAAAGGTTTTGGCATGCTCTGATCACGAATCCGCGGTCCATTTTTGTGTAGAATGCACGGTTCCGGAGATGTGTAGATCAATTAGCTAATATCTAATTGATATCCGGTAAGGGCCTCCACCGTCATTAGCGTCCCATTGTTCCTATTTTTATTGTTCTATTGTTCCTTAATCACCTTCATTGCAGCGTGTGCGTCGACTATATCAGTGCTATTGTGTTATAGTTCTTTGTTTATACAACGCTAATCTGAATCATCAATAAAACACATTACATAATTTTGTTACAATTTTTATTTATAAAATACAAAATCTTATTAATTATTATCTATAAAATAGGAGCGAAACATCTCATCCACTAAAATATCGTTGTACAATGTGTTCCTTGTAAATATACTCGTAAAACTATGTATTGAACATCCTTGAAACTTATATAGTAAATACATTAAGCAATATTCGCCACAAACTGAAGTCCACTCATTCTGAATCCTATCAACATTCCAGTTCCATCTTTTACAATTCCTTTTTAAAAACTCTAGATGATATCGTACAGGTGATCGTCCATATGAATCAAAATATTGACCGACGTCATTCGTATCGATATATAAAGCTACCCAATGTGACCCTGGTTTATCATCTGTATCCAAATTACATATTATATACGTTGGTACGTGGGTATACATAGGCAGTCTATTAGCTGCATAAACATTATTTTCTAGACTGGGGTGAATCTTTTTCAGATGTTGTTGTACATCTAGTGTATCCATGATATTACTGCTATTAGTAGATTATTACAGTACCTAGCTACTCAATGAATAACATAGGAATGGTCAATTATAGTGATTTCTACATATTAAATTGCATTTTTGTGATATACAAATCGTACTTGAGTCATTGATCACCAAACAAAACACAATACGAAGAAATGTTGAGATAGGCAACGGAAATGTGAGATAAACTGATATGTTTCTAAATATTAAATTGCATTTTTGTGTTATACAAATCGTACTTGAGTCATTGATCACCAAACAAAACACAATACGAAGAAATGTTGAGATAGGCAACGGAAATGTGAGATAAACTGGTTGACGCATAAAGTAATTATCAACTCATTACGGAAATACTTTAGATTAGAATTTTTACGTACTGGTGGTATATAAGACCAACAAACGCAGTCATCGAGTTAGTGTACGGTCGTTTGGCTACAGTGGATCTATCAATAGTACATTTGTGTTACTTCAATACACCAAAGGCTATGGATGTAAGTGTTTATTCTATTGACTAAATTACTTTTTTTCTGTTATTTTCATGTGTGTGTATTATTTTATTTAAATATTGTGTATGTATATGATTAAGCCGTGGTAACTCAGATGGTTAGCGCTAGCTGTAAATTTCACAGTACGCGACCCGGGTTCGATCCCCGCCAGCACCAATTAAATTGTTAATAGCAATTTTAAGTGCTTATTACCACGTGCTTGGTGGTGAAGGAAAACATCGTGAGGAAACCTGCATGTCTGAGAAAATTTCGAAGGCATGTGAAGTTCGCCAACACACATTGAGGGAGCGCGGCGGACATTTCCTTGCTCTAAAACCCTCTCAGAAATGAGAGGAGGCCTATGTTCAGCAGTGGACTTTAATAGGCTGTAACTTTAACTTTTTTAACTTTTATGATTAAGTGTTAACAAATTGATATTAACATGATAACTGTGTTGTTGCAGAAATCATTGAGCTTCGATGAAGATACCTATAAACAGTATTACTACTCGCCACTCTCCCCTCAAGAAGAGAGTGATAACCTCGTCATTAATAATAACACATGCGATGGTGGAAAAAGAAAATCGCAATCGATTGATCATTTTTTTGAAGCTGAATCAAAAATAAAAAAGAGGAAGGGAAAACTTCAGTGAAGTGTGCACCAGTGCTTTTTTCTCCACAATCATGGAAGAGAATACGGAACTATTCAATAGCGAATTAAATCAGGAGTTGTCTAAAGTTTGTGAAGAAATGGAGAGGGGTCAACTGTTCGATTCGTCATACGATGATGAGTTGTATCATCACTGTGCGATGGTTGAAACACAGTTTAAGTATGTAAAATAAACATTCATTTCGATCATAATTTACATATTGTCTTATACAGTTTTTAATAAATTTAAACATTTTAGCAGTCAACCACTACAACTTGGAAGAGGAACGAAGCGAACGTGCAGCAAAGAATCCAAGATCATCAAAAAACCAACAACGGAAGCAGAAGCGCATACCTCTGCAGGGAACAGTATCAATAACGATGATCAAGTGGAATGTCCAACGTGCCATATATTTATCAAGAAACGGTATTTAGCTAATCATTTTAAAAGTAATGTTCATAAAAATAATCTTTTAAATTCACATAATTCTTTATCAAACGTTAGTGTTATTGAATCTGCTTTTGGAAATAGGATTTTAACTTATAAAATCAAGAGTAGAGTAGATCGTTCGACATGGGTAAATTTTGAAACTCCTGAACTATTTTTAAATTCTATTAAAGATGATATTTTATTTTTATTACAAGAGTGTATTCATCAACACATAATTTTTAAGGTAAACTTCATATTGCATGCTGATTTTGTTCAACAAACTAAAGATATTCATGATACGTTCGATTTTCAAACGCTTAACTATATTATTTGTCAAGGAGATGACTTAAATATTTTTCTTTCATCTTTAAATGATACAATTACTACTAAAATTAGTGCTTTCGAAAAAAAAGATAGTGGATGGAGTCTAAAAAACATAAAATCTATAGACATGAATGTTAATAAATTTAACCCCCTACGCGGTACTTCATACATAGATCTTCCTCGTGACATAAAATTAAAAAAGGCTGTTATAAATGTAAAAAACAAGGATTATTTTTGTTTTAAATGGGCGTTACTCTCGGCGTTATATCCTGTAAACAAACACACCGATCGGGTATCATCGTACGTTAAACATGCAAATAAACTTAAATTTGATGGTATTTCCTTTCCGGTTAAAATTTCTGACATAGCAAAAGTAGAGAAATTAAATGATATTAGTATTAATGTTTTTGGGTTAGAATATAATAAAGAAAAACGATGTAATTCTATAGTAGGTCCATTATTTTTAACAAAGTGTCGTAAAGATAGACATATCAGTTTATTATTTTTTTCCAAGGACACAAAAAATCATTATTGCTATATAAAAAATTTATCGCGGTTAGTTAGTAAACAAATTTCAAAAGACGGTCACATCATGTACATTTGTGAAGCATGTCTACTTCGTTTTCCATCTCAGGAAAGGTTAAATAACCATGAACAATACGATTGTGCTCACATATGTACAGTATTACCAAACAGTGAAACTTTAAAAAAAAAGAATTGGTTTGGTCAACCTATTTCAAATGATAAAATTAAATTTGATAGTTATGAAAAAAAGTTAAAGATACCATTCGTAGTTTATGCTGATTTTGAAGCATTTTTAAAACCAATAGAATCATGTTCTAACGATCCTTCCAAACCTTTCACTCATAATATTCAGAAACATGAAGTACATAGTTTTGGATATTATATAAAATGTTCATATGATGATCAATTATCAAAATATGTAACATATTGCGGACCCAACTGTGCACAAGTGTTTATGGAAAGTTTATCTAACAATCTAAAAGAAATAAATAGACTTCAAAAATATCCACCACTTCCGCTAACAAATGAAGACAAAAACCAAATTTCAAATGCAACCATTTGTCATATTTGTGAAACTGAGTTGGCAAAACATTTTTATGATTTTGATTGGTACACTGGTAGTTTTATAGGTGTTGCTCATGAATCATGTTGTTCGAAGATCAGAACACCTAGTTATATACCAATATTTTTACACAACCTTAGTCACTATGATGCTCATTTTATTGTTCACGCGTTAAACTTTTGTGATGGTGAAGTCGAAGTTATCCCTCAAAATAAAGAAAAATATATATCCTTTTCCAAAAAATTAAAAGTGAATAACCACGAAATTATATTGAGATTCTTAGATTCATTTAAGTTTTTATCGTGTAAATTAGAAGAATTGGCCAAAAATCTCAGTAATGATCAATTTCAAGAATTACGTAGAAATTACCCTAATGATGAAGATTTCTTTCGTTTAAAACGGAAAGGTGTTTATCCATATGAACTTATGACTAATTATGATAGTTTAAGTCTAACATCGCTCCCTGAACAAAAATGTTTTTATAGTTCACTCACAGATTCACATATTTCAAATGATGATTACAATCATGCTAAAGATGTTTGGGAACATTTTGGGTGTTGTAATATGCTAGATTATTCAAACCTATATTTAAAAACAGACGTTTTACTTTTATCCGATGTATTTGAAAACTTTAGAAAGTTATGTATTAATACATATGATTTAGACCCTGTCCATTATTACACAGCACCCGGTTTAAGTTGGGATGCAATGTTAAAATATACAAAAATAGAATTAGAACTTTTAACAGATTATGAGAAAATTGCATTTATTAGATCAGGTATCAGAGGTGGTGTATCTCAATGTAGTAATCGTTATGCTAGAGCTAATAACAAATACATGGAGGATTATGATACAGGGAAACCAAATTCATATATCACATATTTTGATGCCAACAATTTATATGGTTGGGCTATGTCTCAATATCTTCCTACTGGTGGATTCGAATGGGTAAATCCAAATACAGAATTTAATGTGTCTAAGACATCAGACTTCGGTTTTATTTTAGAAGTTGATTTGGAATATCCAGATGAACTTCATGATTTACATTCGGACTTTCCTTTATGTCCAGAAAACATTTGTGTAGGCAATATTAATGAGAATAAACTAGTCCCAAATTTAAATAATAAAGATAAATATGTAATTCATTACAGAAATTTAAAGCAGTGCATAGAAATGGGGGTTAAATTAACTAAAATTCATAGAGTTTTAAAATTTAAACAGTCTCCCTGGTTGAAGATGTACATAGATCTAAACACAAAATTAAGAACTTTAGCAAAATCAGATTTCGAAAAAGATTTTTATAAATTAATGAATAATTCAGTCTTCGGTAAGACTATGGAGAATATTGAAAAAAGGGTTAACATAAAATTAGTTACGCACTGGGAGAACCAGGGTAAAGCTTTAGGTGCTCAAGATCTAATCGCTAAACCACAATTTCATAGCCTTTCAATATTTTCGGAAAACCTAGTTGCGGTTCAGTTGCGAAAAACGAAGTTAATATATAACAAACCAATTTATTTAGGGTTTTGCATTTTAGATATTTCAAAAACATTAATGTATGATTTTCATTATAACTATATGATTAAAAAGTTTAGTAAAATCAAATTATTGTATACAGATACGGATAGTTTAATATATCATATATTTACAAATGATTTTTACACTGATATAAAACCTGACCTTTCATCATACTTTGATACCTCAGATTATGATACAAATAATATTTTTGAATATCCAAAATTAAATAAAAAGAAATTAGGTTTTTTTAAAGATGAAAATAATGGTAAAATCATGAAAGAATTTGTGGGTTTACGATCCAAAATGTACGCTTTTAACTTAGAGAATAAGACTATAGCCAAGGCAAAAGGGGTAAATAAATGTATCACTAAAAAGATGACAATGAATAGTTATAAGTCTTCTCTATTTAATAAAAAAGTGCAATATTATAGTATGCTTAGATTTAAATCAATTAAACACACAATTTTCACACAAAAATTAAATAAGATAGGTTTATCATATAATGACACAAAGAGACATATTATAGATAATAATATTGAAACATTAGCTTGGGGTCATTATAAACTGCGTTAAGTGTTGATAGTTTTTACTTTTATGTCTGCGTTTAAGAAAAATTTATATTGATTGTAAAATTATGATAATACTATAATATGACGTAGTTTATTACATATTTAAACATTGTTTTATTGTAAATAATTTAAGTTAATTGTTGTTTCTATTTATTTGATGTTGAGTTAATTGTAAAATTATGATGTACTAATTGTTGTTTCTATTTATTTGAGGTTGAGTTAATTGTAAAATTATGATGTACTAATTGTTGTTTCTATTTATTTGAGGTTGAGTTAATTGTAAAATTATGATGTACTAATTGTTGTTTCTATTTATTTGAGGGTGAGTTAATTGTAAAATTATGATGTACTAATTGTGTTAGAAATAGTATACAGATAATTCTGTTTTATATAATTTTTGGAATATATATTAATTGTTTACACCAACACTTTCATTTTTTATTTCACCCCTTTGAACTTTAGACGTGTGTTATGTTTCACTTTATCCATCCGTTCACTGCTATTGTGGCAGGACCAAGTGGGTGTGGGAAGTCAAATTTTGTAACAAATTTCATAAAATCAGTTACAGAAATATGTAATTGTGATTTTAATCAGATCACATGGTGCTTTGATGAAATGCAACCATTATATAATTTACCAAATGTTAACTATCATCAAGGAATTCCAAATCTTAATATGTTTGATGGTGAAAACCCACATCTTGTTATTATTGATGATCTAATGAGAGAGTCCGATGGAAGAATTGTGGATATATTTACAAAAGGTAGTCATCACAGGAATCTTAGTGTATTTTATCTTACACAAAATTTATTTCATCAGGGTAAAGGACAAAGAGACATATCTTTAAACTCAAGTTATATAATATATTTTAAAAACCCTCGAGATAAAACTCAAATAAGATATTTAGCAAGACAAGTATCACCAGATAACCCAAAATTCATTGAAAATGCCTACAGGGATGCAACTCTAGAGGCACATGGATATTTAATGGTAGATTTAAAACAGAATACCAATGATTTTTGTCGTATCAAGACAAATGTCTTTCCATTTAATGGTTTCTGTACAGTCTACGTCCCCACAAAAGAGTTTAAATACACCAAGAATCAAACAATTGAAATCATTGCTAAATGATGCATCGTCGACTCACAACGTATAAACATTTGCTAACCGCTTTGCATACGCTTAAACCAAAATATCAAAGAGCATTACTTAAAACGTGTGATGAAGAAGAAATTAACTGTATTTGTGAGTGTATTCATAACGTTTTACAAGGAAAAGTACCTCTTAAAGATCAGGATAAACAAAAATTGAATAAACATAAAAACATACTCCGTAAACTAGTACGTAAGTGTAAACATAAACTAAGAAAAAATATAATTATACAAAAAGGAGGGGCTTTCTTACCAACAATATTAGGTGCAATATTGAGTGGATTAGTGAGTGGACTAGCCAGTTAACATGGAAAATGCAAAGAAAATGATACTTATCGAACCTGGATTGATTGAAAAATTAAAACAAGAAAATAAGGTTAATAGTAATTTATCTCGATTAGATATTGAAATGCAAAATATTATGAATAGTAAGACGGAAGACCGAAAGAAATGGATATTATATTTACAAACACTGCAAAGATACCTTCATTTTACCGAAGAGGATCGTCAACCACTCAAATTACCAATTTATTCTGATACATCTAATGAAGATTCAAATGAGTCAAAAAATGGTTTTAAAAATAAAGATAGAGATCTAAAAACTTCAGTTGATATTGAATCTTTGCTGGAGGAGAATCGATCCATTAAAAGTAAAGAAAATGATGAAAATCCACTTTACACACCAACTCAAATACTCAGTTTAATACCAAAAACTTATCATAAAAAAGGGCAGTTATTATTAAACTTAGTTGAAACAAGTAAAAGTAAAATACATTGGGATAACGAAGGTACAGTCATAATTGATAGTGAAAAAATTCCTGGAAGTAATATTGTTGATTTAATAAATGATTCACTAAGACCCCTAAAAAGAAGTGATCCGGTAGGGTGGGTTAGATTTGCTGAAGCATTAAAAGATATTAAAGTACCACTTACTTATATTGGAAATCCAAGGAGATGTGAGTTTATTAACCAACTTCAAGCAAAAGATCTGAACAAACCCTCTGAGATTGAAGTTCAAGAGTTTTCTACACCGTGCAGTAGAGATAAAAAGTCTACAACTAAAATACGTAAAGGACTTGAGTGGGAAAAATGGACTCCGTACTAGAAGAAATTAACAGGATTTATTATGATCCATCTAATCCCGCTGGTTTTGGTAGTATTAATAAATTATCAAAAGCCATGAAGGGTAAAATGAATAAAAAGCAAGTAAAGGAATGGTTAAAATCACAAGAAACATACACATTACATAAACCCATTCGAAAAAAATTCCCGCGTAATAGGTACATTCTATCAAATATTAATGAACTGTGGCAAGCTGATTTAAGTGATATGCGAACTTATTCTCAATATAATGATGGTTTCAAGTATATACTTTGTATTATTGATGTATTTAGTAAATATGCTTTTGCAAGACCAATGAAAAAGAAAAACTCAGAAACAACTAAAGAATGTTTTGAAAGTATATTTACTGAAAGTAATTTAACACCTACTCACATACAATCCGATAAAGGTACCGAATTTGTTTCAAAAGATGTACAAAAATACTTTAAATCCAAAAAGATTAATTACTATACCACTAACAATCCTGACATTAAGGCCAGTATTGTTGAACGATTTCAAAGAACACTAAAAATGAAAATGTGGCGTTATTTCACTCATAATAATACTTATAGATATATAGATGTTTTACAAGATTTAATATACTCTTATAATCACAGCTTTCACTCTATTATTAAGATGTGCCCATGTGATGTAAATTCCAAAAATATTATGACAGTTTGGACTAATCTTTATGACAGACGGTCAAAAAAACTTTCTTTAGAAAATCCTAAACCAAATTTCAATGTGGGTGATTATGTTCGAATAACTAAATATAAACATGTATTCCAAAAAGGATATGAATCAAATTGGAGTGATGAAATATTTATTATATCTTCAATAATTGATAGATCTCCATGGGTTGTTTATACAATAACAGATTTACAAAATGAACCAATAATTGGTACTTTTTATGAAAGAGAATTACAGAAAATCACTTACAACCCCACCTCACAACATAAAATAGATAAAATAATTGACACTCGTTATTCAGGTAACAGAAAAGAAGTATTAGTGAAGTGGAAAGGTTATCCAGATAAATTTAACAGTTGGATTTTAGCTTCTAGTTTAAAAGAAATATGAATAAAGAAAGTTTCTATTTAACTTTGCTCAGCAATAGTTCAATGGAATACTTTCCTGATAACAAGACCACAAATTTTTCAACTAAATTACCAAAAGCTATAAAATTAGAAGGTGAATGGTCGGTTGGAGTTGTCGAGTTTCAATATCCATGTACCATGTTTACTGTTCAAGACCATGAAAATGTTATATACATTACAAAATCTATGTTAATGCCTAATGAAGATAAACCATCCACAGTGTACTACAAAAAACATATTCCAGCTACCAACTATGATAACGTTGAGCATATTTTAAGAGTGTTAAATGGTATCGGAGAGAACTTGAAATTTCGCTATGATGAAATAACAAAATTTGTGTCTATTTCGGTATTGGATAAAAATATAACATCCGTAACATTATCACCCAAATTAAGTTTACAGCTAGGTTATGAACCAAATAAAAATCTCCTAGAGAGAAATTTTGGAAAGTGTCCTGCTAATTTACACTTAGGGTTACCATCTCAACTATTTCTATATTGCGACATTATCGATCCTCAGATTGTGGGTGATGTTATGACTCCTTTATTAAGAGTCATTTCATTAGATCCTACAAAATACATTTATGGTGCAAATAAAATGCACGTTTTCTCTCAACCTCACTACTTACCTGTTATGCGAAGAGAGTTCGATACGTTGGAAATAGTTATAAGATCGAGTACAAGACAAAAAATACCATTCCAGTTTGGAACCGTGTGTATTAAACTACATTTCCGAAAATTATAATAATGAATTCTCTTCGTGATCATCATAAATGTCCATATGAAAATTATTATACACATCAAGCTGGATCAGGAGTTGGAGTAATTTATAAGGGTTCACCATATTAACGCGGTCATGGTATTGGGAGCTTCTTAGGGGGGTTATTCAGATCAGTTTTACCTTTACTTTCAAGTGGTGCTCGAGTGATTGGTAAGGAGGCATTAAGCGCTGGAGTAGGACTTTTATCGGATATGGTTCAAGCCCGTCCTATGGAAGCCTCAATAAAAGATCGTCTAAAGCAAGTTAGTACGAATTTAAAACGAAAGGCTGATGAGAAAATTGATCAATTTAACATGACTGGATCTGGGTATAAAACTAAAAGAAAACGATTGACATCGTTCATTCCACCATTAACTGCTAAAGTGAAAGCTGCGAAAAAACTTTGTCTAAAACCAAAAAATATCAAAGATATATTTTCAAACTAAATATGTCTTTCCTTCATAATCATTCTTGCGAGTGCGTTAAGTCAGAATTGGATTTGTTTGCACTACCGTCTACACAAACTAGCATTGAAAATGGATTGTGGATTCATTATAAACCAATTTCATCTCTTGGTGATGATGGACCTATCGAGTTTCAAGTTCCTGGGACCGGCGATGACTACATAGATTTGTCTCATACATTACTCCACATAAAGGCAAAAGTATTAAATCAAGATTCAACTAACTTGGTATCTACTACAATAGTAGCACCTGTAAATAATTGGCTGCATTCACTTTTTAGTCAACTTGATGTTTATTTAAACCAAAAACTTGTATCACCACCTAATAATACCTATGCATATCGAGCATACATGGAAACCCTTTTAAACTATGCCCCTGCTGCTAAACAATCTCATCTTACTTGTAGTCTTTGGTATGAGGATACAGCAGGAAAAATGGATTCTACAGATGGTAAAAACATAGGATTTGTTAAAAGACAGGAATTGATTAGTGAAAGTAAGGAAATAGAAATGATTGGTCATCTTCACGGTGACATTTTTAACCAAGATAAATTTTTAATTAATGGTGTTGAAATGAGTGTTAAATTGGTTCGATCAAGAGAGAGTTTTAATTTAATTGTTGGGTCGAACGATGTAAAGTTTAAAGTTTGCATTACGGACGCAACTCTTATTGTGCGACGAGCACGAATTAATCCAAGTGTATTACTCGCACATCAAAAAGTTTTAGCTTCTACCACTGCTAAATATCCTATTACTCGAGCTGAAGTAAAAGTTTTAACAATTCCTTCAGGTGTTCAAGGAAAAACTCTTGATAATATATTTTTAGGACAGGTACCGAAAAGATGTATAATTGGATTTGTGAACAATTCTGCATTTAATGGTTCCCTTACTAAAAATCCATTTAACTTTGAAAACTATGGTATTAATTCTTTCAGCTTATATATTGATGGTCAACAAATACCTTCAAAAGCTTTGCAACCATCTTTTAATAATAGCATATTTACATCAGCATATCATACTCTATTCTCGGGAACTGGTATTCACTTTCTTAATGAAGGAAATGGAATCTCTTGTGAACAGTATGGCAAAGGTTACTGTCTATTAGCATTTGACTTAACTCCTAATTTATCAGCTAACTCATCAACTCATTGGAATCTCATAAAGCATGGTAGTGTAAGAATAGAAGTACGATTTGAATCCTCATTAATACAAACAATTAACTGTATAGTTTATGCTGAGTTTGATAATATTATTGAGATAGATAAAAACAGAAATGTTACTGTAGACTATAGTAGTTAAGGTTATAATATGTGTTGTGTGTTAGATATTATGTGTTATGTGTAATGCATTTTGTGTGTATGTAACTATGTGAAACGTTATAAAATTAAATAAAACAAATTGTATGCAATATATTTTTTTTATTTCTTTATAAATCTTCTATTTAATCTAATACAAAACACTGTTCGAGTTGAAATTTTACATAAGCACACTGACTAAACCACTGAACATGCTGCTGCCAAGGATCATCATCATCTTCCCAATCTTTTAAACCACCACCACAATGGAAACACTTGGTCCCGTCTGCATGGCCAGTATAAAAGAAACCAGCTTCGGCAAGATCTTCAGGTTTCTGTCGCATAACTAGAGGCCAGTTTTCGAAACTATGCAAACGGCTAGATTTTGAACTGAAGAATGGATATTCAGCTCTTGAGTACTGCATACTCTTCTCGTTTTCTTCCCCACTCAGTGTTGTAATTTTGTTATTCAATGATGTGTTTTGTACACGTATGCCACACTCATCTCTTCCTTCCGCTCTTGTCTTCCTGTAATTGAAGTAAACAGAATCACATTCACTAATGATCAGCTAATGACTGTCATTGTTAAAAAAGTATTTTTTAACTTTTTCACTTTCTGCTATTGTCTTTGTTATATTGTATACGAGGGCGTTTGTGTTGTCGTAGATGCTATCCTTATTAGTCTTTACGTAATATTTAATTCTAGTGGAAGCATGTTTCCAATGATCAGTAGTTGGAATCTTGGATAGCTTCTTCATATCGTACATTTCAATTTTGATGAGATGCGTCGCTTGGTCTCCGTCGTCAGAATTAGTAGAAATGTATGATACACCATCTCTAGCGGCTCGTGCTACGGTTGATGATAACAGCTTCCTCTTTTTTATTTTTGATTCAGCTTCAAAAAAATGATCAATCGATTGCGATTTTCTTTTTCCACCATCGCATGTGTTATTATTAATGACGAGGTTATCACTCTCTTCTTGAGGGGAGAGTGGCGAGTAGTAATACTGTTTATAGGTATCTTCATCGAAGCTCAATGATTTCTGCAACAACACAGTTATCATGTTAATATCAATTTGTTAACACTTAATCATAAAAGTTAAAAAAGTTAAAGTTACAGCCTATTAAAGTCCACTGCTGAACATAGGCCTCCTCTCATTTCTGAGAGGGTTTTAGAGCAAGGAAATGTCCGCCGCGCTCCCTCAATGTGTGTTGGCGAACTTCACATGCCTTCGAAATTTTCTCAGACATGCAGGTTTCCTCACGATGTTTTCCTTCACCACCAAGCACGTGGTAATAAGCACTTAAAATTGCTATTAACAATTTAATTGGTGCTGGCGGGGATCGAACCCGGGTCGCGTACTGTGAAATTTACAGCTAGCGCTAACCATCTGAGTTACCACGGCTTAATCATATACATACACAATATTTAAATAAAATAATACACACACATGAAAATAACAGAAAAAAAGTAATTTAGTCAATAGAATAAACACTTACATCCATAGCCTTTGGTGTATTGAAGTAACACAAATGTACTATTGATAGATCCACTGTAACCAAACGACCGTACACTAACTCGATGACTGCGTTTGTTGGTCTTATATACCACCAGTACGTAAAAATTCTAATCTAAAGTATTTCCGTAATGAGTTGATAATTACTTTATGCGTCAACCAGTTTATCTCACATTTCCGTTGCCTATCTCAACATTTCTTCGTATTGTGTTTTGTTTGGTGATCAATGACTCAAGTACGATTTGTATAACACAAAAATGCAATTTAATATTTAGAAACATATCAGTTTATCTCACATTTCCGTTGCCTATCTCAACATTTCTTCGTATTGTGTTTTGTTTGGTGATCAATGACTCAAGTACGATTTGTATATCACAAAAATGCAATTTAATATGTAGAAATCACTATAATTGACCATTCCTATGTTATTCATTGAGTAGCTAGGTACTGTAATAATCTACTAATAGCAGTAATATCATGGATACACTAGATGTACAACAACATCTGAAAAAGATTCACCCCAGTCTAGAAAATAATGTTTATGCAGCTAATAGACTGCCTATGTATACCCACGTACCAACGTATATAATATGTAATTTGGATACAGATGATAAACCAGGGTCACATTGGGTAGCTTTATATATCGATACGAATGACGTCGGTCAATATTTTGATTCATATGGACGATCACCTGTACGATATCATCTAGAGTTTTTAAAAAGGAATTGTAAAAGATGGAACTGGAATGTTGATAGGATTCAGAATGAGTGGACTACAGTTTGTGGCGAATATTGCTTAATGTATTTACTATATAAGTTTCAAGGATGTTCAATACATAGTTTTACGAGTATATTTACAAGGAACACATTGTACAACGATATTTTAGTGGATGAGATGTTTCGCTCCTATTTTATAGATAATAATTAATAAGATTTTGTATTTTATAAATAAAAATTGTAACAAAATTATGTAATGTGTTTTATTGATGATTCAGATTAGCGTTGTATAAACAAAGAACTATAACACAATAGCACTGATATTGTCGACGCACACGCTGCAATGAAGGTGATTAAGGAACAATAGAACAATAAAAATAGGAACAATGGGACGCTAATGACGGTGGAGGCCCTTACCGGATATCAATTAGATATTAGCTAATTGATCTACACATCTCCGGAACCGTGCATTCTACACAAAAATGGACCGCGGATTCGTGATCAGAGCATGCCAAAACCTTTTTTTTTTTTTTTTTAAGGATCGAGCGTCGACGAACGTCGTTGAACCACGTCTGACTCAGGTGGTCTAGAAGTGGTACAACTACACTACTATTGTGATTGTAAATGACTTCCAATCAGAATTCAGTGATTCGCAAAACAGGATGAAATAAATGATTACATGTAGTTCGAATCCGAAGGAAATGATCTGCCTTTCACAGAATAAGTATTATGTACCTAGGCGCCAAAATAATTTTTTCAATAAATTATAGCAATTTATAAAATATTTCACAGCATACAATTAGTTGTTTGCAATATACAAGGAAAAAGTTTGTAGATAAAATCTGCACCCTTTTGTGCTTTTTTTTCTTATATACCTTTTTTCATCGCAACGCGATGAACGCTTCCTTACCCTAAAACGCTCTCAAAAATGAGAGGTAGAGAAATAATTTGCCCAGGAGTAGGACCTATATAGGCTGTAACTTTGTAAACATTAATCATAAGGTTCATCATTGGACTCCGAAAATATGACCATGTTCCCGAATTTGTTGCGTTAAGGCTTTTATTTTACTTACTTGTTTACTCCTGTATGCTCTTGTATATGTATTTATATTTTTTTTTTTTTTTTTTTTTTTTTTTTTTTTTTTTTTTTTTTGTAAGGATCGAGCGTCGACGAACGTCGTTGAACCACGTCTGACTCAGGTGGTCTAGAAGTGGTACAACTACACTACTCACAATCACTCCGTTGATATGGGGGCATTGTAAGCGCCCTTAAATTAAAATTACAGTTATGAAGCATCGTTGTATAATAACTTTCACAGATACATCCTATATTCCTTTATTAACTGCTGTTATTGATGAATGTTTATTTGTAGAAAAATAAAAAATTCTTCGTTTATACTTACCAAAATTATCACTTGAACATTTAATATTGACTGCATAACGGTAACTAAAAGATAAAGCATAATCTGAAAAGATTAAAATGGTGTACATGTTCATATTTTATACTACATTCTTTATTATTATGTTACATCATTTAAAGGATTCTTAGAATGGAATTATTGCCTTACCGGAAGTCCACATACGTTTTTATAGATATAAGTTGCATCAAGTATTTTAAAGAATGAGTTTACCGTTGTACTCCAACATTCCACCATCTTAACTGACTCATTTGTAGAATCTTCCTCATTGATTTCCGTTTCATTCAAACTTTTCAGTTCAGATGTCCATAAAACTGTATAACACCTCAATAATTTAACCATTCGAATTTTGTAAATAATGTTGAAGTCAGTGATTAATACAGGCACATAGCTAATAAGAGTCGAGCCCAATTTTCTTACGAAGGTTTGTATCGCACCTAGCACAAAATAGAACAATAAAAGAGTGATGATATATATCCAGTTACCAATCACAAAGCTTTTACAGATATTGGTAGATCTGAAAGATTTTTGTATTTTTTGTACAGTTAAAATCAAATTCACATGTGTGTCGGACTGAATGATGTTCAAGATAGAATTCTGAGCACACGCTAAACAGTACACAAGGAAATTAATAATTGTAGCCGACAATAAAAGAGTGCCAATATATTTTATCTTTTGATCAAGAACGGTATATAGAGTATATAAAAATATGAAACTAAATGTACAGAAAAGAGAAAAACAATTAGCAATACGGCTATTAGTAATTATAAAGTTATAACGAATGCTATATTTCGGAGAAAATAATACATAATGTCCGAGATTTAAAGGACAGAGGAACTTCTGAAGATCAGGATCAACATAATTATCTAAGAGTATTTCATTTTGATCAGATGTTGAGAAGGACGAAAATTGAGTAAAATGCCTTTTACTCGTAGAATTTTGTACATAATACGGAGTTTGTGTTGGCAAGAACATTGTACTACTAACGTCTATCTGTTGATTTTTAAATTTAGAACTGAAGCATCAGACTTTCTGTATTGCATTAGTGTATTAGTTTTGTGGGTGGTTTTCGTTACTCAAACATACCATTAAATATGGATCTAATCTGGAATACATCTACTTTCTAGTTAATAACAAAGGAAAGTGACTATTGATTACGTTATAATAAAACTTCAAAAAGCAAAATATTCCATATTAACTGCTATTCTTGACACCACTCTAACGTAATATTTCATGATATTCTTATCGATTCCTCATATTAGAATTTTTAATGTGAATAACCTTAAAAAAAGTTGTACGAAATCCTCAATAAACTTTTTCATAGTTTGGTTGTACAAAATCTGTCATAGTCAGACAAGCAAAGCGATCCTAATATCTTGGCTTACTTATACGAGTAAATATACTTACTTCATAAAAAACACAAAAATCGTCCCAATTTTTAATAATAAGCACTTTCGATGAATTTCATAAATAAGAAAAGAAATGCAAATAAAACAGAAGCAATCTCATTATCATCATCATTACAGCCCTTCACAGATACACTGCTGAACATAGGCCTCCCTCAAAGAATTCCACATAGCACGGTCGTTAGCCACCTGTATCCATCGACTTCCTGCATGTCTTACCACGCAGAAAGCATACACTTCGCCTAACGGTAAGTAGCTGCCATTTGAAAACCTTTTTTCCCCATCGGTCTTCGGTTCTGCGAGATATATGACCGACTTATTGCCACTTCAGTTTACTAATCCTTTGGGCTATGTCAGTCAATCTGGGTTTACTGCGGATATCCTCATTTGTAAGTTTATCACGCAAAGAAACCTCAAGCATAGCCCTATCCATATTCGAGCGTTAGATAAGGGCCAAGTGTCTAAGAAATAAAACTTAGAAAACCTAATTGAAATCTATCCAGTAGTTTTTCCGTGATGCACACACATAAAACTATATATAGATATATTTTAAGAATACTTATTGAAACAAGAATTAGAGCAGATGAGGAGTAAATTGGAGGAGGCGATTGTGGAAACGCGCAGTACGCCTCTCGAAAATCGACCGAGACTCCCGCGTATACCCCTAAGCAAGCGGGATCGGGCTGTCGTGAGAGCTCTCAACCCAATGCTGGTGACCTATTTGGAAGCGGGACCTTTGCGAGACGGACTCAATTCTTTTTGGCGCCGCACTGGCAGTTAGCCGTATTATTGGCGCCAAAGTTCCCATGGCTGAACGCGCTACTAGACAAAGTAGCACCATCACAGTCTGGAGAAGAAGGATTGAGGACCTATACCGAGAGGTCGACACGGTTCAACCAGAAAATGATCAGAAGAGGCTCTATGAATCATTGGAGCGACCAATGGTATGTGTAACGGGCCCAGCAGCGAATCAGGCCGACACTATCGCATTCTGGCGCTGCCTGTGGTCAAAGCCCGTCAGAAACAGCGAGGGCCCTTGGACGGAAGTTGTGGTGAGTCAGTGTGCGAATGTTACGCCCAAGAACCCCGTCATCATAACGCTGGATGACGTAGCTGAGGCGGTCCGTAGGGCCCCGAACTGGAAAAGTCCGGGACTCGACGGACTGCATCACTACTGGCTGAAGGGGTTCGTGGTGTGTCACGCTGTGCTCACCCGACAGTTTCAAGAGCCTCTCGACGAAAAGTCGCTTCCGATCCTCTGCACTACTGGGATCACTCATTTGGTTCCTAAAGACCGGGATTCCACAAACCCGAGCAAATACCGCCCCATAACGTGTCTACCTACCATATACAAGACACTAACATCCATTTTGAGCGCGAGAATCACTCGTCACCTAAACTCAAATCAGGTGATGTCGCGCGCTCAAAATGGTTTCGGGGCGGTGGACGTGGAACCAAGGAACCACTCCTCATTGACGCGGTCATTGGCAAGGTGGTTAAACGCAACCGCCGGAACCTCTCCGCCACCTGGATAGACTACAAAAGGCATTCGACACGGTGCCTCATACATGGCTTAAGAGGGTCCTTGAGCTGTACAAGGTGACTGTATGTACAGTTCGAGACTTACTAGATGACAAACGATCGTACTTTACTGCCCCATACACTATGGAGCAGTGAAGTATGATCGTTTGTCATCTAGGCGAGCGGATGACGGCTGCGGAGAGCTACATAAGGATAAGAAGGGGTATCTTCCGGGGCGAATGTTTGAGTCCAATCTGGTTCTGTCTCTCTCTGAACCCTCTCAGTACCTTACTGGAGGGTTCCGGGAGGGGATTTCAGCTTCGGAAAGGAGGTACAAAAGTGACCTACCTTTTCTATATGGATGATCTCAAGTTATTCGCCTCCAGTCGCTCCCATCTTATGGCATTGCTAAACATCACTTGTGATTTTACAAGATCATAATCACAAGTGATGTTTAGCAATTCTATTAGAATGGAGCTGGGGACGGATAAATGTGCGATCCTCCATGTTGAAAGGGGAACGGATAAATGTGCGATCCTCCATGTTGAAAGGGGAACGGTTGCTAGCTCTGAGGGCATAGACTAATCTATGCTCATCATCATAAGGACCCTTTCCGACGCTGAAACATACCGATACCTGTGTATGTCACAGAACATCGGTGTCGATGAGGCGGGTATGAAGCAGTCAGTTTGCGATGCGTTTTATGCACGCTTGACAAAAGTGCTTAACAGTCTTTTGTCGGGCGTTAATAAGACACACGTATATAACGGTTGGATCATGCCTGTTCTCGTGTATACATTTGGCATACTCAGGTGGACTCAGACCGAACTGAACGCTCTGGATAGAAAAGTCCGCACTATTATGACGTCCCACAGGATGCATCATCCGAGATCGTTGATAATGAGGCTGCATTACATGAGCAATTATGCATGCATAATCGCGAAGTGTGCAGCCTCCGTAATTACTTTTACGTTATTTTTTGTGATAAAGGACTTACCCCTCTATCATTAGCCAACGAGCAATGGCAAGACCCGGCAATACAGAGCATTTCCGACCGGGGGGGCCGTATGGAAGGAGAAGGAACTCCGCGGGAGGTTCTACAAGACTCTACATGAGTTTTTCGTAGACACAGTCGCCTCCCTCCACTGGCTACATTTCGGTGACCTCTTTGGGGAAACCGAGGGTTTTGTCTGTGCAATACAGGATCAGGTTATTAAGACAAACAACTATCGGAGATACATCCTAAGGGATGGCACCGTTGACATTTGTCGAGCTTGTCACCATCCCGGTGAATCACTTAGGCATGTCATCTCCGGTTGTTCGGCGCCTTCTAACTCTGAGTACTTGCATAGGCACAACCTAGTAGCCAGGATTCTACACCAGGAGCTCGCTCTGAAATACGGTCGGATTACGGATTGGAAACTGCTTTACGGATTGGAAACTTATTAAAATTACATGCCGGAGGCCGTGCTCGAAAATGACCGCGCAAGGCTCTACTGGGACCGGGCCATCATCACAGACAGGACCACTCTTGCGAATAAGCCTGATATTGTGCTGATGGACCGGGCACAGTCAAGGATATTTTTGATCGACATTACCATTCCGTATGACGAGAACCTCGTGAAAGCCGAAACAGACAAATGTACAAAATATCTGGACTTGGCTCACGAGGTGACCGACATGTGGGGCGGACTGCCGACCGAAATTATACCTGTAGTCGTTTCTGCAATCCCAGTCAGCCTCTCGGGTCATCTGTGGCGGCTGGGACTCCGTGACGGACCGCTCCAAGCTCAAATGCAGAAGGCGGTGCTGCTCAATACCGCCCGCATTGTCCGCCGGTTTCTTTTCCTTTCCTCCTAACCCACGGCCGTCTGGTCTCCTCTGCCGAGGGCTTCCTACTGGTTGGGTTTTTATTTATTTATGTATTTTTATGTATTTATTTTATTTTGTTGATATTTATGTATGTTTATCATTTTTATTTACAATTATATAATTATACAGCCCAAACAGATGAGAAAACTTTATAGATATCCTTCATAATAATAATAATAAGGCGTAGGGAATAATATTTAGGCGTAGGGAAGTGACGACCCCATCGCCCGCTGACGTAACAGTTAAGTGACAAAACTGCTACGTCGGCGCAGTCAGTCAGCGCCTTGCCAAGAGGTGTGAGCGCCGTGCCTCGGCAGTTTTGAGGGTGCAAACGCCCGTTTGTGCTTACGGCTACACTATTAAACGGCACCGGGCCTGGGCGTCTCCCGTTAATTGACGCCCATGTTTATGGATGATGGGCAAAAATAGAACGCGCATACGGCCGCTGCCTGGGGGTCGCCGGGGCGCGTCTGGAGCTGGCGCTGGACGCGGCAGCATGCGGGCCACCAGCCGAGCGAGAGGTGCTGCACGACCACCTAGCAGCCCCTCGCATCCATCATCCTCACCAGACGGCTTGGTGTCGGCAGGCTCCTCTCGGACTCGGCAAGCGGCACCCGCCGCT
This sequence comes from Parnassius mnemosyne, assembly GCA_963668995.1. Taxonomy (NCBI): domain Eukaryota; kingdom Metazoa; phylum Arthropoda; class Insecta; order Lepidoptera; family Papilionidae; genus Parnassius; species Parnassius mnemosyne. The sequence goes on from CAVLGL010000086.1 coordinate 32,552,710, forward strand.
GGTGGAGTACGCCGCATGCGTTGGACAAAATATATGAACATAAACGCATTGCGGGCGTACTATAGGGCGAAAGGGGAAGAAACTGGAAGGATAGCGTATCGGGCATGGATGCATCGCTTTTTTGCTGAGCTGGATCCTTCTGTTCCCGTCACACAGCAAAACCTGGCAGACCGAGTTCGGTACATCATACGCTCGAAAATATTTGATGATGCCGAACTTGAACGACTACGGCGTGAGGCTATTCCCTCATCGAATGAAACAACTATAGCTGGTGTTCGCGCCAACCGCTAATTTCAAGAAACGACGCCAGGGGGCGCGCAGAGCAGTGATTTCCTACCGTTTGACGTTCGCGCGAAATCAGATTGGTTGATTGTGGGGCAGGCCGGAAGTGAATACAGTGCAGTCACTAGCACGGCGTGTTCTCCCCTGGTATAACCTCCATATCGTGTTGGGTTTTTGCTAGCAAGTTTTTATGCACCGACGAAGATTTTGTTGAGTTTAGAAAAATAGATTGACGGCGCGGATCAGTTAATTGTTTAGGAAGTTAACATTGATTGCGATCAACGTCTGAATTCGTTTGTTGTGCGCGCCTAAGTTACTATTGAATATTTGGTTTTCGTGTAGACCGCCGCGAATTTGGTTATTCTAATTTGATTGCGTATTACAATATTAATTTGCTCGTGTGGCATTTGATATAGTTCGGAGAAATTTCCGGTTGTCGGTTAAACGCTGAACTTTGTGACTCTACAGAAGGTCGTGTTCGGTTTTAGAAATAATTTGTTGCTGAGTGAAAACGGAAGTGAACTTTGATTCCCGTTCATTAGTCGTGCCGTGTGTTACGGTTTTGATTAGGATTAACGGGGATTTAGTTGAGTTTGAAGTTAATTAAATGTACAATAAAATTGATGGATTGAAATAATGTACAATAAAGTTGACAAACTGAAATAGTGAAATGAAGACAGAAGTTGTTAATTGGTGATCGCCCCTTTTTGAGAAATATCACCTTTGGAGTAGAGGCAACGCCGGTGGATCTGCGGTCAGACTTCAACGGTCCAGTCAGGTCAAACTTTATACTCGTACACACCACTAAACACCACTGTACATGCACCTACACATACCTACGGCCTGACCGAGCCTTGGGACAGTCTTCGCCTCAAAACCAGGTACGTCCTATTTAATTACCTATACTATCTCTGTCGTGTAGGTCAATTATCCATAGGCCATAGGGCCCGAACTCTCTGGTTGCTCGTCGAGTGTATTACTGATGGGCCCTAATACAGTCGACTTCTGTCCGGACAACTGAGAGCCGTAACAGCTGGGGATGCGGCTCCTAAGGTCATAGACCAACAGCCATATGTGGAAGCCGCCATGGATCTTCCCGCTTTGGTTGATTCCGGCGATGATGGAATGGTCACCTAAGAACTAGAGCAGATGAGGAGTAAATTGGAGGAGGCGATTGTGGGAACGCGGTGTATGCCTCTCGAAAATTGACCGCGACTTTCCCGCATACCCTTAAGCAAGCGGAATCAGTCTGTCATGAGGGCTCTCAACCCAATGCCATTGACCTATTTGGAAGCTAGCCGGGAACTTTGCGAGACGGACTCGTTTCTTTTTGGCGCCGCACTGGCAGTTTTCCGTATTATTGGCTCCAAACTTTCCACGGCTGGACGCGCTACTAGATAAAGTAGTGCCTGGAGAAGAAGGATTGAGGACCGTATCGCAAAGGCAAGGGCCCTCATTGGCAGGCTGATAAGCTTCAGGTCGGGCAATAATAGGCCGAGAATTGTGCGCACCGTCAGCATGGCGTTTGCTGGGACAAATATCAGTTTGTCCAAGCTAGATATAACGCAAAAACTGACGGAGCGCATAGACGACCTGTGAAGCAGAGAATCGCTGCTTGAGAGAAACGGATTCGGCGATATACCGAGGAGTCGACACGGTTCAACCAGAATCGTCTCTTGTTTTGAAAACCGCCACCTGGAATACGCTCAATTGTAAGTACAATTTTTTTCGATAACGATGTGAAATCACAAAATGATCCCCATGCAGATCAATTTAGCTCTATTCAGCCTCTTAATATAGACATACCTCGGAGTTCAGACATTTTAAAAGTTTTTATGCGTAGATACTGAAAAATATAATTGTTCGCGCCAAGCGCTTGTTTCAAGGATTGACGCGAGAGGGCGCTCGGCGCGGTGCATTCATACCGGTTTGACTTTCGGTCGTGCGAAAAACGCACAAGGGCAGGCAGTCATCTTTAAGCGGTGCTGACGTGAGCACGCGGTCAATTTTGTTAGGGACCTCGGAATAATTAGGAGCGGCCCGTAAATATACGGTCTAGGATTTGTGACGCGTATTCCTAGCTGGAGAGCTTCCCAGGGACTTATTGGGTCCGACTCAGAATCTGTATAAGTACATTCGGCAATATTAGCTAGTGCGGCCTGATATTCTAGAACTAACTGTTGCTACGCGAAACGGTAGTGACCTTTGATCTGTAAACTCCGTGTGCGTTTTGTGAGTTAACCTTATACCCAGCGATAGTTAGTGGCTTCTGTAAGTTAGTTAATCGTACGATAGAGTTAATTGACTGTCATCGTGACGAAAGAGGAAAGTGACTGTGGACAACCTCGGAAGGCCCCCTCAAGTTGGAGCGGTGTCGACGCTCGGGCTGCTGCCGACGGTCAAGGTCTAGGTTCAATCACCATCAGTCACACCCAGATACACATCAGATCACTTTATTTCCCTTGCACTACACAACCACATGCGACCTGACCGACTCCGGAGGGACCAGTCGCCTTGGATATAGGTAAGTAATCTTCACCTAATTCCTCTGCCGGTTGACTGGCCGTAGTATAGAACGCTCCCCCATATATTTAGTGTAATTAGAGAGATTCCACGTGGCCACATTGAGGCCCGACCTACGTCTGCTCGGGAAGTTTTCAGCTCATGGGCCCCTGAGGATTTGACCCTTTAAGGGAGCAGCCGTAGGCCGTAACAATAATAATATATTATTACTGTCCCGTGTGAGACAACCTTTATTATTTTATTCATATTCCCATGTAATACATTTTTATGGTTGGTTAGAAAAATAATATCTACGTGCAAACTTTCACAGGGTAATTTTTTAATTTCTTAGCCAGCGCTAACGACAATTCTACCTGATGGTAAGTGGTTATTTAGCCTAAGATGGTGAAGCGTACTGACTTAGCAAAAGCGTATTCACTCTTGCCTAATAATAGTAGGTAAGTATTATTTGCGACCTATTTGTGTGTGTATGGGGGGGCGTGTGTGCGTGAGTGCGTGCGAGCGTGCATGTGGGTGTGTGTGTGAGAATACATGAAGACTAATAAAGATTGAGTATTCGTAGTAAGTACATTTGGCTTCATTATCATCATCATTACAACCCTTCACAATGCCTATACTCGTCCTTCCCAAGGAATGCCATAAAGCATGGTCCTAAGCCACCTGCATCGACTTACTGCATATCATACCATGTCTTTCCTCCATATAGTAAGAGGCTGCCCTGCACTTCGCTTAACGTTACCAGGTTGCTACTCGAGAACCTTTCTTCCTATTGCTTATCGGTTTTCCAAGCTATATGGCCAGCCCATTACCATTTCACTTTAATAATCCGTTGGGCTATGTCAGTTATCTCATTTCTAACTTTATCACGCAGAGAAATTTCTCTCCAATTTAAAAGTTTTATATTTTTCAAATGATGGTTTGTCGAACATTTAAAGAAAACATATACACAAGAATTTCTTTATTTTTACTTCTGCACTTAGGGAAGCACCACGTTTATAGGTATTTTATTTAAATTGTTTGATTTAATTTTATTATAGTGTACCTAAATATAAATATCTGTATCTAGATTTCCCTCCCCAATAATGTTCTATTAAAGTCACACTCATAAAAACAGCGTTTTATTGTAATACATAATAATCAAATCACCTAATTTATAAAAATATGCAACAATAAAATTACATAGGTATTAAAAATTATTGAAATCAAAGTAACAAGAGCATGTTGGTCGTTCCACATCTAAATTATATAAAAATGCGTTTTTCAATTTCATCAATCAACGTCACCGCGAAAATTTCTTCTTCTACAGATATTAATTAAATTAAGTATATCTATTCATAAAAATATTTATAATTGAGTATAAACTCTTAAAAAACTTAAAGGTACTTGAACGAAGTCGCTCCAACACCGACGCGCGGTCCACCCTCGACGATGTCCGAAAACGGACTGCGCTCTAGTAGTATATACAGTAATCTATGGGACTGCGACAGGGCTCGCGGGTGATGACAGGGCGACGGAGCAGGCACAGTCGCGCGAAAATACTTGAAAGAACTTTTTTCAGTGTAAAAAGTATTTAAAGAGCTTGTGCCGTTTTGGGGAAATTTTGCAAAATATGACAAAGAAAGAATTTTTTTTCTAACAAGTGGTATACAAAAATACAATTTTGTTCAATTAAATACATTTATTAAATCCTCTTCTGCAACCCTTTATTTTTTCTTTGCGGATTAAATGAACAGTTATTGTGATTTTTTAACTTCAATATCCAAGAATTTAGGCATTTCAACCACAGTTAGGACCTTAAGTGGTATACGTAAAAAATTAAGGCTTAAACAGCCGTGAGAGCGAGACGCAATATGCGTAGCTTATAACGTATATATAACAAACGAAAGCAATACAACGTGTAAAATAAGAATAGCGAAATGCAGTTTGAGTACGTAATTGCAATCTGTAATGAGGTAAAGACTCACGTTATTATTCTCGTCTTCGTCCAATGACGTATTGTACCGCTCTTACGCTGCAAATTAGCTCTCCGATGCTATGTGCTCCCACTATGTTGAAGAGAATTGCATTATTTGCCTTCGTATCTTCTTGATATTATATGCGCTTGGTACTATATCCGTTCACTGTCATTGACTATATTTCTTGCGAGACTGATCTTCTATGGCCACACAGATCCTAAATGATATGCACTCCTAATATTTAACTTGTTATTTTTCCTCTTTCAAAAAATTTTGCATTTAGTTTTATATTTCACTAAAGATATGTCTGAATAGTGCAGAATCCGCGAAGGAAGGTAACAAAGCGTCGCGATGGTGGCGGGATGTTGGTGGCTGTGCTACGCTCGCTTTGTGTCGTGCGCTGCATGCCCGCACTCCCTGCTGCCCCCCTCGATATTCCACCCATCATAGATCATATTCTATTAGAATTTCGCATCGGTAAGTCTCATAATTTATTAAGCGCGACTTACGTACCACTCGGTCTAGATTCTGTGATATTTTTTACTTATTTTAATAAACTACAAGAGATTATACAGTTAAATGCATATGATCTTGACTGGTATCTAGATGAAACGCAATCAAAACTTCTAGTTTTAAGCAATATTACGCCACCACATTCTCATTAGTAAATTTCATGTCCGTCATGGACTGTGCACAAGTGAATATTTAAAAAAATAATCTGAATCGGTTACTCGATTTATGCCTAACTAACGTACATAATAGTAAAACCTTCTCTGCGCCTATCACTCTAGTCCCACCTGACGTACATCATCCTCCTTATTACCTCTTAATACCAATTGATAATAACTTATTATTACCAAACCTATGCCAAAGACTCCACTTTTAAGATATTGTTACAAGAATGCTAATTATGATCAAATCAATATTATAAATTAATTGGTGTGAACTATTTCAAAATAAAACTGCCGAAGAAAGTGTTAACGATTTCTATGAAAATATATTTGATCTTATACGTAAACGCGTTCCCTCTAAACGGGATTCCAATTCAAAATTTCCAGTATGGTTTACCCCTGCATTGCTACACATATTTAAGAATAAAAACAAAAGTTGAATTAAGTGGAAAGTATATAAAAACAAATCCGATTATTCTATTTTTTCAATGTATCGGGATAGGTTTGGGAAAGAATCATTGATTAGCTAGAATAAATATATGAATTCAGTTGAAGACAGTATTCCTAGAAATATTAAATTCTTTTGGATTTACATAAAAAATCGTCAAAATCATTCAGATATTCCAAATAGTATTCAGTATGACGGAACAGAGGCGGATAGTCCTGAAGGAATTTGTAACCTGTTTTCTTCCTCCTTTCATTCAGTTTTCCAGCCTACTGATGTATCTGTCTCCTTCTGTATTGACCATATAGGTGATATAGACATTGGTATGCTTAATGACATTAGTGTAGTGTAATTATTATTAGTGACTTACACTTGTCAGAAGCAGATGTCTTAAAAGAACTAAAGGCACTAGATATTACTAAAGGCGCAGGACTTTATTTCCCCCTATTTTCATTAAAAATACTTCCGTAACCATATGTAAACCATTGGTCATATAATATAATAAATGTCTAAAAGAGGGTTTATTTCCAGCTATGTGGAAATCAGCCAGGATAAAACCAATACATAAATAAAGAAGGCATAAAAAGAGATGTAGTCAATTATCGTCCAATTTCAATCCTTCCCACTTTATCTAAACTTAGGGACAGACTGATGCATAATAATATCTATCCACTATTACATAGGACTATCCTTCCGCAACAACATGCGTTTGTTCGTGTTTAAATGATCCACTATCACTAATCTTATTGTTTATACTTCTGAATTGTTTGATAATATAGACGCTAATACGTAAACCGATAGTATCTATACAGATTTTCGGAAAGCGTATGACCGAGTGGATCATAGAATACTGCTAGAAAAACTTGCTTTCAACGGGATTCGCGGAAATCTTTGGAGGTGGTTTAAGTCGTATGTAACAAACAAACACAAAAAATGGTCATTTTTTATAGAATAAGGGTGACAAACGAGCACGCAGTCCACCGGATGGTAAGTGGTTGCTGTGGCCCATAGACATCTACATCTATCTTCGTTTGCAAATCAAAATGCAGATACGTTGTCACCCGTGACGACTAAGTTGGAATGCCTCTTTTCCAGTAAAATGAGTCTCCGGTTCTCTACACTCACCATACGAAACACAGCAGTATTAAGCTGCTATTTTACGGTGGTATTCTGTGAGAGTGTGGTCCTTCCCCGGTCGAGCCGACCCATTCGTGCTACAACTATACTATAATATAGCTGAAGCATGGCTCTATCACGTGAAGATATTAATGGATATGAATCAAATACGGTTGTTATAACGTCTGGTATGCCACAAGGATCTATCCTTGGCCCCCTGTTATTACCTAAAAATTTATCGAATAAATATAATTCATTAGAATTGTTGGTGATCATTATATCACCTCGAGTTCCAGGAGGACCTGAATTGATTTAACAATTAATGTAGCATTAACAAACTACAACTAAGTCTCGATAAATATAAAGTTATTACATTTACTAGAAAACGAGCGTGGAGTACACATAATTATTCCATAAGCGGCCACAATCTCACCAGAGTACAAGCTATTTGCGATCTAGGAGTCACATTGGATACTAAGTTAACACTTGATGCACATGTTGATAACATATATAGTAGTGCTTATAAAATGTATGGTTTTATACTCCGAGCCAGTAATGACTTATTTTTTTTTAATAGGAGAGGGGACAAACGAGCATGCGGCTCACCTGATGGTAAGTGACTACCGCCGCCCACGAACAACCGCAACATCAGGGGAATTGCAGATGCGTTGCCAGCCTTTTAAAAAGGAGTACGCTCTTTTCTTGAAAGTCCCTAAGTCGTATCGATCCGGCAAATTCGCTGGTGGTAAACTATTCCACAAGGAAGTTGTGCGAGGAAGAAAACATCTTCTAAATCGCACAGTGGTGGACCGCCAATCATCCAAATGGTGTGGATGGTATCGGGAGTTCTGCCGCGATGTGCGTTCGTGAAATTTGGCAGGTGGGATTAATCCGAACAATTCCTCAGAGCACTCCCCGTGGTAAATGCGAAAGAAAATGCAAAGAGATGCAACATCTCTTCGCAGCGCCAATAAGTGGAGCCGATCGGAAAGGACTCGGTCGTCGACGCTTCGAACAGCTCTACGCTGGATGCGGTCAAGTGGAAGGAGCTGGCAATGGGGAGCCCCAGCCCAGATATGGGAACAGTATTCCATGTGAGGCCGAACCTGCGCCTTGTAAAGTTGCAGGCGTTGAGCCGGCATGAAATACTGTCCCGCTCTGCTGAGCACGCCAAGCTTTTTAAAGGTCAATTTGGCCTTCTCTTCCAAGTGACCACGAAACTGCACGTCATTCGATATGTTGACGCCGAGGATTCCGATACTGACTGAGGCAACAAGGGGAGCATTGAAACTGAGGAGATACGACAAAGGGGTTCTTTTTAGCGGTAAACGCGCAAACTTGTATCTTCTGAGGATTAAACTGGACTATATTTAGTCGCCCCCAATCCGAGACTTTGTCCAGCAAAGACTCGACTTCAGACACAAGTTTGTTCAGGTACTCGGTGACGTTTTCCCGAGAAATATTGGCACGGCCGGTGTATAGAGCATCACCAGTGCTGTCATCCCCATAGCAATGAATGCTACCGGCTTGCAACATGTCATTGATATGCAGAAAAAACAGTGTTCGCGCCAAACGCTGTTGTCGGAATCGACGTCTAGGGGCGCGCTGCTCGGTGCCATACCGGTTTGACAGTTGGATGTGTCGAACGCGCGCGAGTGCAGGCAGTCGTCTGTCAGCGGTGCTAACATCAGCACACTGTCAATTTTGTTCGGGAACCGCGGAATAGTTTATAAGTGCATTCGACAATATTAGCTAGTGCGGCCTTTGATATTCTAGAAATAACTGTTGCTAGGCGAAACGGTAGTGACCTTTGATCCGGACACTCCGTGTTAGTTTTGTGCGTTAACCTTATAACAAACGAGAGTTAGTGGCTTCTGTAAGTTAATTAATCGTACGATAAAGTTAATGGTCTGTCATCGTGACGAACGAAGAAGTGGTCCGGCGCCGAAGCAGTCTGAAGCGGTGCAGCATTTTGGAGCAGCCTGGAACTCGGCCGCTGCTGGTCGCCTATGCTTGACAAGACCCCAAACATTCACACCTCACTGTACACTACTCGCCATCCACTATTACACACACTCACGGCCTGGCCAAGGCTTGGTGCGACGTTAGCTTCGGATAATGGTAAGTACTATGTGTTTCTAGCTTCCTCCCATATTGTTTATTGTAATTAGGAAATTCCACGCGGCCATATTGAGGCCCGACCTACGTCTGTTCGTTGAAACTCCGCTAATGGGCCCCGGAGGATTTGAACTTTAAGGGAGCAGCCGTAAGCCGTAACAAACTGGTAGCAGAGCGTGGTTCCGGGTTCAATTTCCCGGTCTATCCCGACCATAGTGTTTGATAAAAATTAAACAATTCTGGTGACAGGGACCGTTGGTTTGATTGGTTTAATTTGTATTTACAATCACGCCCGTCCGTAATACGTAAAAATATTTTTTGTACGTAATAATAAAATTATTTTCCTTTGTTGCTTTGTTGCTTGCCTTTTTTTTGGTTAGTGGGTAGATTGAAAAGCCGCGACCTAGGTTGCGCAAGCGGGAGTTTTTCTAGAGATATACGTCATGTAGGTAGATGGTTAATTTTACGTAATCGGTTAATTATCGTTGTCGGATAGTTGTAGTGGATTACTTATCGAAGGGTCGATTTCCGAGCTAGGCATTTTTTGTTGATCGACCGCGATGTGTATCTTATTTGTATTGTAATTTGTATTTGAACTAAAGAGTAGTAATTTGAATTTGCGCCATTTGAATTTAACTTGATTTGATCGCACTAGTATTTGTTATTTGTTAATTTGATTTATGTCTTTTCTTTTTTGCTAACTTGTATTTGGTTGATACGTTTTATTTTATTTATTTATTCTTTTTTTACATCTACCTTATAATAAGGGATATAAAGGGCGGACTTAATGCCTTGTGGCATTCTCTACCAGTCAACCCTGGATGATTTGAGAAGCTGTGGTAGGTGCAACACCACTCATTAATTAATAAATAAGTAAAAACATTATGTCTTATAACAAAAAGCAAATAAATAAAATATTTTTAAACTATACAAACTTAATATTATCTACTTAGTAATAAACAGAAAAAAAATTAATAGTAAATATATAAACGGATAAAATATACTTATATATACAAAATATAAACGGATATAATATACTTATGTATATAAACAAAATATATCAACGGATATAATATACATATATATACAAAATCTCTAAATAAATATAAAATAATATAACACAAAAATAAAATAACATGATGCATATTAAAATACATATTATACAAAATATCAATTACAAAGCGAAAGAGTGAGAAAAACAAAAATCGGATAAATCAGGTGGTATTATTCTTGTTAAAGAATTCTCGAACAAGTCTTCTAAAATATTGTTTGTGACTGGTTTTTTTATATGAACAGGCAAGGCATTCCAGAGCAGTATGGACTGCACAGTAAAAGAGGAATTAAAGAAACCACTCTTATGTGGTGGAATACGAATTTTAAGACTATTTTGGGAACGGGGAACTCTATCATGAGTAGAATATTGGTACTGAAAGTTATCCTTAAGATAAGAAGGAGAATTTGGGTTATTTAAAATTGAATATAGTACTTGTAAAATTCGGGAGCTACGCCTTTGACGAATAGAAAGCCATTTAAGCTTAGAACGGTACTGAGAAACATGGTCATACTTACGTAAGCCGAAAATGAACCTAATGCAATTGTTGAGAAGGCGCTCCAACTTATCGAGAAGATATTGAGATAGATCTGGGTAACACACATCCGCATAATCAATAATGGGTAATATCAAAGTCTGGACAAGTAGAAGTTTAGTTTTAAAAGGCAGAAAGTTTTTGAGACGGCAAAGAGATCGTAAGGTGGCAGTAACTTTACGGCTTATTTCAGCAACTTGAACTCCCCAGCTCAAGGTATGGTCTATATGTAAGCCAAGATTTTTAACAGATTTACTAATGGCAGCAATGTTCCATTGTAAAATACGGGAGAAAGATCATTGTTATTAATCTTGGCTAATATTCTGCTACTACCTATAACCATTACCTTACATTTGGAAGGGTTAACCGAAACACCATGTCTGTACGACCAATCTCTTATGGCATCAAGGTTGTGGTTGATTTTGTGAATATTATGGTTAAGGTCATTAACACTAGATTGCACATAGAGCTGAAGATCATCTGCATACAGATGGTACGAACAGTTGAGAACTGAAGTAATAGAATTTATAAATAGAGAAAACATTATAGGAGAAAGTATTCCGCCTTGCGGCACGCCTGTTTCAATGTCAGCCCATGTTGAAGACTGTTGTCCTAATCGAACTGATTCCATTCCAGATCGAAAACCATTCCAAGGCTGGGATTGAGAATCTAAGATTAGCTAGGAAGGCTATAAGGATATCGTGGTCGACTGTGCTAAAAGCATTTGAAAAATCAACAAGTACTACCACTGTAAGCTTCTGCTCATCCATTCCCATTCGAATGTCATCTGTGACTTTTATCAAGGCAGTGGTAGTACTATGACCTGCTCGAAAGCCTGACTGATATTTATTCAGCAGGTTATGTTTGGTTCATAACCATAACCATAGAGATTTGCTTGTGAACACAGGCTTCCAGAACTTTAGATAGGTACGGCAAAATTGAAATTGGTCTAAAATGGGTTGGTAATAAGGGATTGGGTATTTTAGGAAGTGGTCGCACAAATGCTTTTTTCCACTGAGTAGGATATTGTTCTGAGTCAAGGGAAAAGTTTACGATATGTGTGATTGCAGGCAAAAGGCACTCAAGGATCATGGATATCATAACCTTACTAACCTCATCGCAACCCACAGCCTTGGAATTAATAGCTAATACTGATTTCTGGATCTCATCTTCAGTCACAGGTAAAAAATGAAAAAAAGGAATAGGAGGAGAAGGCATGGATTGAATGGAAGCTATTGTTGTAGAACGAACTGTGGGATCCAAAGGAGGAGTAGAGATAAAATGATGATTTATTTCATCCAGAGTGATTGATGGACCATGATCAGATGTAACAGCCTTACTAATACCAAGTGTTTTAAGAAATTTCCACACATCGGCGGTCGAAGAATTTGTAATATTGCTATGGATATAACGGCGTTTAGCATTTCGTACCATCTGAATGTATCTGTTTCTCAGCATTTTGTAGCAACCCCAGCTCTCCTGAGTACGATGCTTCTTAAATTTCACAAATGCTCGATCTCGCCTGGTCATTGCCACCTTTACGGCCCTAGTCATCCACGGAGCTGGTGGACGCTTTACTCTTACTTGATGTTTAGGAGCATGATTGTTGTACAGACTAAGAACTATATTATTAAGCACGGAGACTTTATCGTCAATAGAAGTTGATTTAAAAACAGGGGTTAAGTCCATACGATATGCGTCACTTTTAAGTTTATCAGAATCCATTTTAGCGAAATTACGAATATATAGTACTGCGGGATTGTGTTTAGGAGAAACAAGCTTATATGATATATAAGTAAGGTCATGTCGTGAAAAAGCAGGAGCCGATAGTTGTCCGTGCTTAATAACATAATTGGGAGAAGCTGTGATAATATGATCAATCCATGAGTCATCAGTGTCAATGTTGTGGTGAGTTGCCTCTAAGGGGAGAATGTGGAGATCGACTGACTCTATGACTGACCGAAATTTTTGAGACCGAGAAGAATTTCTCAACAAATCAGTATTGAAATCACCCATTATTATGCAGTGCGTGTACTCAGATGAAATGGTAGAGAGAGCGCTTTCAAAAGCGTTGAAAAAGTTAATAGCAGGTGGGCAGTATACTACCCCAAGAATTGCCTTTACACCTTTGATATCGATTTCCAGAAACAGAAACTCCAATGAGGCAGAATAAGGAGATGGTGAAGCTAAAATTGTTTTATAAGGAATATTTGCTCTCAGGTATATGGCGACACCTCCACCTCCTTTTTCAGTCCGGTCGTTACGCACAAGAACAAAGTTATTTAAGTGATACATGCTGGACATTAATGAAGGCTTTAGCCAACTTTCTGATACTAAGATTGCATGAACACAATCTATAGAAAAAACTTCTTCAAAATAAGAGTAATGACCCGGTATGCTCTGAGCATTAACATGACATACATTTAGAAAATTTTTACAAGGAGTAAGTAAATTAATAAGCTCATCGCGGAGGGAGGGCAAGCTATTAGTATAATAACAAGACTCGAACGAGACATCTGAATCATGTGCAGAATAAAAAGATTCTTCATCCGACGTAGCTGACATAATAATAATATGTATATGATAAATATAAAACAATATGTTAAAAAATACTTATATAACACAGAATATAAATTACTTAAACTAACTAATAAAAACACGACTCAATTTAAATATATCACCCAACAGTTGACTGATTGCAAAAAGCATAATGAATAAAATATACAAAGATAATAATAATAACAAAAGGTAATCTACACAAACTAAGACTACTTGATCAGGCATAACAAGACTACAGACGTTTAAAAGTTAATCTAGGTTGTTTAGTGACTAAATTAACAAGATAATTTAATGGAATTATTTACCAACGAAATTAACCAGTTGTAAACAGTATTGCAAAAAAAAACCTTAAAGTATTTTTTACAGTGTGACACAAAAAGAGCAATAAAAAAAGTTGCTAACAATGCAGCAAGTAGGTGCAATACAAAAAGGAATACAAAAATTATTAAGTTTCGACAGACAAGATTAATATTATTGTGAAGCAGTGTACGATGAATGATAATTATTATACACTGTAACTTCAGACTAAGAAGGGCTAGAATCCAGAGCTGTAAAGCCAATTATAAAAAAAAACACTCTGTGCTGTCAGATCTTCAGTTGTTTTGCACCCTTTGCTTTTGTTGACAATTGACGTAAACTGTATTACATTATTGCATATTAGTCTACTCTATTGTAGAACTTGTGTGTAATCAGCTAAACGTAAATAATACAATTACCTTCAACTAATGATAACTGATAATGACAAAAAACAACGAAATACCAAAAAAGAAAAAAAAGCAACTAAAAATTGTATAAAAATGTAAATTATAAGTTTATGTAACCAGAGTATGTGGTTGAAATAAATGTTTCTTTTTTTATTATAATACTTACGTAATGATAAAGACGTATTCAATATATTGCGATGTCGGTATGATAACTGATAATGACAAAAAACAACGAAATAATAAAAAAGAAAAAAAATTAACTTAAGAATCGAAGATACAATACACAAACTTCAGACGACAGTGGAATTATTTTTTGGGCACCACACGACGTGTCTTCTTACTTTCCACACTTTGAACGGCCTGAATGACTTGTTTACGACTGGCCCCATCTTGCTGACAACTGGGTTCTAATGGGCCTTGCTGCACAGTGTCAGACGAGGAACTAGGCTGGGGCCATTTAGTAAGAAGGATATCAAACTCTTCCTCAGTGAAAATTTTTATGCGGGTACTATCTGGGAGTTTAATGTTTATGGTTCCATCAAGAGTCCAAACATTCTTCATGCCGAAATGTCTGCGAGCCTTCTTATATGTACTCTGTCGCATTTTAGTAAGAAACTCCGATACCGTGTATGATGTATTCTTTAATTTAGCCTTAGATCTCCAGACTTCGGATTTAGTATCATGATTATGAAAATGGACAAGTACAGCTCTTACCCGATCATTTCCCGGAGCTCCCAATCGATGACAGCGTTTCAAGGAAGACTTGCTTATATGTGAAAGGCCCATTTTATTATTAATAAGTGCAAGTACCTCTTGTTCCTCATTTAATCCAGGCTCTTCAGGAATACCATTAAAAAGAAGCACCTTACGCCTTTGTCGCATATCTATTTCGTCAACTACATTAGTACACCTTTGAAATTGTTGCTGCAGAAGACTGAACATGTTGCTCACTAGATCTTTAAAAGCATAAAATTCCTCACTTAGCTGGACCAAAGTTGGATTGGATGGGACTAATGCAGCTTTTAAGCGTTTTTCAACCTCTGTCATCTTTTGCATCCAGCTAACTTCAAGTTCCTTCTGCATCAGATCAACCTTAGTCACATTTGCCATTATGTGCTTTTTTAATTACTTGAAATGTGTATATATAGATATTCACTTGTAAGCTAAGTTGAGCTGTAGGGTGATGCAAGTAAGTTCTTAAATCTTCTTTAAACACATATTTTTATAATATTAATGTAGACTAAAATGTGTAAATTCACTGATTTGAATGTAATTTAACTTAAATTTGATTTAAATTATTTTTAATTGAATAAATAAACTGGAGCTATCAAATCAGCTGTTGACTTTTTCACACCTACCCACAGAAATTTTTATTATATTTATATTTGTGTAATTTCTATTCAACGCGATTTGATAGGAACTGCATTTATTAACTGTTAATTTTTTGATGTATTTTTTATTTGTTATCTTTGTAATTTGTGCTCGAGCCGCGTCGTAATTTGTATTGAGTAGTGATGTCATCGCCCAAGCTACTAATCCGTTGCCTGCGGACTGAGTTACGCTGGGCCGCAAGCGCCCATGCTTTGATAGGTCGACCGGATAGGGTCCATAACTTGATGAAGCGGTTCGAGCAGGTGGATGCTCGAAGGGTCGCAGTGGAGGAGGCTTACGCTGAGCTCGAGGATTCGGATGTGGAAAAGGGAGTCCTAGACTCCTGCTTCGCGGACTATGAGCAGTTCTTTTCGCTCACGGACGAGTTGATCGAGGCTGACGGCAGGTATGCCGAGGAGGCGCGTGAAGCTCGGATGAGTGACCTCCCCGAGTCCTCTCGGGAGCAGCTTCAGCCGGAGCTGTTGGGACGACTCCCAACTCTGGACCTGCCAAAGTTCTCCGGGGTCCTTTCCGAATGGCTGACCTTCGTTGGCCTTTTCGACAGCCTAGTGGACGCCCGGAGTGACTTGACCCCGAGCCAAAAGATGGCGTACCTCCTGGCCTCACTGGAGGGGAGGCCCTGGGCGTCGTCGGCCACTTGAGATTGTCGGACGACGCCTACCAGACTGCTCGGGACCTCCTAGCCAGAAGATACGCCAACGTCCGGCGAATTGCGGACGAACATGTTAAGCAGCTTCTAAGCCTTCCGCTGCTTAGTGACCGGGCCAGACTACGTCCGGACCTGTTGGATCCAGTCTTGGTGGCCTGTAATACGTTGAGGTGGCTGGATTTACCAGTGGGTGAATGGGCTTTTTTGTTGCTCCGCATCGTGCTGTCCCGTCTACCTCTCGACCTTCGAATCCATTTTGAGGAGAGGTACGGCGGGGACGAGGCCTCCTATATTCCACCCTCCTATGACCTGCTGCGGTTTTTGGAGGAGCAGTGCCGACAGATCGAGAACGCGACGGGCGCCGTTGACAACTTACGAGACGTGCCCAGTGAGAGGCTGAATCCGCCAGGCAAGTCATCGTCAACCCCCCCGTCTGCTCCTATTGTCGAGCATCTGATCACCGGGTAACGTCGTGCCCGAAATTATTAGGTAAGCCGGTTCCGGCGAGGCGAACTATCGCCAAGGAGCCCCGCTGGTGCTGCTCATGTTTGGAAGGGCACCTCCAGCGAGACTGTCCGCATCGGCGGCCCTGTCTGCATTGCCAGGGCAATCACCATGCAGTTTTGTGCCTGGGCGCGAACGGTGTCTCCTCTCGGGGCTCTGCCAGGCCCTCGACTCCCACGGGCGGGGGCGCTCAGCCACGCCCTCTGCCGGGCGACTCTCGGCGCCCGCCGGCCAGCCACCGAGCTCTTAGGTTTGGAAGGGGTCCCTCCCCCGACTAGTCGGGGGGTAATTCCCCCAGGGGCGGGGGTGTCATCACCCCCCCTCAGCGTGTGGAGAGGAATTTCACGGCCACTCATCGGTCCGCTGGACCCTTCTCACTCCCGTTAGCTGAGTGGCCGCGACTGGTGTACCACTATTCCCCATTTGATGGAGGTGGCCCTGGCTAGCTGCAGCCTTAACTCCCACCACGGCCGCCTCCACTGAGCCTTAAGCCGTCAACAGTCCACTTGTCAAAATGTTCTGTTGCCGACGGCCTCAGTGAAGGCGTACAACGCGAGTGGCGACTGTTACCGGTTCGCGCTCTATTGGTCTCGGGTTCACGCCGTGTGGCCTCCACTTGGTGGTGGGAAGATTAGGGCCAACTGGAGCGTGGAGTCACGCCGTCAAAGGGGTATTAGATTTGGTTTGGTCGAACACTTAGTTAAAAATTCTTTGAATTAAAATTAAAAAATGCTTTGGGCTTTCCGCGAAATTTTCCTATTTGTAGCGGTTGTGATTAAAAGAATTGAATTTAATCTACTCCTTTAAATGCTGCTGCATATGTTTTGTAAATATATTTAATCACTGTATTTGATTGTTGCGTCTGTTTACTGAAAGGAAAGTTTGAATTCATTTGAAATTGAATGCCGCGCTATTTGGAAAATTATATATATATGTTTTGTGATAGTGTTTAATCATTTTGCTTTGTGAAAAAGAAGACTGAAATTAGATAACCCTATTTGTGCCGAGGTAAATAAAAGTCAATTCTCCTTTGGTTTACATTTTGTTGGCACTGTCTAAGTTACGTAAATGAGAAGTAGGCTGTCTCTTACGTTATTGTTTTGTTTAATTTGTCAAGTTTAGGTCAACTTGATTGTGCATCGGTGATTAATTTGGTTGATTTGATTCTGTAGTTGAACATTGATGCTTTGAAAAATTAGTTGAAATATGAGCATAGGACTGCTTGTCTAACAGGCTAGCTAGTTTTGGAGATTATCAGATTGAAATCAGCTGCCGCACTATTTTAGTAAATGATAATATGGTAGGTGGCCTGGCTAGGCCTACTTGTTGAAAATTCATACTAGGGACTATCTGTGCGTTTCGTTCGGCTCTCCACAGACGACGCTCATGTGGAATTTGTGGGTGCTCTCTGCACTGAAGCTTAGGAGGCCGCTCTGGGCCGCTTCAAGTCGCGTCGCTGTTTGCAGACCTGATCCGGTCGGATTGAGAAACTAATCGTAAGGGCACAGATAGGTGTTTGAAAGAGGTCGTCAGACTTCTGTCCAGAATAGGACTTATTTATGGGCTGCGATGTCCAGGAAGGGCATCCAGTTCAACCCTCCGGCTTGCCCACGTTGGGGCGGTAATTTTGAGGCGTTGATTAGGGTTGCAAGATCTGATGGGGTGCCTAAGGTGGCCTAGTTTGGTTGTAGATTCGGTCTTGCAACTTGCCGTCGCGACCTTGTCCCGCTGACCGGTTTGCTCGCGGACCTAAATCCTTATGTCCGGGACGGGGATTTGTTCATGCCAAACGCTGTTGTCGGAATCGACGTCTAGGAGGCGCGCTGCTCGGTGCCATACCGGTTTGACAGTTGGATGTATCGAGCGCGCGCGAGTGCAGGCAGTCGTCTGGCAGGCAGGCGGAATAGTTTATAAGTGCATTCGACAATATTAGCTAGTGCGGCCTTTGATATTCTAGAAATAACTGTTGCTACGCGAAACGGTAGTGACCCTTGATCCGGACACTCCGTGTTAGTTTTGTGCGTTAACCTTATAACAAACGAGAGTTCGTGGCTTCTGTAAGTTAATTAATCGTACGATAAAGTTAATGGACTGTCATCGTGACGAACGAAAAAGTGGTCCGGCGCCGAAGCAGTCTGAAGCGGTGCAGCATTTTGGAGCAGCCTGGAACTCGGCCGCTGCTAGTCGCCTATGCTTGACAAGGCCCCAAACATTCACACCTCACTGTACACTACTCGCCATCCACTATTACACACACTCACGGCCTGCCCAAGCCTTGGTGCGACGTTAGTTTCGGATAATAGTAAGTACTATGTGTTTCTAGCTTCCTCCCATATTGTTTATTGTAATTAGGAAATTCCACGCGGCCATATTGAGGTCCGACCTACGTCTTTTCGTTGAAACTCCGCTGTTGGGCCCCGGAGGATTTGAACTTTAGGGGGGCAGCCGTAGACCGTAACAAACAGCGTTGGTGATAGCACGCAGCCTTGTGGAACACCAGCGTTAATAGGCTTGTAGTCGGAGCATGCACCGTCTACAAAGACCTTGATGCTGCGATCTGCAAGAAAGCTGGTGATCCAATTGCATAATTTCTCGGGAAGCCCATAGGAAGGGAGCTTCGCAAGAAGCGCTTTGTGCCAAACCCGATCGAAGGCCTTCGCAATGTCCAAACTAACGGCCAATGCCTCCCCCTTGGACTCTACTGCCTCCACCCATCTATGAGTTAAGTAGACCATAAGATCACCAGCTGATCGACCCCGACGAAAACCGTACTGGCGGTCACTAATCAGCTGGTGATCCTCAAGGTACCGCATGAGGTGGCAGTTTATAACGGATTCCATTATTTTAGAGAACAAGGGGGTAATGGCGATAGGCCTGTAGTTGGACGGGTCTGAGCGGTCGCCTTTCTTAGGGATCGGGTGGATAAAAGCTGTCTTCCATGATTTCGGGACTACGCCTAGGGAGTAGGAGTACCGGAAAAGACGCGTTAGAACCGGTGCCAACTCCGGAGCACACGTCCTCAGCATAATTGGGGAGATTCCGTCAGGCCCACTCGACTTGTGGATGTCAAGGGAGAGGAGTGCTCTGTGAACCGAGCGCTGTGAGAACCGCACATCCGGCATGGAGCACTCACACAGCGGGATGGTCGGTGGTGTTAATACGTCTTAATACATATTTACATATTTATAAGACCTTAATCCGTTCACAGTCAGAATATGCTGCTTGTATTTGGGATCCTTTATATATAAAATACTCAGATAGCTTAGAAAGAGCACAAAAAAATTTCTGCGTTTTATACTCTATAAATGCTGTCATAACTATCAATCATACCACCAGCTATTTCAAAGATATAAACTCTTAGACTTGAAGTCTAGGAGAATACAAATGCAAGCCATGTTTTTGTATAACATTTGCCATAACAAGCACGACTAATCTGATATTTACAATAATAATAACTATAGAGTGCCTACTAGATCGTACATACGAGCCTGTAGTTTGAAACACCTATTTGCTACAAGAACATCACGCACTAACGCAGGCATGCGTGCACCTATTCGTCGTATACTAAATTCTTTAAACCGCAATTTCAGTCATATTGATATTTTTGTAAATAGTGTAAGCGTTTACAGAAACTTAGCAATTAAGGAACTGCATGACACTGTACACTACACACTACAGTGAAAAATGTACAGATGAATAAAACTCTCAACCTGTAAAAACAATTTGTTCATAATGCTCGTGGTAAACGGTGTGGATGTCACAATTGTTAATAATGTATAGGTTAACACAATAGTGTTAACCTATACATTATTATAATAATAACCATTTGTTTTTGTGATGTTCTTTGTTAACTTAATAAATTGAAAAAAAAAGAATTTGCACACCTGTTTTAAAGGTGACCTTTTTTCCACATTTTTTACAACTAAAGTCTTTAAACCGACACTTGAGTTTATTGTGACAATAATATCTACTCACTCACACTCATTAATTTTATAGACTGGATTACCGATTTTACCGATTCCGTAAACAAGTAAATCCCTAGCAATTTTTAATGTAATTCAGGTTTTCAGTTCATTGACTTTTTGGCTTTAAATTATTTATTTAAATTTAATGCTGTGAGATACACTAATAACAGGACCCTTTACCTTGTTTTAAGTAATCTTAAGAATATAAATGTTGCTGAATGTCCATGCCCAATAAGTAAAACTGATCGTCATCATCCTGCTTTAGAGATGAATGTGAATATGTCAGTACCGCATTTGTTGAATAATAAATCTTTTCCTACTCACAACTTCAAAAAGGTAGATTATACTAAAGTAAATTTTAGGTTAAGTAAAGTTGATTGGGGTTTTGAATTAATGTCAATGTCATGGTATCTAGGTTCTACAAAATACTTTATTCCATTATTGATGAAACTGTACCCAAAACGAAGCCACGTAATTTTAAGTCTTATATTATGTTTATGTCAAACTTAATTAAACTGATAAAAGAAAAAGAAAAGATCCGAATAAGGCACAAAATTTATAAAATCCAAGGGATACACTAGAATTAAAGCTCTCTTCTAAACTACGGGATGAAGTGGTTGGCCTCTCAGAATTATTTAGATTATATACGAGAGACCGAAAAATCTATTCAGTCTAATCCTAAAGAGTTTTGGTCGTCCGTCCGTCAACGTAAATCCTGCGATTGTAGTCATCCAAAAAAAATGTACCTGGACGGTCTATCGGCTAATAGTGGTGAGGGGATATGTAATCTTTTTACGGGGGGATATGTATCAGTGTACTTCAGTAAATCAATAAGACAATAGCAATGACCTATATGTAGTGCACGGTTCAGTGAAAGGGTTAAGTAATCGAAGCCAGTAGGTTAAAGTTGGCACACACATGGGTAACGTAACAAACTAACAAACTAAACTGTGGTTACGGAGTCCCACAAGGAAGCACTCTTGGACAAACTTTTTACCTGTTGTACGTTAACGATCTTTGTGATATAGAACTGGAAGGAACTGACTTATTAATATACGCAGATGACACTGTGCTACTATTTCATCATCAGACTTGGGATGTAGTGCAAACTCTTACTTTTAAGAGGACTATGTGAGGTTTCGAAGGCTCTGGAAGATAGTTTGCTATCGTTAAACATAGAAAAGACGAAATATCGATGTTTCAGGATAAGAGAGGCTACAAATCCCTCCAGCAGCTCTAAGGTCAAGATGCACACTTTTCCATACAATACAAAACCCTTACTTCCTGGCAGACAATGTGATTGTAAAGAGCTATAAATGCTTAGACACGTTCGATATCTTGGAGTGACGATTGACGAGAAACTAATTTGGAATCGTCATATTTCAAATTTCACTAGTAGATTAAGAAAGCTGATCTATATTTTCAAGAACCTAAGAGAAATTGCAGATAGCAACCTCCTCTTATATGTGTACAAGGTTCCTTGCCAATCTGTCATTACGTATTGTACATATATTGCATGAAAAGGGCTCTTTTGCTTTCTCATCTTTATATATCCCTCACACGCTTTGTATCAATAGTGCAGGATACTAATTATGAGAAAATTATACTATAAATCTATAGTTTCAGATATCATACGCAAGCTGTATCATCTTTGCCAACGTTTCAGCGAAGGAGAGAGGCATGTCCCATGGTACGGACAGAACCAAACAGGACAGTCACAAAGTTTGCAAAACTGCAATATTAGACATTGACCCCTATAGATGATTTTCAACGACTACGAAAATTTAATACCTATCAATTAAAAAAAATATATGGAGGACTTCTTGATTAAATTAAACTACAAAGATACTGAAACATTAACAACATAGAAAGTTTAAGGTTAAACGTATACAAGCATACATACACATAAAATAAGAGCGCGTACACAATTATTGTACTCTAGTTGCCGCTTCTCACTTGCCTGCCGCAGGGGAAATCTAGGGTGAACAGCGATCGGAGCAATATCGGAGCTGTCTCTACACACACGCCTGCCGTTCAGTATGAGAGTGTGTGTCTCACTGGACCACAGAATACATTGTATATACACGAACGAGCGCTGGACGCACGCTTTGAGAATAGCGCCAGTTTTATCGAAATATCAATGAATCGGTATATTTAGCCTTGGCTCTTTTTTATATAGAATAAGGGTGACAAATGAGCACAGTCCGCTTGATAGTAAGTGGACGCTGTGGCCCATAGACACCCACATTTATCAATAAAACATTTAATTAATAATTATATTCATAATATAAGGCTTATAAGCTGCAGCATAGCTCCGCCACGCTATTTTTGGGCTAAGACAATTAAATGTGACTAACTTCACTCGTTATAATTTAATATAACCAATTTATTCTGTGATATAACTTAACTAACTAGTGCTTAGTTACTATAATTTAATTAGTGTTACAAATAGCCAGAATATTTTCTAAGGATGAGTTTTAATAAATTTAATTACTCAAAGTTGTATTATTATTTAATTAATGACATTTTATTTATATTTCAGCAATTCTAATACTATTGGAATATTTTCTGTCCCATACTGACCCTTATTGCATGATAAGTTAGGTAGATATCTACTCAGTAGCAAATCACAGTAATATTACTTGTAAGTTACAACGTTCAAATAATGTTCTTTCTGTGGTGCTACCGCAAAAAAGACAAAAAGTAGATAATGGGTGAAGAAGCCGCTCTTTATACTCTTCTATCACCCGTGTCCAAACTACACGATCTTTATTGGTGTCCGTGAACTCCGAGCGAAAGTCGCGAACGAACTGATTGAAATTGCCCCAATTGCGCTACACACGCGTCAGCGGCAGGGCCGATCTAGAGAGCAATAAATGTCTTGCGCCCCTGCCACCCTGCCGCAGGGCCGATTTAGAAAATTGCCTACAAGCTGAGGCAAATAAAATTGCCCCTGCTTGCCTACACACATCATAATTAAGGAGGCAATTAAGGGTCATCCCCACTCCTACACCCTAGATTGCCCCTGCGGCAGGCAAGTGAGTAGCTGCCTTAGGTACATATTATGTACAATATAGGCAAGAGAAAAATAAGAGTATTGATTCCCGTAACACGGGTTATCCTAGCACAGGAGTCAAAGATTTTGTACATTTTGTATTATGTACTAAAGGTAATCAAATTGTAAAATTGTGAATTGTATAATTTTTCTTTCATGTGTATCCACAAATTATTATTATTGGGGTATTTATATAGTTTTTTTCATCTGGTTGGGCTATCAATAACATAAAATAAATACATAAAAAATACATACATTAAAAAAATCCAACTAGATGGAAGCCCTCGGCAGGGAAACTGGAAAGATACTGGCGGTATTGAAGAGCACTGCCTTCTGCATTTGAGCCACAGCGGTTCGTCACGGAGTCCCAATCACCTCAGATGACGTAAGAGGCTGACCTGGATTAGCATGTTCGCAGAAACGACCACAGACCATAACAGATAAGCAGACAAAATATTGTCTGCTTATCTGTTTCGGCTTTCACAAGGTTTATAAGTATTAGTAATGTCGACCAAAATATCCTTGACTGTGCCCGGTCGATCAGCACAATATCAGGCTTATTCGCAATATAGTCCTATCTGCGATGATGGCCCGGTCCCAGTAGAATCTGGCGCGGTCATTTTCGAGCACGGCTTCCAGCAAGTACTTCAAATAAGGCAGTTTTAGATTCACGAGACCGTATTTCAGACGGAGCTCCTGTTGTAGAATCTTGGCTACTAGTTTGTGTCTGTGCAAATATTCAGAGTTAGAAAGTGCCGAACAACCGGAGATGACATGCCTAAGTGACTCACCGGGGTACAAAAACCTCGTCAGATGTCGACGGCGCCATCCTTTAGGATGTATCTCCGATAGTTGTTTGTCTTAATAACCAAATCCTGTATCGTCCAGACAAAACCGTCGGTTTCCCCAAAGGAATCATATCGTAGCCAGTGGAGGTAGGCGACTGTATCTACGAAAGGCTCATGTAGAGCCTTGTACAATCTCCCAAGGAGCTCTTTCTCCTTCCATACGGTATCCCGGTCAGAAATGCACTGTACTGTTGGATTTTCCATTGATCGTTAGCTAATGATAGAGGAGTAAGACGTAGTAAAGAAGCTTGGGAGCGACTTCTGGTCGAGAGCCCCTTGAAACTATCGGAGAACCACAGCGTGACACACCACGAACCCCTTCAGCCAGTAGTGATGCAGCCCGTCCAGCCGCGGACTTTTCCAGCTCGGGGCCCTTTGGACCGCGTCAGCTACATCGTCCGGCGTTATGATGACGGGGCCCATGAGCATAATATTCACACACTGACTCGCCACAACTTCTGTCCAAGGGCCCTCGCTGTGGCTTACGGGCTCAGACGCGCCAGAATGCAACAGTGTCAGCCTGATTTGGTGCTGGGACTGTTCCACTTACCATTGATCGCTCCAGTGATTTATAGAACCTCTTCTGATTACTCTGGAATAGACGATTCTGGTTAAACCACCGCGACATCTCGGTGTATCGCCTAATCCGCTTCTTCCTAGCAGCAATTCTTTGCTTTAGGTCGTCCATTCGCTCCGTTAGTTTCTGCGTGATATCCGGCTGAGACAAAGTGATATATGTCCCAGCAAACGCCATTCTAATGGTGCGCATAATTCTCGGCCTATTATTACCCGACCTGAAGCTTGCCACTGGTGAGGGCCCTTGCCTTTGCGATAAGGTCCTCAATTCTTTTTTTCCAGGCTGGGATAGCACTACTTTGTCGAGTAGCGCGTCCAGCCGTGGGAAGCTCGGCGCCAATGATACGGCAGACTGTCAGTGCAGCGTCAAAAAGAATTGAGTCTGCCTCACAAAGTTCCTGGCTGGCTTCCAAATAGGTGACCAGCAGATTAGAGTCTTCACGACAGCCCGATTCTGCTTTCTTAAGGGTATGTGGGGAAGTCGTGGTCGATTTTCAAGAGGAGTACTGCTAGTTTCCTTTATCGCTTCTTCCAATGTGCTGCTCATTAGCTCTAGTTCATGAGTGACTATTCCATCATCGTATTAATCCACCAAAACTGAGAGATTCACGGTGGCATCCACATTTGCAGGTTTCTCTGCAACTTGTGGGGCGGCATCGCCAGCCGTAGCATTTTAATCCGATGAGGAAACAGCCTCACGTTGTAGCCGTTCGAGTTCAGCCCCATCAAATATGTTTGAGCGCAAGATGTATTGAACTCGGTCTGCCAGGTTTTGCTCGATGACGGTCATAGAAGGTTCCAGCTCAGCAAAAAAGCGATGCATCCTAGCCCGGTAGGCAAAACCTCCAACTTCTCCTCCTTTCCCCTAAAAAACGCCCGCAATGTGTTCGAGTTCATGGCTTTGGTGCATTGCATGTAGCGTACTCCACCAACGGCAGGTACCGCTTGCCGAGTCCGAGAGGACCCTGCCGACACCAAGCCATCTGGTGGGGATGATGCATGCGAGGTGCTGCCATATGGACGTGCAGCACCTCGCGCTCGGCTGGCGGTTTGCATGTTGTCGAGTCTAGCGCCCTGGCGACCTCCAAGTAGTAATTCATAATGCTCTCTGCTTCGTATACTTAGTAACGGAATCTATGATGTCATCAAAGTTAATCTAATCTTGGAATCAATGATCAAACGGCAGACCTCATAATGCTTGTGCAATTACGAGACGTGTCACACAGTCTGTAAAATAGAATACGAGTAGATATTGATTTTTTTGCATTGCATGTATAGTTGCCAGTTGTGGTGTCCTTTGAACTGGGAGAGCGTTAAAAATAAGACTGCCGTTTGTTATGTATACATCGATGTTTCACACTGAACTCAAGTCAGGCCCCCCAGACTATAACTTTATTATCAATAAATACGATATTAGCTCATTGAAGAAAGTAAATAATTACTGTGAACAACTCTTATCTGTATCATCTTCAGAAGTGCTACTTTGAGTAATTCAGAATGACAAAAATGTATAACTACCACCCACTTTTTGTGATAATACTGATAGGAAACAATAATTTCCTCCGATGAATACAATCAAAATAAATTATTAATTTTTGTGGGATTCAGTTATATAAAAAAATATAAATATTTGCCTGTACTTAATTAAATGCAGCGACCGTAAATGGGTTTAAGATTCTATAAATATGTTTATTGTTTTATGACATAATATAATATATATTTATAATTAGCGATCTGTCCCGGCATCACACGGGTAATATCTGTATTCTACAACAGCCCTGCCTACCGGGTCCAACTATGCCTATAACCTTCACGGAAGTGTAAGCAATATGTTGAGAAAGTTTTAACCGCAATCTGATGAACGGTATAGATAGCAGTGCATAAAATACGAACAAACAAATATTAAAAATTTATTACATTAATAGATATATGACTTTTATTTGTTTTTGTTTTAATATAATGTTACGTTTAATTACGTAGGTAATTCTGTAGTTGCTTTTCTGATTTATCACAAAGTTAATTTTTGGCACCTATCACTTTATTTCGCCACGTCCGGGGTTGACTGGGAGATAATGTTAAAAAGCATTAAGTCCGACTCTTTCAACCCATTTTATAAAGGTATTTTATTTAATAAAGTGTAAAAGAATACCTATTTATAAAAATATTTCATATTTCATTTTTTAATAGTTCGGAGCATAAAAAATTTACACAACTTAAGGGGCATTTATTATTATAATACATAAATTTTGTTACATTACTCTGAATTGGATAAATGATATAACATGTTAAATTAAATTATCTTTCATTTCATTTAACCAACAAATAACATAACACCGTTCTACCAAATAATAAAACCTTTCACCAAATAATTTTACTTGCAGTGGGTTTCGCATCACAACGCTTGATAGCTCGACATTTTTCTCTAGCACACATGTGCAACTCTCACTGTGTCTTACAACGAGTTACGCACACAAAGCCGACAGCAGTCTTCACTTATTTCGTCGCGATTGTTTGCGACGACTCAGTCTTTATTTTTTTACTGGTCTGAGATGTGTACGTTCCTAAGGCTTTTCTCTTAAGCCGTAAGCTGTGATTTTTGTTTACATTTATACTTATTTTCATCAGTTCTGTTTTGGAAAACCAACTATAACAAAAGGCTTGTATATGATCTTAAGTGCTTTTAAGAATCTAGGGATTCGCGGTTTAAGAAAACTTGAGAATAGATAAAAACTAAACAAAATAAAGTTGCGAGAATTATTTGAAAAAAAAGTTTGCCGGCAAGATGACAATCCTATTCCAAGCGATCTCGACGGGAATTGGTAATGTTTTATTGTTTGATATTGTTTTAATAACTAACAAAACTATTTTTTTTTCTTATAAACCCTCATAAATTGTATATAGACATATTATTTATATGCCATACCCATTTTCATTTCACTGCTAAATAAATACACAGTGAATGCACTATCGAGCCGTCAAATACGAAGTTTCAGGAAGATTGGATGAGAGCAGACAGTCGATAACAATAGTACTAGGCTTCAAAACAGACAATTTTTTGAGATTATTATTAAATCCGAAACACTTGTTTCATCGTTTCCATTAGTTGTTCACATGTGTAAACATTCCTTTGTACAAAATCACACCTTTTTACGTATCAAAATACACTTCCAACCATTATTTGAACAATTATAAGAGAGGAGCACACTGTGTGTGTTCTATATAGTTCCCGCCAAAACTTTTCTGTTTCATGCTTATCGTTTTCGTCTACTACGAGGAAGCTGCAAATCGTTTGTCAGTCTAGGCTCGACTTTGAATTTTTTTTTAACTTCGAATGTTCAACGTGGTAGAGCCACACTGCAGCTATATTATGGTTGTCGCACAAATGGGTTAGCTCGATCGGGCTAGGACCACGCTCTCACAGAATAAGAGAATAAAATAGCAGCTTAATGCTGCTTTGTTTCGTAAGGTGAGTGTAGAACCGGAGACCGTGTTTACTGGAAATGAGGCATTCAATCTTTGCCGTCAGGTGTGACCACACATCTACTCCTCATTGGGGATATATGTATATGTATATATGTGGCTACAGCATCCGCTTACCATCGGGTGTTCTGTGTGCTCATTTCTTATCCTTATTATATAAAAAATCTGATATCGATTAATCGTAAAATTGATTCATCAGGAACAGAAAATTGATCCTTTAGACCGGTCGATTGATTAATAAATCGACTAAGGTGGAGGCAGGTCACAATAGCGGAAATATTTTTGTAATATTTTTCTTTCAGTATATATTTACATTTAGTAATAATTAATTTAATCAATTGTTTAAGTATTTAATCAATTTATACAGTTTCCTAAACATATACATAAATAAAACTTAATAAAACATCACTGTGAGTGTCAGCGCTCAATACCAGTCTCTATAGAGTCAGTGTGTAGTGACAATATTATATCTCCCCTTAAACTCTATCCATAGCACAGTACATAAAAATAAAAAGTTATTCAAATTATGAATAAAATATTAATATTATTTTATATAGCGATAAAATTGGGAAATATTTAGACGTAATGTTTAAATGGAAAAATAAAGACTAATTACTGCATTTTTTTATAGTATAGGGTTACGGTGCCCCGTCAAAACAGCCCCGACAAAACAGCCCCCGACAAAACAGCCCCGACAAAACAGCCCACCGACAAAACAGCCACCGTCAAAACAGCCCCCGACAAAACAGCCCAAATCAAAATAAATACCATACATATCTATAGAATTTATAACTATACTTATACCGTGTATCTACTTCAGTTGGCGATATATGGGAAACTTTTCTATTGTGAGTTTTAGCAAGAAATTATTCCTTATAAAAATTTATACTTTACAATTTGTTCATTCCAACTATTGCAAATGTATCTGAATAATGTTTTCTACAAATGATATCAAATTTAAAATTGTAAGTGGTGTAAAACGAATGTTAATACTTTACGTTACTTTTTTTGGTTCATTTTATGTATTTTTTGTTTTCAACAAAACTATTGCATCGTCTACACACGAAATAAAAACAAAAATAAATGTAGGTATAAAATTATATTATAATGTATATTTACAAACAAAATTCTACAAACTATATTCGTCAAAGGTTATTAATTACAAAGGTTACAATTATTAATAATTATTATAAAATAAAAATAAATGAAGTTATATAATAATATATCAATTTATAATGTCAGATTGTTGGAAATTCCACGGAGATACGGTAAAAGGTCGTCGTTGTTATAATTTCCCATAAGAGTTTCCAATCGACGATTAAGTTGCACATACTTCTTTTTGGAAGCTTCGGGATTTCTGAAGCCGGCTCGAAAACGTTCCAACTCTATTTCTACCCGGTCTTGTTCCTTCCTGAAGTGGTCTATTAATTTGAAAATACATGGATGGTGACAGTCAACGGTGTGTTGGAAAGCATGATGCCATCCTTCTACAGAGTTGTTTGTACGCGGAAGGCCCTGGTGCACTCTATATAGTAGTAGTATTAGTTCTCGCCTTACGATACCGGTACCCATCGCTCAACAGTAAATCTTTGCCTTTCTGCGATTGAATAAGTTCCATGATCTTCACCAGACAAAATTCTACAAGACTATAGTTATTTTGTGTGTCCCGATGTTCTTATATATTACTGCTAACGGCCGAAACGTAAATCCCCCCTTCTTGGAACCTACTCATAATAGGTATAGTCCGTTCATCGGTTTAAGAAACTAACTTTTCTTTTACGGGGGATTATCCCCTTACCTGGTGCTGCAATTATAGAACAATTAAGTAATTTATTAACACTTCCCATGTATTTCTAAATGACCCATACTCGTTCAATAGCAATAAGAGGATTATCGCCGCAAGAGGTACAATAGGCATTGTAAACACATTACAAATTACTTTCTTAAAGCGATGAACGGACTATAAGTTATTATAACATTTATTCAAATCTGCTAATCGGCTGAAACGTAAATCGCCCCTTCTTGGAACCTACTCATAATAGGTAAGTTAATTAAATTGAAAGCTGAATATAAAATTCCACAATATATTCACAGAAATAATTATTATTATTATATTATATTTTCATTATGTAATATACTCTGAAGATAAAAAGCACGATTATCAATGCAACTAGCAAAGTAATAATATTATACTACCTGTTTACGGGCTGTTTTGTCGGGGGCTGTTTTGACGGGGGCTGTTTTGTCGGTGAGCTGTTTTGTCGGGGCTGTTTTGTCGGGGCTATTCTGTCCGGGGCTGTTATGTCGGGGAACCTAGGGTTACTACACTTACCATACGAAACACATCAGCGTTAAGCCGCTGTTTTACGCATTAGTCTAGTCAACAAGTTAAAAAAAGGTGTTAATTCTTGTTTCCGTTTTTAAAAATATTTGAGATAGCTCATTCTATTTGGAATGACGTCTAGAAAAATGTATCTCAAGGTTTTTAACACATAAAAAATGCAGTTGTTATATGTACTAATATATCAAATAATAATCAAAATAAGATGGGAAAAAAGATACTTACCCACTACCGCCGCGGGTGCGAGTAAATATCTCTCCATGAAATCCTTTCTAAACCATTTCTAACATTTTCCAGCTGGCTACCTCTGCATGTCAATGGGCATTATTTACGCCTGGCCATCCTCCACTCTGAGGCTCTTCTCGTCTGCAAACACGCCCCTCAACCGACCAATGACGGGGACCGAGGTTGCCCTTTTAGGCAGCCTGTCTTCAATGAGCGCCTTGATAAGCACACCATGTGTCAGCTACGTTATAGAAACAATTGGAAAAAAGTATTGTTGTATGCTGTTTTCAGTTCTTCAAGTAGTAAGTTTAATTTATAGTGAGAATTTTAAAGATACTTTAAAAACGATTTTGGTTAAGACTACAAATAATCAATGTCCAAAAATGAACTCGCGGAAACCTCCCCAAATTGAAAGAGACGATTTGCATCAATAGTCACATTTTACAAGTAGATCAATGAAAGCAATGCTGGATGTTTTGCACTTTTGACGCTGCTTCCTGTTATGCCTCGAATTAACGAGATGGTTATACCAGTATCTATCGGAAGCCATATTTTTTATTTATTACATAGAAATGGGTTGATCAAATGTCTTGCGCCGTAACTACACGGCTATAAATACTCACAAGTCATAAACTACTTCCATGTGGAAATAGTGGTAACGTTATGAATTATAGTGTTGCAGATTATGAAGTGAAGTGTTTGTAAGTAGGCCTGCGATGGATATCCGAGTATAGCACCAGAGTATGTTACGAATGGGTACGTCTTGACCGGGGAAGGACCACACTCTGGCAGAATACCAGCGTAAAATAGCATCTTACACTGCTGCGTTTCGTATGGTGTATGTAGGGAACCGGAGACCCTTTTTACTGGAAAAGAGGCATTGCATCTTAGTTCTCACGGGTGACAATGCATCTGCATTTTGATTCTTTATTGAGGATAGATGTAATGTCTATGAGTCAAAGCAACTACTTACCATCAGGTGGACTGTGTGCTCGTTTGTCACCCTATCCTATAAAAAAAGAGTACGAAACCTACCCAACTGCAGAGACGTGTAAGATAAGGTGATATTATATCCCGGGAAATCTTCACCGTTGCATTGGAAGACGTTTTCAAGCTAAAATAAAGCATGGAAAGGATATGGTATTAAAATCATCAGTGATTACGTCACTTATCTTCGATTTGCCGACGATATAGACGTTATGGCAGAATCGCTGTAAAACCTAAGCACTATGCTCAATATCCTCAAAGTGTCTTCCAATGGATAGGTCTTAAGATGAACATGGACAAAACTAAGTTCATGTGTAACGTCCATGTCACACCTATGCCGGTAGTTGTTGGGAGCACTAAGCTTGAAGTTCTTGAAGAAGAGTATTTTACCTGGCAAATAGTCTGACTAGGTTAGTTCAATTTTGACCGAGATTTTAATGGATGGATTCAACTCGGCTGGGCAGCGTTCGGGAGATTGCAACAAATCTTCTCGTCAGATATACCTTAAATCTTGAATACACTGACAAAAAGCCCGCAAGGGCGTGTTGCCAGTAATGACATATAAATCTGAGACGTGATCCTTCACTGCTAGCCGTATGAGGGAGCTCAAGGTTGCTCAGCAAGCTAAGGAGAAGGCTATGCTAAGGGTTTTCCTGTGTGATAAGTGTAGAAATGCAGAAATTCGCAGTAAAACCAAAATAATCGACATAGCCACTTTAGCTTACTAATCCGTTGGGGATTAGTAAGCTAAAGTGGCAATGGGCCGGCTATATAGGTTAAGGAACCGAAAACCGATGGGGAAGCAAGGTTCTTGAATGGTAGCCTCGTACCCTTAAGTAAAGTGTGGGGCGGCCCCCACAATAGATGGAATGACGACCTAGTAAGACATGCAGGAAATCGATGGATGCGGATGTCTTAGGATCGTGCTTTGTGGCATTATTTGAGGGAGGTCTATTTTCAGCAGTTGACTTGTGAAAAGCTGTAATGATGATGATGATGATTTGAGTAATAAAACTCAAATAGTTTTTATCAATGGTGAAGGTTTCACTGGCTCGGTAGTATTAAAGGGAGTTCCTCAGGGCTCGATCCTTGGCCCATTACAGTCCTTAATCTTACATTATCTTGTAAAAAACGCTGAAGAAGATTAGTCAGTTCTTACCATCCGTCAAGTGCAATATTCCTCTACAATATGCAGGAGTGTACAAGCTTGATTGTGAGTGTGGTTTCTTATATATAGGGCAAACAAAAAGATCAATAAAAACCCGCGTAAAAGAACACATAGCTGACGTGAAGCACCAACGTTCCGGGAAGTCTGCAGTTTGTGATCATATCCTAGACGGCCCCCGCCATAACATTAGATTTGATAAACTACAAGTTCTCGCGAAAGAACATCGAAATTAAAAAACATCCTAATTTCAATAGAGAGGGAGGCTGGGTACTACCACCTGCTTGGGATCCTGTAATTCTTCTTTTATTATAGGAGAGGGAGCAAAGGAGCATGCGGCTCACCTGATGGTAAATAACAATCGCCGCCCATGAACAACTGCAACACCAGGGGAATCGCAGATGCGTTGCCGGCCTTTTAAAAAGGAGTAGGCTCTTTTCTTGAAGGTTCATAAAATTAAAACTAAACCCAAGCATACCACTGCAAGACACAGTTAGTTCATTCTGCGTAAATCGGACCAAAATTAATAATTAAAAAGCTGAAGGTACTCTGGGTTAACTTTGACATCGGGACGTCAGTCACCTCAGTCCCCCGTGACCACGGTTGCTGGAAAGCAACCGAAACGTCGGGAATATAAAATAACTTAATTAACATATACATACATATAATCACGCCTCTTTCCCGTAGGGGTAGGCAGAGACCACTTCTTTCCACTTGCTACGATCCTTACATATTTGTTTTGCTTCGTCCACTTTCATTATTCCTTTCATACATGCTCTACGGTTTAGGGTACTCTTGACCTGGCCTTTTTTCAAGACGTCCCTGATTTGGTCTAGAAATGTCCGCCTAGGTCTACCCCTTCCAACATTTTCATTCACACTCGCCTTATACACTTTTTTCGTCAATCGTTCTTCATTCATTCTCTCGAGATGGCCAAACTATCTCAGCATACCTTTCTCAATTTTGTCACTGCATCTTCTTTCAGAACACAACGTCCTTATCTCTCTATTTCTTATCCTGTCACTCAGTTTAACTCCTATCATACTTCTTAATGCTCTCATCTCAACTGCATTTATTCTGCTTTCATGTTTCTTCTGCCATACCCAACTTTCACTTCCGTACATGAGTGTCGGAACCAACACCCCCTCATGCACAGCCAAACGAGCCTTGTTAGACACCTTCCGACTACTCATAAAGGAGTGCAAAGCTCCATTCACTATGTTTCCTGCATTCACTCTTCTTTCGATAATACTCTCACACTTTTCATCTCTTGTAAACTTTGAACCCAGATACACAAACCCTTTCACCTGTTCAATTTGTTCATCTTCAATCACAATATTGCAGTCTGTCACTGCCTCATCTTTTTCAAACACCATCACTTTTGTCTTCCTTACATTCATCTTCATTCCCTTTCCAACAAAAGCTCCACTCATAGCAGTTACCATCTCCTGCAACTCCTCGGCCGAAGACGCAAGTAATACTTGGTCATCAGCATAGAGAAAAAATTTGACGAGTAACTCATTCATTCTCAACTCACTTTCATTCTCTTTTAAATCTGTCAAACAATTGTCCATGAACAGATTAAACAGCCACGGTGACGCTACACATCCCTGTCTAACACCTTTTTCGATATTAAACCATTCAGTGTATGCCCCGTTTATCCTTACACAAGCACTAGAATCCCTATAAAGAGATTGCAACGCTCGTATGAGGATACTGCTCACAGCGTTCACGGACAGTGCTGACCACAATTCATTCCTCACCACTCTATCATAGGCCTTTTCTAGATCTACGAACGCGCAGTAAACTTTCTTGTTTTTAGCCAAACACTTTTCGGCTATGCACCGCAAGGAAAAGACCTGATCCGTACATCCCGTTCCCTTTCTAAATCCCGCTTGTGCATCCAATACTTTCTCGTCTGTTTCATTCACAACCCTTTCAATCAACACTTTCGCATACAATTTACCGACGACGCTAAGAAGGCTTATACCGCGGTAATTTATGCAGTCCTGCTGTGACCCTTTCCCCTTATACAATGGCACGATTACGGCTTTGCACCAGTCTCCCGGTACTTGCCCATTTCGCCAGCACAGATTGAAAAGGCGGTACAGCTGACTAGCCACCAGGCCCTGTCCAGACCTCAGCATCTCGACGGTAATCCTGTCATACCCTGCAGCCTTACCTAATCTCATACTTTTCAACGCTTTCACTATTTCATCCATGCTTATCTCTTAACTTAATTAAACGCGATAAAATCCGTAAAAGTAGTTTTATTCAATGCTGGTTCTATTAAAACCCATATAGAATTATTTTAAAGTTAAATATTATGTTAAAAACGTATAATCCTGCTGAGTTATTTGCTGTTTTTTCAAAGGACTAAGATAATTTCCTAACAAATCGTAAATTAAAAAAAATGTTTCAAAATGTGTTATACAGAATGGGGTCCCACATATATGCAATAAATGAAACCACATACTTGTTATCGCCTTTGCTGACGATGTACAAAAAATGAACATAATCGGCCCAGTAATTAGGTCAAAAAGTAGAGTTTTAATTTTAAGCATATTTGAACCCTCTATAGAATTGGGTCACTAAGTGAATGATTCAATGAACTTGAATCCTTGAATATTAAAAAGCGACGTTGCCACGCAGTGCAAACTATTGGTATTGCGACGTATCGACAGCGGTGTCTTTTGTCGGCGTGCATAAACAAGCGGCACGAGGCACGCGGCGTACTTCAAAGGCGACGGCGCAACGGCGCGCGCGCCTTTGTCATAGAGTAGGACACCTGTTATCGACGATTAGCTTCTTTCAAAGGGAGTAAGTAATAAACGATAAACAAAAAAAATGTTTAGCTTTAAACACTTTGGGTATGGTTTTTTTAGAATTATCGTGTTGTTATGATAATCCTAAAAATACTACGACCTAAGTATTAAAGCTAAGCTTTAAAGCTTTTTTTGTTTAAGTGTGTTCTTGTAGATTTAGAGATAATAAATTATTTTAACATGATAAAAAACCCATAAAAACAACCAATTAAAAAGTCATACATACTTAACCGTTTCCCAGG
Source organism: Parnassius mnemosyne (assembly GCA_963668995.1). Lineage (NCBI taxonomy): Eukaryota > Metazoa > Arthropoda > Insecta > Lepidoptera > Papilionidae > Parnassius > Parnassius mnemosyne. Next base: position 32,588,923 of record CAVLGL010000086.1, read on the forward strand.
AAGTCACAAATCGGTAGTTTCGTAAGTTCAATTGTACAAAAATAAACTTTTTTTTTAAATATCAATAACTTGTCGATTGTTATGAAATCAAAAATCAAAATTACTTGTATTCAAATGTAGTAAGTAAGTAAGCGTAAAAAGAAAAGTATCGATAAACGATTATTGCACCTTGTGGCCGCCCTATTTATTACTTTTATTATTTTCGCCATTTTGGAATTTGGAAGTTTAGCTTCCAGTTCACGCGCAATTGTTCCAGGATACAGGTGCGTTTCGCTGCCTACGCGCATCTTAATTATTTATCGTAAGATAATTATCGTATTATCGTAAGATAAATACAATTAGTCAAACAATTATTTTACGGTGAAATAGACATTAGTTAATTGACTTTGTGTGTGTAAATAGTGTTTTAAGTACGTTAATTTTTTACTGTGATATTGAAACTACTTTACTTTTTTTGACCTCACTCCTCTAGACTTTTTTTTATGTGGCTTTATTAAAAATGAAGTGTACTCAAAGATTTTCGAAACCGAAGATGAACTGCGCAATCGTATTGTTGCCGCCTTTAACAAATTAAAAGCCCTGGCTCTGGATCCTGAACGAAATTTTTTGAGCAAGCTTCAGGACAACATTATGCGGCGATGTAACTTGTGCATTCAAGAACGATTTTGAAAATTTTAAAATATAGGGTTTCATTAAATTTTGCTACTAATATGCAATAATATTTATTTCGTTCAGTTCCATTTTCGCGAAATAAAAAAGTGGCGGTAAAATACCTAAACAGTTTAGTGAGTAAGTTTTTATTTCGTCGCACATTGTCCAACGAACCATAGGCCGTGCCGACAAACAATAACGCTGCCTGCCGCCAACCGCCATGCCACCCGCGTGCAACGTTGCCACTCTTCCAAGGGGTCAAGGTACGTTGTCTAAACAGAGTGTTTACTTTTACTGAATTTATTTTAATATTTATTTTGTTTGAAAATTTCACTTTTTTATTTTACGGGTTTTAATTTAATATTTAATTTTTCTACACTTCTATGGACTAGTATTACTTGTGGTTTAATTTATTGCATATATGTGGGACCCCATTCTGTATAAAAATCTTTTTTGAACAAAATTTATTCTGTTACTATTCATATGAATCGCTTTGGAAATTTTAAAATTGTATTAACTTAAATCGATGTTTTATGATTTGTTGTTGATGTTGATTTTCCCAACAAATTGTAAATAAAAAAATGTTTATACAATATGTGTTATGTAATAATCTTTATTGAATAAAATTTATTCTATTTCTATTCTAATTAATTGCTTTGGAAATATTAAAGTTGTATTAACATAAAACGATGTTAATAAAAATTATGTCTTATCATGCATTCTGTCAAACACTAATGACTTCAAGATTGAATTATAAGGGTACGACATATCGTTAAGTTTATAAAATATTCAACCTACTTAAAATATTATTATATATATTATTCAAGTCGTATTTAAATCCACAGATTAATTGGATCATTATAACTATGTGCTACAAGGTTGAAGCTATCCTCGCGGCAATTTTTCTGTCTGGACTCTACAGTGGTACATTAATGGTTGTACCAATCTACGTCAGCGAGATCTGCCAAGACTCCATACGAGGGACGATGACGTCAGGAGCGATGGTCTTCTTCTCGATGGGGATACTCGTTTCATACCTCATGGGAGGCTATTTGAACTACTACATCATGAACTACGTTTGCTTATCCATGACAGTGCTTGGATTAGTTCTTATATCTTTTCTGAAGGAGTCACCGATGCATTTGATGAGGATAGGCCACGAAAACGTAAGTTCAATGAAAACAAATTCGACTATTTTGCGTTCTTTTTCTTTCTCTCTATCATCCTGCAATAGCTCTAACGATGGTCACGGTCATAGTAGGATTAACTATAATCGTTTGGAAGCTTTTAAAAATTTAATCATTAAATAATATACAGTCCAGCTGATAGTAAGTAGCTAGACATCTGATACTAAGTACTTTAACACTGCTAAGCGTAGCGAATAAGACAAATCTTTTCTAACGGGAAAGGCTCTTGTTCTGCAGTAGGTTTTATCGAGCTGATAAAGTTAAATTTCGGACTTCAAATTATCATGTCCGTTATCATTTTCTCTCGAGCACCTGAAGTCGAGATATCGCATTAAAAAAAACGTCATATATAAAAACATAACATGAAGTTCTTTTCAAAAATTTGATGTGTACTGTTCCAAAAAGGAGAGTATAGTTGCCATATGAGAGAACCTGTAGAAAAAGTATTTGACGGCAATGTGATGATAATGGGATTCAAAATTTGTGCAAAAACAAACTCCTTTTCTAATTGTGGGTAGATTTGAGTGTCTATGGGCCACGGAAACCATTACCGTGGTGTGGACTGTGAGATCGTTTTTTATCATCGTCTGCGCATGCGGATGTAAACAGTCGACTACATTTTCCATAAAGTAAGATTTGCCACAATTGCTACACTCGGCAGGATAATTAGCAAATGCACTACCCGGTACCTTGTGCTTTTGACGCTTTTTCCCATCGCCATCATCATCATCATCATAAGTCTATCACAAACCCACTGCTGAGCATAGGACTCCCCCAAAGCATGTCGTTAAGCATGGTTCCGAGCCAGCTACATACATACACTACATACGCATTTCTTATTAGGTCGTCACTACATCTAGTAGTGGCAGTGTTACAAACTCGAAATTCCGAATCCATAGATTGGTTAAAAAAAATCGTAGAGTTCTGTAGAGGCTATTTACAAGTATCCGTAGATCTGCAGACTTTTTAAGAGGATCGAATATTTTTTTGTCATAGAATAGATCAATTTTTTGGGAAATACTTTCTGTCTTGTAATATTCTTGTTGTAAGTTTAATTGTAGTATAACATCGAATCAAACTACACATATAAGAAAAAAGTACCATAAAAAATTGATTAAAAATTTATTGTTTTCTTTTAACAAATTCATGGTGTCGTTTTTACGTGTCGGTGTGCGCGCGTATCCTATAAATCTCTTATCATTTTTCCCAAACGCCCCAAAAGAATTATAGGTAACTTCAAAAATTACGTTACAAACTTGATGATGGAAAATTTTATAGCAATATTTAGACGAATGACCAACAACAGACCATCTTCATTTGAATTAACATACATAATTTTTTTCTGGTTTCTGTTAGTTTGTTTGATAACTTACAGTGTTTTAGACTCGTGTAATTTATGTAACAGAGTAAACTATACAACTAACAATTTTTGAGAAAATCGAGAAAAGGGGATAGAGAATTTTTTTTACAAAATTTGTGAAACAATTGGGACAGCCTGGATTAGAAAAAATCTAATTATTCTTAAATTATTATGAAGTACAAACATTTCTTTTTAATTATAACAAAAAATAAAATATAATTAAATTATATTTGAAAATCAAATTCCGTAGATTTCAACTCACATTCCGTAGTTCCGTAGACAATAAAAAAATTCGTAGATCTACGGAAAAATCCGTAGAATTGGCAACGCTGAAAGGGGCTACCTTAACTTTGTTTACCGGTACGAGTCTACCACTTAAGAATCTTTGAAGAAATGGGGGAGCACATCGGCTGTCGATTCGTCGAGCTATGTATACTTTCCGCTGTTTTTCTCTGGTTCTACTGCGGATACCTTTATTATAAATTATATTACACAGAGACACTCCGAGCAAAGCCCTGCCCATAGCTTGCTGTGCCGTAGCTTCCTCATACAGCCAGCAGTAAAATACCAAACCACAGGTCTATATATCAACACTGCCACTGGTCCCGTCGCCAGTTTAGATATTTTTTTACTATTATAGCCTAACAAAAGGCCTCTGCTGAACATAGACCTCTCCTATAGATTTACTTACAGTGGGAATATTTGCCATAGTTGTCACGCTTAGCAAGCGGTTTGGCAACCGCAGTCTATTATTTTAATTCAGCTGTTGGATGGAAGATGATGCTGCCCATCTTCTTCTTCAGTTTCCCTCTGTTGATTCTTACTATACCTACGGGATGATATAGGATAGTGGATTAAACATGTAGTGACGATATTAAAGATTTTATATCTAATACAAATACAAGGAAGTTATATTGTCGTATATCTCACATTAAATTATTTTTGGTTCTAATATTTAACCTGTTTTTGGTTGCCCACGTGATGAGATGGTTATACCTTATTTCAGCCGCTTTTGGCTATCATATACAGTTTTAGTTATGTAAAGATTTAGTCTTTTTACATAGTAAGTCATTGCTAGAGCTGATAAGATAATAAGTAATGTAGTTCTAGATTGTGACCCGATGATATTAGATTCATTAGTGGGTCAAGGTGCCACATGGACACGTGGTTCTCTTAACTTTCGTCTCAGGCAATCACTCAAGCCATGCCAATGCCGTACGGAAAATTTATACGCATATGTATATCATCTCTTATAATTACAGGAGGCTGCACAAGCAATCGCATACTTCAGAGGCGCGTCTGTCAATTCTAAGCTGGTTAAAGAAGAATTGCAAGTGCTTCGAAGGGCACTTAATACAGATTTTGATGGTAGGAATCATAGTAGAATGGTCGTTGTTCTTAAAAATATAATTTAGTACACAAAGTACACATCTGGACTTACGTCAAAACGCTAACCGATTTGTTGAGTTTTAATATCAAACTAAGGTTATGGATAATAAATAGCATATCCCGAATAAATAAATTTTCTAAGCGGTAGAACTTTTCTTCGAGGAGTCCATCTGGGTAGGTACTACGCTCTTTACTATTTCTGCCGCCAAGCAGCAGTGCGTGCAACGCTGTGTTCCGGTCTCAAATGTATTCCACCTTTGACCTCAAATATCATGATACATCTGCGGCCTCCTTCTTTTGAAGTTGGTTGAAGGATGCAATGGTCTCCAGTACCTACTTGTTATCAGGTCAACTGTTCAGGTCCGTTTATCCCACCAATTTAAAAAAAAATGTATATGAACAATGAATTTGAAGAATGACAAAATGGATCGTATACAGGTTTATAACAGATCTGAAGAAATCGATTCGATCCAGCTATCCATTCCGAGGATTGTGGAAATTATTTTATTCTTTTAAGGTTTTTGTAGCGGTTTTTATTTTCTTTAAGTTTACTTACCCTTTTGAGCCTTTTTTTGACCCTTTTGAGTGGACTAAGCAATATCACAATCTCAAGGTAATAACTAGAATTTCGTCTAAATACAGATTAGTGATAATATCCTCTTATTTCAAGCGAGTGTGTTTTTGCGGTTGTTCATGGGCGGCGGTAGTCACTTACCATCAGTTGAGCCGCATGCTCTTTTGCCCCCTCTTCTATAAAAAAGAAACTGGTTATACACCGTGACATAATGAGGCAATTTGATTTTCTCCATTTTGGCGCTGACAGCAGAAGTGAACGTCCAAGGAACTAATAATAGAGATAAGACAATGTGATAAAACATATCGATAAAATTCTATAGCCAGGCCTACCCGTAAAGTCCATTTTATTTATGAATCATATTAATATAATGCCATACAATAAGTAAATGTATCAATTAATACGTAGGCCTTAGATGCAAGCTTTATACCTCATATAAAACCAAAATCGACGCGTCTTTGGTCTATCTACGTTTTTATTCGTAACTACAGAACGGATTTTGTTCCGGGTTTCAAATCAGGAAATGCCAACACATATCCGCTTCACAGAGGCAAGAACGGATTATGTCGGACTCGCAACTAATAAAACCCCACGGTGTTGCCCCTTCTCCGCCAGTCTTTCACTTTGGGTCAGCCATGTGCGGTTTACCACGAATTACTAAGCCACGACTACTAAACCCCCGCCCCCCCCCCCCTGCAATGACAAGACGAGAACCCGTTTAGAGAGGAGCTATTTCTCACCTTAACTCACGCAAGATCACTAAAGACATTAATAATTTTGCAGTCCCATTATAAATTTATTCCCTTGATATAATAAATTTATCATATTTAAACACATTTAACAAATTTACGTCTTGTAAACACAATGTCATCATCAGGTGACCTTTCTACACTTAGCTATGGCCCTTGAGTCTGGGGGAAAATAAGAAGAGAAGAAATAAAAAAAAAACATTCGAAATAATAATCTAATCTGGTACTGGTGCTACCAGAATATTTTGTGGATATACGGCACTTTTTCAAAGTGGTGCGTTTCTCATGTCTAATAAAACAGTCGTCTGTGAAGTGTTTAGAACAAAGATAATCATTTTTTTTTCGGACGCCTATTCACAATTTTTATGCTTTTTAGCCATAATTTTAGTTTAGGTGCAGTTGGAAACCTGTTAATTAATAAACACGGTTTTTAACGGATATGGGTAGAAAATAACATACAATATACAATAAACAAGGAACTCGACAACCCTATTGAATTTTATTGTTTAATAAAAATTAGTAATATAAAGCCAAACATGTTGGTAATTACGATATTAAGATTATTAACAAATTTTTAAGTACCTGATAAGTATTGGATAATACATCCAAAAGTTTTGATTTGTTTAATATTAGCTGTAAATTAACTTTCTTGTGGAATGTTATCCCACATTCCTTTTGGTGACGAGTTTTATATATTACGCACACTCTCACTACTACTAAAATAATTCCTATTATGTAAGTTAAGTCAACCATAATCAAAACACATAAAATACTTTCATATTTTAGTTTAAAAGTTCAAAATACAGTGATAATATTTAAATAACACAACAGACTTTGGCGTATTATGTCAAATTTAGTTCCTGTTACGGACAATGAGGGCACTTCAAATCGGCAGAAGCATTTTGTATGGTATAGCTAGTCCAGCGTACTTGTATATATGGAGGTCAGTGACTATACACGATGAATACTCGCACCAATCAGAACTAAATGGTGCATCTATCACCTTCGCGGCATTTCGCTGGGGCCACTGGAATACATGTTCGCAGCACTAGCGTCTATTGCCCCATTTTTATAGAATGACAATGATAACAATTTTTTTCCTTTATTTTTTAGGCAAAGCGTGCCGGAACATATAAGACGCGTCGTCCTATACGTTCTCCTCTCCGTGGACTGCACAAGAAATCAAATGTTCCTAGTTAAATTTTTTATAAGGGATTTGATTCTTCTTTACAAAATGTCTTAGCACCAACTTCATAATGTGAAATTATTTTATTCCTTTTAGTTGCTTGTAGTTTTTTCTTGTGTGTTTTGTAGGTTTCACTTTTTTGTTAAAAGTAATTTTTTGTCAACTTTTTGTTACGTTATAACTGGTGACTTCAAATTACCCTACCTGGCCTGGTCATTTGATGGTCCATCTCCGAGACTTATTAATGCAGTTACTGATACGGCTAAACTATTGTCTTATATCGTGGTCTTAATGAATCTGAAACAAACAAATGCATCAAAAATGAAAACAGTACAATTCTAGATCTTGTTTTATAAAATTCACCTGACTGCCCAGTAAATATCTCTGATGGTCTACTCTTATAACTGGTTAAACATCGACGTTTGATATGCGGCAAACAATATAAGTATATGCCCATCAACCAAAAGACAAAACGAAACTTTTACAGAGTAAACTATGACCAAATTAATACCGCGACATCAGAGACTGATTTTGGTTTTGAACTCAGCTCTTTTTGTGTAGATACTTTAGTAGACAAATGTTATAAGCAAATATTTCATTTATTGAATAATTTATACCACTCGTCAATACTATAGACTCCATGGCTTTTAGACTTAATTAATACACGTTAGATAAAAATCTAGAAAATGGGCGCTTTAGAAAACGCACAATTCGTTACGTGATTATCAACTAGCTATATCAAATCTGTTTTTTCATGTATATTTATTAGCACATTATTGTCTGTTTTCTTTTTCCTTTAAAAAACACCACTTCGCTATTTATGTAAGTTGTGGTTACCTGTAAGAAGATGAACACGTAGCAGGTAGTCCCAGTGTTGAGTTATATTTTTGTTAGTATTGTGTATCATCTGTTGGTGATCCAAATAAACAGAGAAAAGTGTCTACGCAAGTAGCATCCCACACTAGAGCATTACCTATCCTCCAATAGACCAATGTCATACCGTCGGGTCTCCTGCCATCGTCTCTAAATATTCCACAAGACTATTAAACCGAGAGAACGTTTATAGAGACAAGAGCCCTTCGGATGATATCGTTTCAATAACTGTGTCGTGAAAACCTACCAGCACTTTTCTTACATGAAAATCCGTGGAGCCTAAACTCGTCGACGCTGCTACCATAGGGGCAATGATGGGCTTGAGAAATCGCGGCTGCTAGTCGGATTCCTACGGCGATGCGCAAGCTCTCCCCATCGAGTAATGTGCCGAGATTACTTGATGGTAAAGCATGTGAACAGTGACTAGATTCCTCAGTCGAAACATCTAGAAGGCGTGCCTGATTTTGGTCACTATGGAAATTATGAAACAAATCTTTTTGCACACTCCGTACCAACGGCATACCCCACTGTTTTTGTCGGTTATCTTCCAGTAGAACATTCTCGCTGGGACAGAGCGATCGCCGTGTCTGCCCTGCCTCTGTAGCAAAACACAGGTCTACTTTATTATTTTAAAATATGTTATGTATATAAATCACAGTAAGGAAAGCAGGAAATGCGAAGCTAGAAAGATTTCTCACACCAATACTACCAAAGTTTATGAATAAAGTAGCTTAAGTCCATGCTGTTGTATTTAAAGTTAAATTCAGAAATTTTTCTATAACTTTTTTAAGATTATTATATTTTAAAATATCTAAATATTTCCAGGCTGGGCTCGAGCGGAGTAAGTACGTAAATCTAGGTACAAGAGACAGTATTTTAAAATAGTAAGAACAATGTGGGGGTTTAGGAGATGCAATTTGCCAACATGGTTTAAAAAATTATAAAATTTTGTTTTTAAAATAGGTTTAATTCTATCGATAACAACAGGGCACCTAGCAGGTATAGCGATTCCATACTGACAGTTTTTATTCCTGGAGAAATATCATTGAGATTTGGAACCAAAATGTCTCTGTTAGAACAAGATAAATAATTGGAAAAAATATTTTACATTTATTGCTATTTAGTTCAAAAGCAATATATTTAAAATTTCAAAAAATATGAGTAAGATCACTGAGGACGTCGTCTGCTCTACCTCCCAGTGTACCGTCATCCAGGTGCGAGGCATTCATCTTGGATTTCAAATTTGAAATAATGGTTTGAATTCCCAAACTGAAAAGTGCCGAACCTAGTGGGCCACCCTATTGAACACCGACAGCAGAATCAATAATATGGTTTTCGTAAAACAAGTTAGTATTTTGACTGTAACATTGTTTATGATATTTTTGTACACACATATTTAGGCAATTTTTGTTATATTTAACAAACCTAGGAATGGCATCTAGAACTAATTTGTCTCTGTCACGTCGGTTTCGAGAATATATATCACTTGTTTTAACAATTACTTTAATAACTAATTGCATTGTGAATGAATGGCAAGTCTACACTAACAAATCTGATTTATTTTACTAATTTTTGTTTTAAATAATTTAGATTATACATCTCAGATAGAAAATTGATATGTACCGATTTTATAAAAGCAATCGATAAAGTTGATCATTTATTAGCTACATTAAAAATTTTATAATGATATAAAAGGTAATCTTCTACGTAAGTTAGCCTCTTATTTACAAAACGGCATGCATTCAGTAATCCTGTTTTTTTTACTGACTTGTTTTAGTTTTGTCTGGCGTACCACAGGGATCAATACTGGGGTCACTCTTCTTTATCCTATTTATTAATGACATTTCAACTTGCTTTGACCACTGCAAATTACTATTATAGGCTGTTGACTTAAAATTGTACTCTGATGAATTTGACGACATAAGCTTAATACAGTATATTGTAGGCAGAATTAATAGTTATTGTAAAATCCACATATTAGTTTTGGCTTATAATAAATGAATGTACATGTACAGCAACAAAAATGTAGTACACGTATATATATACTGGATAAAATCTTTACAAAATCTATTATAAGTAATCTTGGAGTATATCTAGATAAGAAACTCACACTAGGTAGGCATATCGAAGAAATATTAAATAAACCTTACACCTATATTAAAATAATTTAAATAGAAATATACTCTTGTTTATACTCTTTATAAGTTTTTGGTCAGATTTCATCTAGAAGGTGTGTCCATTTACCTCGCGATTCGTATAATCTTTTTTTAACAAAATGTCAAATGTTATCATTAAAAGAGCGATGCTCTTTAATGGACGCCACCCATTTTTGGGAAATCTGTGTTGGTCAGATTAAGTGTTTACAACATTGGTATAAAAGCACCAGTTACAATTGAATGCTTTCTACCTGCGAAATCCGATAAGTAACAACACGTATTTAATCTGCTCCTCAATTTTTTATTCAAAATCAGTGTAAGGATTAAAGTTTTACCCTGTTGCTATATACGTTTCGATAGCATAAAGTGCAAGCTTTGTAATAACACAATTGGACAAGTGAAATTCCACCTAGATTGTGAGTAATAGCGATAAACATTTTCAAAATAATCGTTTTTAATTGCCGTCCCTGACCAAGGACAACTCGCGGCCGGCTCGCATCTACGCACACATACGCATCGCACAGTGTACGTGACGTACGGCGTAGCGTTTTTATCGCTGACGCTTTATTTATGCTCAACTTTTAAGCGCATCTTGAATTCTTGCTTAAAATGGTTGGAAATAAATGCTCTGGATGCCGCCACAACATAACTACTAGGGAGTTTCTGGTGTACTCCACTTGCTCATCTAAATATGACCTTTTATGCGCTAATGTTGGTTTAAAAAGATTTAATCTAATGAACCACGAAACAAGACACTGCTGGAAATGTCCTGAATGTCATAGTAAGCAACCAAAATCTGATAACACGAACTCACCGTTGCGCCAACCACTCCAATCCAATCAGCTGGGCCCCAGTAACGTCAGCGTACTTGATGAAACATCATGTGAAACCAGCAACGTTACCATCAGAGCTCGTCAGCAATCACAGGCTGTTCCAGTTGACGACCGTTATGTGACGGAGGATTCACTGCGGCGAATACTTAGTGAGGAATTGTCATGCGTGATCGAAGAAAAGATAAAAAAATTGGTAACTGTACAACTTGGAACGATAAATGAGCGCATAACGGAATTCAGTGAGTCCATTGCTTACTTTAACAAGCAATATGAGGAAATGAAGGCTGAACTACAGGAAAAGTCGGCTATCATAACAGGGTTGCAAAAAGACAACGAAACCTTGCAATCAAGTGTCAAAGCTCTGTCCCAAAGACTCAATCTGGCAGAGCAGAATATGAGAGAGTCAAATTTGGAAATAAATGGTGTACCAGAACATAAAACGGAAAATCTGTCAACCCTTCTAACCCAAATAGCAAAAACCGTTAACTGCCATATTGGAGATGAAGATATTCATCATATAACACGAGTCGCCAAGCTAAACAAGGACAGTGACCGGCCTCGCATGGTTATTGCTAAGCTCCGCAGCCCCAGACATCGAGACGCCATGTTGGCTGCTGTTGCCAAATTTAACAAAAGTAACCCAAAGGAAAAGCTGTCAACCCAGCATCTTGGTATGGCGGGTCCGCCAAAGCCTGTGTTTGTCTCTGAACACTTACCACCAGCTATCAAGTCTCTACACGCAGCAGCTCGCCTCAAGGCCAAGAAGCACGATTTCAAATTCGTATGGGTTCGTAATGGACGCATCTTCTTACGCAGAAATGAGTATAGCCCAGCCATCCTCATTCGAAGTATTGAGAGTCTTGATTCGATAACCTCTACTCAACAAAGATCCTGATAACACACGTATGAGGCACCTATGGAATATACTATCAAAACGTGCGTGGTCTGAGAACGAAAACAACTGACGTATTAAAAAACATCTTGGCAAATACATACGACGTTATAGTGTTTACGGAGACTTGGTTGAATCCGGATGTGGCTAGCAGTGAAATTTTCGATTCTAGATATAAGGTTTATCGTAGGGATCGTGTATGTTCCAAATCCACTAAAATGGATGGCGGAGGAGTATTAATAGCTGTTTTGCGAAACATTCCATCCGCTCGTGTTGAGCGATGGGAAAGTAGTTGTGAAGATTTATGGGTATCGGTGCAAATAAAAATTGGCAATATTACCTCGAATATTGCTATTTGCGCGGTATACTTACCTCCACCAGTTAAATCAGATACCTTGACGTATTTCCTTGGCAAGGTTGATAGCGTTACGAACCAACCCAATAATGTCCTTATTATGGGCGATTTTAATCTAGGATTCAGTAACTGGAGTAGAGAACATGATCATATTGCACAAATGGTTCCATCTAATTATAATAGTACTCTCGGATGCGGTCTTGTTGATTTCATGTCTCTTAATAACTTTAGTCAATTTAACAACGTACCAAACAGTGACGGTAGATACTTAGATCTCATTATGAGCAACTTTCCCAGTGTTGATGTGTCCGAGCCTCTAGAACTCTTGAATAGGCTGGACTGTAAACATCCTAATCTTTTAGTAACGTTACAAAAAACTAATTTTGCTTATCTTCAGCCTAAGAAACGAACTGACCACAATTTCTATAAGGCAAATTACGAGGAAATTGCCTTGGACCTGGAGTGTATTAATTGGGTGGAGAGGTTTGCGAGCTGTAGCAACGTCAATGAAATGGTTAAAAAACTCTATGATGAACTAAGTTTAATTATTGATAGGTCTGTCCCCAAGCACCGTCCTTCCAAGAGTAAATATCCCAAATGGTTTAGTCGCACATTAATTAAACTTCTATCTGAGAAAAATAAGCTACGCAAGAGATATCGGAAATATAGTAATCCACGTGATAAATTAGAACATGACTTTTTACGGAGCCGCTGTCACAAGCTTATTGACAAGTGCTATAGTGACTATAAGACAAATATTGAGAATGGAATATCGCGTAACGTCAAATATTTTTGGCAATACATTAAAGACAAACGAAGCAACCAGTCAACTCTTCCCTCAAAAATGCAATTAAACGATTCTATTGCAGAATCTGGTTCTGAGATAGCCACTCTTTTCGCTAAACATTTTGCTTCCACGTTCACATTAAATTCTCAAAAATCATATCACAACCTTGAGGATTTATCGCCACTTTCTTTTTCCTATATTCAATTTTCTGAAAATGATACCTTAAGAGCAATTCAACGATTAGACATACAGAAAGGAGCCGGTCCTGATAAAATACCTCCTCTATTTATAAAGATCTGTGGATCTCTTTTGTCTCAACCGTTAACTATGATCTTTAATTGTTCACTCAGAGATGGTGTGTTCCCCGAGGAATGGAAAAAAGCAAAAATAGTACCTGTATACAAAAAAGGGGAAACAAGCAACGTAAAAAACTACCGGCCGATTTCCATTCTGTCTACTTTTTCTAAATTGTTTGAGTCTCTGATTAATCCACTAGTTATTAGACACATAGATACTTCACTATCCGAGTACCAGCATGGGTTCCGCAGGGGCCGCTCAACGCAGACTAATTTGATCTCATTTATTTCTGAAATTGCACTGGGGGTGGATAGTGGAAGTCAAATTGATGCTGTATACACGGATTTTACCAGTGCTTTTGATAAAGTAAATCACGCACTACTTTTAACGAAATTATAAATGAAAGGGATACATGGTAGTTTGCTTCACTGGTTTAGGTCTTACCTCAGTATGAGACCCCAGGTAGTTGCTGTTGGGGGTTATGAGTCAGATATATATTTTGCATCATCAGGAGTCCCACAGGGCTCTCACTTAGGCCCAATATTGTTTCTTATATTTATCGACGATATTACCATGCACATAAAAAATTGTAAATTCAGCCTATTTGCGGATGACTTAAAAATTTACAGGGCAGTCAATTCTTCTCATGATATGAAACTTATCCAGGAAGACTTAAACAGTATTCAGACATGGTGTGAATCAAACGTTATGACCCTGAACGTTGATAAATGCTACCATATTAAATTTACAAAGAAGAAAAATTATTTCCCATCCACTTATGTAATTAACGGCTCAACATTAACTGAAGTAGAAGAAATAAGAGACTTAGGTGTAACAGTAGACAAGCACCTTAAATTCACTTCACATATTAATTATATTGTAAATAAATCCTCGAAAATGCTAGGTTTTCTTAGGCGAAGTACTGCGGGTTTCCGTTTAAATTGCACCCATAAAATATTATACAATGCTTTGGTCCGAAGTAACTTGGAGTACGCTAGCGTGGCATGGAACCCTGTATATGCTGTTCAATCTCAACGCTTGGAGGGTATTCAGCGTGCGTTCACTAGGCATCTGGCATTTATTTCGCAGGGCGTGTCACACCGGTCACCATATGAGCATCGTCTTGCCTTTTTTTAAATGAAATCGTTGCGTAGCCGTCGAAGAGACCAGGATTTGGTGTTTTTGCACGGACTTGTCAACGGTAAAATAAAATGTAGTGAACTCCTGGTACGTGTTAAATTGACGGTGCCAGCTCGCATGCCCCGACATCCTATCAAAAAAACTTTTGCCTTGCCTTCTGTAAGGACTAACCTTGGACGCCATTCTCCTCTTGCCAGATGTTGCGCACAGTACAACGAGATGAATATTGAAACCTTAGACATGTTGTTTAAATTTAAACGAAAACTGGCCGGCCTTTTGTGAACACGCATTTGTTTTCAGTTAAGTTTTGCTTTGGTGAATTTTATTATTTCATTGTTTTAAAATTTTCAGATATATATTGTGTTGTTATTTAATATCTCCTATCAATGTTGTGTACGCCTATAATAGGTATATGTATAAGTAATTGTGCTTTAAAAATGTAACTTTTATAATATGTATACATGTACTGTTGGTGTACCTTTTTAAATAAATAAAATAAATAAATAAATGCTTAAAGGCCTCGTTGTTCCTTATATCTCGTTTGAATTTCAAAACCCAATTAAAACATATTATAGAATCAATTATGAATTATATATAACTACCTTACTTATATTAATAGTAGGATATTTCGTATTGTAACTTTTAGTTTTAAGATTATTGTCTGGAAATATAATGAACAATTCGCGTATGTTAACATAAGTATCTACATTTTGCCCTGCTTGTTATACAGACGATAGTAATTTACCATCTTATTCATAATATACATAATTATGTATATCCTCAGCGACACAGTTGGTAGTAAAAAATTCTAATTAATTACATTTGGTTTTTTTTTTGTATGATTTTTTATATCTTTTGTTTCTGTTTTGTCTCCAATAAAGTTAATAAAGTAACCAATCCAATTTGATTTACAGATGCTACGCCTGAAGAAAAGATACTAAAATCTGATATAAAGGAAAACCCTAAACTTTCCTGGTGGCAATTTATAAGTAAGTACATTCCCTTTACTTTCTTTGCTTCCTTTATGAATTAATAACAAAAGAAATTCTCAGTAGCAGCCCGGCATCAAGACATTGGCGATGTTTCACCCCCGTGCCTCGAGAAATACGTAAAGCTGTTAAATTGCTGCCTTAATAGACCTACAAGAGTACAGTAGTGTGAAAATAAAGAGTGCACCTGTACTAACGCACACAATAGTGCACTCATATTATAATCATGTCTTACGCCGATGGCTATTCTACATTGAGCATGCCGCCGAGTCAAAAATTCGTTTAGGGAAAAGAGATTTAAATTTACTACTACTCAAATGTCTTTCGTTTAGGAGGCAATATTAACAACTGCATATAATTATGAGAATACTACACATTAAATAAAAATCAAATTTACTGAGGTTATCGCGTTTAGTTTTGACTTATTGACATATTTAATACTCCCGACATGAATGCTTTACAGCACTCACGGTCACGGGAAAACTGAGTTGTTTTACGTCCTGGTGTAATAGTTTACCTCGGCTATCTTCAGCCTCTAATTTTTATCTTTTCGAATGAAAACATTAAAAATAATAACAAAATACTGCGACATCGAGATAGATGTTGTTAAACGAGCGATTATGAAAAATTAATTGAAACTCCATTCGCCAAAATGTATGCCGTGTAGTGGCGTAAGGGAGTCCACTACTATAATATGGGATTATCTCCTAGGCATCGTAAGAGGCTAGAGGGAGAAACCGAAACATTAGATTGTACGTGGTAGAGCCATGCTGCAGCTATATTAGTAGTATAGTTGTAGCACGAATGGGTCGGCTCCACCGGGGAAGGACCACGCTCTCACAGAATACCAGCGTAAAATGGCAGCTTGACACTGCTGTGTATCGTATGATGAGTGTAGAGAACCGGAGACCCATTTTACTGGAAACGAGGCATTCCATCTTAGTCCTCACGGGTGACGACGCATCTGCATTTTGATTCTTTATTGAGGATAAATGTAGGTGTCTATGGATCACAGCAACCACTTACCATCAGGTGGAATGTGTGCTCGTTTGTCATCCTATCCTATAAAAAGAAGTCAGCAGCATCTTACTAATAACACTTAGCAAGTATGGAAACTATGACAAATATATGTAAACAATCTATAGGGCACGTCGATATACAGCGACAGGACATGCACGTGAAAAGAGCATGGACATTGTACATGCTAGCTAAAACTTGTAGCAATGCAGTTGTATTTTTTTTCAATACGGGTGATAAATGAGCACACATTCCACCTGGTGATAAATATAATATGCTGTGGCCTATATAGATAAATAAATCTATCCTCGATCAAGATTCAAAATGCAGATGTGTTGTCACCCCTGAGGACGAAGGTGGAATGCCTCGTTACTAGTAAAAAGAGTGTCCGTTTCTTTATATTCACCATATGCACTGTGACGATGCATTATCGCATTAATATTATTTAATAATAATTATAATTAATAGAATCAGGCGTTACTTTGCGGAAATCCATTATATAAAAGCTTTTACAAAAATTTACTTCGCAAATATCCGCGTTATAAAATAAAATGATGTGTCTTACCTAGTATGAAGAAGCACCTCCAGCCCTCCCTCAATTGCGTGCACTAACCCCGTCACCACTAATCCCAGCACCGCTACTCCCAACACCACTACACTAGGCAAGACACACCACTGACGATAATACGACACGTGTTTCGCCTCTACACGAGGCATCCTCAGGTGATATAGACTCTACGGTGGCTAACCGCTAAGTTAAGACACACCACTGACGATAATACGACACGTGTTTCGCCTCTACACGAGGCATCCTCAGGTGATATAGACTCTACGGTGGCTAACCGCTAAGTTAAGTAGCGGTTAGCCACCGTAGAGTCTATATCACCTGAGGATGCCTCGTGTAGAGGCGAAACACGTGTCGTATTATCGTCAGTGGTGTGTCTTGCCTAGTGTAGTGGTGTTGGGAGTAGCGGTGCTGGGATTAGTGGTGACGGGGTTAGTGCACGCAATTGAGGGAGGGCTGGAGGTGCTTCTTCATACTAGGTAAGACACATCATTTTATTTTATAACGCGGATATTTGCGAAGTAAATTTTTGTAAAAGCTTTTAATAATAATTAGTTTCTATATAAAGTCGTCTAAATATATAATACTAGCTGTGCCCCGCAGTTTCACCCGCGTATATCATGCATCTGCGCCTTGCGACATGCGAACTTCGAGAGAGACATCACGAAGGACGGTTGCTGAATTAACAAAGATTTAAAAGTGAAATATAATACTAAAATTACATGGTTAACGTAACTGGTGGTTATGCATGATACAGGTACTGATATGAATAATGTGCCCTATTTTGAACCGGCATTACTATTTCACATTTTAACATAAAAAGTAGTTATTGTGACATAACTGTAATAGTTAAACATATGGTATCGCAGATTTTTTTATAGAGATTAATATCCTCTATAAAAGTGAAGTACATTACTTTGCTCTATTATCAATAGTTTCCGAAGCGTACGCGATATAAGGATTATTTTTGGTATTTTTTTCCACACCTTGGGTTACATTAACGTAGTTTTAATACAGATCCCTAATTTTTTTGAAAATATTACATAGCCTTTGTTCATCAGGGATAATGTAGGATTCTAATGGTGAAAGAATTTTTCAAATCGGTCCAGTAGTTTCGGAGCCTATTCAATTCAAACAAACAAACCAACAAACAAATCTTTCCTCTTTATAATAGTAGTGTAGATGCAGATGCATGATACAGGTACTGATACGAATAATGTTTAGGCCACATTATTCGTATCAGTACGTACTCGTATTAGTAGTATTTGTACAGGCGTTACTATTTCACATTTTAACATGAAAAAGTAGTTATTGTGACATAACTGTAATAGTTAAACATATGGTATCGCAGATTTTTTTGTAGAGATTAATATCCTCTATAAAAGTGAAGTACATTACTTTGCTCTATTATCAATAGTTTCCGAAGCGTATGCGATATAAGGATTCTTTTTGGTATTTTTTTCACACCTTGGGTTACATTAACGAAGTTTTCATACGGATCCCTAACTTTTTTGAAAATATTACATAGCCTTTGTTCATCAGGGATAATGTAGGATTCTAATGGTGAAAGAATTTTTCAAATCGGTCCAGTAGTTTCTGAGCCTATTCAATTCAAACAAACAAACAAACAAATCTTTCCTCTTTATAATAGTAAATAAAATAATAAATAATAAAAGTAAATAATTAAATAAATAAATAAAAATAATATAGTGTAGATGTAGATGCATGATACAGGTACTGATACGAATAATGTCTAGGCCACATTATTCGTATCAGTACGTACCCGTATTAGTAGTATTTGTACAGGCGTTACTATTTCACATTTTAACATGAAAAGGTAGTTATTGTGACATAACTGTAAAAGTTAAACATATGGTATTGCAGATTTTTTTGTAGAGATTAATATCCTCTATAAAAGTGAAGTACATTACTTTGCTCTATTATCAATAGTTTCCGAAGCGTACGCGATATAAGGATTCTTTTTGGTATTTTTTTCACACCTTGGGTTACATTAACGAAGTTTTCATACGGATACCTAACTTTTTTGAAAATATTACATAGCCCATGTTCATCGGGAAAAATGTAGGATTCTAATGGTGAAAGAATTTTTCAAATCGGTCCAGAAGTTTCGGAGCCTATTCAATTCAAACAAACAAACAAATCTTTCCTCTTTATAATAGTAGTGTAGATGTAGATGCATGATACAGGTACTGATACGAATAATGTTTAGGCCACATTATTCGTATCAGTAGGTACTCGTATTAGTAGTATTTGTACAGGCGTTACTATTTTACATTTTAACATGAAAAAGTAGTTATTATGACATAACTGTAATAGTTAAACATATGGTATCGCAGATTTTTTTGTAGAGATTAATATCCTCTATAAAAGTGAAGTACATTACTTTGCTCTATTATCAATAGTTTCCGAAGCGTACGCGATATAAGGATTCTTTTTGGTATTTTTTTCACACCTTGGGTTACATTAACGAAGTTTTCATACGGATCCCAAACTTTTTTGAAAATATTACATAGCCTATGTTCATCAGGGATAATGTAGGATTCTAATGGTGAAAGAATTTTTCAAATCGGTCCAGAAGTTTCGGAGCCTATTCAATTCAAACAAACAAACAAATCTTTCCTCTTTTTAATAGTAATAAATAATAATAAATAATCTACACTATTATTATAAAGAGGAAATATTTGTTTGTTTGTTTGTTTGTTTGAATTGAACAGGCTCCGAAACTTCTGGACCGATTTGAAAAATTCTTTCACCATTAGAATCCTACATTATTCCCGATGAACATAGGCTATGTAATATTTTCAAAAAAGTTAGGTATCCGTATGAAAACTTCGTTAATGTAACCCAAGGTGTGGAAAAAATACCAAAAAAATCCTTTTATCGCGTACGCTTCGGAAACTATTGATAATAGAGCAAAGTAATGTACTTCACTTTTATAGAGGATATTAATCTCTACAAAAAAATCTGCGATACCATATGTTTAACTATTACAGTTATGTCACAATAACTACTTTTTCATGTTAAAATGTGAAATAGTAACGCCGGTAAAAATACTACTAATACGAGTACGTACTGATACGAATAATGTGGCCTAGACATTATTCGTATCAGTACCTGTATCATGCATCTACATCTACACTATATTATTTTTATTTATTTATATATTTTTATTATTTATTATTTTATTTACTATTATAAAGAGGAAAGATTTGTTTGTTTGTTTGAATTGAATAGGCTCCGAAACTTCTGGACCGATTTGAAAAATTCTTTCACCATTAGAATCCTACATTATCCCTGATGAACATAGGCTATGTAATATTTTCAAAAAAGTTAGGGATCCGTATGAAAACTTCGTTAATGTAACCCAAGGTGTGAAAAAAATACCAAAAAGAATCCTTATATCGCGTACGCTTCGGAAACTATTGATAATAGAGCAAAGTAATGTACTTCACTTTTATAGAGGATATTAATCTCTACAAAAAAATCTGCGATACCATATGTTTAACTATTACAGTTATGTCACAATAACTACTTTTTCATGTTAAAATGTGAAATAGTAACGCCTGTACAAATACTACTAATACGAGTACGTACTGATACGAATAATGTGGTCTAAACATTATTCGTATCAGTACCTGTATCATGCATCTACAGCTACACTACTATTATAAAGAGGAAAGATTTGTTTGTTTGTTTGTTTGTTTGAATTGAATAGGCTCAGAAACTACTGGACCGATTTGAAAAATTCTTTCACCATTAGAATCCTACATTATCCCTGATGAAAAAAGGCTATGTAATATTTTCAAAAAAATTAGGGATCCGTATTAAAACTACGTTAATGTAACCCAAGGTGTGAAAAAAATACCAAAAATAATCCTTATATCGCGTACGATTCGGAAACTATTGATAATAGAGCAAAGTAATGTACTTCACTTTTATAGAGGATATTAATCTCTACAAAAAAATCTGCGATACCATATGTTTAACTATTACAGTTATGTCACAATAACTACTTTTTCATGTTAAAATGTGAAATAGTAACGCCGGTACAAATACTACTAATACGAGTACGTACTGATACGAATAATGTGGCCTAGACATTATTCGTATCAGTACCTGTATCATGCATCTACATCTACACTATATTATTTTTATTTATTTATTTATTTTTATTATTTATTATTTTATTTACTATTATAAAGAGGAAAGATTTGTTTGTTTGTTTGAATTGAATAGGCTCCGAAACTTCTGGACCGATTTGAAAAATTCTTTCACCATTAGAATCTTACATTATCCCTGATGAACATAGGCTATGTAATATTTTCAAATAAGTTTGGGATCCGTATGAAAACTTCGTTAATGCAACCCAAGGTGTGAAAAAAATACCAAAAAGAATCCTTATATCGCGTACGCTTCGGAAGCTATTGATAATAGAGCAAAGTAATGTACTTCACTTTTATAGAGGATATTAATCTCTACAAAAAAATCTGCGATACCATATGTTTAACTATTACAGTTATGTCACAATAACTACTTTTTCATGTTAAAATGTGAAATAGTAACGCCTGTACAAATACTACTAATACGAGTACGTACTGATACGAATAATGTGGTCTAAACATTATTCGTATCAGTACCTGTATCATGCATCTACATCTACACTATATTATTTTTATTTATTTATTTATTTTTATTATTTATTATTTTATTTACTATTATAAAGAGGAAAGATTTGTTTGTTTGTTTGAATTGAATAGGCTCCGAAACTTCTGGACCGATTTGAAAAATTCTTTCACCATTAGAATCTTACATTATCCCTGATGAACATAGGCTATGTAATATTTTCAAATAAGTTTGGGATCCGTATGAAAACTTCGTTAATGCAACCCAAGGTGTGAAAAAAATACCAAAAAGAATCCTTATATCGCGTACGCTTCGGAAGCTATTGATAATAGAGCAAAGTAATGTACTTCACTTTTATAGAGGATATTAATCTCTACAAAAAAATCTGCGATACCATATGTTTAACTATTACAGTTATGTCACAATAACTACTTTTTCATGTTAAAATGTGAAATAGTAACGCCTGTACAAATACTACTAATACGAGTACGTACTGATACGAATAATGTGGTCTAAACATTATTCGTATCAGTACCTGTATCATGCATCTACATCTACACTATATTATTTTTATTTATTTATTTATTTTTATTATTTATTATTTTATTTACTATTATAAAGAGGAAAGATTTGTTTGTTTGTTTGAATTGAATAGGCTCCGAAACTTCTGGACCGATTTGAAAAATTCTTTCACCATTAGAATCTTACATTATCCCTGATGAACATAGGCTATGTAATATTTTCAAAAAAGTTAGGTATCCGTATGAAAACTTCGTTAATGTAACCCAAGGTGTGGAAAAAATACCAAAAAAATCCTTTTATCGCGTACGCTTCGGAAACTATTGATAATAGAGCAAAGTAATGTACTTCACTTTTATAGAGGATATTAATCTCTACAAAAAAATCTGCGATACCATATGTTTAACTATTACAGTTATGTCACAATAACTACTTTTTCATGTTAAAATGTGAAATAGTAACGCCGGTAAAAATACTACTAATACGAGTACGTACTGATACGAATAATGTGGCCTAGACATTATTCGTATCAGTACCTGTATCATGCATCTACATCTACACTATATTATTTTTATTTATTTATATATTTTTATTATTTATTATTTTATTTACTATTATAAAGAGGAAAGATTTGTTTGTTTGTTTGAATTGAATAGGCTCCGAAACTTCTGGACCGATTTGAAAAATTCTTTCACCATTAGAATCCTACATTATCCCTGATGAACATAGGCTATGTAATATTTTCAAAAAAGTTAGGGATCCGTATGAAAACTTCGTTAATGTAACCCAAGGTGTGAAAAAAATACCAAAAAGAATCCTTATATCGCGTACGCTTCGGAAACTATTGATAATAGAGCAAAGTAATGTACTTCACTTTTATAGAGCATATTAATCTCTACAAAAAAATCTGCGATACCATATGTTTAACTATTACAGTTATGTCACAATAACTACTTTTTCATGTTAAAATGTGAAATAGTAACGCCTGTACAAATACTACTAATACGAGTACGTACTGATACGAATAATGTGGTCTAAACATTATTCGTATCAGTACCTGTATCATGCATCTACAGCTACACTACTATTATAAAGAGGAAAGATTTGTTTGTTTGTTTGTTTGTTTGAATTGAATAGGCTCAGAAACTACTGGACCGATTTGAAAAATTCTTTCACCATTAGAATCCTACATTATCCCTGATGAAAAAAGGCTATGTAATATTTTCAAAAAAATTAGGGATCCGTATTAAAACTACGTTAATGTAACCCAAGGTGTGAAAAAAATACCAAAAATAATCCTTATATCGCGTACGATTCGGAAACTATTGATAATAGAGCAAAGTAATGTACTTCACTTTTATAGAGGATATTAATCTCTACAAAAAAATCTGCGATACCATATGTTTAACTATTACAGTTATGTCACAATAACTACTTTTTCATGTTAAAATGTGAAATAGTAACGCCGGTACAAATACTACTAATACGAGTACGTACTGATACGAATAATGTGGCCTAGACATTATTCGTATCAGTACCTGTATCATGCATCTACATCTACACTATATTATTTTTATTTATTTATTTATTTTTATTATTTATTATTTTATTTACTATTATAAAGAGGAAAGATTTGTTTGTTTGTTTGAATTGAATAGGCTCCGAAACTTCTGGACCGATTTGAAAAATTCTTTCACCATTAGAATCTTACATTATCCCTGATGAACATAGGCTATGTAATATTTTCAAATAAGTTTGGGATCCGTATGAAAACTTCGTTAATGCAACCCAAGGTGTGAAAAAAATACCAAAAAGAATCCTTATATCGCGTACGCTTCGGAAGCTATTGATAATAGAGCAAAGTAATGTACTTCACTTTTATAGAGGATATTAATCTCTACAAAAAAATCTGCGATACCATATGTTTAACTTTTACAGTTATGTCACAATAACTACTTTTTCATGTTAAAATGTGAAATAGTAACGCCTGTACAAATACTACTAATACGAGTACGTACTGATACGAATAATGTGGTCTAAACATTATTCGTATCAGTACCTGTATCATGCATCTACAGCTACACTACTATTATAAAGAGGAAAGATTTGTTTGTTTGTTTGTTTGTTTGAATTGAATAGGCTCAGAAACTACTGGACCGATTTGAAAAATTCTTTCACCATTAGAATCCTACATTATCCCTGATGAACAAAGGCTATGTAATATTTTCAAAAAAATTAGGGATCCGTATTAAAACTACGTTAATGTAACCCAAGGTGTGAAAAAAATACCAAAAATAATCCTTATATCACGTACGCTTCGGAAACTATTGATAATAGAGCAAAGTAATGTACTTCACTTTTATAGAGGATATTAATCTCTACAAAAAAATCTGCGATACCATATGTTTAACTATTACAGTTATGTCACAATAACTACTTTTTCATGTTAAAATGTGAAATAGTAACGCCGGTACAAATACTACTAATACGAGTACGTACTGATACGAATAATGTGGCCTAGACATTATTCGTATCAGTACCTGTATCATGCATCTACATCTACACTATATTATTTTTATTTATTTATTTATTTTTATTATTTATTATTTTATTTACTATTATAAAGAGGAAAGATTTGTTTGTTTGTTTGAATTGAATAGGCTCCGAAACTTCTGGACCGATTTGAAAAATTCTTTCACCATTAGAATCCTACATTATCCCTGATGAACATAGGCTATGTAATATTTTCAAATAAGTTTGGGATCCGTATGAAAACTTCGTTAATGCAACCCAAGGTGTGAAAAAAATACCAAAAAGAATCCTTATATCGCGTACGCTTCGGAAACTATTGATAATAGAGCAAAGTAATGTACTTCACTTTTATAGAGGATATTAATCTCTACAAAAAAATCTGCGATACCATATGTTTAACTATTACAGTTATGTCATAATAACTACTTTTTCATGTTAAAATGTGAAATAGTAACGCCTGTACAAATACTACTAATACGAGTACGTACTGATACGAATAATGTGGCCTAAACATTATTCGTATCAGTACCTGTATCATGCATCTACATCTACACTACTATTATAAAGAGGAAAGATTTGTTTGTTTGTTTGTTTGTTTGAATTGAATAGGCTCCGAAACTTCTGGACCGATTTGAAAAATTCTTTCACCATTAGAATCCTACATTATTCCCGATGAACATGGGCTATGTAATATTTTCAAAAAAGTTAGGTATCCGTATGAAAACTTCGTTAATGTAACCCAAGGTGTGAAAAAAATACCAAAAAGAATCCTTATATCGCGTACGCTTCGGAAACTATTGATAATAGAGCAAAGTAATGTACTTCACTTTTATAGAGGATATTAATCTCTACAAAAAAATCTGCGATACCATATGTTTAACTTTTACAGTTATGTCACAATAACTACTTTTTCATGTTAAAATGTGAAATAGTAACGCCTGTACAAATACTACTAATACGAGTACGTACTGATACGAATAATGTGGCCTAGACATTATTCGTATCAGTACCTGTATCATGCATCTACATCTACACTATATTATTTTTATTTATTTATTTATTTATTTATTTTTATTATTTATTATTTTATTTACTATTATAAAGAGGAAAGATTTGTTTGTTTGTTTGTTTGAATTGAATAGGCTCCGAAACTTCTGGACCGATTTGAAAAATTCTTTCACCATTAGAATCCTACATTATCCCTGATGAACATAGGCTATGTAATATTTTCAAAAAAGTTAGGGATCCGTATGAAAACTTCGTTAATGTAACACAAGGTGTGAAAAAAATACCAAAAAGAATCCTTATATCGCGTACGCTTCGGAAACTATTGATAATAGAGCAAAGTAATGTACTTCACTTTTATAGAGGATATTAATCTCTACAAATAAAAAAAAAGTAGTAGTAAAGTAGCAAAGTAATTACTGCGATATTGTGTTACTTGTCTGTTGTAGTATTATAAACAAATTAAAAATTTATGAGTATATCATAAATATGTCAGCCCTTAAATTTAACAGGTGTAAGTATGGTTGTTATGTTGTATATTATGTATCAACAAAATATTTTAACCGGTGGGCTGTAACAGTGTGGTGTAATATTAATTATAAAGTTTTCTTGATTTTTTTATTTTGCATGTATGTTTTTGTAATTATTATTAACTTTTTGAAGCTATATTTTGAATTATTTCTTCATGGGGAATTGCGGGTGCGTATTTGCTGCGTGACTGATATATTGTGCTATAATAAGGTACAATATTCTTATTATTTTTTTAAAGACTTGAACATCGTAAGCGAAAACGCTCTTATTCAAATAGACATTGCACGCACAATTTCTGTTAATATGTACATGTTTATTCTCAGTTACTCGTAATAGTTAGCAAGCATCTTTCCTTATACTACCAAAATTGCAGAGGTTTTCGTACAAAATTACACAAACTTTATATGAACATTTTAAACAGTAACTATGATATCATCGTACTTACCGAGACTTGGTTGATATCTGAAATTAGCAACAATGAGTTTATCGATCAACGCTATATTGTGTACAGGTGCGACCGTGATCGTATCAGCACGAATAAACTAGATGGGGGTGGTGTCCTGATTGCGGTTTTGCGTACACTCAGATCATCTGAGTTAAACGTGTCTTTGACTCGTGTAAATTTTTCATTGCATAACCTTATCGAACATGTCATCATCGAAGTTCCTAGTAAGCAAACCTCAAAGCGCCATGTCTTCAGTGCTGCTTACATACCCCCAAAAACACCCTCTACCGTATACGAACTTCATTTTGAAACTTTACAAGAGGTACTGTGTGATCCTGATGTCGAATGCTTCTATATTTTGGGCGACTATAATCTCCCAGATGTAACGTGGACACGAGGAACCACAGACGCTTTACTTGGCAGTGGGGTGGGCTCATCCGTTACCAATAACCTATTATATAATTTAATCTCATTTCTAGATGCTGCGCAATACAACTACGTAGTGAATACTAAAAACAAAATACTTGATTTATGCATATGAAACCGCTCGTGTAAGGTATTGGCTGCGTTGAGTCCCCTACTTCCTATTGACGCATATCATCCACCCTTTATCTGTGAAATAGCTCTCTATGTTGATATTGTTCCAATGAAAAGGCGGACGCTTCAGAGGTATAATTTTTATAAGTCCGACTATACGCACATCAACCGTAAAATACAGTCCACTAACTGGGATGAAATACTTACTCCCATGGGATCTGAAGAAGCACTTAGCGTATTTTATGGAATAATTGACGAAATTATCAAGCAACATACGCCGTTGGTTGGCTCCAGAACTTCTGCTTTTCCGATCTGGTTTTCGAAATCTTTAATTAGCACATTTAGAAAAAAACGTAAAGCGTGGGTGAAATGGAAGAAATATAACAACATATCAGACTATGAGATATTTTCCCAGTATAGAACGTTATTTAAGGATATGTGTAATAAATGTTTTTCTAGATATATTGGATCTGTCGAGGATAGCATACGCAAAAATATTAAGGATTTCTGGGTATACATTTCTAATCGTCGTGACAAATCTGGAATACCGGCTAAGGTTGAATATAATGATGATGTTGCAAGTGATCCACAGACAATATGCAACATGTTTTCTGAATTCTTCTCTTCCGTTTATGAACCGCCCTCACCTACACTATCACAGTGGAGGCCACCTGCCGATTCAGCATCCCATGATACCACTATTACTGACCTTCATTTTGAAGTAGAAAAGGTATTAAGAGAGCTGAAATCTCTGGATCCATCTAAGGGGCCAGGCCCTGATGGCCTATCTGCTTATTTTCTAAGAAACACCGCCTCTGTTATATGTAAACCCCTAACCATCATCTATAATAAATGCATTACTGAAGGTGTTATGCCAACAGTATGGAAACATGCTTACATCACACCTGTACACAAGAGCGGATCTAAACGTAGTGTAGATCAATATCGCCCGATATCAATTTTATCCACCTTGTCGAAGCTCTTCGAGAGACTTGTGCATATCGAAATACATCCCATACTGCATAATATTATTATTCAGCAACAGCATGGTTTCGTTAAACGTCGATCAACAGCCACCAATCTACTATTATTTTCCAGCTTTTTATTCGAAAATGTTGATAATCGCGTACAGGTTGATGCAGTATATACAGACTTTCGAAAGGCTTTCGATAAGGTGGACCACGAAATGTTACTAAATCGAATAGCTTACAATGGCATTCGGGGTAATCTTTTACGATGGTTTGTTTCTTATATCACTAACCGTTGTCAAAGGGTTGTAATCAATGGATACCACTCTAACGTTACGATGGTTACCTCCGGTATACCTCAAGGATCTATTCTCGGTCCTCTGTTATTTGTAATGTTTATCAATGACATAAGTACCTGTTTTCTCAATTCTAAATTTCTATTATATGCAGATGATCTTAAAGTTTATAAATCTATCCATACTACACAAGACTGCATTATTCTCCAAGAGGACCTGGATAGACTGACAGACTATTGTTACAAAAGTAAACTTCAGTTAAGTATTCCGAAGTGTAAATATCTCAGTATTACTAAAAACAAGAATATTATAAAATTTTCGTACTCACTGTGTAACATTCCTTTGGCTAAAGTGGATTCTACGCGAGACCTTGGTATATTGTTTGATTAAAAACTGTGCTTAGACTTACATATTGAACAAATTGTAAACAAAGCATACAAATTATATGGATTTATTATGAGATCAACTCGCGACTTCAAACGGACCTCTTCATATCTTTGTTTATATAATACCCTAGTTCGCTCTCAACTTGAGTATGCTGTGCCTATTTGGAATCCTTACTATAATAAATATATACACAAAATTGAAAATGTTCAGCGCCGGTTTCTACGTGCAATGCATTATAGATGTCATAAATCTTATCTACCATATGACCAGTTACTCAGTAGATACAAACTTCTAACCCTCGAAACTAGACGTAAGCAATTAGAGGCTATGACACTTTTCCATATAGTAAGATGCAAGTTTGACTGTATTGAGTTAAATAATGTGTTATGTTATGCGGTCCCCAGAACTGTCCATAGACGACAGGTGCGTGCGGGTAAACTCTTTGCCGTAAGTGCCTGTCGATCCAATACCGGTATACGTTCACCGATTCGACGTATGGTTGCCACATATAATGAGACCTTCGAGCATATAGATATTTTCACGTGCTCAACGGAAAGGTTTCGTGGTTTTTTATATAAGACACTTTTCAAATAATAATTTGTCACCTCAGTCACATTATAATATCATTGCTGACCATACTTTGACACTTATATAATACGTTCTGTACAGCTGCAGGTCTCCTAGCGTCTTAATCATCTATCTCAAGAGGTAATCTGTGAACAGCACTGTGGGCTGCATTATTGCGTATATTAATGTTACTGTACTATCTGTATGTAATATATATAATGTAGCTGTTAGCTGTTCCACTTTGAATAAATAAATAAAAATACAAAAAAATCTGCGATACCATAAGTTTAACTATTACAGTTATGTCACAATAACTACTTTTTCATGTTAAAATGTGAAATAGTAACGCCTGTACAAATACTACTAATACGAGTACGTACTGATACGAATAATGTGGCCTAAACATTATTCGTGTCAGTATTTTTTTCACCTTGGGTTACATTAACGAAGTTTTCATACGGATCCCTAACTTTTTTGAAAATATTACATAGCCTATGTTCATCAGGGATAATGTAGGATTCTAATGGTGAAAGAATTTTTCAAATCGGTCCAGAAGTTTCGGAACCTATTCAATTCAAACATACAAACAAATCTTTCCTCTTTATAATAGTAATAAATAATAATAAATAATAAATAATAAAAATAAATAAATAAATAAATAAATAAAAATAATATAGTGTAGATGTAGATGCATGATACAGGTACTGATACGAATAATGTCTAGGCCACATTATTCGTATCAGTACGTACTCGTATTAGTAGTATTTGTACCGGCGTTACTATTTCACATTTTAACATGATAAAGTAGTTATTGTGACATAACTGTAATAGTTAAACATATGGTATCGCAGATTTTTTTGTAGAGATTAATATCCTCTATAAAAGTGAAGTACATTACTTTGCTCTATTATCAATAGTTTCCGAAGCGTACGCGATATAAGGATTATTTTTGGTATTTTTTTCACACCTTGGGTTACATTAACGTAGTTTTAATACGGATCTCTAATTTTTTTGAAAATATTACATAGCCTTTGTTCATCAGGGATAATGTAGGATTCTAATGGTGAAAGAATTTTTCAAATCGGTCCAGTAGTTTCGGAGCCTATTCAATTCACACAAACAAACAAACAAACAAACAAATCTTTCCTCTTTATAATAGTAGTGTAGCTGTAGATGCATGATACAGGTACTGATACGAATAATGTTTAGACCACATTATTCGTATCAGTACGTACTCGTATTAGTAGTATTTGTACAGGCGTTACTATTTCACATTTTAACATGAAAAAGTAGTTATTGTGACATAACTGTAATAGTTAAACATATGGTATCGCAGATTTTTTTGTAGAGATTAATATCCTCTATAAAAGTGAAGTACATTACTTTGCTCTATTATCAATAGTTTCCGAAGCGTACGCGATATAAGGATTCTTTTTGGTATTTTTTTCACACCTTGGGTTACATTAACGAAGTTTTCATACGGATCCCTAACTTTTTTGAAAATATTACATAGCCTATGTTCATCAGGGATAATGTAGGATTCTAATGGTGAAAGAATTTTTCAAATCGGTCCAGAAGTTTCGGAGCCTATTCAATTCAAACAAACAAACAAATCTTTCCTCTTTATAATAGTAAATAAAATAATAAATAATAAAAATATATAAATAAATAAAAATAATATAGTGTAGATGTAGATGCATGATACAGGTACTGATACGAATAATGTCTAGGCCACATTATTCGTATCAGTACGTACTCGTATTAGTAGTATTTTTACCGGCGTTACTATTTCACATTTTAACATGAAAAAGTAGTTATTGTGACATAACTGTAATAGTTAAACATATGGTATCGCAGATTTTTTTGTAGAGATTAATATCCTCTATAAAAGTGAAGTACATTACTTTGCTCTATTATCAATAGTTTCCGAAGCGTACGCGATAAAAGGATTTTTTTGGTATTTTTTCCACACCTTGGGTTACATTAACGAAGTTTTCATACGGATACCTAACTTTTTTGAAAATATTACATAGCCGATGTTCATCGGGAATAATGTAGGATTCTAATGGTGAAAGAATTTTTCAAATCGGTCCAGAAGTTTCGGAGCCTATTCAATTCAAACAAACAAACAAACAAACAAATCTTTCCTCTTTATAATAATAGTGTAGATAGTGTAGATTAGATACAATATTTTGAATAATTAAATTGCATTATTAAGCATAAAGTTTAAATATATTCGTATCGAACATTAAGTATTACAGCATAGTAAATGCTTATTGTCTTTAATTTTTTTTAAATTTATTAAAACTCTACTTTTTTATTTTATTTTTATATATATTATATAAAAGAAATACAATTCGATTATATTACAATAATAAAGATTAATAACATTTGTAATATAATTGCAGAATGGGTCAAAAAATTTCTAAGCTAATGACATGTTCTTGTAATGATGCAGCGTGTTTCGGCCTACGGCTGCTCCCACAAAGATCAAATCCTGGCTGGGGCCCATAGCAGCTTCTTCGACGGGCAGACTTAGGTCGGGCCTCAAGATGGCCACGTGGAATATGTTCTATCACAATAAACTATATAGGAGAAAGCTAGAAACACGTAGTACTTACCATTATCCGAAGGTAACTTCGCACCAAGGCTTGGGCAGGCCGTGAGTGTGTGTAATAGTGGATGGCGAGTAGTGTACACAGAGATATGAATGTGTGGGGCCTTGGCAAGCATAGGCGAACAGCAGCGACCGAGTTCCAGGCTGCTCCAAAATGCTGCACCGCTACAGACTGCTTCGGCGCCGGACCACTTCTTTCTTCACTGCCACTGATTTAGTCCCTTAGCTTCATTGTACATTTAACTAACTTAAAGAAGCCATAATTTGTTATAAAGCGTAACACCCAAAACAAATACAGAATGTCGGTCTATACGAAATCCCGTTACTATAAGCAAAAACGTAACACACCGCACGAGCAATTAATATTGTCAAATCACTTATATACGCTATCAAATTAGAATAACCAAATTCGCGGTAAATTAGGCGCGCCTAACACGCAATTCAGACTTTGATCGCAGTCAATTTTAACTTCCTAACAATTTTCCAGCCCGGCGTCGAATTCTAGACTTAACAAAGAAACCTTCGTCGTGGCAACGTCTGCTAACAAAACCGACTCCAAAAAATGGAGGTTTCCCGGGCGTCCTTAAACGTGCTCTTGATAGCACAGTATTATAGCAACTGCTCGACTCGACCCCGCCGCCGGTAGTAAATAACTCTCTCGCGCGAACGTCAAACCAGTACGAATGCACCGCGCCGAGCGCCCCCTGGCGTTAGTTCCTGAAATTAGCGTTTGGCGCGAACACAGCATGTTCTTGTATTACTGGAGGGTACTCACGTAATAACTGATTTTAAAAGGGAGACGCGTACGCAAGTTCGTACTTATGTATATGGGATGTTGGGGGGCCTGACTATTAGTACTGTTGCACAATATATAGTCCTATATTAGGGACTTATGATAGCATAGTCTATGATACAAAAGCATTAATATAGAAGGTCTCTTAGATACATAAGCATTATGATATATAAAAGACATAATTGTAAACTCTATGAAATAAAGCAACTAATATGTGGAAGGTCTTAAAATTTAAAAGCATTATTTTGATTGAAATGGGACTTGAAAAGGATTATTATAGTCGCGTGTACACTGCTTTACAGACAATCTTAATGCCACTGGTAAGCTCGTTTATTGTAGCAATATGACTTGTCCATGGACATAGCATACCCCTGTCATGTCCTTCATTACAGGGCTGCAGAAGGTCTAAACATTATGTTGTTTTATATAACAACATGATAAAGTATCGATGTAAATTTCCTACCTTTAAATGATTGAAGGCAACTTTTTTTATAGGAGAGGGGGCAAACGAGCATGCGGCTCACCTGATGGTACGTGACTACGCCGCCCATAAACAACTGCAACACCAGGGGAACCAGAGGAATCGCAGATGCGTTGCCGGCCTTTTAAACTAATAGGCTCTTTTCTTGAAGGTCCCTAAGTCGTATCGGTCCGGAAGATCGCTGGTGATAATCGATTCCACGAGGAAGTTGTGTGAGGTAGAAAATATCTTCTAAATCGCACAGTGGTGGACCGCCAATCATCCAGATGGTGTGGATGGTATCGGGGGTTCTACCGCGATGTGCGTTCGTGAAGTTTGGTGGTTGGGATTAATCCGAACAATTCCTCAGAGCACTCCCCGTAGTAGATGCGAAAGAAAATGCAAAAGGATGCAACATCTCTTCGCAGTGCCAATGAATCGAGCCGATCGGAAAGGACTTGGTCATTGACGATTCGAGCCGCTCTGCGCTGGATGCGGTCAAGTGGAAGAAGCTGGCACTGGGGAGCCCCTACCCAGAAATGGGAATTACCCTCCACCTCCCATGGCCCCACCGACCCTCAGGTCATACGGGCCGAATCACGGGAGATGCGCGCGGTACTTACAAGTGGTTCTTTGAGTTGTGTATTCTGTGAGTTCGTGACGTTGAGTATATGCATTTTTCGATCATGTTTGTCTCAACCACCAACAAGTTGCCTTCAATCTTTCAAAGGTGGGAACTTTAGAGAGATATATTATTATGTTGTTATTATAAAACATCATGGAGGTCAGACAGTCTGCAGCCCCGTAATGAAGGGGACCCGACTTGGGCATAGCTACTTAGGTTGTGAGTCAAACCAAGACGCAGGGAGCAATATTGAGAATAGCGACCCGCCAAACAACCATCCTAAGGTCCCCCATACGGTCCCTGCTGCATCACCACCCGCATACCTCCATCGAGCAGAACCACAAGATGCGTCGAATCAGGCGCAGCACATCCGCAGATCTATCACAATACACAATACCGCAAGTAGCAGTAAGCATCAATGCAACTATCATACGGATAGCGCCCCCTCACAACACACCCACTTGATCCCTATCGACTTTGGTAACAAAATTGATAATGTTGTTAACTAAAAATACCACCAATGTTTCATAGTAGTACACTACTAAGACGTCAGTAGCCAAAACTCCACGTATCAAAGCGCTATTGCACTAAGACATAGAGTTGAGTATGCTTGCTGCACTTAATAGTACTACAAAACACACTCACCCTAATCCGAAAGATAGCCGACGTATCATAACGCTATGCGCTAAGACGCCGCCCACAAACGATAGGGGTGTGCGATGTCCACGGGCAAGTCGTATTACTACAACAAACCCGCTTATCACCGCCACTAAGATATGTCTAGGACACATCGATTAGCGAGTCCAAGTTTACCTCGGTCTCGGACGCTGTGAAGCAATTTACACGCCACTATTATAATCCTTTTCAAGTCCCATTTCATTCAATATAATGCTTTTACATATTTGAGACCTTCCACATATTTGGTTTATTTCATAGACCATACTATTTTATGTGGTTTCAAGTCATAACTCTGCTATCATAATGCTTATCTTAGAGACCTATATTAATGCTTTGGTTCCATAGACCTTACTATCATAAGTCCCTAATATAGGACTAGTCATTGGGCAAGAATATTTTTCCGATTAAAACAAGAACACTCTCATCTACTTAGAAAATTTTTAATCCTTTTTTTTTCAATTATATTACAAATGTTATTTATCTTTATTATTGCAATACTTATACTTATATTATTTAATAAGTTTTGAATATTTTAAACAGAATTTTAATAAATTTAGAGCATTTTAAAGGCAATTTTTGCGTTTACTATACTATAATATTCAATATTCCAAATGAATATATTTGAACTTTGTACTTATTATTGCATTTTAATTC
This sequence comes from Parnassius mnemosyne, assembly GCA_963668995.1. Lineage (NCBI taxonomy): Eukaryota > Metazoa > Arthropoda > Insecta > Lepidoptera > Papilionidae > Parnassius > Parnassius mnemosyne. Next base: position 32,624,181 of record CAVLGL010000086.1, read on the forward strand.
AAATGTTTTTATAATGGATTCAATTATTATTTATTTATAATAACTATGAAGAGTCACAACATGCCGAAGAAACAACGTTGGAGATAGCACGCAGCCTTGTGGAACACCAGCGTTAATAGGCTTGTAGTCGGAGCATGCACCGTCTACAACGACCTTGATGCTTAGATCTGCAAGAAAGCTCGTGATCCAATTGCACAATTTCTCGGGAAGCACATAAGAAGGGAGCTTCGAAAGAAGCGTTTTGTGCCAAACCCGATAGAAGGCCTTCGCAATGTCCAAATTAAAGGCAAATGCCTGCCCCTTGGACTCTACTGCCTCTGCCCATCTATGAAGTCAGGTAGACCAGAAGATCACCAGCTGATCGACCCCGACGAAAACCGTATTAAAGGTCACTAATCAGCTGGCGATCCTCAATGTACTGCATGAGCTGGCAGTTTATAATGGAATCCATTATTTTGGAGAACAAGGAGATGATGGCGATAGGCCTGTAGTTGGACATCTTTGAGCGCCCGCCTTTCATAGGGATCGGGTGGACAAAAGCTATCTTCCATGATTTCGGTATTACGCCTAGGTAGTAGGGAGTAACGCGACTTTTCCGGTACTCCGAAAAAGACGCGTTAGATCCGGTGCCAACTCTGGAGCACACGTCCTCGTCACAATTGGTGGGATTCCGTCAGGTCCACTCGACTTGTTGATATTCAGGGAAAGGAGTGCTTTGCGAACCGAGCGCTGTGAGGACCACACATCCGGCATGGTACACTCACACCGCGGGATGGTCGGCGGTGTGTTCGAGTTAGATACAAAAAGGCCTAAAAGTTCGGCTTTCTCTTTTGCGGCGTGGGCCAGTGAGTCGTCCTCCCTGTGACATTCCATTCCAAGACATTCCCTTGAACAGCCTTGGCGAGAGACCAGAATGCACGGGTTCCCGAAGGAAGGCGAACTAGTTTCTCGCCAATTCTGCCTATGTGCTCTGATTTTGCCTCAGCTATAACTTTTTTTTACGACCTGGCGGCGAAGTTATACTTTTTTTTAAGCACGCTGGTGTTTACATCTCGAGCTACCGAAGCCTAAGCCCAGGCCTGGTAACACTTCTGCTAACTGCGTAATGCAGTCTTACAGGAATAAATAGTTCCATTCCCTGTAGCGCCACATCAGCGACAGAGTCAGCAACAGCGCTGGGATCATCCAGCGAGAAACAAATCCGCTCCCATGGGTAGGATGCAAAGGAAGACCGCATTCCGTCCCAATCCGCCGACCTATAATGCCAAATACGGCGGCAACCTGCAGAAGGCAACCGCGAGGGAAGCGTGAGTGGCACCACACTCCGGATTTGACAATGGTCCCAAGAGCCGAGAGGGGCATAGACGGAAACCTGATATCCGTCCGGATGAGAAATCAGCAGTAGGTCCAACAGAGAAGGTGTATGATCCTCCACATCTGTAATACGCGTAGGCGAAGTAACCAGTTGTGTCAGACCATATGCCAAGGCAAAGTCATAAACAGATATCCCCGCATTATCGGTTAAACGTGAACCGACGCATTCGGCGTCGTGGGTGTTAAAATCGTCAAGGATCACGATCTCAGCGGATGAGACCTGTTGTAGCAAGGAATCTGTTGCCATTTGGACGTAGTCGATGAGTCAGTCTGTTTTGACAATACCGCTAAAGGACCTATAGAGGCACCCGTAGACGCGCGGATGGTCGTCGCTATCTATGCGTAGCCAGAGGATGGATAGGTCCGAAACGTCACGACTGCCGAGGCTTCGAGAACAGATATCCTCTCTCAGGTATACGCAAGGAGTGAAACTTGTTGGTGGGTGAGACAAACATGATCGAAGAATTTTTATGCGAACGACCTTTTGTGGGTGGTAGCTAGAGGGAGGAGACTCTCAAGGCTGCAGCTGAAAACCGCTCAACGTGGGACCCCATCCCCTTGAGGTGAGCAGTAGACTCACCTCAAGGGGATAGGGTCCCACGGTATTAGCCGTGCTGATCATGCAATTGGTGGTGATGCCTTACACTTACATCACGTTTGCGGGAACGGCGGTTTGGCAGGTAGTGGCGCTCACGGAGGAATTTTATGGCCAGTGTGCTTATTATTCGACGTGTTGCCTAAACTGTGTGACGTACATTTACTGTGGCTAGATTTGATCGTATTCTGTATGGCGTTTACACACAATAGCATGCGCGACTTCGGTCGTTGTTTGTGCTTACGCACTACCAAGGAGCCAAGCCTTCTTTTACTGGTTCTCCAGTTTTTTTTTGCCGTCGACTACAGTCAGTTCCCAATTTAACGACCCTCGTCGGGTGGAGCACGTCGGGTGATTAGTACTCAACGCACACGGTATGTGTGGAGCCGTGTGCCTCCCCCACATTTTTTAAAAAATGTGTTAGAGCGAAACCCTTGTATCGGGTATCTTTAATATAAAAATGAATCGCTGAATGTGTTGCTAAGCGCCAATCTCGAGAGCAGCTGAACAGATTTCGCTAACTCTTTTTTTATAATATTCCTTGAAGTACGAAGATGCTTCTTATGGAGAGAAAATTTAAAAACTTGCCTGAAAAAGTCTAAAAACAACAATTTTCTATATTCCCATGCAAAAAATTCGTAATAATACTTAAATGTTAATTTGAACTTTAATGCCATACCATAAAGTTTAAGTGTTAGTGGAGGGATTCCGGGAAGGCAAAACAATTGAGTGACGTTAGTATCGTATAAATATTAATGTCAATATTTATACACACTGGCAGATAGCTGATGTTATAAGGAGTAACTTGGGCTGCTTTTATTTTAGGGTTCCGCGAAAAATAACTCCACGCGGGCGAAGTCGCGGGGAACAGCTAGTTTTATATAAATATTGTGAGCCTTCCCAAACGGGAAGGGATTAATTATAAAGAACTGACAGATGTAAACCTGATACAAGTGGAATAGGGACGATTTAACGTTCTTAACCTTTTTTAAGCCGATTCTTTAGCTTAAAATTATTATAAGCCACTACCAACAGCTTTCGACTGCTCTGATGAATATTCACTCTTCCACGAACCACCTAAAAGAACTAAGTTAATAAACAAAACGTATTAAAGGTCCTAACTAAGATGATACGCCATAAATTTGTTAAACGGCCTATAACTAAATCTTTAGATAGATATTAGAAAAAGATCAATATATATTTATTATCCTGGTTACGTAAATTTTATATTTTGATAGACGGCTATATTTCTATCTATATTTATAAATAGAGGGGGGAACTCTTAAGCTCTCCGCTTTATAATACCGCCGTATTATTTTGCTGTTTCACGTTGGTATTCTCTAAGAGCCCGGTATCCTAGCCGTGTACATTTGCGCTCTAGCCAAAATATATCTACCACGTAAATGTATTTATTTTTTATTTCCTCAACAGAAAAATCGAGGTCGACCCGACGAGCTCTATTCGTGATGGTAGTGTTAAACATGACGGTTATATTCCAAGGTATGTTAGTGGCGCAGGTGTATGCGGAGCCTCTCTTCGCCCAGGCTGTGCCCTCAATGTCGTCAACTATCTGCTGCGTGATCTTCACGTTAGTGACCATTATGGCTGGATTTATTGGATCCTTCTTAATTGAGCGGTTGGGGAGACGGGTAAGACTGGGACTCATGTCCAATTTTATCCTCTGATTACATTATTTGACACAAGTCATCTAAGAGTAAATAAATGCTGTTGCCTTAAAACATCTACATTAATCATCAATTAAAAATCAAAACACAAGTTCATTCTCACCCATAAGGACTAAGTTAGAAGGGTCTCCAGTTCTCTACACACCCTATACAAAACACAGCGGCACAATGCTGTTATTTCACACTGATATCCTGCGCAGCCGTCATTTACTTTAACGCGGCTCTACCACGAGAGTTGCCAGATAGGCGAAACTTGGCTCTATCATCCAGCTTTTTCATACGTTGTCCCGCGCTCCGGTTTTAGGCGTATTGCCTAAAGCCGGTCCCGCTAAACACGATCCGCGAGCACTGCAGCCTCGCTGCGGCCGCGCATGTGTTTATGACTGGTGCCACTGCCGGCCAGTGTCGGCCGCCACTTGCGTTATTAATAATAATAATAATATTCCACAATAATATTCCACAACTATCAAACAACGCCATCTAGTCCCAAGCTAAGCAGAGCTTGTGTTATGGGTACTAGATAACTGATAAACATACTTATATATTTCTAAATACATAAATATTATAGATAAATTACACCCAGACACAGAACAAATGATCGTGCTCATCACACAAACATTTGTCCTGGGTGGGAATCGAACCCACGACCTCCGGCGTAGCAGTCAGGATCACTAACCACTAGACCAACAGGCCAGTCAAATTATCGCGCGATTTATAAAAACTTTTATTTAGTTCAGCAAAAGATCTTACTTTCAAGCTATTTGCCAACAGCTATATTGCGGATACTGTGTTTGAATCCTCGTGCCAGCGGGTGCAAAAGTTTTTGAATTTGGTTTTCGGGTGCAGTTGTGTAAATTTTGTCTATTGTATCTATGTCGAGTACTTTCATTAAAGCTGGCAAACTAAGAAAAATTCCGATGGCAAGCAGAGAATATGACACGAAGATGGTAGGCACGTGTCCAATAAGAATCAAAATGCGAAACCAAACCTGAGAACTAAAATGAAATATGTACCTCGTTGCCAGTAAAGAGGTCTCTAGTTCTTTACAGTGACCATACGAACGTTGTAGTTCGTATGGTGGACGTAAAGAACTTCAAGCAAACATTATGTTGTCACCTTTGAAGACTAAGATGCTATACCTACAGCCTGTACTTGTACGTGTAAAAGCATATATTTAATAATTTAATTAATATTATACCTATATTAATATTTAATCGTCTCCGCGAAGAAATTTCTGTTTCTTTCAATAATTAAGTAATTCCTTGACATCTTAATACCAACACGCTACATCATCATTCATCAATATATTATATCAAAAATCCAATGCTAATAGGCCAGCCCCATATGGTGCCTATAGAGTGGATAATTGCCATAGTTGCAACGCTTGGCAGGCGAGCTGACAACCACATTTCACTTTATTACTATATCAGATTTCTAGTTAGGAAAATACTGGCGTCCATTTCCTGTTTCATTACCTTCTGTCGACACTTACAAGATCCACGGCTTGACATGGGGTACTGGATTATCTTACGCCGCCACTACACGGCCTCCACGTAATTTATTAAAATATAATTACCAATTTCAGCTGTTAATGATCTACGCTTCCTTTTGTACTGGTGTATGCTGCGTGATCCTGGGTACTCAAATTCAGCTGCACTGGGGCCCGCACTGGGTCACCGCAATTTTCATGTACATATTCGGCTTGACTTACACGTGCGGAGCTGGGACCGTTCCCTGCGTGTTGATTGCAGAGATATTCTTACCAGAGGTTGGTAAACATTGATCACATATATCATTGATTACTAAGTCAATATAGCCTATCAAAAGTCTGCAGTTGAACATATCCCTCTGCCATAAATTGCCCCCCAAACGGCCGTTATTCTCTTTTGCGGGTGTTTGATAGCACGGGGCTCCGATGGTGCGATTTAATGACGACGATATATACTAACAATATCTTCAAATTTCTCAACGAATTACAGATTAAAAATTATTTGTTATATTTCTCATATTTAACATTGCCACGCTTGACGGTTGGGTTTTTTTTATAGAATAAGGGCACACAGTCCACCTGGTGGTAAGTGGATGCTGTGGCTCATAGACATCTACATATATCCGCGATTAAGAATCAAAATGCAGATGCGTTGTCACCCCTGAAGACTAAGATGGAGTGCCTCGTTTCCAGTGAAAAAGTTCTCCGGTTCTCTAAATTCAATACAAATCACACATATTAAGCTGCTATTTTACGCTAGTATTCTGTGAGAGCGTGGTCCCACCCCGGTCAACCTGATCCATTCGTGCTACAACCATAATAATACTGGTTGCCAGCCGTAGTTGTTTATTAAATTATAATTGAGTGGTTATCTAGAATATGCTGCTGCCCATCTCCTATTTTAGCGTTTAGGTTCTTTTAAAGAGGGAATACTTACCATAGTGTACCTCGCTTGGCTTGGCCAACCCGCCTCGTTGGCTAACGCAGATTTTTTATATTTTTAGTTGTCATTTTATTTCACGCACATTCTTCACGGGAAATTTATAGTAAAAAGACTCTAGTTTAAATCTGCGACTAATATTTTTTGTAATAATACTGTCTTTTTAAAGAATAAGGGAGACAAACAGTCATCTGATGGAGTGTAAGTGGATGCTGTGACCCATAAACATCTACAACTGTCCTCGCTTAAAAATCAAAATGCATATGCACTGAGGACTTAGAATGCTTCGTTCACAGTGAAAATCGTCTCAAGTTAAATCCATTTCCTCAATTTGGCTTTTCTGCCAACAGGCGAACAACCAGGCGAAGAGTAAATTCATTTGTCATTGCAATACTTAATAAAAACCGTCTTTTCAGATCAAAAGCATTGCATCAATGCTTCTTAGTGAGTGGTCCCTGGTCTGCAGTTTCATAGTCCTCTTCATTTTCAACCCGCTAGTCACGGCAATCGGCTTGGGTCCAGTCTTCTACTTCTTCGCGGTCGCTTGTTTCCTTTCCGTCATCTTCTGTATCTTGTTCTTACCGGAAACGCAGGGTCTTCCTGTGGACATTATTCAGACACTTTTCGCAAAGAAGACCGTTCGACGACGTTATATTATGGTCGATACAGAAATCACATTTTAAAAGTAAAGTAACTGCGGTAGATCACGTGAATTTCTATCTAATACAGTCATCAATTTTTTTGCCTTAGAAATAAGCTTTTAAGCGGCGTTATCTCCACATGGCAGTTACAAAAACAAAATTGATTTCATAACAAACGCATTTAAATTCTTCAGTGACACACACATTATATAAAAATAAACTTTAACACCAACCACCGTATGGTACATCAATCACCGTATGATACGTTGTCGCTTAAAAAGGTATTCACCAAAAAGGTCTTGGAAAACCATAACAAATACTACAGTATTTTCACCTAAACATTTTATAAAAATATTGACACATCTTCTACCAACTCGCTGATAAAAATTGTTAACTCCGACATAAGTGCATAAATATAACTATCTAGATTATGAACTATCACAATTAAAGAAATTAAATAATGTAAAAGGCACAAATATATTAATAGATAAAACTATAAAACTGCCGAAAGAAAGAAAAATAACTTTAGCACACAAAAAAAATACGGGAGAGTATAAGGAAAAACAGGAAATTAAGAAGAATAAAAGATTGAAAGACATAATTCAAAGAAATGGTGGAATTAAAAAAGCTTTCAAGGAATTAAAAGAACATGGAAAAAATGTACTCCCCATGTAAAATGCAAACGATTCAACCAAGTAAAAAAAACGGGCTGAAATTAAAAGAATAGCTACAGATTACTAAATGACTCTTTACTCTAATATAGACACTGATTGGAAAACGTATACCAACAAAATGCCAACTTATAGATATGACAATGTTCAATCAATTACTAAAGAGAAAGTAAAGAAAGCTATCAATTCACAAAAATTATAGCAAAGACCCGTCAATTTACCAAACGTATTTTAAGAGGTACAGTTCAAAAACTAAGTCCAATTATAACAAAGACATTTATTGATGTAGTACACACAGGTATTAACCCAAACTTATTCACAAAAAAGAAGCCAAAAACGATATTGCTAACTGCAGACCAATTAGCCTCATATCAAATATCTACAAGTTCTTTTTGAAAGTAATTTTAGATAAAATGTCAAATACCTTAGATGAAAATGGACCTACTGAACTAGCAGAATTCAGAAAGAACTATAGTATAATCGATTAATCCATACAATTATACAAATTTTTAAAAAATATAACAAATATCAGAAGCCTCAACCATAATCTTATTTGGTCAAGCCTCAGACAGCAAGAAGCGGCAAATACCTATATTGCCATAATCAAAACATCTACAACAAGAATAATAGCCGCATAAAACTGGAATCTTAAGGTGACTCATTTCCCATAAACAGAGGTGTAAGACAAAGAGACCTATTGTCACCCAAACTGTTTAATGCTGTGCTGGAAAGCATCATTAGAAGTGGGATGATTACGGCCTAAAAATCAACGGAAGCCATTTAAATCACTTGAGATTTGCTAATGATTTAATCTTGCTGGAAGAAGATCACAAGGAATTACAAATTATGGTAAAATTTACAAACCCTAGCTAATAAAAGTAAATAAGTTGAGCTCGAAATGAATACAAGCAAAACAAAAATTATGATTAATTCTACAGAAGTTGATACAGAGATGGATGAAAACAGATTCGAATATATTAAAGAGAATATTTATTTAGGACAAATCTACTAAGTAGTAACAAAACTTATTTATTTAAATAAGTAATATCCTTTATATTGTGTATTTTTTTTATATTTCTAGCCTTGGCGTGAACTTTTAAGAAATATAATATTTAAGCAAGATTTTTTTATACATAGGTATTTATTTATTTACTAGCTGTGCCCACAACTTCGTTTTCATATAATCTTTGTAATTTATTTGTTTTAAAGTTTCATTATTTTAAGTGTGATTGATTATAATATTTTATTTTAATTAAACAATATTAATAAATCTAAAATAATTTATTATTTATCTCTGTCTTCTATGTAAGTCCTTGATATTTACTATACTTTTTATTATTTATATACTCGTATATTTAATTATGACTATATATATATATATATATATATATATATATATATATATATACCTATATTATACCTTATACTATAGACATAATAGTGTTCTATGCTACAGATGGAATTAGAGCCATGAAATAAGTACTTAATATTAAATATTAGAAAAAGAAGGATACCTAAGGATATACGAGTAATAAGATAATTTAAGTAAACTACTTTTAGATATACATTCTGATCCATTGTTTTTATTCATTTTAACAAATTGTGTACGACTAGTGAGGTAACTTGCATACCATTTTATTTTTAAATTATCAAATCCGTAATAAGTCAGTTTTGATAAGAGTAGAGTGGTGTTAATGGTATCTAAAAGCTCGGGAAAAATCAAGGAAAACTAACAGGGTACCCTCTCCAACATCTTGTGCAGTCAGAATATCAGCCACTACATTCATCAGAGCGGTTGCAGTGCTACGAGCCTTTCTAAATCCAGATTGATGCCATCAGATTCTAAATTCAGAGTGATGCCATCATGAACTTGTGCATTTGTTTAACAACAGACTGTCCCGGTGCGCGCGGCACGTCAGGCGCACCACCAAGGGATGTGGCCGTACACTACCGTTTTGATCCACTGCGCGCCGAATGGGCCCTGCACGCTCTGCATTCACGCTGTCGCGCCAATGAGCGCTCGGCAGCAATCAATACGCAACTAATAATGTATATTCATCTTTTTCTAACGATAGGTATGCCCTATCATTTGTCTCTTCTTGTTCTTGTTCTTGGAAGTAGTATCAGCGCTGCTGTTTACCGCGAAGGATCCGGCAGACATTATGCGGACACTGGAGCAGTGTTTCGGCCGCCCGGATGTAATTATAGATCGTGCGTTAGATGACTTGAAACGCCTTCCGCGCCCGGGTCAAACCGCCCAGGAGTTAAATTCGTTCGCTATTAAGTTACAAAATATAGTATGTATTATGCAGAAGGTCGACGGCAAAGGATATTTACAAAATCCGATGCTAACTAGGGAGGTTACAAGTAAGCTTAGCCCTCACTTACGATCGCGTTGGTGCGATTATGCGGAGCACTACGGAAGTGCGGATGAACCGGACATTGTCACACTATCCCGGTTTATGATGAGAGAGGCTGACCGTGCGTTAAGTCACGCCTATACGTCCGTAACGCCGACTAAGGAATCGCCCTTAAGACGAGAGGTGCCGCCGTCGAAAAGAATAGTATGACACGCCGCGTAGAGGATAGGGCCCGCGACGTAAAGACGTTCACCGCCCAGGAGGACACCGGTAGTGCCTCATGTATGTGTTGTGGGGGTGAACACCCTATCGCCAAATGTAGGAAGCTGGCGCAAATGGGTTTGGACGACCGGTGGAAGTGGGTAAGGGAAGATGGGGTGTGTTTTAAGTGCTTAAGCAGCAAACACCGACGCATACGTTGTAAAGCTAGGAGGTGCGGCGTCGACGGCTGCAACGCCCCCCACCACGCTCTCCTTCACACCCGCAAGGCCCGCACGCCTGAAGCGTCGGTTAAACCGGATGAAACCGTGCTCGTCGCGTTGAGTGTTAGTAGTAGTGCGTCTGTACTATTGAAAGTGTGCCCCATAACCGTGCGCGGACCGTGCGGCAAGGAAGTTAATACGTATGCGCTACTTGACGAAGGCTCTACCATATCGTTGATCGACGACGACTTAGCTCGCGAGTTAGGAGCGGAAGGACCGGTAAAGCCGCTCAATATTAGAGGCGTAAGTAATAGTCAACGCGAGGCCAATAGTAGGTTAGTTAATATAGGAATACGTGGCAAGACGCGCAATGAGATGTATAATATAAGCGCGCGAACGATAGCAGATTTAAAGATAAGCTCGCAGTCTGTGAGTAGGGAGTGCTTACGGTTAAAGCACTTAAGCGACTTACCGAGTTCGGTGTGTTACGACGACGCGAAGCCGAGATTATTATTAGGCGCCGACAATTGGCATTTAATAATTACCCGTAATTTAAGAATAGGACGTCGAAGGCAGCCCATAGCTGCACGTACGTTTTTAGGGTGGGTAATTCAGGGAACCGTGCCGCGGTTAACGTGTAGGGAAGACGGCGAGACCGTATTACACTAGCAAGCACTAGCAGATGGCCAGATAGGGACATCCGAACGTTTGTCAGTCAGGTCGAGGAGCTAACGGAACTCCTCAAACGGCAGTATGAGATAGATTCCATAGGTATCTCGGTAAAGAGTAGGCCACGACGGAAAGAGGAGCGCGCTGTCGACAAATTCCAGCGCACCGTCAAGAAGGTCGGCGAGCAATACCAAGTTGGACTGCCATGGAAGGACGACAACGTGCGGATGCCACCCAGCTATGAAATGGCAGCTCGAAGACTACGGACGATTGAAAGGAAGATGGACCAGTCGCCGGAGTTTCGTGACGCCTACACAGCCCAGATAGACAACCTCCTGGCGAAAGGATACGCAAGGGAAGCCGAGGGGACGGAGCGAGAGGATCCCAAGAGCTGGTACCTGCCACACTTCGCAGTACGGAATCCGAACAAGCCGGGGAAGACAAGAATAGTGTTCGACGCGGCAGCGCGCGCATCCGGTAGATGTCTTAATGATTATTTACTCGACGGCCCCGACTTATTACGGAACTTACCTGGCATACTGTTTAGGTTTAGAGAGAATGAGATAGCCGTGTCCGCGGATATTAGGGAAATGTTCTTGCGTGTGAAAATCGACCGTCGCGACCAACCCGCGCAATTGTTTCTCTGGCGAGGAAACGAGCGATACAGCCCACCGCGGGAGTACGTTATGACGTCTATGATTTTCGGCGCGAGGAGCTCGCCGTTTCTCGCACATAGTGTTAGAGATTATAACACGCGAGCACACGCAGAGACACACCCGTTGGTACTTAACGCTATCGTACGTAGTCATTATATGGACGACTATTTAGACAGTTATGCAACGTTAGAGGAAGTGGTAAATACGGCAAGGCAGGTTTCGGAAGTTTTTTTTTTTTATATGATAAGGGTGACAAACGAGCACACAGTCCACCTGATGGTAAGTGGTTGCTGCGGCCCATAGACATCCACATCTATCCTCTATTACAAATCAAAATGTAGATGCGTTGTCACCCGTGAGGACTAAGATGGAATGCCTCATTTCCAGTAAAAAGGGCCTCCGGCCACCTGCACTCACCAAGCGAAACGCAGAGGTAAACCTCTACTTCACGTTGGTTTTCTGTGAGGTCGTGGTACCACCCCGGTTCGAGCCGGCCCATCCATGCGACAGCAAAAGCTGCCGCGTGGCTCTACCACTGCACCAGAAGGCCGGTTTCACCTTGGCAGGCTGGAATTCTAATCACGCAGCCCTATTGGAAGACAAGCCGGAGGAACTACTGGCGCGCAAGCCTAAGGAAGTAGGCTTAAGGCAAGACAGCTCAGGCAGAACCCTAAGGTTGTTATGGATGGCCGACAAAGACGCCCTAACTTTCAACACATCAATGAATAGGGTGCCGCAGGAAGTAAAGGCGCTACAGCGACCACCGACCAAGAGGGAAGCATTAAGCGCAGTCATGTCTGTTTTTGACCCGCTCGGACTGTTAAGCTACCTCACCATCACCGCCAAGATCCTGCTACAAGACCTATGGCGTATGAAGAAGGTCGGATGGGATGACGAACTACCCGAGGATGCAGCGGAGGAATTTCAGAGGTGGCTGCGAGTCGTAGAGGAGGTGTCACGACTGCGACTGCCAAGGTACTATGCTCCTACTGGGGGAGTGGTAGAGCGTCAACTTCACGTGTTTAATGACGCAAGCGAACATGCGTACGCATCCGCGGCATATTGGCGAATACGATACAGCGATGGAACGGTTAGGGTGCGATTAGTGGCGGCTAAGGCGAAAGTCGCTCCGATCAAGGCGCAAAGTATACCGCGATTAAAGTTGCAGGCGAAATTAAAAGGCGCGCGACTCGCGGAATTCGTTCAAGGCGAATACAGAGTGGTAGCGGATAGGGTCGTCTATTGGACGGACTCTACTACGGCGATCTTCTGGATACAAAATGATACGGCGCGTTACACTCCATACGTGGCTCACTGGTTAGGGGAGATAGCTGAGAAGACATCACCCGAGCAATGGATGTGGATACCAACTGCGGAAAACGTAGCAGATCAAGCAACGCGCATGAATTTCGCAACCAAAGAAGAAAGCGATAAGTGGTTCACAGAACCGCCCTTCCTTTACGAGAACGAAGACAGATGGCCTCACCGACAGGAAGAGAAGGCAGGGGATGATGAAGAGTTGGAGGAAATCGTGGCGCACCAGAGCGACACCAAGGACGCTCCACACCTGCCAGACATAGAACGATTCTCTGCCTACGATAGATTGATCAGGGTCACAGCACGAGTACTACAGTTCGTCGATACGGTACGAGGAAGGGCACAAGGATTGACATTACAGCACATCCAGAGAGCAGAGCGGATGTGGATAGAACACAGCCAACGTGAAAGCTTCGCTGAAGACATCAGCCGCCTTCAGCGGGGAAGGAACCTGGCCACCGGCAGCGCACTGAGGAAGCTCGACCCCATATTGGAAGATGGAATGCTACGAGCCAGGGGAAGGATCGACGCAGCCGACGTGGACGACCAGATGAAGAGACCCATCATATTGAACGGACGCCACCAATTCGTGAAGCTGCTTGTAGAGAAGGCGCATCAGGAAGCAAGCCACGCCAACAGAGAGAGAGTGGTGAACGACCTACGCACTAGGTTTCATATCCTCCGATTACGACCTACCGTACGAGAAGCGGAGCGGAGATGCCTACGGTACAGGGTACGCAAGGCGACACCACGGCCTGCGGTTACAGGAGACCTACCACCCGAACGGTTAGGGGCGTTCGCTCGACCATTTACGTAAAACGGAGTCGACTATTTCGGGCCTCTGATAGTTACGATAGGATGATGGCACGAAAAACGGTGGGTAGCACTATTCACGTGCTTAACGACGCGCGCGGTTCATTTAGAACTAGTTTACTCCCGGACAACGGACTCGGCGATATCGGCATTGCGGCGCATGGCGGCTAGGCGTGGGTGGCCATGGGTCATATACTCCGACAATGGCACCAATTTTCATGGGGCAAATACAGAAATGCAACGGGTGATGGAAGAGTGGGCACCGCAGCTGAAGGATCACGCGCTGACTCGGCGAATCGAATGGAAATTCATCGCACCGGTTGCGCCTAACCAGGGAGGCGCATCGGAGCGTCTCGTACGCTCAGTGAAGACCGCACTCGAAGCCACTCTACATCAAAAGAGCCCACGGGAGGAGACGTTGGCGACGCTCCTGACAGAAGCAGAGAACACAGTAAACTCTCGACCGTTGACGCACGTACCGGTCGACATCAACGACGAAGAGGCGCTGACACCCAACCACTTCCTACTGTTGGGACCATCGGGCCTAGCAGTCACTGCGCCGTGCACACCCATGGATCGTCGGGCGTGGAGAGCGGCGCAGGAGCTCGCCGACGAGTACTGGAGGCGCTGGGTGAAAGAGTACCTTCCGATGCTGGTTGCGCGCGGGGACTCCCGAGATGCTCAGCAGCGCCAAATTCAGGAAGAGGACCTCGTCGTGGTTGCGGACGGCAACCTGCCAAGAAATGTGTGGCCGCGGGGTGTCGTGACGAAGACATTTCCTGGACCGGACGGCAGGGTGCGCAACGTCGAGGTCAGGACCAAGGGTGGAGTGCTGCGGCGGCCCGTCAGGAAGGTAGCCGTCCTCCCGATGGAAGCTTAGGCTCGCAGGCTACGCCGGGGGGAGGATGTAGCGGACAGCGAAGGAGGCTGCCGCCCTGTCGCCCCTTCATACCCCGGCAGCAGATCACGCAATGTCGCCGACCAATCAGCGCGCGGCATCGCCTTACGACGCTACTCACATACTGAGACGCTCTCTTGCGGGATATAAGAAGGGCGTTTTGGTCTGTGAGGCGTTCATTTCGAGAGCGGCTCTAGAAGAAACCTCAAGAGAAGAAACCTCAAGAAGAATCAAGACTCCATAGAAGAGGAAGACCCCTTTCTGTATATATAGTTGTATAGTTAATAGTGCCGCACTGTAAATAGTTTTAATACAGTATAGTTCTACAGTACCATCTTTTCTTTGAGTAGTCCCCTAGCGTAGTCAGTCATACAGTCCACTTGCAATAGTAAATTCATACAGTCCACTACAATCCCTTATATTCTTGGTCCTTCACCGCCGGATAAGAAGCAAGAAGCAAGAATCCATTATAACGGATTTGATAATTTAACAATAAAATGGTTTGTAAGTTACCTCACTAGTCGTACACAATTTGTTAAAATTAATAAAAACAAGGAATCAGAATGTATATCTACCACGTTGCCAGTTCCAAGAGGTGTACCTCAAGGCTCCATTTTAGGGCCTATACTTTTTATATTGTATAGCTCAGATTTTTTTTTATAGGAAATGGCGACAAACGAGCAACAGTCCACCTGATGGTAAGTGGTTACTATGACCCATAGACATCTACATCTATCCTCAATAAATATTCAAGATGCAGATGCGTTGTCACCCGTGAGGACTAAGATGGAATGCCTCTTTGCCAGTAAACTCTTCTCTACACTCACCATACGAAACACAGCAGCGTTAAGCTGCTATTTTACCCTGGTTTTCTGTGAGACCGTGGTCCTTCCCCGGTCGAGCCGACCCATTCGTGCTACAACTATACTACTAATACAGCTGCAGCTTGGCTCTACCACGTTGAAAGAAAAAGATTATAAATTATCATATGTATGCTTATGACCTTCAATTCTAAATGTCTTTTTAACCCAGTGACACAAATATTACAGTAACAAAAAACAATTCAGATTTGAACCACACAGCCGATTGGTGTGATCAAAATAATCTGGTATTGAACCCCATTAAATCTAAGTATATGTTACTGGGAACGCATAACTAGACAAATATACTATTCTAACTTTCAATCCGCAAATTAACATCAAGTGTAATCCTTTAGAAAGTGTATTAGAAACTCGGAACTTAGGTCTCATTATGGATGGAAGGTTGCGTTTTGAGGGTCATGTACAAGAAACCATGCGTAACTGTTTCTATATCTTTTTTTATAAAAAATACTAGTAATCTTATTAAACATTAATAATATTCCCTTTAACCACTTCTGGTAAGCTTAAAATGCTTGTGTTAGAAGTGGTTCACGACAGTAGTCGAATGGCGGATTCGAACCCACGACCTTTCGAGTTCGCGGTCCGCGCACTGCCATTAGGCTACTGATGCTTTGTGGTATTTTTTTTGTTTTATTAAGGACAACAAACAATCATAATAAAAATTACAATTCAAATCATATATAAACAGATTAGCTAATTACACAACCAACACCGTTATCCACAAAAATACCGTAGTAATTAAAACGCTAAGAGGCACATATAACACAAAAATAAAACAAGAGGCAAAGATGCATACCTAGCCGTTAACAGCAAAATCATGAATGTTACATGTATTACTAGGAAAGAAAAAAAAACAATTTTGATTAAAGTTATAACATTAGAAGAAAAGAAAAAGATAAATTACAAGTTATTCAATACAAGCTTTATAGTCCTAAATTGAGGTAGTGACATGGTAAATAAGTATACATCGGACAAGCTGTTGTTATACAGTTCCATTATGCGACGCAAAGGCGAACGCTTGCCCGCATTTGTCTTACACAGATTAAGGAAAAACAAACGATGCACGTGAGTGTTTCCTATTTTTTGAGAGCGACTTGGTACACGAAGGTATATACAATTAACAAATTGAGGACAATCGAAAAAGTTACGACAAATTTTGAAGAGAAAAATACAACCATGCAATAATCGCCTATTACTTAAAGTTGTTAAAGAATAATTATGCAAGAGGTTATCATAAGAGGACCAAGAACGGTAACATCTATAGTTTACAGAACGTAAATATTTACTTTGAACCGATTCTAGTAAATCACGATACCTTTGGTAAAAGTGATTCCAAACTTGTGTGGCATATTCCAATTGAGGTCTTATAAGAGATTTATAATGCAGTAGATAAGTGCCAGATTTTTTAAATGGCTTAAAAGTTCTCATGACAAAACCGTAAAGTTACAAGGCTTTGTTTATAATGTGGTTAATGTGGTAATCAAAATGAAGTTTGGAATCAAAGAACACGCCAAGGTCTTTAATAAGCGAGAAGTTCTCAAGAGAATTATTACAAAGAGAATATGTGAATTTAGTTATATTGCTTTTTTTAGTGAATGTGATAGATTTACATTTAGGTACGCTAAGAATTAGTTTATTTTAAGACAATAGGAAGATAAACGATCCATGTCATCTTGAAGTAGAACACAGTTATTCAATGTTTTTATAATACGAAAAATGTTAAATCATCAGCATAGAGTAAGAAATGGGAATTTTTGAAACAAGTCGATATATCGTTTATAAAGATTAAAAACAGAGGAGTACCCAAGAAATACCTCAATGCAAAACTAGGCACAAGAGAGAACGGTGAGCTGAAAGTAGGGAAATTTGGAATAGGGCAACGGAACCCAAGAGGCCAGCAGCTGGCCGACTTCATGGAGAAAGAGGGACTCTTTATGATGAACTCTTTCTTCCAGAAGCGGCCCCACAGGAAGTGGACCTGGTCGAGCCCCGACGGTTCGACAAAAAATGAGATTGACTTCATTATGACGACCAGACGACAACTGTTCAGTGATGTCTCCGTGATCGCGAGGGTGAAAACTGGTAGCGATCACCGAATGGTTAGAGGCACACTGAACCTAAACGTTAAGTTGGAGAGGTCTCGTCTAATGAAGTCAACGCTCCGTCCCCCTCGTGCTCTGTTCCAAAGTCCCGAAACCTTTCAGCTCGAGTTACAAAACCGTTTTCAGTGCCTAGAAGACTGCAATGAAGTGGACGATATGAATGACAAGCTCGTGGAAACTGTCCATGCGGTCGGAGCTAAGTTCTGCAAGACCCGCCGCAGAAGAACACAAAAACTCTCCGATCACACTCTTAACCTCATGGCTGTTAGACGGGAGATGAAGCTACATTCTTCAACAGACTTGACAGCATACAGGCATCTGAACAGACAGATCTCCAAATGCATGCGGCGGGACTTACGCAACTTCAATACAGCTCGTATTGAAGAAGCGATCGAGCGGAACCAAGGCTCCAAAGTCTTTGCCAGAGATCTGTCTGCCAGAAAGAGCCATCTGTCAAAGCTGAAGACAGAATGTGGCAGCATCGTTTCCGGGACACCTGAGATTTTGAGTGAGATTGAGAGGTTCTATGGGCAGCTGTACACGTCATCGTTGGAGCCACACGCAAGTGTGAGTAACGATCCAAGAGCGAGTCTCATCCGACACTATTCCGAAGATATCCCGGACGTCAGTCTGAGCGAGATTAGAATGGCTCTCCAGCACCTTAAAAACGGTAAGGCCCCAGGCGAGGATGGAATTACAGCGGAGCTTCTGAAAGCGGGTGGAAGACCGGTACTTGAAGTCCTTCAGAAGCTCTTTAAATCCGTCCTCCATGGTGGCATTACACCAGAGGCGTGGAGCAGAAGTGCGGTGGTCTTATTCTTCAAGAAAGGTGACAACGCTCTCTTGAAGAACTACAGACCGATTTCCCTTCTGAGCCGCGTCTGCGTGCTGTTCTCGAGAGTCATTACGAATCGTCTCGCGCGCAGACTTGACGACTTCCAGCCTCCCGAACAAGCCGGTTTCCGAAAGGGCTTTAGCACCATAGACCACATACATACCCTTCGGCAAATTGTACAGAAGTCCGAAGAGTACAATTTGCCACTATGTCTGGCGTATGTGGACTATGAGAAAGCCTTTGATTCCGTCGAAATTTGGGCGGTGCTGCAGTCCCTTCAGCGGTGCCAAGTTGACTGTCGGTATATCAAAGTGTTGAAGTGCTTGTACAGTAGGGCTACGATGGCTATCCGAGTACAGAACCAGAGTACGAAACCTATCCAATTGCAGAGAGGTGTAAGACAGGGTGACGTCATATCCCCGAAACTCTTCACCGCTGCATTGGAAGACGTTTTCAAGCTTCTGGACTGGAAAGGATACGGTATCAACATCAATGGCGAGTACATCACTCACCTTCGATTTGCCGACGATATAGTCCTTATGGCAGAATCGCTGGAGGACCTAAGCACTATGCTCAATGACTTCGATAGTGTTTCCCAACGGATAGGTCTTAAGATGAACATGGACAAAACAAAGATCATGTTCAATGTCCATGTCACACCTATGCCGGTAGTTGTTGGGAGCACTAAGCTCGAAGTTGTTGACGAGTATGTTTACCTGGGATAAATAGTCCGACTAGGTAAGTCCAACTTCGACCGAGAGGTCAATCGACGGATTCAACTCGGTTGGGCAGCGTTCGGGAAGCTACGACACATTTTCTCGTCAGACATACCTCAAAACCTGAAAACGAAATTATACAACCAGTGCGTGTTGCCAGTGATGACTTATGGAACTGAGACGTGGTCCTTCACTGCTGGCCGTATGAGGAAGCTCAAGGTCGCTCAGCGAGCTATGGAGAGGGCTATGCTCGGAGTTTCTCTGCGTGATAAACTTAGGAATGAGGATATCCGCAGTAGAACCAGAGTAACCGACATAGCCCAACGGATTAGTAAGCTGAAGTGGCAGTGGGCCGGCCATATAGCTCGAAGAACCGACAACCGATGGGGAAGAAAGGTTCTCGAGTGGCAGCCTCGTACCGGTAGGCGAAGTTTAGGGCGTCCCCCCACGAGATGGAGTGACGACCTGGTAAGACATGCAGGAAGTCGATGGATGCAGGTGGCTCAGGACCGTGCTTTGTGGCATTCTTTGGGGGAGGCCTATGTTCAGCAGTGGACTTGTGAAGGGCTGTAATGATGATGATGATGATGATGTGGTACACCAGACGATACATTTATGTCATCGGATGAGAATCCTTTAATGACCACCTTTTGTGTCCTGTTTGTTATATACGAAGAAAACCATCGCAATAAATTTCCGCGTATACCATTATAAGCAATTTTACGAAGGAGAATTTCGTGATCGACCTTATCGAAAGCCTTGCAAAAATCTGTATAAATTGATTCAATTTGAAGGCGCTTGTCCATATTATCAAAAATAAAGTTAGCATATAAAAGAAGATTACTTACAGTCGAGCGGTTTTTGACAAAGCCATGCTGTTCCTGAATTATGATATTGTGTAAGCTTGGATAGATACAGTTATGAACTAGCCTTTCCAAGACCTTCGACAAGGTGGACAGAAGCGAGATCGGGCGGTAGTTAGAAACAACATTTTTTGCTCCTCCCTTAAAAACAGGGGTAATATTTGCTGTCTTCAAACCCTTTGGTACGTAACCCTCGCGTAGACTACGGTTGAAGATATGAAAGAGAGGAAAGCTTATGGAGTCTGCGGTATGCTTAAAAAAGAACTAAGGATTTAAGTGTTCCGATTATAGTATCTAACGAGAAGGATATATCACTTAGAATGACGTTATTAGTAGAAGTACACGGCAAGGAGTCAAGGTCTATCAATGCAGCATCACTTTCCACATATACAGATAACAAAATAAAAAATATTTTGAAAACATGTTGCATATGTCTTGTGGGTTTTAGACTGAGAATTATTATATATCATGCTGTTGGGAATGCCATTTTTATCCTTTCGCGTTTTCACAAATGACCAAAACAGTTTTAAATCCCTATGCATACCAGTTTCGATTGAATTAATATAAGTGTTATAACATTTTATCCATTTAATCCACGCTTTATCTTTGTTTTTAAAAACATGAATAAGAGGACGTGAGAACCATATAGGAAATTCTTTTGATTTAGTACGCTGTAAGGGTACATGCTTTCTAATAATTTTATTTATCTCCTCATAAAATAAGAATACAGCTGATTCCAATAAGAGCCCGTACAGTATATTGGCCCAATTAATAGAGTTTATTTCACTATTAATATCAACATAATTAGCTTCAATAAATTTATACTTACGATCTGCACAACAAATCATTGGTTTTTGTGGTACGTCTAAAAATATATGTGCTATAAAAGGTGGGTGGTAATTATCTATTTGAACCAAGGGAAACAGTGGCAACTCACAGTTGCAAGTATCAGTGTTACTTATAAAGAGGTCAAGAATGCGATCTATAGTATTTTTAAATACGTTATATTGTTTGGCATTCAATAATGACAAAAAGTTAGAAAGTAGTCGGTAGGTGTAAGGCTATATAGCGGATCTCGCATAATTGCATAATTATCATTAGAAACCCGTTCCACTTGTGGCAGGTTGAAATCCCCAAAAATAAAAAAATCATTAACCGCACTAGAAGTGAATTCATAATGGATGGCATTAAATAATAAATCATATGTGTTCATTATTTGGTTTGGGGGAATGTAAACGCCACAAACTACTCTACATGCACAGATGTTTCGAATCTTAAAAATACATAGTCAATATTAGAGGGCACATTGCAACATACATTATCTTTAGACGTTGGTGGCGGCCTGATTACGGAACGAATGGCAGTTAATCCATTCGTTCCGTACGTACGGTTCCGACGTACCGCCACCAAGACACCACCCCCATCCGATTTACCACAGTCCTCCCGGTCTCTGTCATACTGAAATACTAAATAACGGGAATCCACTAACTCACAATCAGCAATATTAGGTATTAACCACGTTTCAGTCAACACTATAACATCAAAACACTCTGCAAGAATATTATTGTATAAAGTATTAAGTTTGGTCCGTAAACCTCTGCAGTTTTGATAATAAATAGTTAATTTATTATTCACATACAATAAAAAACATATAAATAATTGTTACCATGTTGGTTAAAAAATAGGCTAAAATAATGGAAGGCGATAATTTGTTATTACGTGTGTAAATTAAATGACAATTAACGCAGTTTACATCATACGTAACCATCAAATCTGCAATTAAATGTTTTTTTTTACACACATTGTAGTATTGCATACAGAATGTATTACAAAGTGTCGCATAAAACTATAAAACCAGTAAAAACTAAGTTTTAACTTCAATAATTCCTGATAACAGGTAGCGAATATTAATGCGGGGTATTCGGTAAAACACTCGAATACTTGCGAAGTCGCAGAGTAATGCACGCTTGAGAGCGCTCGCCTCAAACAATCAAAGAGAGTAAACACTAAGCACCTAATCTCACTATAGCGTGTATAAAGTTGACAAATATCAGCTTTGCCGATCAGACAACCCAAAATTAAAGTAAAAACGTAATTATACAGAAATACAATATAAAACCTTAGACTATGTTGCGGGAACATTAATTGGTTTAATTTTAAGTAAATCCTCTTCAGAACGTATAGTAAAGGCAGGGGAGGTGTCTTTTGCCCGAACAAGAATGTTTCCGTGTTTGACCCAGATGAATCTATATCCTTGCTGTCTGACTGCATCTCTTGCTCGACGAAATAGCTTTTTATTCATTAGCGTTAGATGCTCGTTGATGTAGATTTTGTGAGACGTTCCTTCAATTTTTAGTTGTTCAGATATAATATTTTTCTTAACACGTGCTGCAGATATAATTATCACGCATTATTTGACTAGAGAATCTGACAATTATATTCTTCGGTCGTGAGCTAGTCGGATTTAGTTGTTGTACGCGATGAACGGCTACAATATCTTGTGAAGTAACCGACTGTTTTATAATACTGGCTATATTTTGCACTACACTTAACAAATTCTCGCCACGCCTTTCAGGAAGATTACTAATTTCGGCATTACAACTTCTCGATATTTGCTCCATATAATCCAGTCTTGCCTGAAGCTCGACGAGTTGAATATGATCTGACTCTGGGGAGATAGACCTTGATTTTTTTTCCAGGTCGCTAAGTCGATTGTCAACATCCTGAATTTTCTTATTTACGTCGTCGAAGATGTCACTCATAACTCCTATTGAGGTCTTGACGTCCTCAGTATCTTTTACCAGCTTGGAGATCTTTTCATCTTGTCGTGAGAATTAGTTTTCCATCATGCTTAGAATTTTATTCTGGAAGGCCTGGAGCTCACTCCTGAAGTCTGGATCTGTAGAGCTTGAGGCTGCTTTACGAAATGTCACAAAAGGTGGAGGTGACACCGTTTCAAGGTTTTCGTCTACGCTCATGTCACCAGACCTGAGCGGTCCTTCGCTGTCGCTTGACTGATCCTTTCGACAAAATGTGTTGTTAAGTTTAGCCATGATATTACTATAGCACAGCACGCAGTCGCCTCTATACCAGTTATTACTCTGTGCCAAATAAACAATAGCGCTAACGCTGCATCGTGCTGCCGCGAAGCTGGCCGGTTAAGACACAAGCACACTGATAAACTACTCGTACACGGAAAGCGCTTGTACGTTAGGCACAGGTGATGCGAACGACGTCGCGCGCGCGAATGATGACTTTGGATGATTTGACAGTGGACATGCACATTAGGTTGTGTGAAGCACTCATTCTGTCGAAGCTAACTTATGCGGATACAGTATTTGGTGAGTGTTTGCTCGCTAGAACCAAAAGTTTAATACAAATAGTTCAAAATGCCTGTGCACGTTTCTGCTTCACAATCCCTAAGAGATCACACATAAGCCCATTTTTAAATCGACACGACCTGATGAGTATGGCCGCTAGACGTACCCTCCACCTAGCGTCTTTGCTTTTTGGAGTAATAAATACAGGGGAACTATCATACTTGTTCCAAAAGCACATTTTCTCGCAGCGTGCGGTTAGGACAGCATCACGACTTACATACCCTAAGCATCACACAGCTGCTTTCCGTGGCAGTTTCCGCTTTGCTGCTACTAAGTGCTGGAATGATAAACCCCCACCGATCAGAAATAGTAAATCAGTTGCCACTTTCAAAACTTTATTACCACATTAAATTTATTCATCATCATCATCATCATTACAGCCCTTCACAAGTCCACTGCTGAACACAGGCCTCCCCCAAGGAATGCCACAAAGCACGGTCCTGAGAGCCACCTGCATCCATCGACTTCCTGCATATCTTACCAGGTGGTCACTCCATCTAGTGGGGGGACGCCCAACACTTCGCCTGCCGGTACGAGGCTGCCACTCGAGAACCTTTTTTCCCCATCGGTTGTCGGTTCTTCGAGCTATATGGCCGGCCCATTGCCACTTCAGCTTATTTTTTTTATTTTTTTATTCTTTATTGCATTCCTTAAAACAAAAGAATACAAAGGGCGGACTCTACCAGTCAACCCATGGAGTGGTGAGAATTTGACGTAGGTGCGGCAATATAGAATAAAATAACACTACACAAAATAATAATTAACTACATAATACATATAATTTACTAATAAATAAACTATACATATATGACGTATACAAACATATATACAAATATATACATATAAATATACATATTTAAATACATATATATAATTAGTACATACAAATACCTATGAATATATGCGTCTGTTTAGCAATACATCAAATGTATGAATCACGTAAAATGCGTTGCCTTCAATAGACGATTATTACGGACCAATTTTTTAAAAACATACTTATTGGGTGCTTTTCTGATGTCATCGGGCAAGGAGTTCCAAAGGCGTGTAGCCTGAACTGTTTAGAAGTTGCCATAGAACTCGGTGAAGTGAACAGGAATACAGATTTTGTTGTTAGAAGAAGAACGTAGGACCCTATCATGAGATGAGGAGAGATAGTGAAATTTACTCTTAAGATATATATAAGAAGGGGAAGATGGATCATTTAAAATGGAAAAAAGAACAAGCAATATTCTGGAATTGCGCCTCTGACGGATTATAAGCCAATTTAGCTTAGATCTATATTGCGAAATATGGTCATACTTACGAAGCCCGAAAATAAATCTTATACAGTTGTTAAGAAGGCGTTCCAGTTTGTTCAAAAGATCTTGGGACAGATCTGGGTAACACACATCTGCATAATCAATTATGGGTAATATGAGCGAATGGACAAGCATGATTTTAGACTTTGTGGGAAGAAAATGTTTTAGACGATACAGAGAGCATAAAGCGGCCATGACTTTACGACTCACTTCTGAAACCTGGGTTCTCCAATTCAACGTGCTGTTGATATGTAGGCCAAGATTTTTAACAGAATTACTGAACGGAATTATAATACTGTCATAATAAATAGGAGGTAAATCTGCCAGATTAATCTTAGCTAGCATTCTTGAGCTACCCACTAGTATAGCTTGGCATTTCAAAGGATTGACCAAAACTCCATAACGAGTAGACCAATCTTTGATAGCTGATAAGTTTTTTGATCCCATTATGTATATTCTCAAATTCAGCTTGCACATAAAGCTGAAGGTCATCGGCGTACAAATGATACGAGCAGTCGAGGATGGAGGTAATAAAGTTTATGAAAATTGAAAAAATTATAGGAGAAAGAATACCACCTTGCGGCACACCAGCATCCACATCAGTCCAAGCTGAGGACATTTGCCCCACATAGACTGACTGCTGTCGACCGCGAAGATAAGATGCAAACCATTCCAAAGCAGTAGGACCAAAATTCAGGTGAGATCGTATGGAAAGGAGGATTTCATGATCAACTGTGTTGAAAGCATTTGAGAAATCAACTAGTACCAGTACTGTTAACTTTTTTCTTCCATACCTTGTATTGACCAATCTCCTTCAGCGGCTTGAGTATGTTTTAATGGAAGCTCGCTTCAAGATGTAGCCAACCTTGTCTGTGATTCCTCTAACATAGGGTAGTACAACAGGCACACACTCGACTGTGGTCGACTTCACTCGTTCACTGTGACGTGGGCGCGGGGCTTGAAGCTTGTTGTCTTACAATACTTGCTCGGCGGCCAGATCTTATCTGTCACAGATACCTCGTGCTCTCTGAAACAAAGATTTTCCCACGGTAGCTAACTGTGATGGATGATGGTGCGATTCACCATTTAAATGTCGGTTTGTATGGGTCTTTTTCCCATACACAGTGTGTCAGGATTTCGGATGACTAAAACATCTAGGAAAACTAAAGCATTGTTTGCCCCTAACTCCATTGTGAATTGTATTTTAGAGTTTATGGAATTAAGGTAGTCTAAAAATGCAGTTACTTTTTCAGATGGTAAAATTGTGAAAGTATCGTCTACGTACTGCTTGTATAATCTTGAATTTACAGGAGCAGTAAGAAGGGCTTTGTGCACGACGCAAACATAGTAATACGTCGAACGAAATGACTTACGGATTGCTTGTCGTAACCATCGCTAGTTGAACAACCTAGGGGCGGTGGGCGGAGCCATGAGGTTGTTATGATCGTCGGGGCGCGCTCACGGTTCCATAACTAGCGGTGGTTGCACACAGCAACGCGGGAAAAGCCGTAGCAATAATATTGAGAAATATAGCTTTTATTTTTAAATAAATAGTATTGTAACTATGTAATAACTATCGCAATAAAGGCACCGAACAACTGGCGAGAGTTAACATAGATTTAGAATATAGAAATTAATTAATGCCAAATTGTAGAATAAGTATTGTATGTAAATTGTTTTCCTTTATATAGTGCAATTTAATTTCTTATATATTAAGCCCTTAGGCGCGAAAAATAGTAAACAGGGCATGATACCGTGACGCGGCCGCGGAACGAATGAGGCTACGCACGCCGCGCCACGACGTTTTATATTTATAGTACTGAGGCGGGGGGCAGGGTCCTCAGCTCAAAATTGCTGGAATAACAACGTTTTAACCTTTACTATATAGAAAAATTGTTATGTAAGTATTAGTTTAATAAGTAGTTGTAAGAATGTTATATATTTAAGTCTGTTCGTTAGTTTGTAAGAAATCTAACTAATAAAGAAAGGCGCGGGGTTGAGGCAAGGGTCCGCTGGCCAGCAACGGCCAAATCATATATAAGACGGGCCGGCCGGAACGGTCGGCAGTCGCTCTCCAGCCACAGAAAAGAAAACAGCAGCAAGAAAAGAAAAAGTTCCTCCTCACCGCCGCTTGCCTCCAGTTTAAGCAAGACCAACGCGTTTCATTCATTTTTCGAACGGCGTTACGGCGATCCGTAACATTAATGGTCCTTCGAGAAGCCGGATTACTAGAAGAAAAAGACAATATCGGTCTTGGTATTGCCGGAAGAAAGAAGCAAACCACAAGAACGAAAAAATATTATTGTGAAGAAAAATGGTGATTACGCGTAGTAACAACGGAGAATCATCGAAGCGTCGCAAGGATGAACAAATAACCCAGGGGGCCACAGAAGAGGCCTCTGGGGGCGATTCAACCGCTACTGGTAAATCCAACATCACGAGCGAAACCACAACGGTCAGCGATACAACCGCTACCTCTGCGATCGATAACACGGCCGCAACGGAAGAAACCCAGGAAGAGAGGGATCGAAGATCGCAGCACACATTAAGGCCCGACGAGACTAGGTCGCGCCGCTCCGTAGCCTCACGCAAGAGACTCCTCGCGGAGTTAGAGGCGAAAGAGCGGTTAGCCGAACTCAAGCTCGAGCAGGCTCAGTTGCAAGCAAGAACGGAATTGCAAGAAATACACGTGCAGCGACTACAAGCAGAAGTCGGATCAACCGATGACGAAGATGAAGAAATAGAAGACGATTTAGCATCAGTACGCATTAGTACATGGTTGCAAGAAAAACCTACATCGCGACCAGCGCCGCAACCCACGTCGCACTTCGCATCGCAACCCGCTCCGCAGTCTACATCGCAACCCGCGCCACAACCCACGCCGCACTTCGCATCGCAACCCACGCCGCACTTCGCATCGCAACCCGCTCCGCAGTTTGCATCACAACCCGCGCCGCAGAAAGAAGACAATGGGCAGGCGCAGCAACAAATCGACGTCGCTACCTTAGCCGCTGCTCTATCACAAGCAGTACGAAGCACAAGAGAGCCGCCGAAATATGTGCAAGAGCTACCTACATTCAATGGTAGCAGCAAAGAATGGCTCAGCTTCAAAACAACGTACGAAGAATCTTCAAAGTACTTCACGATGAACGAAAACATAGCGAGAATACGCCGAAGCTTAAAAGGGACAGCAAAAGAAGCCGCCGGTTGCCTACTATAAGTAGGCAACCGGCGGCTGCCAACCAGATCCCAGCCTGATAATGGAAGCTTTGGAAAGGAGATTCGGACGACCAGAAGCGTTAATTCACTTAGAAATAAAGAAGCTGAAGCTGCTGAACAAAGTTACGGACAATCCCAGGGAGCTATGTATATTCGCAAATCGCATAGCAAACGTACTGGGCACCGTGGAAGCACTCAAGAAAGCACATTATCTGCATAGTCCGGAAATGACGCGAGTTATTACAGACAAACTCACGCCCAACACTTTATACAGCAAATGGTACGACTATGCAGCCAGAAAGAAAGAAGATATCCCAGAGCTTAAGAAGATATCAATGTTCTTAAACGAAGAAGCGGACAAATGCAGCGCGTATGCCTTGCCGGAGTTGATAGCAGAGGACAGTGAGACGAGAGAGCGAAGACCGAGAAAAATAGAACATGCCTTCGCCACAAGCAAGAAACAATATGAAGAACGCTGCCCTCAATGCAAACAAGAACACAAACTGCCCGATTGCAAGTCATACGCCGCTCTGTCCACAAATGGCAGATGGGAAGTAGCAAAGAAGAATAATATCTGCTACTGCTGTCTGCGAGGTAAACATCGCCGATTGCTGTGTAAAGCTCCACCGTGCGGAAAAAGCGGATGCATGATGAAACACCATAAATTGCTGCATCACGACAGAACAGCAGAAATTGAAAAGGAACACGCTATGGAAACCGCAACATCGGCAAGGGAGGTCATCACAGCGACTCAACCGTACAAACACCGCCGCGTTTATCTAAAGATTGCGCCCGTAACAATAAGGGGGCCGCTAAGCTGCGTCGAAACATACGCATTATTGGATGAAGGAAGCACGGTCACCTTAGTCGATGCCTCAATCGCTGACGTCATCGGCGCCGACGGCCCAGCCCACGCAATGTGGATACAAGGGGTCGGCTTGGAGGTGAAACATGAGAAGAGCAAGATCGTCAGCCTTAAAATAAGAGGAAAGTACGCGCAAGAGGAACACAACATAGAAGCAGCGCGTACGGTAGAGCGGTTGGACTTTGCGCCAGAATCCGTGAATGAAAATCACTTGGAGAATCGCCAACATCTGTTGGATATCAAAGAAGATATCTGTCTAATCCTACGTACAGTTAACTGTCTAATCCTACGTACTACAAATGCAGCATAACTTAGTTTTTTTGCAAGGGTAAATATATGAGCGCTCCACTGTAGCTTAGAATCCAATGCAATTCCTAAAAATACTGTTGAGTTAACCATGTTCAACGGTTTCTCACCAATATTTATATTCATGGTTTCATTTTTTACGTTAGACAGTGTAAATTCAATTAAATTAGTCTTTTTCGCATTCAATAGAAGATTATTAACCGTAAACCACCGCTGTATTTGTGAAAGAGCAACACTTACATCGTGAAAGTTAGTTTTATTTCTATCTACACCGAATATAAGAGAAATGTCATCTGGAAATAACACTATTTTGCAAAATTTGGATACAAAAAACAGCAAATCGTTATTATATGTCAATAATAGAAAAGGACCAAGAATAGAACCTTGGGGTACATCTATTTGAACAAATGACCCGACTAATTTTACTCCATTTATTTCAATCCTTTGTATTCGACCCGTAAAATATGATCTAATAAATTAGAATAGAATAGAATAATTTTTACTCAATATAGATCACATGTGTAATTCTTATTGAAAGTCATTTATTACTTTACCACTGGTTCGAAAAAAAATAATATCCTAAACGAAAAAATCTATTGCGTTCGTTAAAAGAGGTAGGCTTATTTTTGGCGTAAATCGGCACTATCTAAGGTTTTAAAATCTATTGGATTTAGTTTAAAAAAATCTAATAACCGGAAAATCCTGCTGGAATGCTACGATATTATTTTGAAGAGAGTAACATTCTTAAATCAAGTAAATAAAATTAAAGATTGGGACAATGTCGTGTTTACTATCGAAATATGGTTGAATGCATGAATGCATGCATGGTTTCGCTGACTTGTACCAATGATACAGCGGCCTCCACCTCAAAAGTTCCATCGGGAAAAGGAGCTCGCCTTATTATATGTCACGCGGGCTCAGCTTCTCAATTATAATTTATACCAGGCTGCCTCCTCACATTCGCGTTTATAACTACATATGATTACCATGAGGAAATAAACTTTGAGATTTTTATAGACTGCAAAAGTCACCACAGAAGACTGGAGAAAGGTCGTGGAGAAAATAAAGGAAATAATTTTACAAGATTTTGAACGAGACTTGAATATAGACAATATTATTGAAAATGAATTAATAATATCTCTGAGTGCCAACAACATTGATTAAGATGACAATACTAGTTACGAGTACAGTTAAACGTGGTAGAGCCATGATGCAGCTATATTAATAGTATACTTGTAGCACGATTGGGCTACCTCGACCGGGGAAGGACCACGCTCTCACAGAACACCAGCGTAAAATAGCAGCTTGATGCTTTTTGTGTTTCGCATGGTGAGTGTAGAGAACCGCAGACCCATTTTACTGGAAAAGAGGCATTCTATCTTATTCCTCACGGCTGACAACGCATATCTGCATTTTAATTCGCAAACGAAGATAGATGTAGATGTCTATGGGCCACAGCAACCACTTACCATCAGGTGGACTGTGTGCTCGTTGTTCACCCTTATTCTATAAAAAAAACAGTTCCGATAGTTCAACTGAATAAATGCTATTTTTTTGTTAAATTATGTACTTGTCTTATTTTGTTCCTTAAATTTACGATAGACCATAATAAATGGGTAGTGATTCGATTGCTATTCTTTTTTATAAAATTACGGTACCTATTCAGTTATTATAAAAAAGTACTTATAGATACTGTAATTTTACTCACATATGTTTGAAGCCCGTATCGATTCATTCACTTTAGTCGATGTTTTTAAGCAGGTCACCTCACTATAAAGACATTTAAGTAGTACTAGTAATAGACCGGACATCAGTAGCAAAATTGTAGTCTATAACTTATGTCCTATAGGATATATCTCCAATTTTTGTCATTTAGTCTTAGTGACATCGTCAAGAAGTCAAATCGCATTTATTTCATATATATAAAAATATTTTTAAAGAAAATATGCCCGGTTGTGCATTAAGATATTGTAAGTTACGATATGAAACAAAAAATGAACGTGATATCGGTTTATTATCGTAAATATAACATATATTTACCAAATAATCTTTAAATTTTATTATTTCTAGTAGATTGTTCTAGAACATTTATTTTTATTGTAATAAGCGTCCTCTGTTATCCAGTAAACGTCACTATTTAGTTACCAATTTTAATTATAAAACAATCATGTATATTTCCTGTTATTATATCGAAAGGCATTTCAAACTTAGTAATCTTCAACAACATTATCGATACTTTGATATCGAAACGGTAACATTCTTAAAACGAGGTTATATTTATTAGCGTCACCTAGTGGGGAATAGTTAAAATGTTGTCTTAATAACTGCTTAGCGTTGTTTTGCTATTTTAGCTACAGGGTACCACACGCGCACTAGCTCAAAGTGTTTGTATATAAATGTTCCCAATGTCCGCTGTATAGTATACCTATATATTTAAATCTCTTTGCCTCACTATAAAGCTAAAACTGACAAATGTCAAATGTGATCTATTAAATTGGCCCCACTATAGGCTATTCATTTGAAATAAGTAATCAGTTGATGTAATTCTGAAGCTAATAAAGAAAACTGGTCTAGATACTTCAATTTTTCGGGAGTTATTGTGACCACATACAAAATCAACCTCCGGATGTCCACTAAAATTTTTTTCAAACCGTTTTTTTTTCAACATAGCAATATAAAATGAGTCTTTAGAAATTATAAGATGGATTATTTAGTGTTATCTTGATATAAAGCTGCACATATCGTCACCTTTATGGTAAAATTGCAAATGTGTTTTAGAATAATAACGTAATATTTTAGCACATTAGCCAAATAAATCATATTTGCTACTCTAATTCGTCTTAGAAATAAATAAAAAATATTTTTGCCACAACGTAAATTTATGTAAGTGTCATATTCGCAATTATACAATAAGTATTTGCGGGTGGTCATAAATTATTGCATTATAAACTTGCGAAAGGCATAGGAAACTGTATGTTATTTTTAGTTCGATAAAATATTTTAATTATTCTAAATTATTTGCAATGGCAAATTTAACCGTCTATGTTTTTAAATGTAATCGTCTATATTTTTAAATGTGTAACATTATGCATTATTTTACTGAATCTTCAATGATATGAAATGAAAAACTGTTCGTAGTGTGAAAAATTATTCTCCTTTTAATAAACTTTTAAATAAACTTTGATCTTTCTATAATTACTAACTTGTCTCACAATAATAAGTTATTTATAAAAAATAATAATATCTAGGATTAAAATATACATTATTATATTAACGTTTTTAACATATTTTATACGTGGTAATGCCATGCTGCAGCTATATTAGTAATATAGTTGTTACGGCCTACGGCTACTCATCTAAAAAGTCAAATCCTCTGGGGCCCATTCAGCAGAGTTTCAACGAACAGACGTAGGTTGGGCCTCAATATAGCCGCGTGGAATTTCTCTAATTACAATAAACAATAAGAGGGAGCATTCTAGACTACTGCCATTCAACAGGGAGAATATTAAACGGAGCTTACTTACCTATATCCAAGGCGACTGGTCCCTCAGGATTCGGTCAGGTCGCATGTGGTTGTGTAGTGCAAGAGAAATAAGGTGCTGTGATGTCGAATGCACTTATACAGATTCTGAGTCGGACACAAGAAGTTCCGGGTAAGGCTATCCAACAAGGAATGCGCGTTACAAATACTAGACAGTATATTTACTAAACGCCTAAACTATTCCGCGGTTCCCGCACAAAAATTGACAGCGTGCTGACGTTAGCACATCTGGCAGACGACTCGTGCGCTCGCGCGCCCTCGACACCTCCAAGCTAGCCCGAACGTCAAACCGGTATGCCACCGAGCCGCGCGCCCTCTGACGTCGTTTCCGAAACCAGCGTTCGGGCGTAAACAAACAAACAAACCCGTCGCGCACATAAGGATTTAGATCCGCGAGCAAACCGGTCAGCGGGACAGGGTCGCGACGACAAGTTGCAAGACCGAATCTACAACCAAACTAGGCCACCTTAGGCACCCCATCAGACCTTGCAATCCTAACCAACGCCTCAAAATTACAGCCCCAACGTAGACAAGCCGGAGGGTTGAACTGGATGCCCTTCCTGGACATCGCAGCCCACAAATAAGTCCTATTCCTAGACAGAAGTCCGACGACCTCCTTCAAACACCTATCTGTGCTCCTATGATTAGTTCCGCAATCCGACTGGATCAGGTCTGCAAACAGCGACGCGACACGAAGCGGCCCAGAGTGACCTCCTAAGCTTCAGTGCAGAGAGCACCCCTAAGCTCCCCATGAACGTCGTCTGTAGAGAGCCGAACGAACGCACAGATAGTCCTTAGTATGAATTTTCAAACAAGTAGGCATAACCAAGCCATCCACCATATAATCATTTACCAAATGGTGCGACAGCTGATTTCCATCTGATAATCTACAAACTAGCCAGCCTGTTAGACAAGTAGTCCTATGCTCATATTTCAACTAATTTTTCAAAGCATCAATGTTCAACTACAGAATCAATTCAACCACATTAATCACCGATGCACATATTTCAACTTAACAAATTAAACAAAACAATAAACGCAAGAGACAGCCCTATTTCTCATTTAAATAACTTAGACAGTGCCAACAAAATGTAAAGCAAAGGAGAATTGACTTTTATTCCCTTCGGCACAAACAGGGTTATCTAATTTCAGCCTTCCTTTTCACAAAGCAAAATGATTAAACACTATCACAAAACATATACATGATTTTCCAAATAGCACGACATTCAATTTCAAATGAATTTAAACTTTCCTTTCAGCAAACAGACGCAGCAATCAAATACAATTACAAAGCATACGCACAAGCATTCAAAAGGAGTAGATTAAATTCAATTCTCTTAATCACAACCGCTACAAATATGAAAATTTCGCGGAAAACCCAAAAGCATTTTTAATTTTAATTTAAAGAATTTTTAACTAAGTGCTCGACCAAACCAAATCTAATACCCCTTGACAGCGTGATTCAACGCTCCAGGGGGGCCCTAATCTTCCCACCACCAAGTGGAGGCCACACGGCGTGAACCCGAGACCAATAGTACGCAACCCGCTAACAGTCGCCACTCGGGTTGTACGCCTTCACTAAGCCCGTCGGCAATAGAACATTTTGATAAGTGACCTGTTGACGGCTTAAGGCTCGGTGGAGGCGGCCGTGGTGGGAGCTAAGGCGGCAGCTAGCCAGGGCCGCCTCCATCAAATGGGGAACAGTGGTACATCAGTCGCGGCCACTCAGCTAACGGGAGTGAGAAGAATCCAGCGGACCGATGAGTGGCCGTGAAGTTCCTCCCCACACCCTGAGGGGGGTGATGACACCTCCGCCCCTGGGGGAATTACCCCCCGACTGGTCGGGGGAGGGACCCTTTTCAAACCTAGGGGCCTGGTGGCTAGCCGGCGGGCGCCGAGAGTTGCCCGTCAGAGGGCGTAGCTGAGCGCCCCCGCCCGTGGGGGTCGAGGGCCTGGCAGAGCCCCGAGAGGAGACGCCGTTCGCACCCAGGCACAAAACTGCATGGTGATTGCCCTGGCAATGCAGACAGGGCCGCCGATGCGGACAGTCTCTCTGGAGGTGCCCTTCCAAACATGAGCAGCACCAGTGGCGCTCCTTGGCGATAGTTTGCCTCGCCGGAACCGGCTTACCTAATAATTTCGGGCACGACGTTTCCCGGTGATCAGATGCTCGACAATAGGAGCAGGGGTGGGTTGACGACGACTTGCCGGGCGGATTCAGCCTCTCACTGGACACAGCTCGTAAGTCATCAACGGTGCCCGCCGCGTTCTCGATCTGCCGGCACTGCTCCTCCAAAAACCGCAGCAGGTCATAGAAGGGCGGAACATAGGAGGCCTTGTCCCCGCCGTACCTCTCCTCAAAATGTATTCGAAGGTCGAGAGGTAGATGGGACAGCACGATGCGGAACAACAAAAAAGCCCATTCGCCCACTGGTAAATCCAGCCGCCTCAACGTATTACAGGCCACCAAGACTGGATCCAACAGGTCCGGACGTAGTCTGGCCCGGTCACTAAGCAGCGGGAGGCTTAGAAGCTGCTTAACATGTTCGTCCGCAATTCGCCGGACGTTGGCGTATCTTCTGGCTAGGAGGTCCCGAGCAGTCTGGTAGGCGTCGTCCGACAATCTCAAGTGGCCGACGACGCCCAGGGCCTCCCCCTCCAGTGAGGCCAGGAGGTACGCCATCTTCTGGCTCGGGGTCAAGTCTCTCCGGGCGTCCACTAGGCTGTCGAAAAGACCAACGAAGGTCAGCCATTCGGAAAGGACCCCGGAGAACCTTGGCAGGTCCAGAGTTGGGAGTCGTCCCAATAGCTCCGGATGAGGGTGCTTTCGAGAGGACTCGGGCAGGCCACTCATCCGAGCTTCACGCGCCTCCTCGGCATACCTGCCTTCAGCCTCGATCAACTCGTTCGTGAGCGAAAAGAACTGCTCGTAGTCCGCGAAGCAGGAGTCCAGGACTCCCTTTTCCACATCCGAATCCTCGAGCTCAGCGTAAGCCTCCTCCACTGCGGCCCTTCGAGCATCGACCTGCTCGAACCGCTTCATCAAGTTATGGACCCTATCCGGTCGACCTATCAAAGCATGGGCGCTGGTGGCCCAGCGTAACTCAGTCCGCAGGCAACGGATTAGTAGCTTGGGCGATGACATCACTACTAAATACAATTACGACGCGGCTCGAGCACAAATTACAAAAATAACAAATACAACAAAAAATTAACAGTTAACCAATGCAGGTCCTATCAAATCGAGTTGAATAAAAATTACACAAATACGAATTACTACTTATCAAACCAAATACAAGTTAGCACAAAAGAAAAGACACAAATCAAATTAACAAATAACTAATACTAGTGCGATCAAATCAAGTTAAATTGAAATGGAGCAAATACAAATTACTACTCTTTAGTTCAAATACAAATTACAATACAAACGAAGATACACATCACGGTCGATCAACAAAAAATGCCTAGCTCGGAAATCGACCCTTCGATAAGTAATCCACTACAACTATCCGACAACGATAATTAACCGATTACGTGATAATAACCATCTACCTACATGACGTATACCTCTAGAAAAACTCCCGCTTGCGCACTAAACGGGCGCGGCTTTTCAATCTACCCGCTAACCACATAAGCAAGCAACAAAGGAAAATAATTTTATTATTACGTACAAAAAAAATATTTTTACGTATTACGGACGGGCGTGATTGTAGACACAAAATTAAACCAATCAAACCAACGCTCCCTGCTACCAGAATTGTTTAATTTTTATGAAACACTATGGTCGGAATCGACCGGGGAATCGAACCCGGAACCACGCTCTGCTACCAGAATTGTTACGGCCTACGGCTGCTCATCCAAAAGCTCAAATCCTCTGGGACCCATTCAGCAGAGTTTCAACGAACAGACGTAGGTCGGGCCTCAATATGGCCGCGTGGAATTTCTCTAATTACAATAAACAATAAGGGGGAGCGTTCTAGACTACTGCCATTCAACAGGGAGAATATTAAACGGAGCTTACTTACCTATATCCAAGGCGAATGGTCCCTCAGGATTCGGTCAGGTCGCATGTGGTTGTGTAGTGCAAGGGAAAAAAGGTGCTGTGATGTGTATCTGGGTGTGACTGGTGGTGATTGACCTTATTAGACCTTTGCCGTCGGCAGCAGCCCGGACGTCAGCACCACTCCAAATTGAGGTAATCTTTCGCGGCGCCGTCCACAGTCACTTTCTTCGTTCGTCACGATGACAGTCCATTAATTCATCGTACAATTAACTAACTTACAGAAGCCACTAACTCTCGTTTGTTATAAAGCTTAATACACAAAACGAACACGGAGTGTCCGGATCAAAGGTCACTACCGTTTCGCGTGGCAACAGTTATTTCTAGAATATCAAAGGCCCCACTAGCTAATATTGTCGAATGCACTTATACAGATTCTGAGTCGGACACAAGAAATTCCGGGAAAGGCTATCCAACAAAGAATGCGCGTTACAAATACTAGACAGTATATTTACTAAACGCCTAAACTATTCCGCGGTTCCCGCACAAAAATTGACAGCGTGCTGACGTTAGCACAGCTGGCAGACGACTCGTGCGCTCGCGCGCCCTCGACACCTCCAAGCTAGCCCGAACGTCAAACCGGTATGGCACCGAGCCGCGCGCCCTCTGACGTCAATTCCGAAACCAGCGTTCGGGCGTAAACAATAGTTGTAGCACGAATGGGTCGGCTCGACCGAGGAAGGACCACGCTCTCACAGAATATTAGCGTAAAATAGCAGCTTAACGCTGCTGTGTTTCGTATGGTGAGTGTAGAGAACCAGAGACCCTATTTACTGGACAAGAGGTATTCCATCTTAGTCCTCACGGGTGACAACGCATCTGCATTTTGAGTCTTTATTGAGGATAGATGTAGATGTCTATGGGTCACAGTAACCACTTACCATCAGGTGGACTGTGAGCTCGTTTGTCACCCGATCCTATAATAAAAAATTAAAAATATTATTTAAAATAAAAACAAAATAATAAGACTCAAAAATAATAAAATATCTTCAATGTTAGGTTCTGGTAAACGATCCGCCACTGTTTCAGGTACTGGCAGGTTCTTATAATATTGATGGTAGCTCCTTGTTTTTAGGAGATCCTGGCGCAATTTTACTAAAACTATCTTTTTCGCCTTTGAAATAGGCAATCAGCTACTGTAAGCAGATTTAAGTATTATAGAGTTACTTTTCACTTTCTTTGCCTTCAGTTTTAGTCTTTCATTTTTAATTCGGTGAACCTTTCGCTATTGTAATCAGTTTCTATAAAAATTAATTTCGAGTTTTTATGTAGACCTTGAAACTTTGAAACTTCAGGAAGGGTTTACTAATTATTTGTGTTCTTTTTATTTATACTGTAAACTGAAAAGCGGAAGAGTTGAAATCTAAAAAATCATTATGCAGTAATGTTACATCAAAAGTGTGAGAGTTAGTTTTTGCCATCACATCATAAATTGAACCCATCCATTCGGTGTAAAAACAGGAGTGTTTTCTTGATTTTTATTCTATTTTAGAATGAATAGACTCGCATTCCATATGGCTATGTCCTGATTCAAAAAACACGTGGTCAGTAATTTTTATTGTTGGGTGGTCCACGTCTAAATTTGATTTTTTTTTTGCTGTCCACCGTATAATCGATATTTTGATTTCCCAAGTTATACAATGTTAAATTGTATACTGCAAACTAACGTAGGTAAATATATTTTTATATACTTAATGTGTATGTGTTATGTATCTGCTTGTAGATCAAAATTGAATGCCAAAATATTGACGTCACTTTTTGCAGCTTATTTGTCAAAATCTCTGCGCAGATAAGCAACATCCTTACGCATAGATTAAAAATAAGTTTAAGGATTTTATCTCATTTTATATTAACTTTTTGTTTAATTTCGGACTTCGGGCACTTTCTAGCATCCATTGTCACGAGCCTTAGTTGTTATAGCCTTCATTAACTATGACATCGGGACGTCAAACACCTCAGTCCGTAAAATTTGTTTTATTCCATGCGTAAGGCTACACATCTTTTACACAAATCCTTTTTCCGGACATGAATTATTAATATTCTCACAGAATACCAGCGTAAAATAGCAGATTAACACTGCTGTGTTTCGTATGGTGAGTGTAGAGAACCGGCGACCCATTTTACTGTAAAAGAGGCATTCCATCTTAGACCTCACGGGTGACAACACATCTGCATTTTGATTCTTTATTGAGGATAGATGTGGATGTCTATGGGTCACAGCAACCACTTACCATTAGGTTCACTGTGTGCTCGTTTGTCACCCTATCCTATAAAAAAAATGTAACTTTAATTTATAAGACTTTACATCCTACTGGAATTTTTTCTTTTCTTTATCTGTTCTTTTTTATTCTATTTGTTACTATTAATAGTGCAACTGTTACTGTTAGTTTAATAAAGAATTGTTAGTTCACCGTGGTTAAATCAATGCTTGGAACGTAAATTGTGCCATAGCCAAAGAGATTTAAATATATAGGTATACTATAGAGCAGGCATTATGAACATTTATATACAAAAACTTTGAGCTAGTGCGCGTGTGACACCCTCTAGCTAAAAATAGCAAAACATTTATTAAGACAACATTTTAGCTATTCCTCAGTAGGTGACGCTAATAAATATAACGTTGTTTTAGGAATGTTACCCTTTCGATATCAAAGTATCGATAATGTTGTTGAAGATTACTAAGTTTGAAATGCTTTTCGATATAATAATAGGGAATATACATGATTTTTTATTGTATAAATCTATTTATCATGACTTCCATCACACGAAAACAATCATATTAACTTTTTACGCCCCTTTAGTGTCATGAAATGAAATATTTAATTTACAATAACTAAGAATCAATTCAAAGAGCAGTCACTGGTTGCCACCTTGGTGGCATCTTGGATGATGTCACTCGGTCCATTAGCTGCTATAATAATAGCATATGATTGATCGGTCGGCGTTAAAGACACATCGAGAAACGCCAAATCCAATAAGAGAGCGTCTCTATGTTTTTAAATCTAAAATATTTTAGGAAAACACTAAACTTAAAACCCTTTTCACGATTTTTCACATTTCATCAGCTGCAGTACTTAAAGACACTACCCACATCAATAAAAATTGTTATTTTAAGTTTTTACCTTATTTTCTAACTCAGTCTTAACCTACAACTTCTTGCATCTTATATCTTTAACAGTACAAATTGTTTTTAATGTAAAAAACCTATAGTCCTCTCCTATCACTGTAAGCGAGGATCTATAATGACTTTGTCCTTGAAAACCACCAGACAATAACGCCTGGTATGTAAAAGAGAAGACTTGCTGTATTGACATAACCGTCAATACAGCATTTTAAACAATTACAGCAAGTTAAACATCAACACAGCAAGTATCCTCAACATGCTAATAAGCAACACAGAAAATCTCATCAGCATGCCTAAAAAATATTTCCCACCCTTGCTTCACATAAAGTAGGCTACTTAGCATAGTTGGTATAAGCTACTCATTTTTGTTGGTATGGGTACTGTATCGTTGACTGTTTTACCTCTATAAATATTGAAAAGGATTAAACCAGCATCCCGTATATTTTTTATCGATAATCCCAATCGATAAACGTCGTCAATCACTAACTTTAACATTGGTAACTAAATAGTGACGTTTACAGGATAACAGAGGGCGCTTACTACAATAAAATAAATGTTCTAGAACAATCTACTACAAATAATAAAATTTAAAGATTATTCGGTAGCTAAATGTTACATTTACGATAATAAACCGAAATCCCGTTAATTTTTTGCTCCATATCGTGACTATATCTTAATGCACAACCGGGCATATTTTCTTTAAAAATATTTTTCAAATATATGAAACGAATGCGTCTTGACTTTTTGACGATGTCACTAAGACTAAATGACAAAACTCACATACATAAGTAAGAGACGACAATTTTGCTGCTGATGTCCGGTCTATTGCTATTACTACTTAAGGGGCTACTCCATGCGAACGACCTTGAGCATTTTGCCGGCGGCGCGCCGCTCACTTCAATATATTGCCCTATTG
Source organism: Parnassius mnemosyne (assembly GCA_963668995.1). Taxonomy (NCBI): domain Eukaryota; kingdom Metazoa; phylum Arthropoda; class Insecta; order Lepidoptera; family Papilionidae; genus Parnassius; species Parnassius mnemosyne. Next base: position 32,664,817 of record CAVLGL010000086.1, read on the forward strand.
TAGGTAAGAACGTAGTATTATTTTTTCAACATCATTAAACTAATTTATGGAAATACACACAGCGTAAAACGATAAATGTATTTTAATTTTTTTATTCGGTATATTAGTTGCATTATATTAGAATTATGTATTTTCATATATTATCTAATTATGAAATTTTATAATTAATTATATATTAAAAATGAAGCATTGAAAATTGTGAGTTTAAAAGATACCTATTCACTATAGGTAAATAAATAGATAGCTCGCCTTTTGTACAAATATTTGGTGCAATAAAGAATAAATAAATAAATAGGATGTTTCGTAGATGTGTTTTGATTATTGTTAATTTTTACGTATCACGTAATGAAAAGTAATACCTACCTACAAATTTTTTAACTGAGCACCTTGTAACTTAGCCTGCTTATTACTTATGCTGGCAGACATTATCCTCGCCCCAATTATTGATGAGGATGAAAATCAATTTTATTTCTACATTATTCATCATCATCATCATATCATATTTCTTCATACGTAATTTTATTTATTTATACATAAGGGTAACTTTAATAAAGGTAATACAAAAATCAACAAGAAGTATAAGGGTTCAATCTTTCAATTTCAATTGTAAAAAAACGTTACCCCCACACTAGGATTTTCTCCTGTGTCGTGGAGGCAGTTTACAAACATAAATTGCACAAGGACAAACATCCAGACACGGAACAATTATTTGTAGGCCATACAAATACTTGTTCCGTGCGAGATTCGAACCCGCGGCCCCCAGCGCAACAACTGATTGCTAAGCCACTGCGCCACGGAGCCGTCGCCGGGTTATAGCTAAAGTGACCATACGTCCCGTTTTGAACGGGACTGTCCCTTTTCTCGGTCACCTGTCCCTTTTCTCGGTCACCTGTCCCATTATCCCCAAACAAAGCTCCGGGACACAAAATTGTCCCGTAACTCGTTGGATGGAAGTATTCAAAGTCAACAATCTTCAACATATTTTTTTTTAATCGAATATATTTTATGTCTACCTGGTACAAATGCTCCGGTAGAAAAAGTATTTTTTTATTTTGAATAAATTGTGGACGTCTGAAAGAAACACTTACGGTTCCAGAGTTCTAAAGGCGATGTTATTAACAAAGATAACAATAAAAAAACTTGAGCAGAATTTTATTCTGATTTAAAATCATCACCAACTTTATTAAAGCAAATTTAATCCACTGACAAATGTAATTAATAATTAAAAAAAATATGTTGCATTTAATAATTACCGTCTATACCGAATATAATTTTATAGTGAACACTAATTGTATAAAGTTATAGTTTTTAGAGTATAAATAAACCCATGTCCTGTTTTAGTTAAAAAATAAATGGTCAGTTTAGTCTTTTTAGTTAAATTTAGTTTTAAAATTATTTAGTTTAGTAAGTAAGTAGTACTAGTTAAGTACTACTACTAGTAGTAGTTAAGTACTTACTTAGATACTTTTTACCGAATTATAATTATAGAACACCTTATGTACTCAATTATTTTTTGAAAAAGAAGAAAAAACAAGCAATAAATAATATACTATATTTTAGCAAAAAACTATAACTTAGTAATACTAATTATAACTTAGAACATAAATGAAAAACTCTTAACTGACTTTTTGGCCCGACCCAGGATTCGAACCCGGGACCTCATGATCAGCAGTCACACTACTACAACCACTAGACCAACAAGGCAGTACTATACCTAATAAGATATTGTGGTTGGGTGATAATATTGAATTAGCCTTTTATAGTGTAAATTATAATATTTGTCGAAATTTTAATTATGGATTCGAACCTTACATGCTAATGGGGCTTCATTTTTTTATTTGCATTTACTTCTAAGAAAATACACGCAAAAAGCTTCATCGCGCAGTAAAAAGCACAACAAATATATGTATAACTAATACGAAAAATTATACCCAAAACAAACAAATAATACTACCTATAAATAACCTAATAAGTAATAATATTATCGACTGATATGACGTGAGCGTATGTGCTGGTCGACGCTTTAACGACACGGGCTTCACGTCGAAGAGCTCAGCGCTCACTGACTTCAGCAAGCCCGTGAGCAGTGAATATGCCCAGATTTTAAAATAATTTCTTAATAAAATCAAATTTTGGTCTTTTGAAAAAAAAATTTCCTATAGAAATGTTCATTAATAAATTGCCTATCCATTGGTGTAAATCGCAAAATAAAATAATACTTACTTTACGAGGAGATGCATGTTATCAATAATAATTTCACATTTATGTGGTTTCGTTGTAAGGAGATTATATTAATATTTATTCCTTTAAAAAAAATTGGATATAGCTTTTATGGAATCAAGATTATGTAGAAATATAATGTGGTTTTTATTTGTTGATATATCTTTTAAATAAAAAGTAGATAGCTCCTAAAAACCGCACAAATAACGACTAGCGCGACATTTTGCTCAACCTGCGCCTTAAATGTCATTGGCCATAGCAATATTGCGAATGTGACACATAGGATAATTGACTATAGACCATCAGATACTTTGTATTGAAAATGATATCATTTCAATACACGAATATGGCACTTATGTAAGTTGACCATGATCAATTATATGCATAAGAACATTAAAAATACTTTTGTAAAAACACGAATAGACTCAATTTTCGCATGTTTACAATCGACTTTGAGAATTGCATAAACAAATATCCCTTGGTAGAATATCTTATCTACTCTTTGTAAGTTCACCATGGTGATTAATTTCTATTAACTGTGATTCGCATATTTACTGTTATAATATATCGTAAACTATAAAAGATACAGATTTGAAACTTTGCCACAGTATGTATTACTACGTTGGGGGTAGATAAAGCCAATAAACAGTTTTAAGCAAAAATGATAGATTCGCAAGTTTGCCATAGACGTGACGATATTATCGTATAAGTGCAATATTGTTATGATAGGAAGCATTAGAACACAAAATTGCCTCACCTTAACGTGTCGAGAATAAAGTTCTACCTAATAACACTCCTCATTATGAGGTGTGCAATAATATTTAGAACTAAGCATGGAATGATTTAAAAAGCAGAAATAAATAATTTCGCGGAACCCTGGGGACTTTTCCACGGAACTCTTAGGTTTCCGAGGAACCCACTTTAGGAATCTCTGCAATATAACATCGCGTAAAATAATATTGAAATAAATATTTAACAGGAAGAATTAAAATAAATGAAAATAATAAAAAACGTGCGTGAGTGTCGTGGAACGTCGTTTGGAACGAAGTTCCTTTCGTAGTATATTATTATCGATAAAAGTATTATATTATTGATTAACAAATACAAATAAGTGAATTACTAGCATCTATTAAAATGAAGCGTCATTTAAAATATTTCTTTCATGGCTAAAATAAGAAAAAATGCGAGGGAGATGGCTATAATTTCATCTCGATCGCACTATAGCAAGGGGGTCGTGACGGAAAAATCTTACACTTTTTCTCGCCTAACCTACATCCGTCAAATCCGTACCGTGCGATAATGAACTTCGTTCCAATAATAATAATATATTTATGAATTATTTATTTATTCAATCTAACCAGATGAAATATATATATATATATATATATATATATATATATATATATATATATATATATATTTCATGTGGTATATATAGCTAGACTTTATAAATATCCCACAGTAATCGGCGCTCTCGCTATGTGAAGTATGCTGTGTCCGTAGGCACTTCTTGATGAATTCGGATGAGTCAATTTATAAAGACGTCATTATGTGTGATAAAAGGCTTACTTTATCTTTAGCCAACGAGGTATATCATCACAAATGTATACATCGTGTGCATTTTAGTACTACACTAAGGCGCCACTTCTACATTTGCTATATGATTTAACAACAATCTTGGCTAATAGAAATTATGAAATGTACAAAATACATTCCAAACTAGGCAAATCAAATTACCAAAAACAATGATGAGTTTCTGGACAACACAACTAAATTCTCGACTTCGACTATAATAACGATAAAGACAAACCCAGAATATTCCAGGGCGAAGAACTGAGCCAAATGTAGTTCTGCATAGTGGCGGTGTAAGAATGTCCACTGTCCCATGTCGTCCCGAGGGTGTCGTAAGGGACGACAGAGGGAAATGAAACAGGAGATGGCATCAGCATCTTCCTGATAACAACTTAAAATAATAAAAAACTACGGTTGCGAAAAATTCGATTTTGAAAATAATATAGTTTACATCAAATCACTCACATGCCAAAGTACAAAGATGAAAGTAGTTGACTATCTATCTGGGGGCACGGTAGTGCCCCCGCCAAGTCGAGAAAAAAAGCGGCACGGCATTTCTCGAAGCAGTTCAGGCCATTTTCGACCCCCTATAACTACGTTGTGGATAAAACTAGAAGCCTGGATTTTCAGTAACCAAGCAGACATTATATAAACACGGTGTATTTCTAATTTCATTCAATTTGAACCAGTAGTTTAAGAATTATAACTAGTCAAAGTTTCTTAATTTTGTCACTCAATGTAAATCCAAGATGGTGGCTGCAATAGGTATCAATTTTTCCGTCATGGGTGTCATTTTCATGGTATTCGAGGGTGTTGAAGCCGATAGTGCTGTCAAAATGTAAATCCAAGATGGCAGCTGCAATAGGTATCAATTTATTCGTCATGGGTGTCATTTTCATGGTTTTCGAGGGTGTTGAAGCCGATAGTGCTGTCAAAATGTAAATCCAAGATGGCAGCTGCAATAGGTATCAATTTATTCGTAATGGGTGTCATTTTCATGGTTTTCGAGGGTGTTGAAGCCGATAGTGCTGTCAAAATGTAAATCCAAGATGGCAGCTGCAATAGGTATCAATTTATTCGTAATGGGTGTCATTTTCATGGTTTTCGAGGGTGTTGAAGCCGATAGTGCTGTCAAAATGTAAATCCAAGATGGCAGCTGCAATAGGTATCAATTTATTCGTCATGGGTGTCATTTTCATGGTTTTCGAGGGTGTTGAAGCATCATTGAAGTTGAATGCTGGCAAAATGTAAATCCAAGATGGTGGCTTTTTTTATTGGATAAGGTTGACAAACGAGCACACAGTCCACCTGATGGTAAGTGGTTACTGCGGCCCATAGACATCTACATCTATCCTCTGTTACAAATCAAAATGTAGATGCGTTGTCACCCGTGAGGACTAAGATGGAATGCCGCATTTTCAGTAAAAAGGGCCTCCGGCCACCTGCACTCAACAAGCGAAACGCAGAGGTAAACCTCTACTTCACGCTGGTTTTCTGTGAGGTCGTGGTACTACCCCGGTTCGAGCCGGCCCATCCGTGCGACAGCAAAAGCTGCCGCGTATTAGTGACTGCATTAGGTATCTATTTTTTCGTCATGGGTGTCGTTTTCATAGTTTTTGAGTATGTTGAAGCAGATAGTGCTGTTGAAATGTAAATCCAAGATGACGGCTGCAATAGGTATTAATTTTTTCGTCATGGGTGTCATGTTCATGGTTGTTGATGATGTTGAAACCGATTTCACGTTGTTGCTTTAAAAAAGAACACATAAACTGCAAAGTAGCTGATCTCATTTACAAAAAAAATAACCAAAATCGATTTCATAGTACCCTGACCTTGTTTTCCAACAATTTATTTAAAAAAACCTGTTCATTAGAATGAAAATTTTTTACACAATTAAATTCAATAATAATCCGAACTTGTCGTAGCAGACGAAAATATTTTTCTGTAAATAATTTGTAATAATAGAAAGAAAGAATAAAGGTACGTTTTCGTCCAACCGCGGCTCGCGTACGCTCCCGCCGAAACTTGTAAAAGGTTACGCCGTAATGACAAAGTTAAAAATCTATAGTTCTACAAGTTGTTGTGTGTTATTATTAAATTGTTTTCCGTGTTTAAACTATCGTCTTTTGCTGAGATTACCCGACGCCATGAGATTACTACTCGATTGATTGATCACTACAGAACAAAAATGTAAAAAAAAAAACAATATCAAAAACATTAATAGTTACAACCCTATTGCTTCAATGGAGAGTAGGTAATTATGTCCTCAACTAGGCTTAGTTTCCGTACTGTTCATATTTATACTGTGGCCGCAGTTTCGTATCCCGCACGGAACAAGTATTTTATGGACTACAAGTAATTGTTCCGGGTCTGCATGTTTGTCCTTGTGAAATTTATGTATGTTAACTACCCCCACGATACAGGAGAAAATCCTCGTGTGGAGATAACGTTTTTTTTTTAAATTACCTACTCAAGTATATAAAACCGAGCTTTCTGTTGATGTCACTAATTTCGGAAATAATACATTTTCGGGCGTTTCTGCAAACTCAAGATATAGTTCTTACCACAGCCCTACACCACAAAAAGGGCGTCCAAAACATTAAATGTTTATAATATTCGCAGCGCGATGTTTTTGTACGTGGTAGAGCTACTGCAGCTACATAAGTAGAATAGTTGTAGCACGAATGGGTCGGCTCGACCGGGGAAGGACCACGCTCTCACAGAATACCAGCGTAAAATGGCAGCTTGACAATGCTGTGTTTCGTATGGTGAGTGTAGAGAACCGGAGACCCTTTTTACTGGAAAAGAGGCATTCAATCTTAGTCCTCACGGGTAACGACGCATCTGCATTTTGATTATTTATTGAGGATAAATGTAGATGTCTATGGGTCACAGCAACCACTTACCATCAAGTGGACTGTGTGTTCGTTTGTTACCCTTATCCTATAAAAAGAAATACAGATAAAGTTTATCCGTTGCACAGCAGAGCGGTCTTTTTCTGTATTCCGTCAAATCAAAGTTATCTTCGTAGTACCTATTTTACAAACGCGATTAAATTGATTAGTTTTACTGCAATAATTTCTATGGTCTAATGAATGATATGGATTATTCTAATATAATCGATTCATTCTCCTTACAGTAGTCACGAGAAAAATTTTAAACTAAATTATACTTATAGCTAATTATTACTTTAAAATATATAAACTCGCCAACAAGTTTTATTTCACTAACTGCAACGTTGATTGTTTTTTTTAATTATTTAATAAATAATATATTTAAGTATAATTGCGATAGCCAAGGTCAATAGGGCGGTCAGTTTAGGAAGCCCAGGGCGGCTTTGGATCTAAATACGCTCACCGTGCCCATAATAATAATAATACAATATCTAAAAATAAAAAAACAAGAAAAACAGATCTGACATATTAATATGTGATATACTCAGGTATATATAAATATGCAATTTTATGTGCCTGTATTGCAAATCACTATAATGGGGCCTTTCCACCAAAGTTTTGTTGTCAACACAACATTTGTCAACACGTGTTGCCGACAAATGTTTCTGTAATCACCTAGTTTTAGCAACAAAACGAAACAATGTCTGGAATCGTGTTTCCATTTTCGGCGGCAACATCAAAGGAATACGCTTGTTGCCGACATTTGTTCCCTCGGTGGAGACGCTTCTTGCAACATTTTGAAACATTTTCGGAAACAAATGTCGTCAACTTTTGTTGATTTGTTAACAGTTGGAAATATAAATTATATTGTCAACATTTTTGGTGGAGACGCGCCTTAACAGGTAGCGAGTAAACCAGACTCGGCACATCACATTCACACGTGACACACGTAGTGATTTATATTATGCTCTTTGCGCATCACTAACATCAAGCTCAAGAATCAACTAATGTTGCCAACTTGGTGAATTTTCCAGTAATGCTAGTTGGTTTCGACTCCACTTCTAATAGAGAAATATTGATTTTAGTGGCTGGTAGTTTATTCTAGTGGTTCATTAGTATTCAACTTCAATGAACATAAAAATTATCACTCAACCATTAAGCCACTTTCCACGTTTCAAAATACATTTCTTCTTAATTTCAGGAGTTTTTACTTGTACCGTGCAGGCAAAAATGATTCGTCAGACATGACGTGCGTCAGTTAATCCATCTCGGTGGAATCCAAACTTGAGGAATAAGTTGCTTTTGCGATTACTCTTAACACGTCTGCGTTTCTATGCCGATGATAAGAGACTATTTAATAGTATGAATGTAATAAAAACAAGCAGAGCAAGCTTTTAACTGCTATATTAAAGGTATGCTGTGGTTTGCGGGTGGCATCGAAATGCTGCAACGAAACCGAAATTCCGATAAGGGTAGTAAAACAAATTGGTACCATAAAATCATATCAATCTCAAACAGTCGATGATGGTGTTGACAAAAATGTGCATCTAAAGATGAGAATTTAATTTAAAATAGTATTATTGATTAAATATTTTGATGTTGACATTTTGATTTCTTACTTGTATGTTGACTAATTGATTATTTACATAGAAATTTTATATTTTCTTTTTATATTTGACACAGTATATGTATTATAAATGTAACCAAATACTGATATAATTATTGTTTTCTTTCCTATTCAAACGTCCACGGTGACTGTAGTCCCCAAAAAAATTCTTGCCTTACCTATCCATGGTGTTTATAGTCACCAAACGACATTGTTCCGTTTAAACGTGTACAGCGCTAAAAACAGCTGTTAATAATTCAGTTAAAAAATTAGAGATGGTGCTATTTGAAATTTGTCATCTGTGAGAGTGAATTTGATCTGTGTAATAGTAACAAAATATTTAGAAAAAAATGACATTTCGTCATTTTTTTTGTATACTGTTAAAGTGTGAGGAACTTGATCAAAAATGTGATAAGTTTTCTGTTTTTATACGTTGTTTCTAATGTAATTGTACATCAGATTAAACGTGAAGATATTTTCTTTAGGAAATATGTATGATTACGACAATTCCAAAACGTTTACATATAATAATCTAAAAAAAAATTAATCACTATACGCGATCATCGTTTATTGATTATATGTGGTTAAAAATATATTCTAATTGGTTTTTTGTATTAAATGAATGCTAAAGATAAAATAATGCTTCACTATTAACACATTGATAGCCATTTATTAACGAAATATCTCTTGAGATGTGTCTAGAAATTATTAATACTTATTTTTATTTATTTATTTATTAAAATTTATATTGAATATTATATATTTAAATAAATAAAATAAATATATTTATCTATTTATAAATAAATATTATATATTTATCTATTTTAAATATATAACATATAATTGATATTGGTGTCATTTTAAAGGGAATATCAAGTATTGTTATAATATAATATAATTGTCCCCAGTAAATATTATATTTTTCTTGTATAACTCGAAATAAAAAATAAATACGATTTTTTTTATATTCCCATTTTTAAACTTTATTTTCATGCTATATAATTAATAGTACTAATTAGACCAATTTTATTTTAACAAAATTAAATTTTGAATTCTTTGAGCTTTTTGAGAATATTTTTTATTTGAATGTAGGTATAGTAGTTTTTCAGTAGTAAACGTTTTTGTTGAGAAAGTGTCACGTGGTCGTAAAAAAAAAAAGTGACATTTTAATGCGCGGACAGGTGGAACGAGAATCACTCACGCGGCGTGGACGGTTCAGTAGGTAATAAACAAAATTTTTTATTTTGTTTAGTGGAAAATTTAGGGATTATTAGAGTAGTACCTTTTGTTAGTGGTTTTCTGTTAAACTAAATCTCCACAAGATTCAACTTCTAAAAAGAAATTGAATCTGGTGGAGACTTAGTTTAACTGTTGGCAACACTGGCGACAACGTCAAAAAATCAAAACAAGATGCGTGCAGCGTGCTAGCGTGCGGCACGCGCTTTGTTGTTTTTTTCGCGAAGGGTCTATTTATGAATTATTATAATACATTTAAGTGTCAACGTCCATCAATTATTTAGCTAGAAAATTCGAAGCGAAGTCGCCTAAGCACGAATCGTTGCTGAACACGTCCTTGCGGCGTCAGCCGCGTGATCACAGCGGTGTAATCCGGTTTGAAGCTGACGCCGTAGCCTGTGCGGCTGCAGAGCTTCAGAACAACAATATGAAGCCACACGACGACGGAATGAACGGTCATGGTGAGCATTACCATATCCCTACTTTTGAGTATTCTATAGCTGTCTTAATTTCTAGGTACTGTTAAAACATAAACATTTACGGCTATTCAATAATATTCTTATAACAAAACATGCTTACGTTTTATTATCACTCTTTTAGTATATAGCTATAGTTAAGTGATTAAAATGTATCGTTATATTTTTTTACATTAGAGGTTTTTAAGGAGAACAATGTTTGCTTTGTTTTAGAAATAATTTATAGTTATATTAAAAACATGATTTTATTATATGTTCAGTTAGGGTGAAATTGGGATACATTTATTTTTGATAAATAATGCTTAGTACTTGGCCATTAAATGTAATGTCTTTTAATTGTATCCATTTGTTTTCTCGAGTCAACAGTACTCTGTTTTAAATGTAATAATGGTGTTGCAGTTGTTCATGGGTGGTGGTAGTCACTTGCCATAAGGTGAGCCACATGCTCATTGGCTCAATGTAATTAATCATATTAAAGCAGTTTTTCAGATCACCATATTATAATTTATAAGGATTTATTGATATAATTTACACCAAATTTTTGATAGTATTACAATAGCATATTCTTCTCTATACATATCTTTCTTTATATGTTTAATTCAATTAATAAAGGTTCTCGAGCAGCAGCTTCGCACCGGTAGGCGAAGTGTAGGGCGTCCCCTCACTAGATGGAGTGATGACCTGGTAAGACATGCAGGAAGTCAATGAATGCAGGTGGCTCAGGACCGTGCTTTGTGGTATTACTTGGGGGAGGCCTATGTTCAGCTGTGGACTTGTGAAGGGCTTTAATGATGATGATTATGAAAGTTTATATGAAGTTAAATAAATAAATATTAATTATCAAACAATCATAAATTAAGTTAATAATTTATGACCTCAGTTAACATTATATTTTAATAACAGTAATACATTACAAGAAAGAATAATTTTTTGGTTATAATGTAATTAGTTACAGTTTATCAATATATATATATATATTTTTTTTTTTATATGAGATGGAGCAAATGAGCATGTGGCTCACCTGATGGTAAGTGACTACTGTCACCCATGAACAACTGCAATACCATTATTACATTTAACTACCTGATGGTAAGTGGATACTGTGGCCCATAGACATCTACTTTTAGCCTCGATTAAAAATCAAAATGGAGATGTGTTGTCACCCTTGAGGACTAAGATGGAATGCCTCATTTCCAGTAATAAGGGTCTCCAGTTCTCTACACTTACCATACGCAACAAAGCAGCCATAGGCTGCTATTTTACACTGTTATTCTGTAACAGTGTGGTCTTACCAATTTTGAAACAATCTATAAATTTTTTGTGCAATTATGTTACATTATTTCCACTTAGCTAATTAACTATAAGTTTTACTGTCATAAGTAAATATTAAATTACCTATATTAAATTTACTTTATTAATTATCAAAGTAAACAAGTACATATACCTCCACATAGTATAATATTTAATCATTGCATATGACATTTATATTCCATGTTATGTAAACTGTCAGTCAATCAAAAAAAGATTCAATGTGTTGTAAGTTTCTAAGGAATAAAAACAATCATAAATGTATTTTTGTTATTTGGTAGAGCCATGCTGCAGATATATTAATAGTTTAGTTGTAGCACAAATGGGTCGGCTCGACCTGGGAAGGACCACACTCACAGAATACCAGTGTAAAATAGTAGCTTAATGCTGCTGTGTTTCCTATGGTGAGTGTAGAGAACCGGAGGCCTATTTTACTGGAAAAGAGGCATTCTGTCTCAGTCCTCACGGCTGACAACGCATATCTGCATTTTGATTCGTAAACGAAGATAGATACAGATGTCTGTGGGCCACAGCAACCACTTACCATCAGGTGAACTGTGTGCTCGTATGTCACGCTCATTCTATAAAAAAAAATTATCGTATATTAAAAATTAATTTAAATTTATAATATATATTAAAGCAGTTATTCAGATCACCCTATTATAATTTATAAGCATTTATTGATATAATTTACACCTAATTTTTGATAGTATTACAATAGCATATTATACATATCTTTCTTTATATGTTTAATTCAACTAAGAAAGGTTCTCGAGCAGCAGCCTTGTACCGGTAGGCGAAATGTAGGGTGTCCCCTCACTAGATGGAGTGACGACCTGTCTTCCTGCATGTCTTATACAGGAAGACAATGGATGCAGGTGGCTCGGGACTGTGCTTTGTGACGTTCCTTAGAGGAGGCCTATGTTCAGCAGTGGACTTGCAAAGGGCTGTAATGATGATGATGATAATTCAACTCAATTTATAATTTATCTCTTTACAACTTACTGGCTAGCTTCAGTAACAATGTAGTAATGAATTAACGTTGTGAGTGACTGGAGCCTATTATAGGTATTATAATAAAAACCTTAGTTACAGCTCACCAGCCCACCCTCGTGGATACGTTGCATATTTTAACTACTTGTTTTATTAACTCAGTGATTTAGGGTATTTTATCATATCTTTCTTTATATTTATAACTCTTCTGTATTTGTGTTTGTCACTGAACTCCTCCTAAACGGATGGACCATTTTAATGAACTTTATGTGTTTGAGTGGATGATGTAGATGAACCCTGGATGGTTTAGATTCACAATTTGACCCAGTAGGTGGTGATGTTCTGCGAGGTACAGTAATCACCCGTGCGAAGTAGTTATAATTCTTTTTTCTACCGACTTCAAAATGGAGGAGGTACTCAATTCAACTGTGTTTTTTTATATGAAAGCTGCTGCTTCTCATGTGGTCTTATATAAATTTGATTAAGGTATGACCAATAGTTTTTGAGTAATTCTTAATAATTTATATTGAAGTCGGTTGTAAAAAAAAAATTATTTTAAATTATTGATTTCCTATGTATGGTTGTAACTTTAGCTGGTTGCTTTCTGCTTAAACTAGAGTTGTAAAGCCTGAATAAAAGTAAAGTTACAGCCTATACACGTCCCACTGCTGGGCACAGGCCACCTCTCACTTCTGAGAGTGTTTTAAGGAAGTGTCCGCCGCGCTGCCCCAATGCGCGGTGGCGGACTTCACGAAATATATTTTTTGTATTTCTCGGAAATGCAGGTTTCTTCAAGATGGTCTTCACCGCAGAGCACTTTGTAAAGTCTGAATAAAAATTAAAATTAGTATAACTTCTGTTAATTTTGTCAATCGGCGTCAGTTGGTTGAGGGACTTTTTTATATAGGATAAGGGTGACAAACGAGCACACAGTCCACCTGATGGTAAGTGGTTGCTGCGGCCCTTAGACATCCACATCTATCATCTATTACAAATCAAAATGTAGATGCGTTGTCACCTGTGAGGACTAAGATGGAATACCTCATTTCCAGTAAAAAGGGCCTCCGGCCACCTGCACTCACCAAGCGAAACGCAGAGGTAAACCTCTACTTCACGCTGGTTTTCTGTGAGGTCGTGGTACCACCCCGGTTCGAGCCGGCCCATCCGTGCGACAGCAAAAGCTGCCGCGTGGCTCTACCACTGTTTAAACTAGGTGGACGGAATGTTTTGCATTATCTATTTATTACATATATTACATTTTTTTATACTTTACATTTTTTTTCTGAAAAACATGGGCTTCCTCATTCTCCGTTAACAGAGAGCTTACACCAAACCTGCAGTCAATGCTGGGCACACCATTGTCACTGTGAAGTAAATTGTTATCTTTAAATTCAGTATCTGATTAGTCCTCTTGTCTGTAATGCAATGATTCCTATCCTCCATTATTGAAGCCATCCAGAAACATTTCGGAGATATTCAACAATAAATTTAAATGCTTTCTTTAAGAAATTGTGTAATTTAAGAAAACCATAAAACTTTTCAGACATCCAGTATAAGCTCTTTAAAACTACACGGTTCTGTTTTACAGGTGACTTAATTAGTTTTTCCGTTTGTTTGATAGAGAGTATTATCTTTTTTTAGACAAGTATTTTACTCAGTCCATCCGGTTTGACTACATCTATCCTCGATTAAGAATCGTAATGCAGATGTAGACATATAAAAGATTTTCAGCGGTTGTTAATCCAATCCTCATATGAATCATAGGAGTATAACACCACACTAAAATAGCAGCTTAATGCTGCTGTGTTTCGTATGGTAAATGTAGAGAACCGGAGACCGGAGACTGGAAATGAGACATGCCGTCTTAGTCCTCAGGGGTGACAACACATTTGCATTTTGATTCTTAATTGACAACAAATGTAGATGTCTACGGGCCACAGCATCTATTTACCATCAGGTGGACAGTGTGCTCGTTTGTCACCGTTATAAAAAAAGATGCGTTCACCCCTGAGGACATAGATGAAATTCATTATGACGGACGCCTAGGTATGAAAGAAACCCAAACACTTAACTAAGACACAATAAAAAAAAACGACTACGTATCTTTATTGCGTCGTTGAAATCGCCGCGCATGCGCCAATAACCAGATATTAAAACGAAGCAACAATTTTCTGTTCAATTGGACGCCAAGGACTTCTTTATGCTATATTCGCATAGAAAAATAAACTAGGGTCTGTTGAATTGGTTGAATATTTCGTAGATTTATAATACTATATTTAGATTTATAAACAGTAAGCGCGTTCCTGACACTAAAGTTTACAAGAACGTAGCATTGTTTAATGTTAAAGCGGTTTGATGGTAAATGTTAAAATTAATATTAAACTTGTTAAATTATAATAACGAATGAGCGTTGATTAGTTACAGCCTATATACGTCCCACAGCTGGGTACAGGCCTCTTCTCACTTCTGAGTTTCTGAGAGGGGTTTAGGGCAATGAAATGTCCGTCACGCTGCCCCAAAACGTGTTGGAGAACTTCACATGTCTACGAAATATTTGTTTCTTATTTCTCAGACATGCAGGTTTCCTCACGATGATTTCCTTCACCTTCGGACACGTGGTAAATCAGCACTTAAAATTGAAATTAACAATTTCAATGGTGACGCCAGGGATCGAACCTGGGTTGTTTGCGTACTGTGAAATCAACAGCGAGCGCTTAGCCACTGAGATACCACGGGTCTATCGAATGAGTGTATGAAGATATAAACTCAACTGTAACCCAGTCCTTTGCCTGTCTTACGTAATAATAATAACTTGAATCAAGATTTCTACTTCGTAAAATTGACTCACTCATTGGTGTCAGTGACCGCCAATAATGTCTCGTCAAATTAACATAGTAATATATATTATATTAAACACCTATCATTTAATAATAGTTTAAACGAGTGGTAATTTTTTTAAACAATCGACTTCAATATAATTAAAATGAGAACATCATCAATGTAGTCGAAGTCAATTAAATACGCAAGATCACAACAGATCTTTATAAAATTTGACCAGATGAGATTTACCAACTTTCAAATAAAAAGAGAATCATCAAAATCGGTTCACCGAGAAAAAAGTTCTGAGGTGACACACATAAAAAATACAGATGAATTGAGTATCTCCTCCTTTTTTGAAGTCGATTAAAAACTTAAGCAATACGCATTGATAATGAGTCTGTGATTCTGATAAATATTTTATTTTGTCCTGGTGGACCTGATCAGCATACTAGGATAAAATTATTAAATTATAGTCAACGGTTCTTGATACGAGTGCAAATTTTCAAGTTAATCGGCCGTCAACAAGTTGGCGAAAATGACATGCCGCGGCACGTAAGTCTAGCGCTGAACGAAACGTGGAGGGGACCCGCATGAATTGAATTGCACGAATGCAACTGGAGAGCCAATCATCGCGTTCGAACGATACGCACGAGCCCATCAGCGCGACTTATGAGCAATAACGGTCTCCGCTAGACTTTCATGCCGCTACTTATACGTAGATACATAGAAAATCACAAGTGATATTGTTCCCAATATACTAGAACAGTAGTTTAAGTATATTGAAAATATTCTTTAAGGATTCCGAGACAGTTATAAACAAAACAATAACATGGAGTTATTGTTTTGCAAAATACGGATATTTTTGCTCCGGTAACAGATTCCAATCGAGTATCTTCTAAGAAGTTATTCAATACGTGCTAACAATCTTTCGAAGTACCTAGTGCTACAGGTCCGTGAGGCACGTGTGCGGGAAGCCTCGCACCCACTGCTGCGAAGCGAACATTATTTAATCTGTGGTGAAGCCGTTATACCGACACAATCTCATTTAGCTCTACACGTAATGATACGTTTAGTCTTATTATAGACTGGAACATTCTGTGGCCTTCAAACATCAATCTGCTAAGTCACCGTGCATGCTACAACTTGGAGCTATACGTTTAAATTTAAAACTATCTTTGTACTTCTGCCGCAATAAAAATATTTGTGGAAATATCATTTTAAATTTGGAAGGGTTATATTGTTTAATTAGGAAAGATAATACATTCAATGTATTTGTATGATATATAACTTTCAAATAAATTTGTCGGTACGATAAGCGCGCCACCTACTGTAAGTTAATTATACTATGCCTATAACCTTCTCGCAAGTGCAAGCAATATGTTGACAAAGTTTTACCGCAATCTGATGAACGGTATGGCAGCGCATATAGTACGAACAAACGAACGTTAATTTTTATTTATTACTTTAGTATATTTCATTCCGTGATATAAAATACGTCACGAAATGCGAAATAATTTGTTCTTATTAAACAAACATAGCGTTTCTTTATCGAATTTTAGATTATCTTTAGCTAATCGTAGTATGTAGATAAGGCCAACTTTTGTTCTCTTTTTCAAACGTCTTACCTGCGCTCAGTGCACAAATAGGTTGACACACTAATGCCGAACACCAATTTAAAACGCTGAACAAAAATTTCACGTACTGGTGACGGGCAGCAACTTTACCAGAATGAGGATATCGACTATAAGCTTGCCAGCCAACCTGCCCAGCGTGGGAAGTATTTTTCTTTATAGAATTAGGGTGACAACCGAGCACACGGCTCACGTGATATTAAGTGGATGCTGTGCCCCATAGACATCTTCGTCTATCCTCAATTAATAACCAAAATGCACATGTGTTGTCACCCCTGAGGACTAAGATGGAATGCCTTGTATCCAGTAAAAAGGGTCTCCGGATCTCTACACTCACCATACGAACACAGCAGCATTGAGCTGTTTTTTTACGCTGGTATTTTGTGAGAGCGTTGTCGTGTCCGACCCATTCGTGCTACAACCATAAGATACCTGCATCATGGCTCTGCCACGTAAAAGTATATCGTAGAGGCAGTTTAAAAATATGAATTTTGCTAGGACAAACATCCAGACCCGTAATTATTTGTAGGTCATACAAATACTTGTTCCGTGCGGAATCCGAACCTACGGCCCACTGCGCCGCAACTCATTGCTAAACCACTGCGACGACGGAGACGTCAAATGCCGTAAAATGCAAAGCCGTTATGTATTATATATATACATAAATATATTTCTGAACCTTTGTTCATTTCGTCGAACATCGGTTTATTTCGCGTCATTAGATATCAGAGTGAATAAATAACGTATGAAAATGTTTGTGGAGATATTATTTAACATAGAATGGAGTTTCCGCGATCGGTATCAGTTACGGAAAGTTTCCTATACCTATCATAGATTGAATATAAACCAATTGAAGACTGTAACATTATGTAAACACGATCTATAAACTAATAACCGTGTCTGTGGTTTTTTTTTATAGAATTAGTTTGACAAACGAGCACACAGTCCACCTGATGGTAAGTGGTTGCTGTGGCCCATAGACATCTGCATCTATCTTCGTTTGCGAATTAAATTGCAGATGCGTTGTCAGCCTTGAGGACTAAGATAGAATGCCTCTTTTCCATTAGAAAGGGTCTCCGGTTCTCTACACTCACCATACGAAACACAGCAGCGTTAAGCTGCTATTTTACGCTGGTATTCTGTGAGAGCGTGGTCCTTCCCCGGTCGAGCCGACCCATTCGTGCTACAACTATACTATTAAAATGGCTGCAGCATGGCTCTACCACGTAAAAAAGGTTTGTCAGATTTTCAGTAAAACATAAAGTTTAAAAGTTATACTCGATCAAAGATTTGTTATTTTCGATCATAATAGGCCCGAATTCATCCTAATATTTCAAGACAATAAATCAATTTAGAACAAAATACCACAGACAGAAAACATACTGACTATTATGTATGAAAAAAAATTATCCACATATCTAACATGTTATTTTTTTTAATGTTTTCACCCCCACCGGCGGGAATATATTGTCAGTTTCCACATATTTGTTCACATTTTAAATATATATATATATATATATATATATATATATATATATATATATATACGTGTAGGTCTTATCCAAAAGACGCAGACGACGAATAAGTTAACACGTAATTAGCTGACAGTTTTTAGTTATATCTACGAGACATTGAGAATTTCTGCGATTTGATACATAGCACTTATGCCTTCTCCTTAAATTAATATAATTTGTTAAGAATTATTTGCATATTATTCATAGTTATTATTCTAATAAAATAGTCGTTTGATTAACATTAACATTTTTTGGTTCATGGTCTGCATGCCGCACACCACGTTAGAAAAAGAAAAGGAAATGACCATAAAAAGAATGAAATTAATTTTAGAAGATAATGACAAAAAGTAATCTTAACTGTAATCACAATCTATAATATAATAACAATAATGTAATAATGACAGTAAAATAATAAAATAAACGAATAATATAAAAAATAAAGTAATCTTATCTCTAAATACAGATAAAGTAATATAAATACAGTAAAAGGTAATAACACACAGGGCAATCTTAATTTTAAACAACCTATATTATAATATATATACAAGGAAATTAATAAAATAAACTAAAACCAATAGCAGTCTTAATTCTAGGCACAGAAATAATATAGTATAAGAAAAGGGAAATCTTTGTTTTAAAACAAACGAAATGGTATAAATACATTAAAATGAACAAAATAATATAGAATAAAACAAAGTAACCTTAATTCTTAACACAATCAATATTATAATAACAATGGTAAGTATAATAAAATAATATAATGATAAGGAAATTAAGAAAATAAAATAAAACCAATAGCAGTCTTAATTCTAGGCACAGAAATATAATAATATAATGACACAATAAACAATGGGAAAACTTTGTTTCAAAAACAAACAAAACGGTATTATTACATCCAATAAACAAAATAATATAAATAAAACAAAGATAAATCTAAAAACCTAACAAAAAACAATCAAAATAATATAAAACAATACTTATTCATTGTAAATAATAGTTAAAAAAATTAATAAAAACAGTACAAATTGAGAAAAAAAATTTGCTTTTATTATTTACAGGCGTACAAGAAATTCTTAAGGCTTTTAACAATTTTATTAATAAACTGACTGAAGGAATCCAGGATTCCTTCTTCATTAAATCCATCAAGTTATATGAAGAGGTTTTTAAATTTTTACATAATAACTCATGATTTAGCTGTTGCACTAAAAATGCAGGGCAATGCTCTATAAGATGCTCCAGCGTCTGTGGGCTGGCATTATTACATGGGTAATAATTATTGTCGGTTATTTTAAAATAGCAGAGGTATTCGTTAAGAAAACCTTTGTTGCTAAGCACCCGAGTTAGATAAAAGCTGGGTTTAGTTAGGCCTCTTGACGGCCTCTAGTGTTGGAAGCAGCCGTTTTGTGTGTTGGCCCTGTGCGCTGTAATACCAAGCTTGCCAGGTTGCACGGTTTTGTGTTCTTATGGTGTGTTTGAGGCATGTGATGGGAAAGGCCGAGTAGTCAGGCCATTTGTGCAGCTTAGAGCCGGAATGACTCTTGATCCATCCCAATTCTTTGGTTTGGTGTGATAATGGGGTGTGTGTTGCTTCTATTTTGTATGGCGTGTATGGATGGAGTCAGTGTATATGATTGTGCACGTGAGTTAAAGGACGAGAGTTGACAGTATGTTCGGCTTCTGTCAACAAAGTCATCAATGTTTCTCTCTCTCTCTCCTTGGGACTCTTTTGATGGAGAGTTGCTTCTAATGCTGCTTTGATTGATCGCATGAGTCGTTTCCATGCGCCTCCCTGGTTGGGCGCACCCTGTGCGATGAACTTCCACTCGGTGCGCTGTGTTAACGCGAAGTGCTTGAGTAGCGGTCTCCATTCCTCCATGGCCCGTCGTAGTTCGGTATCTGCTCTGTGAAAGTTGGTTCCGTTGTCGGAATATATCACCCTAGGCCACCCGTGCCTAGCCGTCATGCGCCTTGACGCCATGATTGCCGAGTGCCCGTGGTTAGGCTGTGAATGTATTCTAAGGTCGCGCGAACGCTCCTAACCGTTCGGGTGGTAGGTCTCCGATGACTGCTGACCGTGGTGCTACTTTACGTACTCGACAGCGTAGACATCTTTTTTGTACTTCTCGCACGGTCGGTTGTAGTCCGATGACGTGGTACTTCATGCGCAGATCATTAACCACCCTCTCCCTGTTGGCGTGGTTTGCATCCTGGCGTGCCTTTTCTATGAGCAGCTTTTCAAATCGATGTTGACCATCCAAGATTACTGGTCGCTTCATTTGGTCGTCCACGTTGGCTGCGTTGACTCTACCCCTCGCCATGCCATCTTCGATTATGGGGTCGAGTTTTCTCAAGGCGCTGCTGTTGACCAAATTTTTATTTTGCTGGAGTCGGCTGATGTCTTCAGCGAAACTGTCGAGCTGCCTGCGTTCTATCCATTGCCGCTCTGATCTCTGAATGTGCTGTAGGGTTTGTTCTCGAGTCCGTCCACGCATGGTGTCGACGAACTGTATGACCCTCGCTTTGTCTCTGATTAGCTTTTCATACGAAGAGAATCGTTCTATTTCTGGCAAGTGCGTCCTTGATCTCACTGTGATGTGCCACAATTTCTTCTATAAGGTTATCTTCTCCTGCTCTCTCTTCTGGTTGCTGTGGCCATTCACTTTCTTCCTTGTAGAGAAATGACGGTCCGGTGAACCATTGGGCGCTTTCTCTCTTACTTGCGAAGTTCATGCGCGTCGCCTGGTCTGCTATATTATGTGCAGTTGGAATTCATCTCCATTGATCGGGTGAGGTTTTCTCGGCTATCTCCCCGAGTTGATGAGCTACATATGGAGTGTAACGCGCTGTGTCGTTCCTTATTCAGTGGAGTGCCGTAGTAGAGTCTGTCCAATATACGACTCTATCTGCTCTCACTCTGTGTTCGTCCTGTACCAATTCCGCGAGTCGCGCGCCTATCAAGTTCGCCTGCAACTCTAATCGCGGCATAGTCTTGAGTCTTAATCGGGGCGACTTTCGCATTGGCCGCTAATAACGTAGGCCTGTCCGTACAGTCGCGATAAGTACGTGCCCTATCATCGTGAGGTCGGTTCTCTATTACTCCCCCCGTGAGAGCATAAAACGCATCCCTATACTCCGGTCACCATCCATCCTCCGCTCGATTGTTCGGAGTCTTTTTGCTGCCATCTTGTAACTCGGTGGAATTCTGACGTCGTCCCTCCATGGCAGTCCGACCTGGTACTGCTCGCCGACCGTCTTGACGGTGCCCTGGAATATATCGACAGCGCGCCCCTCTTTCCGCCTTGGTCTGCTCTTGAGCGAGATACCTATGGAGTTGATCTCGTACTGCCTCTTGAGAAGATCTGTCAACTCCTCATCTGGACTGGCGAACGTCTTGTCGCAAGCAACCCATTGATCGTCCGCCAAATTTATTTGGAAGTTATACATCATTCAACCTCAATACTAACGACAATTCAACTTTTCCAAATTTAAAACGATATTTCCACAAATATTTCTTCTGTGGCAGCAATGCGCCCGGTACCAGCTAGTCGTATAATATAAACTTATACGTCTTGGACTTTATAGATCTGGAAACTTCGGTATCTGTTACTGGAAGTCCCCGACGAGGAGAACTAGATACGCCGAGTTTGGCCTCGTTTTGATAGTTATGATGAGACCTTACCTCTGGACTTCATAGAGTGACTTGAAAGTGTACTTTGATGACTGCAACAGGAACTCCTCGACGAGGAGAACTAGATGTGCCGAGTTTGGGCTAGTTTTGTTAGTTACGATGAGACCTTACCTCCGCACTTGAAAGAGTGACTTGAAAGTGTACTTTGATGGTACTTCATTTCAGTTCATTTAATTTCGTATCGTAAATAGCGAAAGAGGGAAATTTTCATTTCAGCAGGTGAGTATCAGCATCTTCCTGATAACTGATAAAAACCGCAAAGCTACAGTTAAAATTATGGCAAATGGCTTCCTTGTATGTTAATATATATGGGGGGTGATCTATGTTAAGCAGTAAGCTTTTCATAGGCTGTAATATAAATCTCATAAATAAAAATTAATATTTGGTTGTTTGTATTTTATGCGCTGCCATACTGTTCATCAAATTGCAATAAAACTTTGTAAACTTGCGCGAAGGTTATAGGCATAGTAGTTACAATTAACTTACAGTAGGTGACGCGCGTATCGCACCGACAAATTTATTTGAAAGATATCATTACTCTTCCAAATTTAAAACGATATATTCACAATTCTTTCTTCTGTGGCAGTAACGCGCTGGGTACCAGTTAATGAAATATATTGTTAAGATGTTATTTGAATTTAATTAGACGCAGTAAGAACCTCGCGTCGTAGATATACAAGGTGCGGTGAGAGCCGTCTAACACGGCGGGTCACGTTATCGTCTGATAATCTACTTAACTACTACTAATTACTATAAATAATCCTTCGATTGCTATTACGTATCGCCCGCTCCGACCAGTGCGCTTGGATTGTCGTAGCTGTTCGCACGCCGAGTCGATCTGTTTAATAGTGCGTGGGGTACATGTTCGTGGCAGATTCGGGCAGCGGCGGCACGCGGTCGGATGACAGCGAGGGCGAGGAGGCGTGCGTGCTGGAGGAGGAGCTGTCACTGGAGGACGAGGCGTGGCCGGCACGCGCGCTGGCAGCCTTGAACGCGCTGCGCAAGGCGCGCCAGCACTACGACGTGTTGCTGGTGGGCGGCGACGCGGGCGAGGAGGTTTCTGTTTTTTTTTTTATAGAATAATGGTGAACCTGAAGGTAAATGGATACTTTGATCCATAGACATCTACCGTTATCGTTAATGTTACAGTCTACTTAAGTCCACTGCTGAACATAGGCCTCGTAGAGGCGATATTTGCCATAGTTGCTGCGCTTGGCCAGCGGATTGGCAACCGCCTATATCCTAATTTGTTTCCCTCTGTCGCCTCTTACGAAACCCAAGGGAAGCCTACTACATTTACATTTATCTTCAATCAAGAATCAAAATACAGATGCGTTGTCACTTCTGAGGACTGAGATGGAATGCCTCGTTACCAGTAAAAATAGTAGTTCTGTACACTCACCGTAGGAATCAGCTGCATTGAGCTGCTATTTCACGCTGGTATTCTGTGAGAGCGTGGTCCTACTCCGTACAACCATAATAAGCTCACTTGTGGACATATAGAGATAAATCATCTCTATATGTCCACAAGTGAAGGAGACAAAAGGAGTATTTGCTTAAAGTAGGTTTAGTGGACTGATAGATTCGACGCCCTTGCAAAATGTACACCTCCAGTTATTTCTTCTTTCTTCGCCTAAAATTCGGTAGTCAGTGCCTTTTAATTCAGCAAATGGAAAGAAGAACCATCTTTGACAGACGTAACATTGGACCCCGTCTCTGAAATTCCCGTTATTATAACGCGTACACTTGAACATATTTGATCATATTATTAAAAAAAAATAAAAATGAGTAGTTGCGGAATAGCTTGGGTACGTGTGTAAGGTCCGTTATGAATATGACGTATATACGTACGATGAACGAAATGCCGTCCGTAAAGTATTTGGGCACAACGATAATATAGCTGCAGCATCGCTCTACCGCGTACAAAAGGTGGCGGCGCACCGCGCGGTGCTGGCGGCCGCGTCGCCGCGCCTGCTGGCCGAGCTGGGCGAGGCCGGCGCGCAGTGCGGCGCGCAGTGCGCTGCGCCCGTGCTGCGGCTGGCGGACGTGGAGGGCGAGGCGCTGCGCTCGCTGGTGGAGTACGCGTACACGGGGCGGCTGCGCGTGCGCGACGCGGCGGCGGCGCGGCGCCTGTACGTGGCGGCGGCGCGCCTGCGCGTGGAGGCGGCGCGCGCGCACCTGGCCGACCGCCTGCTGCGCCGCGTGGCGCCGCACACGGCGCTCGCGCTGCGCGCGCTGCCCGACCTGCACCAGCGCCACCGCACCGCGCTCGACAACTACATCGCACAGCACGTGAGTCCACCGCACGACTCTGTCACAGCGCCCCCATCTCCTGCCATACGCTCCAAGAGGTCGAATATTGGTGCACGTTCCAGCCGCGTGAAATGGATACCGCCTTGGAACATGCGCCAAGTTCGTTGAAACTCTCAAACGTGAAGCGGACCCTTCCATCTGGTGTTTGGGCACGCGCGCCAGTTGGGACGGTTGTTTTCATCATTCGTGGTCGTTGCGCTCCGAGCTATGGATAACCAAAGTTGCCGTAAATTGATAAAATTATATAGTTCAAAAGAGCTGTGGGGTAGCAAAAGTCGTTTTTATCATAATAAAACGCTCAGAGAAGATGCATGGAACTATAAAAGCGGCAGCTGCTCGTACACGACTGACCTCCATGTTGAACGGTCAAACACTAGAATAGCTGCTGCGCGCGCCAGGCGCGCTTAGTTGATATACTTCAAACGTTTGGAACGCGTTCCGCAAATCGCACTGGCCGGCACGGTCATTGATGGTGTATGTACCAAGCGATACACGACTTTACTCTCACAACCTATAAAACTCCACTGCTGGACGTAGATCTCCCACATAGATTGCCTCATGAGACTTGGGACATGTCAATTATCACATAGTTGCCGCGCTTGGCGAGCTGGTTGGAAACCGCAGTTTTTTATTATTTTGAGTTCTTATGAGGAAGATGCTGCTGCCCATCCTCTGTTTCATTTTCCCTGTATCACCTTTTACGACAACCTCGGGACGATTTGGATTAGTGAATATTTTTAAACCGCTACAACACGGTTACCTCCTCCCATCTAGTAGAAATTTAATTTAACTTTAATAGACGACTTGTCAGAATAACGATTCCTTCTGAATATATCGAGATTTTTATATCGATTCTAATCAAAAAGTGATGAATCAATTCACAAAAAATCGAATTCTAAAAGACCTATTTCACAAAAAAACTATCTTTCTTCGATTTGCTTTTCGAGTTTGTATTTACAATATCAACAAACACAACAAAGCACAGATTACTAACGTAACTTTTTTTTAATTTCCTTAATCTATTAAAAAGAGGCGAAGGAAACATCACAGCCATCGCGCCTACATTAAGTACATAATTTTATGTTTCTTATCCACAATGCTTAATGACATTAACTTTTTTTTGAGATTTATCAAACTTTAAGGAAAATTTTGCAAAATACTTTGTTTGAGTAGTTTAGTACAAAGAACAGTCCTTGATCACATTGACATCCTTTGCTTATAAGGCTAGAAGTTGTATTAGTAATTTGAATTTCATAATAAAACCGATAGTGTACTATTATAAGCCAGTGTTTGAGTATTATCCCACCTGATGGCAACTAGTGATGCTAAAGCCCACTGACTTAGCTTAACAAAATACTATTCACTCTTGCCTTGAAGACCACCCACATAATAATCAGACGTAAAGGCAGATAATTAGTACAAACAATCTATGCATTCTTGATTTAACTTCTTCGAAGATCGAAGTGTAGTTAACAGACACGGCTGTCGCTCAGTGGCGGGTGAGCAGAGAGAGTGTAGAGTAGAGAGAGAGTGAGGGTGACGGCGCTGCGGTGCGTTGCAGTTCGACGAGATCTGTGAGAGCGGCGCGCTGGCGGCGCTGCCGCTGGTGCGCATCGAGATGCTGCGCGAGACGAGCGCCGAGCGCGGCGAGGAGACGCCCGCCGCCGTCGCCGACGCCGCGCTCGCCTGGCTGCGCGACCAGCACGCCGCCGGAGTGCACGTCAGTCTCACAATTACCTACTTATAACCTAACTGCCCACACTACCACTTCAACTCAATACTAACATGGTTTAAAGACAGTATACAGTTTAGAAACACCTTTGATGTCAGCCGACGCGGTCCGTGTAGATATTTATAATTTACGCCGTCGTCGCAAATGTGCTAGGGGTTGTCACGAAATTGGGAATAATATTTTATATATTATTATAATTACCATTTATTAACATTAAGATCCTTTTCTATTTATTACTACACGAAAAAATATTTCTTTTTTTATAGATGTTTTCAGTTTTCGATTGTTAAATTTAATTTTGTAGTATTCGCATCCGGATGAACAATTTTATCAAAAAAATGTGAGCAAATAAATGCATGACCATAGTAACTCATATAACTATAATATATTATATACATATAACTATAATAGTAATTCACCATTACAGATATAATAGTTTTCGAAAACGGCACTTAAAATTAGTTAAATAACCGCTATAAAATACGCTCGCATCGACCGCATATATTGTACAGCAGACTTAGTGGGCGCGCCGCCCTCTGCCCCGCAAGGCCCTCGTCCTTGATCTGCATAAGTACATTCTTTTCACAATTGTTAGACTCTCCTTAAACTGTGACACTAACATGATTATCATATACTCAACACCATCACAGACTTAAAAATAAGATATTAGCAACATGTAGAAAGCTTCCACTTAAAATATATTTGGATTATCTATTTTAAAGTTGTACCCGCCCACTGACGAAATGTAATTTAAAATGTTGCAATCGTATTGATACAGGCTTTTGGAATAATAATTATTCTTAGGAATATAGTTTATGTATATCATATATTGTCCTTTCATCCCACAAAACTAACACAAATAAAAATATACTTACTTACACATAGAGTTGTGTAGGGCTGTAATGAATGAAGACATTGGGTTATCGGTGACAGTTGGAGGAGCTGTGGTCGCGGACGCACCTGCTGTTCGTGGACTCGTCGGGAGCGCTGCGCGACTGCGGCGAGCTGCCGGCCGGCGCGGGCGACGCGCCCGACCTGCTGCAGTACCGGCGCGACGCCGCCGCGCGCCCCCGCCGCCCCGCCGAGCCCGCCGCCCCCGCCGCCTCCACCGCCCCCACCACCCCCACCACCCCCGTCGAGGTGAACACGCCCTTATTAGCTTCGCATGTATAGTCCGTTCGCTTAGATACTATGACACACCTTTGTAACGTACTGCCAACACACATGCCGCATCTTGTCAAAGGCGCCACCGCGAGAACAAATGTGTACACCCGCAGGAGAATTTGGCATTTCAAAAAGAAAGTGCCGTAGTGAAAAGTTCTTGCTACCTGACTTATGTTTATTATTTATATTCGTGTTTTATTACAATAACGTTAGTTCGTTGTGGTTTGAAATTCGATGAAACGAAAAAGCGACACTAAAAAGAGACAAACATACATCTATAGGATTAAGTCTGCGAGAGAATGAGATAGAATACAGTATAGTGTTTCTTATTCTTAGTCTTCTCTCTTGGATTCCACACAGAGCGGACGTGTCCACTGTCGTTCAACTATAGATTTTTACCATTTTTCTAGTTATATTTCCTCAGACACATTTTTAAATAATAACTTCAGGAATAAATATTTTTTTTATATACATATATTTATTTTGCCTAAATGAAATAGTGAAACTGTAAGTAATTAATCTATCAAATACCAGGAGACTAGAAATGCAAGTATAATACAAAAATGTCGTACTGCATCTGAACAGAGCGAAGATATACTGGTGAGTGAGATAGCACTTTCACCAAGATTTAACGAAACAAGAATTGCCTAACCACATCCATCTAATCTAATTAATGTTTAAAGCGGAATAACGCCCTCATACGCATTGACAAAAGGTCTTTTAAAAGTGTATATAGCTATTTCGTTTCCATCGCTATAAATTTCTTACTCATCGGATTAAACGTTTTGCTGTCGGAAAGTCACATCTTGCACTACAAATAGGCCTACACTTTTTTGTAAATAGGTCGCCTCAAAGTGATAGAAAAAGCTGTGTATATAAACTTAACACAAAGGAGAAAGGAGTTTATACTATTCTTCATTATGCTAATTGAACTTTCACCGTCTAAAATTCAGTTACACTGTTCCTCGTCATCCCCGGATTTATCGGGAGACAAAAATATAACTATGAGACCTCTGAAGCGGAAGCAAGGCGATGATATGGAGTTTCTTATGCAGAAATTCGAAACTATTTTTTCTAATTGGACGTCAACTCAGGACGAGAAATACGCAACACTATTAGAAACAATAAATACAATTAAGGACCAAAACAAAATAAACAAAAAATTAATTATGAGACTACTTGAAGGCTGCAATAATTTTGATTCCAATATAATATATAACAATGATGAGAATCCAAGTCAATCCATTAACTTTATTATTGAAAACTTACAAAAAATGATTTAAAAAAATTCTATTAACATTAAAATACCTAGAAGTAAAATAACAATAAAACCATGGATAACAATAGAATTACTTAGGTGCATAAGAACAAGAGACAGAATGCACTTTAAGTTAAAAAAGACCCCTATAATGAGATACTAAAAATCATGAGTTGCCCCAACAAAGGTCGACTGGACCAGGGCCCATGAGTGGTCCCCTCGACGAGCAACCAAGGGCGGAGCCCAAAGGCCTATGGATAAACTACTTACTTACTTATCTTCACGCACAATCCCTGACGGGGTAGCCAGAGAGAACAGATCGCCAAGTGTCACGATCCTTACAAACCTCTTTCACTTCTTTCAGATTCATTATCTTCTTCATGCATGCACGTCTAGGTATCCGAGTACTCTTGACCCTACCCTCTTCGAGCAATTTGCTCACATGGTCTTCGAAAGTTAGTCTCGGTCTACCTCGACACCTTTTAATATTAACTTTCGCGCTATATATTTTCTTCACCATTCGGTCTTCACTCATTCGCTCAACGTGCCCAAACCACCGAAGCACGCCCTTATCAATTTTTGTGATAAGGTCATCTTTCAAACCTGCCATATTGCGAATCTCTTCGTTTCGCTTTCGGTCGGCCATGGTAACGCCGCACATTTTACGAAGAGATCGCATCTCCACTGCATTCAACTTACTTTTATGCTTCTTCTGGCATACCCAGGTTTCGCTGCCATATAACAAAGTCGGTACCAACACTGCGTTATGTATTGCAAGGCGTGCACTCTTCGCTACGCCTTGCCTTTTGACTAACGCAGTCAGGGCACCATTGACTTTGTTCCCGGCAGCGACACGCCTGTCCACATCTAAATCACATCTTCCATCCCGGCTAAAAGCACTCCCCAAGTATACAATTTCATTTACCTGTTCTAGACATTCCTGATTTACCCATATTTCACACTTCGTTCTCTCTTCGTCCCTTTCAAATACCAGAACCTTAGTTTTATTAGCATTCAAACGGAGACCTTTAATTTCACATTCCTCTTTCATACACGTGACTAATGCCTGCAGTTCTGCCTCTGATGGTGCAATAAGCACTGCATCATCAGCATACAACAGACAATTTACTTTTATGTCACCCAATTTCACACCCAAACAGCTATCTTTCAGCTTCTGTAAACAGCTGTCGAGATACAGTATGAACAGCCAGGAAGACATGACACAACCCTGCTTTACGCCCGTTTGGACGTTAAACATGGGTGACAGGTCATGCCCTACCCGCACACAGGCTTTACAGTCACAGTAAAGAGACTGTACAGCCCTTAGCAATCGACCATCCACACCATACCCCGGCAACAGTTCCCACATTTTCTTCCTTACAACCTTATCAAATGCTTTCTCAAGATCCACAAAAGCACAGAAAATCTTCTGGTTAGCAGCCAGAAGCTTTTCCGTGATCATGCGGAGAGAAAACATTTGATCCGTGCATCCTCTTCCAGGTCTAAATCCGCATTGTGCCTCCCATAGAAATCTTTCCGATTTCTCTTGCATCCTACGTGTCAAAACCTTCGAGTAAACTTTACTTGCTAAACTGGTCAAGCTGATCGCCCGATAGCACCCGCAGTCAAAATGTGAACCTTTACCTTTATATAAAGGCACAATGACTGCGGATCGCCAATCATCCGGGACATCCCCCGTCCGCCAGCACAAATTGCACAGCAGATGAAAGCTGTCCCAGACGCGAGGCCCACCATACTTGACCATTTCAGCAGTAACTCTGTCTAGTCCCGCAGCTTTACCACATTTCAAACTTCGAATCGCACGTTCAATCTCTTTCATACTGATGACCTCAGTGTCATCGAGGTCCGGGTCTGGCGTACCAGTCACGGCGTCATCCCCGGATCCCTCACTAAGATCATCATACGCATACATTTCTCTATAAAATTCGCTCCATCGCTGCATGACGTCCGATTTTTCTGAGAGGACGTCATTAGTTCTCGAAAGCACTTTGTTCATTCTCAAGGCCGTCGCACCACTTCGGGTCCTTCCAACCTCTTTCCAGAAGAGTTTGGAGTTCTCCTTAAAGTTGTGCGACAACCTTTCGTCTGCTTCCATTCTACACCTTTCACGCACTTCCTCAATCAGTGCTTTCGTGTGAACTTTCTGCAGCCTATATCTTTCTTTCATCTTCTCTCTCATATCCTTATCATTACTAGAGGCCAAGTAGTCTAACCATGCTTTCTTCTTCTTCTTTACAGCTTCTTTCACTTCATCATTCCACCATGCATCTCTTCTTTTACTACTGCCTCTTTTTATTGTTCCACACACTTCTTCCGCTGCACTTACAATTCCATCCCTAAGGTTCTGCCATGTTCTTTCTACACATTCGTTTCTGCCATCGATGGTGTCAAGCTTTTCGGCTACCCTCGCATGATATTTGTCCCTAGTATCCGCTTCCTGAAGCTTCCAGCTTCGGATGCGACAGACCGACTGTGGTTCTGTTACTGCCGTCCGGTATCGCCAACCCGCGAACAGACCCCTAAATCTAGAAATCACTAGATAGTGATCCGTTCCCAGGTCAACACCCCTGAACACTCGCGTATCCATCACCTGTTTTCGCAGTCGGTCGTCCACCAGGAACAAATCGATCATACTTCTCTCATTCTTTCGTTCTCTAGTATACATATGGATTTTCTTGTGATTAAACATAGTGTTTGTCACAAGAAGACCCTTTTCCTTGCACACCGCCAGTATAAGCTTGCCAGCATCATTAACCCTTTTATCGCCAAACTTTCCAAGTACCGACTCGTACCCTGGTCGAGCGGTACCAACCCATCCATTCAAATCACCACATACAACAATTCTTTCGTTTCCCCTAGCCAAATCTAGAACTTCTCTTACATTCTCCCAAAACTCCTCCAGCTCAGCCCTGGACGACGAAGCTACCGGCGCATAAACAGCCAAAAGGAATAACTTCGTCAGTCCCAATTTAAAGCGAACCCAGAGAAGTCTTGAGTTCACAACCTTATATTCAGTCATAACATCGACCAACCGAGAAGACAGCAGCACCCCCACTCCCTGGCAGGCGTTCTCGCTCTCCGGGACTCCGGACCATAAAGCTAACGCCCCGCCAGGGAGCTCTTCAGTACCACTGCCCTTCCGTTTGGTCTCCGACATACACACGACATCTAATTCTCTTTCTTTCATTATTTCGATCAACTCATTCGTCTTATCTCGCATGCCTCCTCTAACATTCCACGTGCCAACTCTGCACTCTGTCCTCCACCTTCCGCCGTGTCGGGCTGTGCGTGACGGGTGGCGGTCCCCATCGCCGCTTTGCGCGCTGCATTCTACACCAACGGGGACGAGTTGGTGTGCGTCGCCTTGGGGGGACGCCCTAACCCTCGTTGGCATGGGTGCGCAGCTAAGTAGAATTGCAGCCCTGAAAAGGGCTGGCAGGGGTCGCGACGAGCACGCTTCTACAATGACCCCCTATGGATAAACGTTATAAATAAGTTACAAAAACGGCTGACAAATAAGCAAGCACTTACCAATCTCCGGAGGCAGGGTTGACCACAGAGTACCTGTCAGGTGAAAAGTGATGGTGCATGTAAAGTGTTATGTAGTAGTGTGTACAATGTAACCTGACTTGACCGTTGAAGTCTGACCGCAGATCCACAAGCGCTGCTTCTCTCCAAAGGTGAGATCTCTCAAGGGGGGCGATCACCAATCGAAAACTTCTGCTTTTATTTCACTATTTCAGTCTATCAACTTTATTGTACATTTAATTAACTTCAAACTCAAGGATAAGCCTCGTTAATCGTACTCAAACACGTGACACACGGCACAACTAATGAACGGTCGGTCAAAGTTCAACTTTCCGTCCGTTCCGTTCCGTTCGTCTTTCCGTTTTCACTTAGCAACAAATTATTTCTAGAAACCGAACGCGACTTCTCTCGCGTCACAGAGTTCTGCGTTCCACACAAAAAACTAAATTCTTTCGTACGATATTAAATTGCCACTAAGCAACTCGCCGGATCAAATTAATGTCAATCAAGGTTTAATCACTCAAACTTTACAAGCCTCTTGTCACGAAACGTACAAATTAGACAATCAATGAGAGGCACGCGACCTAACGATTTATTCTTCTAGACGGCTCCAACCTGCCGTCGCGCGACAATCTTCTAGACAGAGTTTTATCGACTCGACGTACGCGCACAATTAACTACACGGGCCGCGCTCAAACAACTTAGCGGTGGCAAACAATACTCAAAGCGGTCACACTAAGATCATATGATATCCACCTTGTTGTCAAGCAAAAATGCACGAGATTAGACAACTTCAAAAAAGGCACTCAACGCGACGTTACAATTCAATATTAACTTCCAAAGCTATTAACAGGCCGACGCTCAACAAGATCTTTTCCATACTTTAAGACCCGCCTCGTTATCACAAAAAAAATAACAAAAAAGATAATACCGTAGGAGGCACGCGCTGACCGTCGCGTAACGACCTCATTTCATACTAGTCGACAAAGCCACGGCGTTCACGTTACTGGCTCTCTCGGCCCACGCGGCCGAACGCCGGGAGCGGCATACCGCCGCCCCCCCCCCCCCCCCCGGCAGCGCTCACGTCACCTCACACCATCGGGCGATGCTCTGAGTCACACACTATTGGATTCAAATGCCCATGTTTGGGCCTAAACAAACCCCCGTCCCGGACATAAGGACTTATGTCCGCGAGCAAATCGACAAAAGGGACAGGGCCGCGACGGCGCGTTGCAAGACCGAATCTCCAACCAAATCTCGGCCACCCTAGTCCCCCCATCAGATCTTGCAACCTTAACCACAGCCTCAAAAATACCGCCCCACTGTGGGCAAGCCGGAGGGTCGAACCTCCACTGGATGCCCTTCCTGGACATCGCAGCACCTAAATAAGTCCTGTTACTGGACAGAAATTCGACGACCTCTTTCAAACATCCATCTGATTTCTATTCATACTTCTACTCGCCCCGGTGTACGCGCACAATTAATCTATATCCAACATGAAGCGATCTCCTCTCGGGTCACACATTCTTAGCGTTTCAAAACTCAGAAAGGCCTCTTGTCACTTAAAGCACGAAAGACAATCAATAAGAGGCGTTTGTCACGCGGCCGAGCACTTCGCACGTAACCGTCATACTTTAAGAGTAGCTTTTCCAAACATGCAGTTCTATGCTTATGCTTCATCCAAGCCTCAAAGCATCAATACTCAAAACTACTATGCAAAACTTGAAACAAACTGTAACAACTTATTGCCCGATGCGCATAGATCAAAACAGATAAATTAAGCAACACGATGAACACAAAAGATAACCATATTCCCTTTTTTCCAAAAATAAATATCTTCGACGATGCCAACAAAATGTGAAGACAAAAGTAGGATTGATTTTTATTTCCTTCGGCACAAATAGTTACTCAATTTCAATTTTCTTTTCAACAAAGCAAACACAATGATCAAATATATTCACAAAACATATGTACACGTATTCAAAGAGCACATTAAATTCGCCCTTTCACTCACAACCGCTACAACTATGAAACATTTCGCGGACAAACCAAAGCAATTTTTTTCCAAGCGTTCAAAGCTCCCGGGGAGCCCCAGTTTCCCCACCAACTAAGTGGAGGCCACACAACGTTTGAACCCGAATCCAATAGAGTGCGAACCGTTAACAATCGCCACTCTGGTTGTACGCCTTCACTGAGGCCGTCGGCAATAGAACAGTTTGACAAGTGGGCTGTTGACGGCTCAAAGGCTCAGTGGAGGCGGCCGTGGTGGGAGCCAGGGCGGCAGCTACCTAGCTGGGACTGCCTCCATCAAAGGGGGGACGGTGGTACCCCAGTCGTGGCCACTCAGCTAACGGGGGTGAGAAGTCCTAGCTGACCGCTGAGTGGCTGTGAAGCTCCTCTCAACACGATGAGGGCGGGGGGCGTCGACCCCCCCGCCCCTGGGGGAACGATCCCCCGACTGGTCAGGTGAGGAATCCCTTTCAAACCCAGGGACACGGTGGCCGGCAGGTGAGCGCCGAGCGTCGCCCGACAGGGGGCGCGACTGAGCGCCCCCGCCCGTGGGAGTCGGGGGCCCGGCAGAGCCCCGAGAGGAAGCGCCGTTCGCACCCAGGCACAAAACGGCAAGGGTATTGCCCTGGCAGTGCGATGGCATCACTACTAAAATAATACAAATTACCATCAAATTAAATTCAATACAAATTACTACAAATACAAATTACTATTTATCAAATTAAATACAAATTACACTACAAATACAAGTACACACTACGGTCGGTCAACAAAGATGCCTCGCTCGGGCGACCGACCCTTCGGCAATTAATCTACCATAATTATATGATAACGATAATTACACGATTATGTGATAACG
Organism: Parnassius mnemosyne; assembly: GCA_963668995.1. Taxonomy (NCBI): domain Eukaryota; kingdom Metazoa; phylum Arthropoda; class Insecta; order Lepidoptera; family Papilionidae; genus Parnassius; species Parnassius mnemosyne. Next base: position 32,699,660 of record CAVLGL010000086.1, read on the forward strand.
ATAATTATATATATATACCTACCCGACGCATGAAGGTACCTAACCCTAAGAACTCCTGCTTGCGCAGCCTAAAGGGCGTGGTTTCTGATTCTACCCGCTAACGAACAACAAAAAAATTTAAATTTTATTACGTACTTATTTATTACCCATATTACGGCCGGGCTTAATTGGAGAACCAATCCAAACCACGCTCTGCTACCACTTATGTTCACGCCTCTAGTTGCCCCGACAAAGGTCGACTGGACCAGGGCCCATGAGTGGTCCCCTCGACGAGCAACCAAGGGCGGAGCCCAAAGGTCTATGGATAAACGTTATAAATAAGTTACAAAAACGGCTGACAAATAAGCAAGCACTTACCAATCTCCGGAGGCAGGGTTGACCACAGGGTACCTGTCAGGTGAAAAGTGATGGTGCATGTAAAGTGTTATGTAGTAGTGTGTACAATGTAACCTGACTTGACCGTTGAAGTCTGACCGCAGATCCACAAGCGCTGCTTCTCTCCAAAGGTGAGATCTCTCAAGGGGGGCGATCACCAATCGAAAACTTCTGCTTTTACTTACTTATGTTCACGCACAATCCCTGACGGGGTAGCCAGAGAGAACAGATCGCCAAGTGTCACGATCCTTACATACCTCTTTCACTTCTTTCAGATTCATTATCTTCTTCATACATGCACGTCTAGGTATCCGAGTACTCTTGACCCTACCCTCTTCGAGCAATTTCCTCACATGGTCTTCGAAAGTTAGTCTCGGTCTACCTCGACACCTTTTAATATTAACTTTCTGCTTTTATTTCACTATTTCAGTCTATCAACTTTATTGTACATTTAATTAACTTCAAACTCAAGGATAAGCCTCGTTAATCGTACTCAAACATGTGACATGGCACAACTAATGAACGGTCGATCGAAGTTCAACTTCCGTTTTCACTTAGCAACAAATTATTTCTAGAAACCGAACGCGACCTTCTCTCGGGTCACAAAGTTCCGCGTTCCACACAACAAACTAAATTCTTTCGTACGATATTTAATTGCCACTAAGCAACTCACCGTATCAAATTAATGTCAATCAAGGTTTAATCACTCAAACTTAATACAAGACATAATTCACAGAAATTATGAGGTATGCGAAACGATACAAGCAAAGTCTACTTTCGCCCAAAAGTTTTATGGGTACAGAATAGGCAGGTTATATAATAAAATTAATAGACAACACTCAATTTTTCAACTTACAAAATATAAATGAAAAAAAAAAGTTAACAAATTGGCTTATGAAATTAGATTACGAAGAAACAGAGAATTTACTGAAATAGCGGAATAGTGAGATAGAAACACACACACACACACACACACACACACACACACACACACACACACACACACACAAACACACACACACACACACACACACGTATATTTATATATGTATATGCTTTTATATATCATTTTCATTATATACTTTAATTTAAGAAATATTGCATGCTATATAATATATTGAATATGCCTTATATTGTTAGTTACACTTTAGAAAATTTTATATTCGATCTTCACAGGTAACGCTCACTTCATGTCTAGATATATATTCATCGAAAACTATTTATGTAAGCAATGTAACTGTGTAAAAAGTGGGAGAAATAAAATAAATATTATTATTATTTTGGGGTATCTATAAAGTTTTCTCATCTGGTTGGGCAGTATAAATATATAATTGTAAATAAAAATGGTAAACATACATAAATATGAATAAAATAAAATAAATACATAAATATATAAAAACCCAACCAGATGGAAGCCCTCGGCAGGGGAGACCAGACGGCCGAGGGTTAGGGGGAAAGGGAAAGAAACCGGCGGACGATGCGGGCGGTATCGAGGAGCACCGCCTTCTGCATTTGAGCCTGGAGCGGTCCGTCACGGAGTCCCAGTCGCCTCAGATTACCCGGGAGGCTGACTGGGATTAACCTGTTCGCAGAAACGACCACAGGAATAATTTCGGGCGGCAGACCACCCCACATGCCGACAACCTCGTGAGCCAGGTCCAGATATTTTGTCACCTTATCTGTTTCGGCTTTCATGAGGTTCTCGTCATAAGGAATGGTAATGTCGACCCAAAAGATCCTTGACTGTGCCCGGTCCATCAGCACAATATCAGGCTTATTCTCAAGAATAGTCCTGTCTGTGATGATGGCCCGGTCCCAGTAGAGCCTGGCGCGGTCATTTTCGAGCACGGCTTCCGGCAAGTACTTATAATACGGCAGTTTCCGATCCACGAGACCGTATTTCAGAGCGAGCTCCTGGTGTAGAATCCTGGAATTATTATTATTATTATTATGTATGGAGGTTTTGCATGTGATCTATAAGCAGTAAAGATTAAGGGCGAAGTTCGTTGATTAGAAAATATTTAATTATTTACGGTGATGAAATTGAAAACATGGAGTCTGTATAATATATAATGAAATATATATAAAATAGGTAAAATATTTTTTTTTAAATTGGTAACAATGTTGTAATTAAGAAACTTTATAATTATCCTACTGCTGCATTCGTCTCATTATATCGAAGTTTAGTTTTCTAAAGGATTTACTTCTATTGCATGTAAACTGCATATATTATGTTTTTTTGTTTTAATATTGTTTTTGTACGATCCAAATACTATACATTTATTTTATGTTGACGCGGTTCGTACCGCCATGCCGGAATTACTTATAATTCACTATTTTCTAATTAAATTCAGTGTGTGATAATAAACTGTTAAAGTAACAATACATGTGCTTACTTTTAATGTCACTTATACTTACGTACCTTTAAACTTTTTCTTGGTCGTGTTTTTCATGATTGAAGGTCGTATCCGTCGTAGTTTAGTGGCTTAGTAGCGTTGTTCACTATAGCCCTCCATTCCGTTCAGTCTGCGGCTTTTGGCATTGCGGTTGTAAGTGGATGGCTAGTTAGTGATTTGACCTGGTCTGACTAGCGGCTAGGTTATCGGCTGCGTTGTTTTTTTTTGCACCTTCCCCCCCCCCCCCCCCCATCTTGCCTATGACTATAAGTCTATCTAAGTTATTAGGGGGCGTCGGGCAATGTGATCAAAGTAACTGAGAATTTTCTGGTAACACGTAGTAGAATATGACGTGAACACGAAGCTATCCCAGGATTGACTAGTTGATTTTCTTCGTGGTCCATAAAATTTGAAGCATTTTTCTCCAACATTACATTTCGAACGTATCGATAATTTTCCTAATCGAATCATCTATGCTTCATCAAAAAAGATGGAGAACACTAAAGTTTTGACAAGTCTCTTTTTGATGATGTTAGAGATCTTCATCAGATCAGAACTTTAAACTACATAACTAAAAACTAATTTAATTATGAAAGAACTTATACAAGTTACAAACTGTGACCTGTACAAGTTTAATTCGATAATATATTTTTGTTTATAGAATAAGGGTGATCAATGAGTACACAGTTTATCTGATGGTAAGCGGATGTTGTGGTTTATAGATATTTATCCTCGATTAAGAATCAAAATGTTGTTACTCCTGAGGACTAAGATGGAAAGCCTCGTTTCCAGTAAACGAAACACAGCATTATTAAGCTGCTTTTTACGTTGGTATTGTGTGAGAATTCAATGAGCAGGTAATAGTGAGTGTGTGGGTGTATAGGGGGGCGAGGCGGGCGAGTGGGCGGTGCTGGCGGTGCGCGCGGTGGGTGGGGCGGGCGGCGCGGGCGTGACGCGCGCGCTGCTGTCGCTGCGCGGGCGGCCGGCCGCGGCGCGCGTGGCGTGGCGCGCGGGCGCGGCCGCCGGCGCGCGGCGCGGCGCCAAGCTGGGCGGCGAGCGCGTGCGCGACGCCGAGGTGGCGGCCGAGCCCGCGCCGCAGCCCGAGCCCGCGGGCGCGGCGCGGCGCGCGCCCATGTCGGTGCCGCGGTGCGCACTGGGCGCCGCCGCGCTGGCCGGCCGCCTGCTGGTGTGCGGCGGCTACGATCGCGCGCGCGTGCTGCGCTGCGCCGAGGAGTACGAGCCGGACGAGAACCGCTGGCGCGCGCTGCCCGACATGCGCTGCGCGCGCGCGCGCTTCCCGGCCGCGCGGCTCGGCGACGCGGTGTACGCGCTGGGCGGCAGCGACGGCCACGCCGAGCTGGACTCGGTGGACGCGTACCGCGGCGGCGCGTGGCGCGCGCGCGCGCCGATGCCGCTGGCGCGCTCGCACGCCGCCGCGGCCGCCGACGAGGCGCGCGCGCAGCTGTACGTGGCGGGCGGCTGGGCGGCCGGCCGCAGCCTGCGCCAGGTGCACAAGTACGACCCCGCCACCGACACCTGGACCGACGCGCCGCCGCTCAACGTCGGTAACTATGCGCTCCCTCTCCACCTTCTACCTGCTGCATACGACCAATCGCCGAAACTTATCCAAACGCTACCCAATTTTAAAATATCGTTCATTCTCGTAATGTCACAGTCGTTTTGACTTAAAATGATAGATAGCACGAGCTTAACAAGTTTGTTGTTAAAGACAATAGTTGAGATTATTTCTTAAAACGTTATAACCGTGCTTTCTTTGCCAAATATATTTGTTTTATTTTAATTAATAATTAATAACTTCCATTCTGTATCATACTTAAAATCTAACATTATCAACTCATGAAAATCCACTATTAAATATAAGTCCCTCCTGTTTTAAAAAAGACTTGACCTAACCATCACGCTTAGCAAATAAATTTTGTTCCCAGTAAAAAGTCGAAAAATTCTCAATAACCGCCTGGAGTCAGAAAGTTGACGGTGTTTTTACCCCTTGGAAGCATTTGAAATTAAGTCCTGAACCTGGTCTCTGGTCCTATCGGATTATCATTCAATCAGACTATGAGAGTGAGAAAATAGAAAGTGCACTTGTGTTTGTCGAGGGGTCGGATTTAAAATCGTTTGGCGGGAATTTATAGAGTAAGGTGTTGTATTTGGTAGATATTTGGTCTCCGATTGTAACAATATCGCTCACATTAAAAGGTAATAAACTGTTTTCGAAAAAAATGAAAAAAAAATATTACTTAAAAATGAGTAAAACGTTAAAATTAATGCAATATTAAAGAAATCCTTTAAATTGAGTTAGGTTAGAAGGCTGTGGCGGGAACGAAGCGCACCGCAGCGCTATGCGGTTATTTTTTTACCGTCCAAAAATCCTTACAGTTGTGATAGGATATAATATGTCCCATATTCCTTCTCCCTTCTGTCGGAGAGGAATAAATGTTATCATTTTTAGGCTAGGTCATGAAGCAAATACAAAGAGGAGACATTGTAATTAAACTTCACTATGTAACATCGCATGACAATTTGCGGGGTGAGGGGATGCAAAGTCCCGCCCACTCTACACTATATACATCTACCGATAAATAGTAAAACTACTCGAATCTTTCCATATCGATGTTGCAATGTAGCTTAGCTACCTTGACGGTAGATGGCGGCATGTCCACAAAATGTTATAAACTATAAAAATAATATTTTGGCGATTAAAATTTCTTTATGTCTGAATGCAAAACAAATTTCAGCACCTTCGTATGATTATTTTATCATTACTGAGCTCTACGTACCTTTATATTTTTAGTTCACAGGACACAAAGTGTCGCCATCTAGTGTGGAATATATTTAATTATATTTGAAAGCCTACGCAAAGAAATTTTTCTAGAACTATTTTAATAAATTAGGTGTAAAATTATTTACAAATGAAATGTGTAGCCATCCATAACATCAGAACGTCTATCTGAGTAGTTTTTACACAATAAAACACAACACTTCATCCTTTTCTTCTTAATGCTACGAAAATACATCGATTTGCGATTTTTTCAACACATAAGCGCACAGGACGAATGCTGACAGTATACTAACTAAAGCCACGCCCACTATGATGACGTCAGGACCTACTTAGAATCACAGTGCACAGTTGCTTATGCCGTCTCCCCTTTGTATTAGCTTCATGAGTTAGGTCTATACACTCCCCCTTTCCCCTCTCCTGCCAAATGATTCTAAATTTGTTACCTATTTGAGCACAAATTTTTTTCTGCGCAGAGATGGTTGATTTTCATTAAGACTGACCGTTATGATCAAAATTCGCTCTAGAGGACATTATTATTAATGAGATATTTATTACAATATGTTATTATTATATTGTATTTTATTTTACATTTCATTTGGTCGCAGTGCATTCTGAGGAATCGGCAAATAAATATAGAAAATGAATTTATAAATAAAAATTAGCAAAATCTTTCCTATTAGAGGTAATTAATGGCGGAAGCCTATGTTTAGCAGTTGATTTTTATAGCTGGTAATGAAATCCAAAGTTCACTATGACAGCAAACCTCACACTTCAGTCTCCCATGTGATCATAGGTGCTGTAAAGCATTCGAAACGTCAAAGAGTTTATAAGTTAAAATAAAATGCGATAAAATCCGTAAAATTAGTTTCATTTGTATTCGTGTAAATATGAGATGTGACATCAGTTTTAGTGGATATCGTTGGACGTGTGCGTGTGGTCACAGGTCGGTCGCAGTGTGCGGGCGTGTTCTGGGAGGACGCGCTGTGGGTGCTGGGCGGCTGCGACGCCTGGCACTGCCTCGCCTCCACGGAGACCATGGCGGTGGGCGAGGGGGACGCGGAGGGCGCGGGCTGGCGGCTCGGGCCCGCGCTGCCGAGCGCGCGCCGCTCGGTGGGCGGCGCCGTGTGGCGCGGCCGGCTGGTGGCGGCCGGCGGCTCGGCCGGCGCGGCGTCGCTCCGCGGCACAGTGTACCTCACAGCGGGCGCGGCCGCCTGGCGCGCCGGGCCGCCGCTGCGCGAGGCGCGCGCCGCGCCCGCGCTGTGCGTGCTGCGCGAGGTGCTGTACGCGGCGGGCGGCTTCGGCGGCCACGAGTTCCTCGCGTCCGTCGAGTGCCTGTACGAGCCGGACGGCTGCTGGACCACGCTGTGCGCGCCGCCGACGCCTCCACGCACGCCTTTAGTGAGTCACTTGCGCCCCCCACACATTGAAATATGTACCACGCACCACCACACCTGCACCTTCCCCACACATTGATATATGTACCACGCACCACCACACCTGCACTTTCCCCACACATTGAAATATGTACCACGCACCACCACACCTGCACCTTCCCCACACATTGATATATGTACCACGCACCACCTCACCTGCACCTTCCCCACACATTGATATATGTACCACGCACCACCACACCTGCACCTTCCCCACACATTGATATATGTACCACCCACCACCACACCTGCACCTTCCCCACACATTGATATATGTACCACCCACCACCACCTGCACCTTCCCCCCACATTGATATATGTACCACGCACCACCACACCTGCACCTTCCCCACACATTGATATGTGTACCACGCACCACCACACCTGCACCTTCCCCACACATTGATATATGTACCACCCACCACCACCTGCACCTTCCCCCCACATTGATATTTGTACCACGCACCACCACACCTGCACCTTCCCCACACATTGAAATATGTGCCACGCACCACCACATCTGCACCTTCCCCACACATTGAAATATGAACCACGCACCACCACATCTGCACCTTCCCCACACATTGAAATATGTACCACGCACCACCACACCTGCACCTTCCCCACACATTGATATATGTACCACGCACCACCACACCTGCACTTTCCCCACACTTTGAAATATGTACCACGCACCACCACACCTGCACCTTCCCCACACATTGATATATGTACCACGCACCACCACACCTGCACCTTCCCCACACATTGATATATGTACCACGCACCACCACACCTGCACCTTCCCCACACATTGATATATGTACCACCCACCACCACACCTGCACCTTCCCCACACATTGATATATGTACCACCCACCACCACCTGCACCTTCCCCCCACATTGATATATGTACCACGCACCACCACACCTGCACCTTCCCCACACATTGATATGTGTACCACGCACCACCACACCTGCACCTTCCCCACACATTGATATATGTACCACCCACCACCACCTGCACCTTCCCCACACATTGAAATATGTGCCACGCACCACCACATCTGCACCTTCCCCACACATTGAAATATGAACCACGCACCACCACATCTGCACCTTCCCCACACATTGAAATATGTACCACGCACCACCACATCTGCACCTTTCCCACACATTACGCGGTTACACACCACGCTGCAGCTATATTATGGTTACAGCACGAATGATTAGATCTGCCGGGATTAGACCACGCTCTCACGGAATTCCAGCATAAAATAGCAACTTCTACTGTGTTTCGTATAGTGAATGTAGAAAACCAGAGAATATATTCAGCCGTCCAAACCCTATGAAAACGACTATATTAAGAGAAAAATCTTAACATTACTCTAAACTTACCAAAACCCATTCAAATCCGCTAATGGTAAACGCGGCCACCGACGCACTTAATATAGCGGCGAATCTCCGAAAATCCTGCCAGACCTTGTCGACCCAAATGCCAGCGGATGAACACGCACGATGACGCTAAGAAGATAAATTATTAGACGCCCCACTTCACACCATGTACACTCCGGTTTTCATCAACTAGCGCGACACACACAAGGTGATGTCTCAGAACTGAGCCCCACCTACAAGTTTTCACATCTATAATGATAAACAGCTTCTAATATGTCACTTTTATGGATATAAATACTCTTTACACCCTTAAAAAGAAAAAATGTTAATGTTCTTTTTTCTACTCGAAGGACCAAAACTTTTATTTACAAGACTACCAAAAGACTGGCTAATCGACTAAACATTTTTAAAGTATAATAATTAGTATAAAATTAATTTGTAAGCTTGTAACACTGATAAAAAAAACTTGAATATTCCAGGAAAATAAAGAGGACGAGGTCATTGACAACCACGACGCAGAGCGCAACGGCGGGCATGAAGTCGAAGTCGTTAGCGTGGGTGAAAACAAACCAGTCAACAAACAAAATGGCAAAGCAGTAGACAAGCAAAATTTAAATAATGAGAGCGAACAACACTGTAAAGTGGAAGGCGTCGGGCAACAACGTGAGCCTGAGCAAGAGAAACAGAGCAGCGGCGAATTAAGCTGCGCGAGTACGGCGCATTAGCGACACTCGGACACATTGCAGTGCAGTGCGGCGTGATGCGACACCATGCCACACGTTTCCATACGTTGCGCCACGTTATCATACATTGGGATACGTTGCACCTTGCTGCGTCATGTCGCTCCACGTCGCACCGTTGCCGAGTAGCTTGCACTCTGCTAACGTCGCCGCTCTTGCTTGCCTTGTCAATTGCCATTCCCATTGTATTATAGCATCATCAAGACTTGGCACACAGTAGCTTACCGTATCAATTGTGTAACGTAACAAGCCGACGCAAATCATTTTAAAGAATTCTATTGCACATAGAACGGTGACGTGTGCAGTATCTGCGTACCTACCTCAAAATTTTACGCGGCCATCTCTCTGCCGACATTGCCTTAAAATGTGCAATTATTTTGCACGTATTTTGTTGTTAAACAAAATAGAGATGGAGAAGAGTATTGAAGTGAGGCAAATGTCGTCGGTCGGGTGCGCTGCCATAACGTTTGCCTTTACATGCATTTTTAAAATTAAAATTTTATTCCATTTTATGCACGGGCCGTCGCCTACGCGCTGTTATTTTATTTAAATTAAGATGTTCAACCGAGGCCTTGTACGAATCTACAAGAGGTCTCGCCGAGGTGCGGCCGAGCCATTGGCCTCGCGGACCAATTGTTTACTTTACACACTTATAACTAAATATTCAAACGCTACTCAATTTTAAGATGTCGTTAAGTCTCATTGTGTCACAGTCACTTTGTCTTAAAGTGATAGAGACAGCACGAGACTTAACAACATCTTAAAATCGAGCAGCGTTTGAGTATATATTATGTAGAAACTGTGTGTAGCAAAATACACGTGTACGTGCACAGTGTAGAGCGGCGCAACGCCGGAGCGTGCGGTCTCTAATAGACTTGTATAGATATTATACTGTTATCTTTTTGGACGAAGTTTGACGTCTGTTTAGTCTACAATCGGCATAGAGCAACACGGACAACCGGCGGATCGGTGGGGAGTAACCATACGCAAAAGTTCCCCTCTGTCAAAGTATAAGTCCACGCGGTCATATGCGTACAATAAAACTAGTTGTATGAGTTTTTTAGTGACAAACGAATGTATTTGTGTGCACAGATTTCCCCCCGCAAAAAATGACCGACAGTTCTGTACCAGAAAAAAACTCTATGGCTGCTCCCCTCCGGTCCACGAGTGGGCTCGTATTGCTCTATGACAATCGGTGTTTGTTAGCAAATTAATTGCACGTTGAAAGTTATAACTCCGGCAAGCGTCCATTTTTCCTTTAATTTTAAGCTTCCTTAAAACGCCAGTCTTCATCGCGATGCTCACGCAAAAATATGTTTTAAAATTTTGTAGTTTTCATAATAAACAAGCAAATACGTAATGCTGGCCATACATCTACGGTCTATCGGAGACCTAAAGGCGAGCGGCGCAAGATCGATAATCAATTAAACTAAAAATAAAATTAACCCTTTTCTTGTCCCGTGACCCACATATGGGTCATTGGAGTGAAAGTGTTACATCAAGTAAACCTCGTCGGTAGATCGTAACGTGTGTGGCATACATAACGTTAAGTAATTTTTGGTAAATGTATTTTTATGAATTTTATTGTTTTTGTTTATTAAAATGTATCAATTTCACCGTATTCGATGTTAGTAGTGATTCTTTTTTGCAAGTACCCACTTCTAAGTTGTACATTTTGGTATTTACAAGGGTTATCTCAATTTTCGCTCGGAATTATTAACACTCGGAGCACTAGTTTTGTTATTATCTTTACAAAAAGTGGTTTACTGTTAGCTTTGGGTTTTAACCTCTCAAAAACATATTAAAATTTTTCTTAAAGCATTCAAACTTGAAACTACCAATAGGCTATGTTTTGTAATAAAACGGCAAAAGTTTATGAATAGTTTTATCGAATCGCAGACATTCCTAAACGACGAGCAAAATTAATATTTCTTCAAAGAGCACAGCCGTGCGTTTCCACGTCTCGCTGCATCTACGTCAATAAAGATATGACACGGGAAGGACAACTAGTCCATTATTGCCGCAAACTATGCGAAAGTATCGATGACTCAGTATTATTTTAAAATTACGGGTAAATTAGTTGTAATAATAAATTATTTGACGCGATAGGAGCGACGGTTGCGCATCGCGAGGAAGGCGGCGCGTTCACAACTTTACATTCTTATAAAAGACACTAATTTTAGTAAAGCGCTGCGTTGATATACTGTTTGTATTTAATTAATAAATTGCATTTATGTCACAACGGAGTTTCATTTCAAGTTTATGCAGATCCAACATCACATAGCATTAACAAACTTAATATACGCCGTGTTTTAATATAAACCGTGTAGCGGCGGTGTAAGAATATCCACTACCCCACATCGTCCCGTGGGTGTCGTAAGAGGCGACAGAGGGAAATTGAAACATGTGATGGACAGCAGTATCTCAAGCCAAAGATTATAGTAGGTCAGGCCAAAGGCAACTTTTTTATATGAATGGATGAATATAACTTCATCATTACTATGTTCTTATCCAAAAATAAAAAAAAATATCGAATTATTTGTATGAAGGTCAAGTGAGCGCTAGAGTATCGACGATTGGAAGACGATTTGTCGATAAATGAAATGTTTTGAGAAATTGTTAATTACCATGTAGTGGCGGTGTATGAATATCCACTACCCCATATCGTCCCGTGGATGTCGTAAGAGGCGACAGAGGGAAATTTAAACAGGTGATGGACAGCAGTATCTTCATGATAACAACATTAATAAAAACTGTGGTTGACAACTGTGACAAGATCAACCCTATGAGACAATCTATGGGGAGGCCTATGTTCAGCAGTGGACTTTAGGCTGTAATGTGAATATACGCCGAATAACGCATTTTTAAGATTTGCCTACAGCAGAACTATGAACCATCGCCTTGTAATATACCGCGATGTGGCGGCGTAAGAAATTTCATCGTCCCATATAGCATAGGTATGGTAAGATCCCCCCCCCCCTCCCCCGAACTTGCTTAGTAGCCGTGGCTTGGTTACCCGCGGTGAACTGAGAGAAACCCACATGGCTGGCCCGAGGTGGCCATTCCGAGTGGGGTTGGCCACTTCGGATGTGTTGGTGGGCAGTGGCTAGAGGAGTGCCTTCCCCCTACCGCTGCAGCGGAGGTGGAGTCGCGGAGGAAGAAGAGTGTAGGTATGACGACGCGCCACTCCCCCTGTCCTCCGCAACTGACGGGACCGCACCGTTGATGCGTTGAGGGCGGGGCTGCGGGCGAAGAGAATTAGTAGAGGGTATTTTTCTTTTCTGGTCAGGAGCGTCCTATTCTTAACACATTTTTCGGGAATCAAGAAAGTGACACAACATTACTATTTAAAAATGCATTTATTGCTTTTCGAAGTATTCTCCGCGAAATTTGACACATTTTTCCATACGATGGAACCAATCATTGAAGCAACCATTCCATTCGGAAGTTGGGGTCTCTAAAATGGCCGTTTTGTAGGCATCCACAGCTTCTGCAGGTGATGAAAATCTCTGTCCACGCAATTTATTCTTTATTTTAGGGAAAGTATAGAAATCATTTAGGCTTAGGTCGGGGCTGTACGGCGGATGATCTAATAATTCTATATTTTCTTACTCTAAAAACTCTTTTGTTCTGTGTGCGGTCGTGATGGAGGATGATGCAGCGCCTGCAGTTCTCTTTACGGAGTTCAAAAACGACCTGTGGCAAACAAATGCTAGCATACCATTTTGCATTAACCGTTCTTTGTCCCTCAAGAGGAATAGTCGTAACATGGCCGATTTCGGAGACAAACGTGGCCACCATTTTTTTTGCAACACTCCGTGAACAAACAATTTTTGTTGGCTCATTTTCGAACACCCAAACTCGTGACTGGTTTTTTGTTTCGGGTTCGTACGCGTATATCCAGGATCCGTCACCTAATACGATGTTGTATACAGCATTTGAGGATCCTGCGTGGAATCTTTCGAGAGTTCTGACGCACCAAGTAACGCGAGCCGCTTTTTGCTCTTCACAGAGCGAATGCGGTATCCATCGGGAAAACAACTTTTTTACACCTAATTGTTCATGCAAGATTATTTGTATTTGACTCATACCAATGTCTAAAGTTGCTTGAATTTCGCGGTATGTCACATGTCGATCTTGCTCAATCAGCTTACGCACAGCATCAACGTTTTCTTGGGTAACTGCAGTTTTTGGACGACCTTGACGGGGATCATCACTGAGCTTGACACGTCCACGTTGAAATTCAGCAAACCAGCGATAAATTATGGTTTTGGATGGGGCTTCATCACCAAATGCAGAAATCATTCGGTCAACACACTGTTTTTGTGTTAAACCACTTCGAAAGTCATAATGAATCATCGCTCTTGAATTTTCTCGAGTCAATTCCATTTTCTCAACGACTAAAAAAGTTTGACAAAACCTTGCCACAAGACCGAGAATCTTTTTTTAAATAAATAAATGGTATTCGATTTTTAAAACCAAGGTGTTTTCAATTAAAAAGATTTTAATATGACAGGAACAGTGGAAATATTCCATTCCCGATACTTTTAGTTCAGGTACTGGTTTACATTACTTTTAAGACCGGAACAAAACAGTACATGTACGGTACTGCTATTTGGCGAAACAGATTAGGTTTGTTTTTTAAAGAATTGTAATGGGCAAGTAGTGACATTCACCAGTACCGTCAGCAGAGTATAGTAACAGGTGCGCCGAATGCTCGTTCGCCTCCTCTTCTATAAAAAAAAAAATATATAAAACGAGGTCACTGCCTTCATTTGCAGATCATAGCCATACCGGTTGAAATTCTCTCAAGAAAACGGTGGGAAAAAAAGTAGATTTGAAACGCTAAAAAAACTTAAACTCACAAATACAAAAAATATCAGTTATTAGACTTATGACTTATCTTCTATCGATACATAATTCTTTTGTACGTGTGTTTCTCACAAACTCTTCTTAAACGGCTGGACCAATTTTCATGTTTTTTGTGTGTATTTGAGTGGATCTCAGGAATGTTTACTTCACAATTGGACCCGGTAGGTGGCGCTATTCTTGACGTCCAGAAATCACCTGTGAGAGAACCAATAAAGATTTTTAGGAAATTTGAAAAAGGAAACGCAGCCAACGTTGTTGGCATTGTGTATCTAAATGTAAATATAACAAGTTTCCTTTAACACGTTCGCTGCGGCACAAGGCTTATAGGCCTGATACATGAACTTGCAGTCGGTGCGGAGCGAAAATACAGCGTTCTCCCTCTGGTGCGAACGCAGTAACTTAAAGATTTCTCTATAAGTGATAAAGACAAGTATATATTTAAGATCGTCTTTTCAATGGCTATTCATTTAAATAATAATATTTGTATCAGGCCTATCGACCTTATACCGCACTGGAGAGTAGAAATTGACATTCAGTGCGGATACAAGGCCCATAGGCCTTATGGGAAGTACAACGCCTAACTGCCTAATACCGCACTGATTGAAGAGTTAAAATTAATTAGTGTTGTGTTGACAGCTTTTACAAATGCATGTGCGTACGATTCATAAAAAATGCATCGAGTCAATAAACGTTGTCGAAAAATGCTCGAGCTGTCTTTTCAAAATGCTCAAGAAGTGGTGGACCAAAATAACAGTGCCAGCTTACAAGAAAAAAAACAAATTCAAATCCTTCAGGATGTTATTGTTAAGTCAGCTTCTACAAGCAGTGAAACTACAACTTTTCAAGAACCTCGCTGCAGTTCATCTATTGCTTTTCAAGAACCTAGCTTCAGTTCAACTTTACACGATAGCTCAATGCGGGTAAGTCCTCAAGTTAGAAAGACTTATTTAGACTTTACGCCTAAAAGAAAGAAAATACAAAAATCAGAAAACGATGTTTATGTTAGTCCTAGTACTGGCAATACTCTTCATGTACTGGAAAACGCTGAATACGGACTTGCAACTCCTATCCGCAAATATTATAATTTACGAAAAGAAACCCCAGTAACTCCGAACGTATCAAATCTTACAAGCAGGACTAGTTCTATTAGTGACATTTCATGTGCAAAATCCTTATTATGCCCACTATCCAACGAGGAAATCTGTGCAATATATGACACCCAAACGCAGAATAATCAACCAATAAGCTTCGTGCAACGTTAAATAGCAAAGATGCTCAAAGAAAAACCAAAAAAATTAAATCGTATTGTGCTGAGTGCAACAAGGGATATTGCGCTAAATGTTTTTACGAAAATCATCTATAACAGATAACAGTTAATAATAAAATAAAGTTGATCTCGATATTTCTGTACTTATGTTATTTCCCATCACTAAAATTATCCCAATTATACCATTACCTAGGTGCGGTAATGGGTCGATAAGCCTTATGTTTGTTTTTCTGTATATTTTCTAAATAAGTCATCGGAGCAATTTGCGACGCTAGTATAAGATAGGCTTACATTTTCTCAATAACCTAGTTAAAAAAAATTTTCAATATCAAAAGTTTTCGCAGAGTTATTAGAGTTTGAAGTGACCCATATCTTACCAGGTTTATTGACCCATTGACGCACCGGTGAAAAGTTTAGGTATAAGGCCTATAGACCTGGTAACGCACTGGGGGAATAATGTCTCAAATAGTTGCCGCAGCGAACGTGTTAATGTGAAGAAAATTGAACTGAAATATTCTGATATTTTGTTTTTATCTCGGGTCTCGGAGTTGCTATTGCATTCAGCAGTTTTAAATTTATAACTATTTTATTGAAATATATTGACTTATTATTAGATTTGTTAATTTTTTTACGTTACTTTCGCTAAAAATAATATCTATAGTAAAATTATTTTGTGCGTGCAGTTGGGGTCATAAATCATAGCTCGGCGTCAGCCCGGCTAGGGCGGTGAGCATATTGCGCGGGCGCAACGCCATTAACGATAACAACAAATTTAATTTTAGATATAAGTTATTATCTTTATATGTATTTATAATTATTTTTAATATAACTTGTTACATTCCAAACATTTGTACTTGTAGTTTTTTTTTAATACATAGATACCTAATTAAATAATTTATTTTATATCATTATTATTCTTATTTTAATAAATACGTTGTTTTATCTATTTTTTTTTTTCATTTTTATCTATAACCCACATAATGACAAAACTAAATACACTATCGATAACGCTTATCGACAACAATAATGTGCATCACTATGCTCGCCCCTAAGGCGTGAATGGGAGAGAGAGCGAAATACTGCGATGATTTATGACCCAAACTGCACGCACAAAATAATTCTAGTATAGTTGCAAGTACCTTTACAATTATAGCCTATTATAGTCCACTGCCGAACACAGGCTTGCTCCATAGATTAACTTCTATGGCGTATATTTGCATTAGTTGCTACGCTTGGTAGGCGAGTTGGCAACCGCAGTGTTTTATTTTAGTTATTAGTAGGAAGACACTGCTGTTCATCTAGTTTGCTTCCCTCTGTCACCTCTTACAACACCCTCAGGATGATATGGAGTAGTGGTTGTTCTTACAATGCCACTACATGGTACAAGGTAGTTGATGTAAATTATGCGCAAAATACTACGTACTTCATTAGGGGCCGATCATTTATCATCAGATAAGAGATATTCACAGTATTAAATACAACGTAAATTAAAAATCACAGTAATTGCAGCCTATTCCATTTTCTCTTATAGGAAAAATTTGTCGCCTATCTCGCTCGTTTTGTTTCCATATGCCTCCTCTACACTAGAGAAGTAGATCGAAGTTAGACGAGGCGAATAGTGTAGAGGTACATCGATTCGCTTCGCCTCGGGCGAATTCCGATCACTGTCTGTTTTTTGCACCAGTCAAAGGACTTTGCGAAGTACCCCGAAGTTACACGAAGCGTCCCACTACACTACTCAGCTTACGCCAGTTACGAATATTTTTTTATATATAAATATTAAATGTGTAGCTTTCTACATAATTATTTATTTATTTAACGCATTGACGTCGTACTGTTCACACAATTAGGTACCTATAGCAGCTGCCTCTAGAACCTTATTCATGTTAAGGGTGCGGGAGACTCGAGACGACTGAGCTCTTCGCGAAGTAGCACGAATGTGTAGTCACGTTCTTCAGACTGCGATCGAATTCGACGAGCACTTCGTCAAAGTTACTTCGCGAGTAGTGTAGAGGAAGCAATACAGTCTGCAGCAACTCCAAATTAAGTTAACATACTCATGTTCTCCTCATTTAGTGATATAGGTTCCTCTAGTTCACCGTGGGTGACCGAGTTACGTCAAGTAATTATTCCCCATATACAGGATTTTTTTTTATCAAAAATAAATGCCTGTGTACGTGGTAGAATCACTCTGCAGCTATATGACGTTTGTAGCATGAATGGTTCGGCTCGACCGGGGAAAGTCCACGCCTTTACAGAATACCAGAGTAAGATAGCACTTTAACTTTGCCGTTTCATATGGAGAGTGTAGAGAACCGGAGACCCTTTTCACTGGAGGCGAGGCATTCCATCTTAGTCCTCAGAGGTGGCTACTGCAACCGACTTCAAACAAAGAAGACTGCAGGAATCGTTGTAACTATTACACTTGCATTTTGATTCTTAATCGAGGGTAGATATAAATGTGTAAAGACCACAGCATCCACTTACCATCAGATGGGCTGTGTGCTCGTTTGCCACTCTTATACTATCTAAAAATATTCAGCAGTGGATTTTGGTAGAGCGTAATGGTTGAAAGAATGAACGATGGTCGAAATACGGATAGTATACGGGCTGTCGCTACAAGGAGGGAACCTATTCAGGAGACATTGAGTGCACTGAACATATTGACTGATGTAAAAAATAAAACAACAAACTTACCTAAAAAGTTTATTTGTATACATTTCATTTTGTTCTATTATATAGTAGGTTGTAACAAACGTTTATAATAACAAAGGGACTAACTAGTTTCCATTTTGTGACGTCATAGCTGTCAAACTACTTAAAATTGTATGTATGCGCAAAATAGTAAAACTTGTGGCAGTGGCAATATTAGTAAATGAAGTTGTGAAGATATATGAAGATAGTAAAGTGAAGATAGTCATGACATAGTAAGGAATTGTAGTTTTTATTTTTAATTGGGATTTCATGAAGTTTAATATTAATATTAAAGTTAAAAGTGGCATTTTGTGCTTTTGTTTGTATTGTTGAAGTAAATTCATTTTAAGGTTAGTGAAAGCACTTAATTGTTACAGTAAAAGTACTGAGTGAATGTTAGGTGACTGAATTGTGTTGATTTTGTAAGGAAACAGGAAAAATATTTGAGAATATGTGGGTATAATAGAATTTGCTTTGTGTGTTTGTATGTCGTGATGAATAAAATGTCTTATAATATTTGAAGAAATTATAATATAATAAAACTAAATGTACGATTATTGCGTTTAATTATATCTTTTTAATTCCTCACGGAGGTGCCTGAAATGTCTAATAAATTTGGAATGGCTAAGCCATATATGTGCGAACGCCGATAGAAATCGAGAAACGCTTTCCGTTCCTATCGCGTATTTTATCAACGTATGTGTCTTTTTAAAATTTGTTAATAATACATTTAGTAATTATATTCAAGAATTTATGAAATGTTTTATTCATATCCCTTGTACCTGCGAAGAATGACATTTATTTCATCAATTAACTTCAGAGTATGGGGCTACTATTAAAAGTATACGAGTATAGTCCAAATGATAATTTATTGAAGCGTGTTAACACGGTACGTGAAGTTGTAATCGGTTTGGAATGCCTATGTATACGTGTGAGTAGTGTACGTGTGTGCGCGTGCGTGTGTGAGTGAGTGTAAATGATAATTTATTGAAGCGTGTCGACTCAGCACGTGCAGTTGAAAGAATGCGTATTTATATGTACGAGTAGTGTGCGTGTGTGCGTTGTAATCGGTTTAGAATGGGTATGTATAAGTGCGTGCGTGGTGTCAGTACAGCTGTGCTTGCGTCTCGAGCAGCAGCTTGGCAAGCGCGTGGCGCGCGCCCAGGTCCAGCTGCTGCAGCCCGGCGTCACGCGCGCGGCCCAGGCAGGCTGCAGCAGCTGCAGCGCTGTCCGCAGCACAGGGCGCTGCGCGCGGCGCCAGCAGCAGCGCGGGCTCGGGCGCGCGCAGCACGCGCAGCGGCCCGCGCGCCAGCACGGCCGCAGCGTCCGATGGCTCCGCGCTGCGCGTCTTGCGCCACAGCTCCAGAGCTGCCACCACCACGTGCCATCGTTACATTGTGTTTAGGCAAAGTGAAACACACACAACGCATTCAACTCGAGAGAAAAGAGGCGTTTGAGAGAGGGTCTTCCCCTCTTTGCTCTTAATTAATATATAAATAATAATCAATATTACAAACACCTATTGCATTGCATACTCACATGTGCGATGTGTTATGTGACTTGCCAACTTTCTATTGCATAATACTTACAATTCAATAACGTCATTTCAACTAAAATGGGCGTTGTAGCAGCCGGTGCCCTGTTGCAGGCCGCGTGCGGGCGCGTGTGGCAGTATGTGGCAGCGTGTGGCAGCGTGCACGTACCGGCGTCGTAGTCCGCGCGGTAGAAGGCGACGACGTGGCGGTGGCGCGCGTTGAAGCGGCCGGTGCCCTGCTGCGGGCCGCGTGCGGGCGCGTGTGGCAGTATGTGGCAGCGTGTGGCAGCGTGCACGTACCGGCGTCGTAGTCCGCGCGGTAGAAGGCGACGACGTGGCGGTGGCGCGCGTTGAAGCGGCCGGTACCCTGCTGCGGGCCGCGTGCGGGCGCGTGTGGCAGTATGTGGCAGCGTGTGGCAGCGTGCACGTACCGGCGTCGTAGTCCGCGCGGTAGAAGGCGACGACGTGGCGGTGGCGCGCGTTGAAGCGGCCGGTGCCCTGCTGCGGGCCGCGTGCGGGCGCGTGTGGCAGTATGTGGCAGCGTGTGGCAGCGTGCACGTACCGGCGTCGTAGTCCGCACGGTAGAAGGCGACGACGTGGCGGTGGCGCGCGTTGAAGCGGCCGGTGCCCTGCTGCGGGCCGCGTGCGGGCGCGTGTGGCAGTATGTGGCAGCGTGTGGCAGCGTGCACGTACCGGCGTCGTAGTCCGCGCGGTAGAAGGCGACGACGTGGCGGTGGCGCGCGTTGAAGCGGCCGGTGCCCTGCTGCGGGCCGCGTGCGGGCGCGTGTGGCAGTATGTGGCAGCGTGTGGCAGCGTGCACGTACCGGCGTCGTAGTCCGCGCGGTAGAAGGCGACGACGTGGCGGTGGCGCGCGTTGAAGCGGCCGGTGCCCTGCTGCGGGCCGCGTGCGGGCGCGTGTGGCAGTATGTGGCAGCGTGTGGCAGCGTGCACGTACCGGCGTCGTAGTCCGCGCGGTAGAAGGCGACGACGTGGCGGTGGCGCGCGTTGAAGCGGCCGGTGCCCTGCTGCGGGCCGCGTGCGGGCGCGTGTGGCAGTATGTGGCAGCGTGTGGCAGCGTGCACGTACCGGCGTCGTAGTCCGCGCGGTAGAAGGCGACGACGTGGCGGTGGCGCGCGTTGAAGCGGCCGGTGCCCTGCTGCGGGCCGCGTGCGGGCGCGTGTGGCAGTATGTGGCAGCGTGTGGCAGCGTGCACGTACCGGCGTCGTAGCCCGCGCGGTAGAAGGCGACGACGTGGCGGTGGCGCGCGTTGAAGCGGCCGGTGCCCTGCTGCGGGCCGCGTGCGGGCGCGTGTGGCAGTATGTGGCAGCGTGTGGCAGCGTGCACGTACCGGCGTCGTAGTCCACGCGGTAGAAGGCGACGACGTGGCGGTGGCGCGCGTTGAAGCGGCCGGTGCCCTGCTGCGGGCCGCGTGCGGGCGCGTGTGGCAGTATGTGGCAGCGTGTGGCAGCGTGCACGTACCGGCGTCGTAGTCCGCGCGGTAGAAGGCGACGACGTGGCGGTGGCGCGCGTTGAAGCGGCCGGTGCCCTGCTGCGGGCCGCGTGCGGGCGCGTGTGGCAGTATGTGGCAGCGTGTGGCAGCGTGCACGTACCGGCGTCGTAGTCCGCGCGGTAGAAGGCGACGACGTGGCGGTGGCGCGCGTTGAAGCGGCCGGTGCCCTGCTGCGGGCCGCGTGTGGCAGTATGTGGCAGCGTGTGCCAGCGTGCACGTACCGGCGTCGTAGTCCGCGCGGTAGAAGGCGACGACGTGGCGGTGGCGCGCGTTGAAGCGGCCGGTGCCCTGCTGCGGGCCGCGTGCGGGCGCGTGTGGCAGTATGTGGCAGCGTGTGGCAGCGTGCACGTACCGGCGTCGTAGTCCGCGCGGTAGAAGGCGACGACGTGACGGTGGCGCGCGTTGAAGCGGCCGGTGCCCTGCTGCGGGCCGCGTGCGGGCGCGTGTGGCAGTATGTGGCAGCGTGTGGCAGCGTGCACGTACCGGCGTCGTAGTCCGCGCGGTAGAAGGCGACGACGTGGCGGTGGCGCGCGTTGAAGCGGCCGGTACCCTGCTGCGGGCCGCGTGCGGGCGCGTGTGGCAGTATGTGGCAGCGTGTGGCAGCGTACACGTACCGGCGTCGTAGTCCGCGCGGTAGAAGGCGACGACGTGGCGGTGGCGCGCGTTGAAGCGGCCGGTGCCCTGCTGCGGGCCGCGTGCGGGCGCGTGTGGCAGTATGTGGCAGCGTGTGGCAGCGTGCACGTACCGGCGTCGTAGTCCGCGCGGTAGAAGGCGACGACGTGGCGGTGGCGCGCGTTGAAGCGGCCGGTGCCCTGCTGCGGGCCGCGTGCGGGCGCGTGTGGCAGTATGTGGCAGCGTGTGGCAGCGTGCACGTACCGGCGTCGTAGTCCGCGCGGTAGAAGGCGACGACGTGGCGGTGGCGCGCGTTGAAGCGGCCGGTGCCCTGCTGCGGGCGCGCGCCGGCCGCGTCCACGAAGCGCGGGTGCAGGAACTGCGCGTAGCGCGCGAACGCCACCGGCAGGAACCACTGCTCGCCCGCGATCGTGTTCATGCGCACCTGCAGCACCACCACCCGCACGCACACACATTACCAATTAAATAAAATAAAACATAATTTTCAAAAAATTCACTTGTTTTTGTTTAAGTTGTATGTGAACGAAGTAGTGGGTAGAAGCTAGTAAAACAAAAAAAATAATATTTCTCGGGAAAAAAATGAGGTATCGATAGCATTGCGTAAGGTAAGGTTACCCTGTTGAGGAAGTCCTGATTGAAGTCCATGTGCGGTACCGCCAGCAGCACGAGCTGGTCTTGAGACAGCCGCGGCAGTGCCACGCGCAGCGCCAGCCGCTGGGCAACCGCTAGCTCCTCCTCCTCGCTCTCCGCTGTTCCCTCCTCCGCACTCTCCCCCTCCTCCAGCTCGGTCTCCATCAGTTCGAGGTCCGCGCCGCGGTGTTTGGCGGCAAGGTCGCGCACGGCGTCGCGCACCGGCTGGAACACGACGCTCTCGTTTCGCGACGCCACCACCTGGCATAACACACGCGCTACTTTCATTTATCAAAGAACATATTTATTTAATGCTACAACTTACAGAATTAATTCATTTATTTAATCTTTATTGTTAACACCTTAATACATCAGGTAACAAAGTAAAAACAGCGCACGCAGCGCCAGCAGCACGCGCACGCGCGCGCTCTCCGTCACGTGCGTGCACTCACCAGCAGCAGCAGCAGCGCGGCGTTGCGGTCGGCGCGCAGGCAGGCGTCGAGGCGGCGCAGCAGCGCGCGCGCGTCGCGCACGTGGCGCGCACGCAGCGCCAGCAGCACGCGCACGCGCGCGCTCTCCGTCACGTGCGTGCACTCACCAGCAGCAGCAGCAGCGCGGCGTTGCGGTCGGCGCGCAGGCAGGCGTCGAGGCGGCGCAGAAGCGCGCGCGCGTCGCGCACGTGGCGCGCACGCAGCGCCAGCAGCACGCGCACGCGCGCGCTCCCCGTCACGTGCGTGCACTCACCAGCAGCAGCAGCAGCGCGGCGTTGCGGTCGGCGCGCAGGCAGGCGTCGAGGCGGCGCAGCAGCGCGCGCGCGTCGCGCACGTGGCGCGCACGCAGCGCCAGCAGCACGCGCACGCGCGCGCTCTCCGTCACGTGCGTGCACTCACCAGCAGCAGCAGCAGCGCGGCGTTGCGGTCGGCGCGCAGGCAGGCGTCGAGGCGGCGCAGAAGCGCGCGCGCGTCGCGCACGTGGCGCGCACGCAGCGCCAGCAGCACGCGCACGCGCGCGCTCTCCGTCACGTGCGTGCACTCACCAGCAGCAGCAGCAGCGCGGCGTTGCGGTCGGCGCGCAGGCAGGCGTCGAGGCGGCGCAGCAGCGCGCGCGCGTCGCGCACGTGGCGCGCACGCAGCGCCAGCAGCACGCGCACGCGCGCGCTCTCCGTCACGTGCGTGCACTCACCAGCAGCAGCAGCAGCGCGGCGTTGCGGTCGGCGCGCAGGCAGGCGTCGAGGCGGCGCAGCAGCGCGCGCGCGTCGCGCACGTGGCGCGCACGCAGCGCCAGCAGCACGCGCACGCGCGCGCTCTCCGTCACGTGCGTGCACTCACCAGCAGCAGCAGCAGCGCGGCGTTGCGGTCGGCGCGCAGGCAGGCGTCGAGGCGGCGCAGCAGCGCGCGCGCGTCGCGCACGTGGCGCGCACGCAGCGCCAGCAGCACGCGCACGCGCGCGCTCTCCGTCACGTGCGTGCACTCACCAGCAGCAGCAGCAGCGCGGCGTTGCGGTCGGCGCGCAGGCAGGCGTCGAGGCGGCGCAGCAGCGCGCGCGCGTCGCGCACGTGGCGCGCACGCAGCGCCAGCAGCACGCGCACGCGCGCGCTCTCCGTCACGTGCGTGCACTCACCAGCAGCAGCAGCAGCGCGGCGTTGCGGTCGGCGCGCAGGCAGGCGTCGAGGCGGCGCAGCAGCGCGCGCGCGTCGCGCACGTGGCGCGCACGCAGCGCCAGCAGCACGCGCACGCGCGCGCTCTCCGTCACGTGCGTGCACTCACCAGCAGCAGCAGCAGCGCGGCGTTGCGGTCGGCGCGCAGGCAGGCGTCGAGGCGGCGCAGCAGCGCGCGCGCGTCGCGCACGTGGCGCGCACGCAGCGCCAGCAGCACGCGCACGCGCGCGCTCTCCGTCACGTGCGTGCACTCACCAGCAGCAGCAGCAGCGCGGCGTTGCGGTCGGCGCGCAGGCAGGCGTCGAGGCGGCGCAGCAGCGCGCGCGCGTCGCGCACGTGGCGCGCACGCAGCGCCAGCAGCACGCGCACGCGCGCGCTCTCCGTCACGTGCGTGCACTCACCAGCAGCAGCAGCAGCGCGGCGTTGCGGTCGGCGCGCAGGCAGGCGTCGAGGCGGCGCAGCAGCGCGCGCGCGTCGCGCACGTGGCGCGCACGCAGCGCCAGCAGCACGCGCACGCGCGCGCTCTCCGTCACGTGCGTGCACTCACCAGCAGCAGCAGCAGCGCGGCGTTGCGGTCGGCGCGCAGGCAGGCGTCGAGGCGGCGCAGCAGCGCGCGCGCGTCGCGCACGTGGCGCGCACGCAGCGCCAGCAGCACGCGCACGCGCGCGCTCTCCGTCACGTGCGTGCACTCACCAGCAGCAGCAGCAGCGCGGCGTTGCGGTCGGCGCGCAGGCAGGCGTCGAGGCGGCGCAGCAGCGCGCGCGCGTCGCGCACGTGGCGCGCACGCAGCGCCAGCAGCACGCGCACGCGCGCGCTCTCCGTCACGTAGCGCGCCGGCGCTAGGCGCGCGCCGCCCAGCACGCGCGCCACCTCCACCTGCCGCACCGCACCTCCGCCGCTCCCACTACCATCCTGCACACACAAAAACACAACATATCATCATACACAGAGCGACAGCTTCAACCATATATTCATTACATACTCGCATACATAGAGATTGACATTATCAATATTTTATAGATATATTCCTTAGTGACAAAGGTATTTGTTGAAATTCGTAATATTCTTTACTTTTAATTGCTTAGTAGTCGTGACTTGGTTACGCATGGTGTATAAAGCGAAACCTCGTGGCTGGCTCGAGGTGAAGGTCCGGCCCTAGGTAACAATTTCGAATGGGATTGGCTACTTCGGATGTGTGGGAATGCGTTCCCGTCGCCCTTGCCCCCTTAAGGCAATCCATGTAAGCCTCTACGCATGCACATAGCTCGCACCTGCGTGTCGGGCTGCAGGTGCAGCAGCAGGCGGTAGCGCAGCGCGTGCGGCGGCTGCCAGCACCAGGCGCCCTCCAGCAGGCGCACGCGCGAACTTGCCCAGCGCCGCCGCGCCCACGCGCCGCTCTCTTCCAGCACCAGCTGCAACATGCGCACACCCTCACACATTTTCCTTTTGTAATCGATCTCACCGTTTAAGTGTCATGAAGCAAATACAAAGAGGAGATGGCATAAGCAACTGTGCACTGTGATTCTAAGTAGGTCCTGACGTCATCATAGTGGGCGTGGCTTTAGTTAGTACACTGTTAGCATTCGTCCTGTGTGCTTATGTATTGAAAATCGCAAATCGGTGTATTTTCGTAGTATTAAGAAGAAAAGGATGAAGTATTGTGTTTTATATATTATATTATTATATATAATTTTACACCTAATTTATTAAAATAGTTCTAGAAAAATCTCTTTGCGTCGGCTTTCAAATATAATTAAATATATTCGAACTAAAAATATAAAGGTACGTAGAGCTCAGTATTGGTAAAATAATCATACGAAGGTGCTGAAATTTGTTTTTCATTCAGACTTAAAGAAATTTTAATCGCCAAAATATTATTTTTATAAACATTTTGTGAACAGGCCGCTATCTATCGTCAAGGTAGCTAAACTACATTGCAACGTCGATATGGAAAGATTCGAGTAGTTTTGCTATTTATCGGTATAATATGTAGATAGTGTTAAGTGGGCGGAGCTTAACATCCCCTCACCCCGCAAATTGTTACGCGTGGTTACATAGTGAAATCTAATTACAACACCTCTTTGTATTTGCTTCATAGTGTATATAGAAGACGCCCCTAAAATACAACTACTACCAAATACTCACTGGTTAGGTATCCTGCACTCATCTGTAATTATTTCACAAAAATTTATACTCCATTTATTATAGCACTAACAATCCGCGACTTCGTCCGCGTGGATTTTATTACGATTGAATTTCATGGGTTTCTTTTTGTGAGGAGCCTTAGTTCTTTGTATAAAATAAAAGTAGCCTAAGTTACTCTTTATAACATCAGCTATATCAAGCCAGTGAAAGTCCCATCAAAATCTGCCCAGCCATTTCGGATATTAGCCGGAACAGATAGACAGAGACAAGAATTATAAAAATTCTTTTTTTTTTAATTATAAACACCGCATATAATTTCATATGCATTAAGTAAAAAAGCTGTTATTTTGACATTACAAAAAGTCACTTCATTTTTATTTATGTGTTCAAATTAGAAAATAGAGGCTGGTAAAAGCAGGAGGGCAAAACATTTTAACTCAAAGTTTAATTTTTTTTTAAAGAAAATGGAAAATGATTTCATTGGTAACATACAGTGATAACAATGACAACATCTTCATCACGTGTTACAAGTTTTCAACAATCCAATTGAATGAAACCACTAAATATACAGGTTTATTTTGCAATATATGGCCAAATTTGCAGAAAAGGTTCAAAATAAATATAGGCAAATAGTGAAGAAAATTTTATTTTAAACAATCTCAAACATTCTGTTATTTTATATTTTAAATTAAGAATTCGTGGTAATGCATTATTTTAACCATTCACAACCATTCATAAATATCTAACGCCTACTATTTTACACGCACACAAACGCAAAGGTCGCCCTGTACCTTGTCTTCAACGTCACATCGTTGATAAGCAAAAACATTTATTTTATTTTATTTATTATGACGATCCTAAGCCCGTTAAAAGTGTGGAGGGAAAATTTTAATCAGTAAGCGTATCACTAAGAAAGTAAACAGTAGGCAAAAACTTGAGAAACGAAAACGTGAATTAAATTACACACACAGGAGCACGTGTACGCGTAGTTGTTGCCCATAAATCACATTCATTTAAGTACAATTTCAAGTAAAAGTAAAAGCATTATTTTCTCTCGTATTTAAAAAAAATGTTATATCGGTATATAATCTTTATATATAAAAATTACGTGTCACGTTGTTTGTCCGCGATGGACTCCTAAACTACTGAACTGATTTCAATGAAATTTTGCACACTGTGCGCATTTCGGTCCAACTTGAGAGATACGATAGTTTTTATCCCGCTAAATGAGCCTCAAAAATTTTTATTACGAATTTAAGGATTTTTATAGGAAGGGTCGTCGGAAAGGGCAAAACAACGTCTACCTGCCGAGCTAGTTACTTATATATTTGAACTTAATATAAAATTTGGCTACTCTGAAAAATAACCCTGTATACTTATAACAAGAAGGCGTTGGTAAATCTTCTCCGTCTTCAACATATTATTTAGTCGCTACTATCACCAAATGCTAATAATAAGTGTTACCAAAGCTTATTTTAAATATTTCTACCACATTATCAATTATGCTAGTAAAAGCTGCCTCTCTTTTTTTAATTACATTAGCAACCCAAGATTGCCATTTTTCTGGCATATTTTTCAGAGATTAAAGGATAAATTGTTTCGCCTCACCTAATTAGATTTTATTATAGTCGGATGACGATGATGATAGTCGGATTTGTGGCGGCGCTGGCGTCGCGTCACAATCGAAACACATCGAAGTCTAAATCACGCTATCAAAGTTTCTTGGTACTACGCTATATATAGAACAGCTGTGTACTAATACATGGAGCGTTGGTCCTTCACCGGGCTGAATAGCTTACCCGGCGGGATATTTAACCTTTTCCTTTCACAGCCAAGGGGGCGTTCAAGTATTACGTAACGCAATTTGGGGGGGAGGGGGGGTCTTATAAAACGTTACCATGCGTTACAGGGGCGGGAGGGGGTTTTCCAATAACGCGTTACGTAACGTTTTTTTTATTTCAATAAAAACTAGGAAATTAAAATCTCCCAAGTTGGCAACCCCTTTCGTTTACGTTTTACGGGGAATCCCTCGATTGTATGGTACGTCATTTTTATTCTGTCCTCCCAAGTTGGCAACCTTTTTTGTCTATGTTTTACGGGGAATCCCTCGACTGTATTGCGACTGTGTTCTCTTTTAATGCACCTGGAATACAAAGTACTTTTACCAGTGGCGGATTTACCAGCTGGCTGAGTAGGCTGGAGCCTAGGGCGGCAGATTTTAAGGGCAGCTAATTTGGGGCTAAAACTTTTTCATTTTTCACTTGGTCGATAAATTTTCCTACAATTTGCATTTGGTTGTGGCGCGGAAACTAGTGACATAACCGTTCGCTAAGTGTGTTTTGATCGAAATGCCTGCCCTATGTAGTATATATATAATATCTATGGAAGTAGTAGTAGGTATATATAATATCTATGGAAATGCTGATGAATTGACTGAACGAGCGAGGCGCGGCCGCCGCGGGAGCCGCAGCAGGATCATACTGTTGAAGGCGTACGCTGAGTGTGGGCATTGAGTTCGAAACACATAGATGTATTTACTTCAAAATCAAAAGAAAAGCTGCCTCGGTTGAATCCTGGTGCGATTTCTAATACGTACTAATATTTCTCTGGCACAATTTTTTGGAAAATTACCTATTGGAAAAACGGTCTGAAGAGGGTTCTTGCCGTAGTATGATAATGCCGCAACATGTCTGGTGTGTGTACAATGGCTAAAATTCAAAGCCAAGCACCTTTTGCTGTTTTCGTTCCTTGCTCTGTCCTCTCTTAAAATTTAGTGGCAATTTCACAAACGCACATCGTGGCAGAACTTCCGATATCACCCACACCATCTGGATGATTGGCGGTCCACCACTGTGCGATTTAGAAGATGTTTTCTTCCTCGCACAACTTCCTTGTGGAATCGATTACCATCAGCGATTTTTCCAGACCAGAATTAGTGACCTTCAAGAAAAGAGTCTACTCCTTTTTAAAAGGCCTGCAACTGCAATTCCTCTGGTTCCCCTGGTGTTGCAGTTGTTCATGGGCGGTGATAGTCACTTACCATCAGGTGAGCCACATGTTCGTTTGCCCCCTCAACTATAAAAAAAATGCGACTGCTGAACACAGATTTTTTTAGATTTGCACAGAAGCTTGTCGCTTCGTCAGTTCTTTGAGGCGAAGTGTAGGGCGATCCCCCACTAGATGGAGTGACGACCTGGTAGGATATGCAGGTAGTCGATAGATGCAGGTGGCTCGGGATCGTGTTTTATGGCATTCCTTGGGGGAGGCATATGTTCAGCAGTGGATTTATGAAAGGCTGTAATCATGATGATTTGGAGAAACTCAATTTTTAGCACGCTGGAGAGACACTTGCTAAGATCTGGAGGAAAATGAAAATTGACAGCTATGATGTTTCGGCGGAATATTGAAAGCCGGAAGATAGCTTGCAGAATCCAGCAGAACCTAATCTGGTATGTTATAGGGCTCACGTTCGTGAATCGCAATATTTCTTACAAGTGATTAAATGCGCGGATGAATCTTGCTGTTCCCGCTGCAGGAGTGCATTGAAATCTGTCTTTCCAAATACTTTCCTGCTGCCACCCTGCTCAATCCTTCAAACCCCAAGCAAGCTCGTGGTACCTGGTCAGCTGGAAAAAGGATCATGCAAGTTTTCACCACTTCTTGTGAGGTTGTTAGATGATCTGTCGCCTCCTCTAGAAGGGTTTAAGCAGATGCCTTACGATTTATTTTGCCCATCAGTACAATCTGACCTCAAGAACAGAATATGTGCAACATGTGGGATCTATTTGACATCTCACAAGAGTGTGCAAATGCACAGTCGTTACGTGCATGGCAAGACTGCCCAAGACCGTCGTAAAAATAGAGTAAAGCCACAGCGACTGCTGCCAGGAGGGCAAATGAACTTCTCTGCATTGTGCGATGCTGTAAAACATCGTCTGAGTATGCCGATTGGCTTGACGAAGACGAAGTTGATGCAAGTGGTTTAACAATTACGGAATCCGCTCCGTCTGCTCTCCGGATGCCAGTAATGAAAGAGTCTGAGTGGCCGGCAAACCCGTGGACAGAGGAATAGTAACTCCAATTAAATTGATCTTTTTTTACATACCTATGTATTTTAATTATGGCTGTTTTTTTTTTTAAATTTTTAGCTAAGAACACAATTTTATTTTGACTAAAATGTTTTATTTCAGTTAGGTTTCCATTGCATTGCCAAAGGTTAAATTAAATATTTATGTTGTTTTATATAAAAAAAAAGCTAAAACAGGAGAATGCATAAGAAGACCTTGGTGGATTAAGCCAAAAATGTATGTGAGGAAAGAGCCAAGTCAGAAAAACGGCGTAATTAAATGTAAAGTTAGCAGTAAAAGTTAACATATTTAAAACTTAAGCAAATGTTTATTACATTACGTGTGATTATTTATTAAATAACAATATGAATAAATAAAATAAACAATATACGCATCTATTACGATTTTTAAGAGATTTCTTATCTCTTGTTTTATTTATTATTATTACCGCAAACGCGATTAAAACAATAACAATGTTATTTTAGCGACTTTCCGGTACTTTGCACAACATAATTGTGACTTTTAGTTAAAAATGGTCACTTGGGTGTTACGTAACGTTTAGGGAGGGGGAGGGGGGGTCCAGATAAACGTTACGGCGCGTTACATAGGGGGGTGGGAGGGTCAAAAATCTTCAAAAATTGCGTTACGTAATACTTGAACGCCCCCCAAAGATTCAATGCAGGAAATATACGCGTTATGTTGCGGATTGTAGACGACAAAGGCATACTCAAGGATACTATGCACGTGAGTAATTATAGTATCAACTTGTGCTTCCGAGTCCATTTGTAAGAAGGTGGTATAATTTAAATGTCCATGCCATTACAACGGCAATTTCATATTTTAACCCCTATTATTTATTGAATTTTAAGCGATTAATGGAAAATAATTGAGTTGAAGAGAACATATTAAATAGTAACATTATTTATGGGCAGACCAGACTATGTGTAGGCAATGGACAATAGAATAGAATAGAATAGAATGATTTTTATTCAATATGGATTATTACATAATACTTATTGAAAGTCATTATTTTATTTACCACTGGTTCGGAAAATACCTCTGTCCTGGGAAGAACCAGCAAGAAACCCAGCGGGACTTTTTTTTTTAAACATAATTTCACTTAACAATAATTTTGATTATACAATTTTAAATGAATTTTCATAGAACCAGCATGGTGGCGATCACCTTATTCCCAGGGGTTATTTTCACTCATGTATTCCTTGATATTATAATAACCCTTTTTGTACAGTTTTTCTTTAATAAAACTTTTAAACTTGTTTATTGACAAACTTTGAACATGTTCTGGGATTCTGTTGTAAAAGCGTATACATTGCCCCATAAATGAATTACTAATTCTGTGGAGTCTTGTAAGTGGCATTACAAGCTTATGTTTGTTCCTAGTGTTTAAGGTATGAACATCCTTATTCTTATTAAAGCTATTTATGTTTTTATGTACATACATTACATTTTCATAAATATATTGCGATGCCAAAGTTAATATGTTTATTTCTTTAAATTTTTCTCTAAGGGACTCTTTACAATTTAGATTATAAATCGCCCGTACGGCTCTCTTTTGCAAAACAAATATAGCTTCAATATCAGTCGCATTACCCCATAGCAAAATTCCATAAGACATTACGCTATGAAAGTAACTAAAATACACTAACCTAGCTGTCTCAACATCTGTGAGACTTCTAATCTTTCTTACAGCATATGCTGCAGAACTAATAGGTATAGTAGTACAAGAAAATGGGTACTGACGTCGATTGCAGCCTTCGTAGCGCCGGTGAGTGGGGCGGCGGTGCGGTGGTCGTCCGGCATGAGCGCGTGCGTCGCGTTGAACGTGGTCCAGCGCAGGTGATCGAACCTGCACAATACACATACTCGATCAATAGATGTAATGTCCCCCACCACTCCCTAATACATGCTATAGTACAAATTTCGTGAATTGTTATAGAGATGAACATGGGTCTTCAAAAGGAGACAGTTTGTTTTTGTATGGAGAATGGGCCCACCACAAATTTTAGGGAAACTTAATGAAATGCATGTCGATTTATTTATTATAATCTATAGATTACGATAGTAATATTAGATTTACCGTATCTAACGAGAATACTGAGAAATCATCAAATAAAATATGTATCTTGCTATAACCTAAAAACAAACTAAAAGCGATCCTCTATTAGTTTTCACCAGTATTACAAGTTAAAATAGTGCACTGTTCAATAAATAATAGTATAAAACAAAGTTGTAGTTACAATTAATAGGATCAGGCGTTACTTTGCGGAAATCCATTATATAAAAGCTTTTAGAAAAATTTACTTCGCAAATATCCGCGTTAAAAAATAACATGATGTGTCTTACCTAGTATGAAGAGCACCTCCCGCCCTCCCTCAATTGCGTGCACTATCCCCGTCACCACTAATCCCAGCACCGCTACTCCCAACACCACTATACTAGGCACGTATTATCGTCAGTGGTGTGTCTTGCCTAGTGTAGTGGTGTTGGGAGTAGCGGTGCTGGGATTAGTGGTGACGGGGATAGTGCACGCAATTGAGGGAGGGCGGGAGGTGCTCTTCATACTACGTAAGACACATCATTTTATTTTATAACGCGGATATTTGCGAAGTAAAAAATTTTTCTAAAAGCTTTTATAAAGTTGTAGTTACATTCAGCATTTATAGGTACTTTAAGATTGATGGAAAATCCTTTTAGTAGTTCCGGCAAAATAATATAGTGCCTGTATGTGCACAAATGTGGTATGGATACTATTTTTTTACATGTATTTATTGTGAGTATACATCCCAAATACCGTTTAAGTAATATGATTAAAGCCAAGATGAGTCAGGGATAATATGTACGTTTATAATATTACCTACACACTCTATATAGTGTGAAAGATGTTTTGAACTTGTTGTGTAACGATAAAAACACAAATTATAATGCATCTACATTTATTATCATACGTATATATTCATACGTGGTAGAGACATGCTGCTGCTATATTAGTAGTATAGTTGTAGCACAAATGGGTCGGCTCGACCTTGGAAGGGCCACGCTCTCACAGAATACCAGCGTAAAATAGCAGCTTAACACTGCTGTGTTTCGTATGGTGATTGTAGAGAACCGGAGACCCATTATACTGGAAAAGAGGCGTTCCATCTTAGTCCTCACGGGTGACAACGCATCTGCATTTTGATTCGCAAACGAGGATGAATGTAGATGTCTATGGGCCACAGCAACCACTTCCCATCAGGTGGACTGTGTGCTCGTTTGTCACTCTATCTTATAAAAAAAAATATTATAGTAAATCATATTATTAACTGATTAGTTATCATACCTCAAACACCATGAAAGCCAAAATGACTAAGTAATGTCATTTTTATCAGTTATTACACACTGGTAAATAGCCAGAAAGTAAGATGTTTTAAATTGTTTATGGAAGGATAATAAAACACATGTATAATTTAACATCAATGGCGAGTACATCACTCACCTTCGATTTGCCGACGATATAGTCCTTATGGCAGAATCGCTGGAGGACCTAAGCACTATGCTCAATGACCTCAATAGTGCTTCCCAATGGATAGGTCTTAAGATGAACATGGACAAAACAAAGACCATGTTTAATGTCCATGTCACCCCTATGGCGGTAGTTGTTGGGAGCACTAAGCTCGAAGTTGTTGACGAGTATGTTTACCTGGGACAAATAGTCCGACTAGGTAAGTCCAACTTCGACCGAGAGGTCAATCGACGGATTCAACTCGGTTGGGAAGCGTTCGGGAAATTACGGCACATCTTCTCGTCAGGTATACCTCAAAACTTGAAAACGAGACTGTACAACCAGTGCGTGTTGCCAGTGATGACATACGGAACTGAGACGTGGTCCTTCACTGCTGGCCGGATGAGGAAGCTCAAGGTCGCTCAGCGAGCTATGGAGAGGGCTATGCTCGGAGTTTCTCTGCGTGATAAACTCAGAAAGGAGGATATCTGCAGTAGAACCAGAGTGACCGACATAGCCCAACGGATTAGTAAGCTGAAGTGGCAGTGGGCCGGCCATATAGCTCGAAGAACCGACAACCGATGGGGAAGAAAGGTTTTCGAGTGCCAGCCTCGTACCGGCAGGCGAAGTGTTGGGCGTCCCCCTACTAGATGGAGTGACCTGGTAAGATATGCAGGAAGTCGATGGATGCAGGTGGCTCAGGACCGTGCCACAGATTAGTTAATAGTTTACTAAACAGATACATCACTCCCATACAAAAGCGAAAATACCTACGCTATAATAGCCTACACAATCTTTATAATAATATCTACTGTTCGCAGCGAGAGGAAAATGTACCATAAATATGTGCAAAAGAGTCGAAATTGTGTTGACCGCCGTGCGACTCACGTGCAAGCGCGTCATCGCACGAATGCTCTAGGGTTGTACCTATGATGATTATTGTAATAAAACAAATCTTGCGAAATTACCATATTTTTATTTGTCAATAAAATATGTTTGAGTTTTATAAAATGATTTATACCTTTTTTACCTTCAATTTGAATTCTCGGTTATTAAATTTTATCGTTGAAAATGGTTGTCACTCAATTTATAAATTACAGCACTGTTATGCTTTGTTTCGATGTAATCTTATAGTTAAGAAAAAAAAGACAATTTTTCATTTGTTTTTGACTCTGACACCCATCCACTGCACAATAATTACGTGGTTTCGGCATTTCGACGAGTAAGCACGGGAAACGTGTGCGGTGCAAGCGCTCAGGCGGGCGTGCGGCAGCCCAATGTCGGTTGTATCGTGGACGATACGCAAAACGATAGGCATATAACGCAGGGTCTTGAGCGAGTGACGGAGGCCTGACCGTGCTTTGTGGCATTCCTTGGGGGAGGCCTATGTTCAGCAGTGGACTTGTGAAGGGCTATAATGATGATGATGATGATAATTTAATTGTATTTGTATTATATTATCAATCATCATTTCAAAAGATTTTATCTAAAGAACTTGATGATAACATGACCATTTATGATATTGGTAGGAATCAAAAGGACATTTTCAATGATAAGAGATATGATATAAGACTGTTGTCTTCAATATCCATACTCTTTTGTCTCTGCCTACGGGTAACTTTGCAAGCCTTCAGCCTACAAGGCATACAGATAATTGACCTGAAAAAAGTTAATGACTATTGTAAGAGTGCCTATTGTTCACGCCCTTAGTTGCCCCTACAATAGTCGACTGGGCTAGGGCCCATAGTAGCCCCCTCGACGCGCAACAGAGGGCGGAGCCCAAATGGCCTTATGGACAGTTGACCTATAATACTACATTATAGAGATAAGCTAGGTAAATAAATAAGACGTACCTGTTCAGAGCGAAGAAGGATCACAAGGCTCGTTCAGGCGTTAAGTAGGTGCATGTAAGTAGGGTGTGAGAAGTGTATATATGTTTAACCTGAATTAGCCCTTTTTAATCAGCAGCAACCCTGACTCTAGCACCGCCACCCTATGTGGTATCACTCCAGCGGCGTCACTCGGTGTCACTCAAAGTCTAGCGTCCATTAGCACAAATCTATAATCTAATACGAACGCTGGTTCTCGCGGGTCACAAAATTTAGCTGTTTTAACCGACACAGGAAAATATCTCCGAGTTAAATCCAACGGCACAAAGCAACTCGTTAACGCGAATCAATATTGTCAGAATGCACTTAAGCATGCAACCACTATACCACTTAACGTTCAAAACTCAACTAAATCCCGTGAATTATAATCAAAAACGTAACACGCGGTACGACTGGTGAGCGGTGGGTCAAAGTTCACTTCCGTTCACTCAGCCACAAATTATTTCGAGAATCGAACGCGACCTTCTAAGGCAGTCATCACGCGGCCCAAATAGACTCACTGCAATACTATATACAGGGTATTTTTGGAACGCTCTCGAAAATTAAGACAGGCGACAGCACCAAGTATACCTTTGATCATGGGTCACAAATAAATTCGATCCTGATGAAAAAAAAATCATCTTTTAACAACGTTTTATTAGCTTTATTCACGCGCCATCATGTTAGTACAGCTAAATGAAACGATAATTTCATAAAAAATATCATGAAAATACTGAAACATAAAACCAGCAGTGGAATGACTGAATTGTATCACCTGACTAAAGGTCAATGTACTCGCGAACGCAAATTCGCGCGGCCCGCAACTAGCGGGCCATACCACTACATACGCTAATGAAAAAATACTTAAATGAAATGTAACCAAGGTTGGAGTCATGCGTTTTTATTCATCGTGTAGGTATGTTTATTATTCTCATGTATTCAGTTATGTACCTATTCAGATTAGTTCAGTACTAAGTTATTTAAAAAAAATAGTTATGAAACATCTTACCGCTCTAAATCCTCCGTGGTCTTATGAGATGCAGCTCAAATTGTGCTCCATTCATTTCAAGGTAGATTTGGGTGCAGGCGGGGCATCATCGTGTGGTCTTCGACACAGTCCGTACATAGTTTCTCGAAAGCATCCACGATCCTTTGGCGCATTTTGTCAGCACTATCACACTCACGATTAAAAACCCTTTCTTTCACATACCAAAAAGAAGTCTAACGGGGTCAGATCTGGTGAGCGAGGTGGCCAAGCGTGTGGTCCTAGTCTGCCGATCCAGCGATCATCAAATAGCTCATTGAGGCGCTCACGGACGAACCTCACGACATGGTATCGCTGTCTGTTCAGTCGCTGTGGCAGAAACACTGGTCCCAGTATGCGATCCTTAAATAAACCTGCCCATACGTTAACCGACCATCGGATTTGGTGCCCGGTTTGTCGAACAGCGTGCGGGTTAACCTCTGAATACACGTGTGTATTTCTTCGGTTCCACAGGCCGTTTCTGGTAAATGTCGACTCATCCGTCCAGATAATGTGCTCAATGGAACCAGGCACACGTTGTCGCTGGTATAATAACCAACGGCAGAAAACTCGTCGGCGGTCGTGATCGCCGGGAACTAAAGCTTGCACTTTGTGCAATTTGTATGGGCGCATTCGGTTACGCTTCAACACTTTGTGCACTGCACAGTATGACACACTTGTTTCATCCCGACGTCTTAAGAATTTATTTGGCGATACTTCGTGTACCTGGGTTCTGATAACATGTTGCTGTATTCACAATCACTATAAAAGTACGCGTTAAGCATTATTAAAACAAAAAACGTAACAACAAGAATAATACCAACACGTAATCACAAGTAATAACAATACGATTGAGCTGTCGCTCGCGCACGCGTGTACAAAATCAACACGGAACTGTTTCAAAAACTACAATTAATAACGAACCCCAACAAAACTGAAACCTACTGCTAGGACAGTTATTATACTCTTTGTCTACTGCGTCAAAGCGTGAGGCGACACGAGCCGGCCGGGTTACATTCTGCCGTCGTCGGGTTACATAAAGAAGGACGCAACTAACAAAAACGTAAAATGGAAATAAAAAATAAATTGATGAATTTTTCTTTCAGACCCTGTGTCTAAAGTATATTAAAAGGTATCTATATGAAAATTGAAATATATACGTAGAGACATGAAGATTTTAAGGACGAACAAATTTTTTGATAATTTGTTTATTTATTTAAATAAAACGAATTTTCCTTTACATCTTAACTT
Organism: Parnassius mnemosyne; assembly: GCA_963668995.1. Lineage (NCBI taxonomy): Eukaryota > Metazoa > Arthropoda > Insecta > Lepidoptera > Papilionidae > Parnassius > Parnassius mnemosyne. The sequence goes on from CAVLGL010000086.1 coordinate 32,737,454, forward strand.
AAAAAATACACCTGGCAACACAAAAACATCGAAGGAAAGACGTATATAACTATTTGCGTCTTTCCAACCTAATAAATTAAAAAAAAAAACTGCCATTCATTTAACAATTTTACATATTTTGGAAAGGTCATTTGAAGTTGAAAGGACGCTAATAGTAATTTACTACTTTTTTTTTTAATAAATATTAGAAAAGCATTGGTAGTGAGACACAAAAAATAACAACCCGCAACTCTTGAGTAATGATTTTAAAGGGGATATCATACAAGACTTACTACGATAATAATTAAAAATTAAAAATTTTCTACAACCGACTTTAATATAAATAATTAAGGATAACTCAAAAACTATTGGTCTGACCTCGATCAAATTTATATGGGACCACATGTGAAACACCAGCTCTTAACAATAAGATATAAGCTCTTAATAATAAGATATAGAATAATAAGACAAGACCAAGAATAATTGAAATTTAAGTAATCGATGCAAATATTGTTAAAGATGACGTAGCAACTGGTTAAATAAGTCTTTTCTTTTATGTTGAATTTGTATAAGTCTTTTCTACTAAAAAAAGTCATCTGTGATCAACAGTTACGTCTAAAATTCTTACGATAATTTCTAAAATATTGATATTAGTGAATATTAAAAAAAATTAGTAGATGCGCCTTCTTATCATGAATCGAATGGTATATTTACCTCATTTATTCATAAATTGTTAGATGCGCCCTTTTTTCTTACGACCGCAGCATTGTTTCGTACCGAGCTAGATACAGGTCGATAGCGGAGGGAGTGTGGGTACAGTCGCGTTCTAAAGTACTACATGGTATTGGGCTATTGTTTTATAATATTATAGTAATTAATTGTTTTAATGTAGAATCATAATAGGTGTTTTACTAGCTACTTAGAACTTTGGAAGAGGTGGGAATTAAAAATGGATAATGTTTACATGAGCATTATTTGTTATTTCTACCGTAAAATATAAAGTAGTTTGTAACAAGAAAACTTTAGCTAAGGGTAACACGCCGTCCATTATGACGTCTTGGGTCACATGGAAGCCAGATGTTAATGGTGTGTTGGTGTTACTGGATGCTACTTCGTCATCACTTTCATCTTCGCTTGAGCTTCCGTCATCAGGTCGATCACATGGTAATTTTTTCGGTATTCTTCCTCCACACTTTTAACTTTACTGCACAATTTTCCCCATTCACCTTCTCCTATCATATTTACCTTTTCGTTCACTAGTTTAGTCATAAAACAATAGATATAAATAATTTTTCTTTCCTTCCTTTTTAAAACATCGTCGCGAGTCGCAAAGTAAGCTGTGTATGCGACTGTATTTTTGGAGCGAACAAAGCGCGGGAACCAATAGCATGCAGGCACACTAATACTGGCGGATTGTTCCCCCGTCGCGCGCCTTTCGTACCAATATGTGATAAATCGCTCAGTGCCCAAGTTCAAGGCCAGCGTTTGTTTTTCACCGTTCGCGCGTACATTAACCTCCATTAGTCAGGTGATATCAATTCAGTTTCCACTGCTGGTTTTATGTTTCAGTATTTTCATGATATTTTTTATGAAATTATCGTTTCATTTAGCTGTACTAACATGATGGCGCGTGAATAAAGCTAATAAAACGTTGTTAAAAGATGATTTTTTTTTCATCAGGATCGACTTTATTTGTAACCCATGATCAAAGGTATACTTGGTGCTGTCGCCTGTCTTAGTTTTCGGGAGCGTTCCAAAAATACCCTGTATAATAGACAACCGAATCCGAAACGGTCTTCACGAAACACAATTTAAGTAGCGAAGTGACGCGCACAAATACTGAAAATCTAGACCTGGTAAAACCAAAACTGGGCGCACGAAATCGCTGCTAAGGTCACCACAAAGTTACGTTGCGACGGCGTCGCTGCACTAAAGCTACTGTTTTCAGCCTGCGCGTTGAGCGACTGCAAGCGGCACGCGGCTGCCCCCGCCCCCTTCGGCGGCGTTTACCTCACCTCACACCATCGGGTGAGACACTAAGTGGTACGTGATTGGATGCCTCTTCAAATGCCTATATTTGGGCCTAAACACCTATACTAAATAGCTTGTGGAGACTTGCTACAACTATACTACATAATATACCTGCAGCATGGCTCTACCACGTGTAAAATGTTTATATGTGTATTGCTTTACATTTCAAATAATATAATGTCCATTTGTGATATTGTTAGAAATCAGAAGAAAATTTTCAATAATAAGACTATGCCTTCAATGTCAATAAACTATGTTTACATATTTCTGTCAACATTTTGTTATCTCTGCCTGTATGTTAAATAAATAAGAGATTATTATAAAATATACACCACTACTTAGCTCCAGCTGATCAAATACAAAAATAGTAAATGGATTTACATCAACAATATTTGACTATGTAAAAGTTATCAGACTTTTTATTTTCACTGATTTCGTGTAGGAGAAAAATATATAATTTTTGATGACATAATAATATTCCTTTCTGCAGAGTTAACAACACATCAGTCTAAGCGTGATAGAAGAATCTGATTCCATCGAAGGATATGGTTCAAAGTTATATGATTCATGGGACTTTTATATAATATTATAATATTGTAATTTGTCAGTTTACATAATATATTATCTGTTCTTAAGGAACAGTGAATGTATTAACAAAAACTCATGTGATTTAGAGAAGGTGATTTGTCTGGTAGTTTGAAGTTTATCAGCTTTATTACAGTCCTAAGTATTTTTGTAAATTCACCCATTACACAATTAAAATGGCTTAACTAAGTCACAATACTTATGCAAACTGTATATTTGCTTCTGGTACAAGTATTTACTAGTTTTTTTACACATAAATATATGTACCATATATACTATCTATCTACTAAAGCTGGCATGAATTCAAGATTCATGTCTGGACTCCCAAATAAGCAATTTGGTATTCAAGTTATATGGTGCAACTTGTTGAATACATAATGTAGGTATTTGTATCTAAATGGAGTTAAATGAAAGTTAAAAGCCCATGTACCTGCATCAAATAGAGAAGCTTCCTTAAATCCCTCGACCCATAGATTCTAATTTTCTTTTAACATACACAAAAACCTGTTTTTGTATTTATTGTATCTATATTAGATAGCAATATTAATATTACATAATATTTTAATATTACATTATCTGAACCAATGACATGAACATAAATATCAAAACAACTCCTTTTTTCAGATTTCTTGATTCCGTTTAGATTTTCATAAAATCTTTATGCTATTTACAAAAATAAATTGGTATCTTTTTTTTTTTTGTATATTGACTCCTTTGCACTTATAACCACGCCATGTGATGCTTTAAATACCTAAAAAGAGGTATTTACATACTTATTTCTATATATAAATAGGAAAGTACTCTTTCTTTTTATTGAAATTAAAAAAAGGTCTGTAATTTTTTTGTTCAAGGTGCTGCCTTCACACGCAGGCCGGCCGGCCGGCCAGCTGGCGTTGCGTTGCGTTGCGCAAGTGCACTCGCAGCTGCACTGACCTGGTGGCGGGCGGCGGCGCGGCCAGGCCGGGCGTGGCGCGCAGGCCGGCCGGCCAGCTGGCGTTGCGTGGCGTTGCGTTGCGTTGCGTTGCGTTGCGCAAGTGCACTCGCAGCTGCACTGACCTGGTGGCGGGTGGCGGTGCGGCCAGGCCGGGCGTGGCGCGCAGGCCGGCCGGCCAGCTGGCGTTGCGTTGCGTTGCGCAAGTGCACTCGCAGCTGCACTGACCTGGTGGCGGGCGGCGGTGCGGCCAGGCCGGGCGTGGCGCGCAGGCCGGCCGGCCAGCTGGCGTTGCGTTGCGTTGCGTTGCGCAAGTGCACTCGCAGCTGCACTGACCTGGTGGCGGGCGGCGGTGCGGCCAGGCCGGGCGTGGCGCGCAGGCCGGCCGGCCAGCTGGCGTTGCGTTGCGTTGCGTTGCGCAAGTGCACTCGCAGCTGCACTGACCTGGTGGCGGGCGGCGGTGCGGCCAGGCCGGGCGTGGCGCGCAGGCCGGCCGGCCAGCTGGCGTTGCGTTGCGTTGCGTTGCGCAAGTGCACTCGCAGCTGCACTGACCTGGTGGCGGGCGGCGGTGCGGCCAGGCCGGGCGTGGCGCGCAGGCCGGCCGGCCAGCTGGCGTTGCGTTGCGTTGCGTTGCGCAAGTGCACTCGCAGCTGCACTGACCTGGTGGCGGGCGGCGGTGCGGCCAGGCCGGGCGTGGCGCGCAGGCCGGCCGGCCAGCTGGCGTTGCGTTGCGTTGCGTTGCGCAAGTGCACTCGCAGCTGCACTGACCTGGTGGCGGGCGGCGGCGCGGCCAGGCCGGGCGTGGCGCGCAGGCCGGCCGGCCAGCTGGCGTTGCGTGGCGTTGCGTTGCGTTGCGTTGCGTTGCGCAAGTGCACTCGCAGCTGCACTGACCTGGTGGCGGGCGGCGGTGCGGCCAGGCCGGGCGTGGCGCGCAGGCCGGCCGGCCAGCTGGCGTTGCGTTGCGTTGCGTTGCGCAAGTGCACTCGCAGCTGCACTGACCTGGTGGCGGGCGGCGGCGCGGCCAGGCCGGGCGTGGCGCGCAGGCCGGCCGGCCAGCTGGCGTTGCGTGGCGTTGCGTTGCGTTGCGTTGCGTTGCGCAAGTGCACTCGCAGCTGCACTGACCTGGTGGCGGGCGGCGGTGCGGCCAGGCCGGGCGTGGCGCGCAGGCCGGCCGGCCAGCTGGCGTTGCGTTGCGTTGCGCAAGTGCACTCGCAGCTGCACTGACCTGGTGGCGGGCGGCGGCGCGGCCAGGCCGGGCGTGGCGCGCAGGCCGGCCGGCCAGCTGGCGTTGCGTGGCGTTGCGTTGCGTTGCGTTGCGTTGCGCAAGTGCACTCGCAGCTGCACTGACCTGGTGGCGGGCGGCGGTGCGGCCAGGCCGGGCGTGGCGCGCAGGCCGGCCGGCCAGCTGGCGTTGCGTTGCGTTGCGCAAGTGCACTCGCAGCTGCACTGACCTGGTGGCGGGCGGCGGTGCGGCCAGGCCGGGCGTGGCGCGCAGGCCGGCCGGCCAGCTGGCGTTGCGTTGCGTTGCGTTGCGCAAGTGCACTCGCAGCTGCACTGACCTGGTGGCGGGCGGCGGTGCGGCCAGGCCGGGCGTGGCGCGCAGGCCGGCCGGCCAGCTGGCGTTGCGTTGCGTTGCGTTGCGCAAGTGCACTCGCAGCTGCACTGACCTGGTGGCGGGCGGCGGTGCGGCCAGGCCGGGCGTGGCGCGCAGGCCGGCCGGCCAGCTGGCGTTGCGTTGCGTTGCGCAAGTGCACTCGCAGCTGCACTGACCTGGTGGCGGGCGGCGGTGCGGCCAGGCCGGGCGTGGCGCGCAGGCCGGCCGGCCAGCTGGCGTTGCGTTGCGTTGCGTTGCGCAAGTGCACTCGCAGCTGCACTGACCTGGTGGCGGGCGGCGGTGCGGCCAGGCCGGGCGTGGCGCGCAGGCCGGCCGGCCAGCTGGCGTTGCGTTGCGTTGCGTTGCGCAAGTGCACTCGCAGCTGCACTGACCTGGTGGCGGGCGGCGGTGCGGCCAGGCCGGGCGTGGCGCGCAGGCCGGCCGGCCAGCTGGCGTTGCGTTGCGTTGCGTTGCGCAAGTGCACTCGCAGCTGCACTGACCTGGTGGCGGGCGGCGGTGCGGCCAGGCCGGGCGTGGCGCGCAGGCCGGCCGGCCAGCTGGCGTTGCGTTGCGTTGCGCAAGTGCACTCGCAGCTGCACTGACCTGGTGGCGGGCGGCGGTGCGGCCAGGCCGGGCGTGGCGCGCAGGCCGGCCGGCCAGCTGGCGTTGCGTTGCGTTGCGTTGCGCAAGTGCACTCGCAGCTGCACTGACCTGGTGGCGGGCGGCGGTGCGGCCAGGCCGGGCGTGGCGCGCAGGCCGGCCGGCCAGCTGGCGTTGCGTTGCGTTGCGTTGCGCAAGTGCACTCGCAGCTGCACTGACCTGGTGGCGGGCGGCGGCGCGGCCAGGCCGGGCGTGGCGCGCAGGCCGGCCGGCCAGCTGGCGTTGCGTTGCGCAAGTGCACTCGCAGCTGCACTGACCTGGTGGCGGGCGGCGGTGCGGCCAGGCCGGGCGTGGCGCGCAGGCCGGCCGGCCAGCTGGCGTTGCGTTGCGTTGCGCAAGTGCACTCGCAGCTGCACTGACCTGGTGGCGGGCGGCGGTGCGGCCAGGCCGGGCGTGGCGCGCAGGCCGGCCGGCCAGCTGGCGTTGCGTTGCGTTGCGCAAGTGCACTCGCAGCTGCACTGACCTGGTGGCGGGCGGCGATGCGGCCAGGCCGGGCGTGGCGCGCAGGCCGGCCGGCCAGCTGGCGTTGCGTTGCGTTGCGTTGCGCAAGTGCACTCGCAGCTGCACTGACCTGGTGGCGGGCGGCGGTGCGGCCAGGCCGGGCGTGGCGCGCAGGCCGGCCGGCCAGCTGGCGTTGCGTTGCGCAAGTGCACTCGCAGCTGCACTGACCTGGTGGCGGGCGGCGGCGCGGCCAGGCCGGGCGTGGCGCGCAGGCCGGCCGGCCAGCTGGCGTTGCGTTGCGTTGCGCAAGTGCACTCGCAGCTGCACTGACCTGGTGGCGGGCGGCGGTGCGGCCAGGCCGGGCGTGGCGCGCAGTCCGGCCGGCCAGCTGGCGTTGCGGAAGCCGCGCGGGTGTCGGCGCGCGCTCAGCGCCGCAGCGACCCGCAGCTGCGACACCTGCTCCTGCGCGCGCTGCAGAAGCACCTGCAAGGACCATGCCGTCCCCAAATAAAAACTAATCCAAAAGCTATTTTAGAAAATAGTTACATACTAATGTTTGCTACCAAAAACTGTTGATAATTTCGAGTTGAATTGATAGAATTTTATCTTAGGAAGGCTTAATATTCAACAGTGCCTGATTCAATTATAATTTATCATTTTGTATTTCAAAACATATCATCTATAGACACCATAATATCACACTTTTGGTGGTACTAATAAATATCTGTCGTATCACAATGCATCGGGAACTATAAAGGAGGTATGTCAAAACTACTATGGACTATGATCAAAAGCCATTACCGGCCATTTCTTTTGTGCTTTTTTTTTTAAATAACGTTACCCTCACACTACTATTCTCCAGTATCGTGGAGGCAGTTTACAAACATAGATTGCACGAGGACAAACATCCAGACCCAGAAAAATTATTTGTAGGCCACACAAATACATGTTCCGTGCGGGATTCGAACCCGTGGCCCCCAGAATCAACAACTCATTGCTAAGCCACTGCTCCAAGGAGCTATTAACCAATAATATCTGTTGTAACAATGAAAATAATATATGTTGTATCAATGAAAATAATATCTGTTGTATTAATAAACATAATATATGTTGTATCATTGAAAATAATATATGTTGTATCAATGAAAATAATATCTGTTGTATTAATAAAAATAATATATGTTGTATCATTGAAAATAATATATGTTGTATCAATGAAAATAATATATGTTGTATCAATGAAAATAATATCTGTTTTGTCAATAAATAACACCTGTCAAAGGCTAGTCATACTAAAAAATATCTGTTGAAACAATGAAAATTATATTTATTGTATCAATGAATAACAACTAAGTCAAAGCCCAGAGTTTACATCAATCTTGAATTTTAACTCAAACTAGGTCATTCTAAAATATATTTCATTTCTTTATTAAATATTCAAGTAACCAGGACTCATAATTAACTACTATTTACACAATTTTTCGGCATAACAATGCCTAGTAATTAGTGCCTTAGTTCTTTCTAGTTTAAACCCGAAATTGTCTCTGAATACTGTCCAAAGGGATCTCCTATTTCCGATTAAAATTGTTTCTAAAAAATTTCAAAAAGTTTTCAATAGCATACAAGATTTCCTAGTATTGTACAAAAAATAAAAGTTAAAAGGCAAAGTTACCCTGGAAACATAGGCGTGCAGCTGGTAGAGATGTTCTGGCGCGTGCACGGGGTGCGCGGTGACCGCATCAGCCAGCGCTGGCTGCGGCTCCATCTCGCCCGTCAGCCGCCACGATAAGTAACGCTCGCCCTGTACATCGTGACATCTCGCTCTCTCAACTGTTATACACCACTGCTTCACTATCTCACCTGATGGTGAGTTCATTCAGCCGAACATGGTAATTTGGTGGCGTTCTAGAAGCGTCGAAGCAAACCGTTTGGTTCGAATGCACGTTATGTCGACACTTCATAACCACTATATTATCATCTATAGAGAACTTCTATCCTCCATAAATAAGAGGGTAATAAGGTGGTGGATATCACAATTACTCTAAGTATCCAAATTTATCACTTTGGTAAAAATAACGATAGAGGCTGTGGCAAACAACAAATGTTTCAGCCAGACAGTTAAATTAGCTGGTCCAAAGGTTGGAAAGCTTAATAATATTAACAATAGTGCTGGTCAAAATCAAACACAATTATGACAGTTTCCTAAGTTAGGTTTAAAGAGAAGCACAGTTCAGAATTATATTAAAAATTGAATTCCATTGAATTATTAATAGGCAAATCCATGTTTTCTTTTCTTAAAACTGTCACCCGGAGGTGTAGACAGAGACTACGGACTTCAATTTGGCATGACCCTGACACACCACTCTCGCCTCCTTTACATCCATATATCTACGCATACACGCTCTTCGGTTAAGGGTACTCCTAATCTGGCACATTTTCAATATATCGCCAATTTGGTCGATAAACCTTCATCTAGGGCGTCCGTTCCCGACTCTGTCGTTCACTTCTGCAACATAAATTTGCTTTGTCACTCTTTCCTCGTTCATTCTTTCTACATGACCAAACCACCGAAGCATTCCTTTCTTAATCCTAGTCCACAATGTCATCTTGCAAACCACACTTTTCTCTTATCACACTATTTCTCACCCTGTCATTTAGATTCAGAATAATTAAAATTGTTCACATCACATCAGCCGTGGACGTCATCTAGTAGAATGGCTGTAAGACACCATGGCGGAAAACAAAATTTAATAAAAATGATATAAAGAGACACCAAAGTGTTTAATTTGATGTTTCTTCATTAAGCCTACCTTTCTGTCAGCAAAAATATTAAATGACATATTATATATACCTGTCATTGTAATTTAATTACAAGGTCTTATATGTTTTACGGGATAGGAGATACAACACTAATACAGCAGGTATTTAGTTGAATGCCAGCATTTTACTGACAACAATAAGGGCTAATAGTGTTCGGCCATAGATTATGTTCGGCACACCAGATGTTGCCAGTTGGGACTAAGAGGAATTTTCAATTTTTTGTTACACAATGCCATTTAATTGAGAGGTTAGTTTTAAATAAAATTTTGTCTATTTCTAGAGTATTATAATAATACACAAAACAACACCTCAGTGGTCTGCTCTTTAATTGTTTGCATATTTATAACTCCTTTTTTTTTTAATTTTGCTACTTTTAAGTATATCTGAAATTTGGTTTAATACTTTCTTCTTTTCTTTAATAATAATATACTTCTCTGGTTTAATAATAATGTATATTTTTTATGGGATATGGGGCGAACGAGCATGCGGCTCACCTGATGGTAAGTGACTACCGCCACCCATAAACAACTGCAACACCAGGGGAATTGCAGATGGCTTGCCTTTTAAAAAGGTCTCTTTTCTTGAAGGTCACTAGGTCGTATTGGTCCAGAAAAATCGCTAACAATAATATTACTAATATTACAGAAAGAAACATTAAACTATACATTTTCCTAACAAATTAACTTCTCCACTATGAAATCTTTCACATACTTGCACCTCATTCCAAAGTGGCGCCGCCTCGGTAGCAGAAAAACGACGCAAGAGGCCGCCCTGGTGATTAAACCACCGGGTTGCTGCATATCCATCACAAAATACAGAGTAATTTGGTCCCACAGACCGAAGATTAGTTTTACCTGCAGGAATGAGGTGCAGGTGATGTGCGCGGCGTGCAGCACGCAGCGGCCGATGTTCTCGTGGTGATGCGGCGAGTAGGAGTTGCGCACGCACCAGTCCAGCGCGCCGTGTACCGCTCGCAGCACTGAGTTAGACAGCAGGATGCCACTCTCTGTGGACATACCATAGTGTGCAATCATACAATCATATAAAACTAATCAATTTTCTGAATGACAAGTAAGCACACAGTCTACTTGATGGTAAGTGGATGATGTGGACCATTTACACCGACATATCACAGTGGGCTAAGATAGATAAAGATAAAGATATTTATTTTGTAAAACATGAGTAAAAATATAAAGTTGATAAAAAACTTAAAATTACAAGTACAAAAATTATACTTCATATTTTATTAGATAAGATAGAAACTAACCCTACGGACCTAATTCTAGACGTGAAACAATTTCAATGGCATCTCCTAAGATTACATTAGGGAAATGTCACAATTCAATATTTAGCTTAAAAAAATCAATCATTTAAGAAACCAGGCAAGCTGTAATAACATTTGGCTATCAGATATTTTTTAAGATGTAGCTTAAAAAGTGTAGTAGGCAATTGTTTAATGGTTTTGGGGATTTTATTATATATTATTGGCACCAGACAGAAAACACTTTTATTCATCAATGCCGTACTTGATCTAATTGCGCATTCCCGGCGATTACGAATTGTAACTTCTGATAGTTTGTTAAACAATTTAGGGTTACTGTGAACGAAGTTTGCTATTTCATATGAATATAATATATAATATAGAATGCTCAATTACCAATAAGGAAGGTCTCCACACTTGCCATTCTTAGTAGTAAGTTAGTAAGATAGGCATGTTTTATTGTAATCACTGGGGTTTTTATGAAATAAATATAATCTATAATAAACAATTGCCTATATTGTAATTTTTTAATGAAAATAATATCAATTTTGCAGTATTCACAGCAAATGATGTTATCTTAGCTCTGTGTTTACCTAAATCCATAAAACGAAAAAGGAGACAGTTTCTTTTTGTATGGAGAATGGCCCCACTACAAATTTTAGCTACCCTTAATGAAATGCATGTCGATTTATTTCTTATAATCTATAGATTACAATAGTAATGTTAGTTTTACCGTATCTAAACGTAGTACTGAGAAATTACCAAAAAAATATGAATCTTACTATAACCTAAAAACAAACTAAAAGTGATTGTCTATTAGTTTTCACTTAGTTTTTGGTATTGTAAGTTAATATAGTGCACTCTTTGATAATAATTATTAGTATAAAACAAAGTTGTAGGTACATTCAGCATTTATAGGTAGTTTAAGATCAATGGCAAATCCTTTTAGTAGTTTTGGCAAAATATAGTGCCTGTCTGTGCACAAATTAATGTGGTATGGATACTATTTTTTGCATGTATTGATTGATTGTGTGTATATATCCCACATATCATTTAAGTAATACGATTAAAGCTAAGATGACTCAGGGGTAATATTATGTATATTTATAATATTACCTACACATGCTATATAATACGAAAGATGTTTTGAACTGGTTGTGTAAGGATAAAAACACAAATTATACTGATGTTGAAATTTGCCAGGAAAACTTCGTAGTCATTGTTGTCAAATAATCCATAACATTTTAGTCAAAAAGATTATTTGATATTGGTGATAAAGAAATTAATTTTAAGGCTCAAGCCTCAAAATAATATTGAGATTGTATTTATTTACAAAGTGAAATAACCCCATATAGGCCCTAGAGTGGCATAAGAGGCGTCAGAGGAAAAATGAAAATGAAGATAGACAGCAGGATCTATCCAATGACAACTCAAAATAATAAAAACCTACAGTTGTCAACCCGCTCACCAAGCACAGTAGCTATGACAAAATCAAGCGGAACCCATTAATTTTCTTTTGGTTTATAATTTGCAATTGGGTCCAGCCTGCTACTGAACTTAATGTGGATTTAACTTATTCTTTGAGCTCATAATATAGTAGTCTTTTAAACCAAATTAGAGTTTACTTTGTTTATAATTTATTTTAATTTTGTTTTCTATTCCTAATCTTGTTTTTGTCTTTTTAGTACACATTACTTTTGAGAAGTCTTTTTTGCAGTTGGGTTTTGAGTTTTTAAATTATTTATGTTATTTTAGACTTTCTGAATTTCATGTGGTAGCACAAGCTCAGACATAAACATGGCCCATTTTTACGCTATCAAAAATTGTAAAACAATTTTATTATTCTTAATTAAATTTAAGCAAATAACTTATATATATTTTTGTAATCCCCTTTTAATTTCCGTTATTTTCATACCCTACCTATCAAGGTTTGGCTAGTTTTTTTTAGTAATATTACTGTTTTGCACCAAAAATATGTAATATGTTTTTCAAAGAGCTAATCTAAGATGGAGTTTTTAGATGAATATAACATATTATATTATAATATAACTGTTGAAATCCATCTAGCCAGTTGGAAGATATGAGGTAATAAAGAAATTTACATACAAATATACAAGATACGTGCAAAAAAACACAACCCTTTCTTAGCAGTTGGGTAAAGAGAGAAAGTAAGCAGTGAAATAAAGTTATATCATACCTAAAGAACAGTACTGTGTGTCATCCTCGGCTACGGTGCCCATATAAACATCCTGACTGACACTGAGGCGGGATACGAGTTCTGTGAGCCGTTGGGCATTCACAAATGTAGTATCAGTGACAAGGAAGAAAAAATCATATTCCTCCAGATAGTTGTCGGCGAGGTATTTGAGTGCATGGAAGGGCTTGAGCATCTCCCTGGTGTCGGTGAAGCCGACGACGTTGGCGCCGGCGGGGGCGGAACGCAGCGCGCTGGCTGTGATAAAGAAGCGTAGCGCGGGCAGCAAACGCGCCGCCGTGCGGTTGAGCGCCGCAGCGCGCCCTCCCAGCGCGTCCTCCGACGTGAGCGCGCCCGCCAGTAGCCCGGCGCGCATGCCCAGCTCCGTGCTGTAGTAGCGCGGCCGCTGCACGCTGCGTCCCGCTGCACCCGCCGCGCCCATCTCGCGCTGCTCGCGCACCGGCTCCCACTCGTCCGCCACCACCGCACCTGCCGCCGCTACACATTCAGCGCTCTCCTCCTCCAGCGGCACCGTCGCCAGCGCCAGCCACAGACCCAGCGCTAACCCCACCAGAAAGTACGAGTTGTGCTTCACTTGCGACACCACGCATCGCGACAGCATCTTCACTCCGATGCCACTGACTGATAGACGTAAATTAGATCGTTCCGCATTCGCTGCGATAACGATCTATTTGATGATAACTTTAATTGAAATAGATTAATAAAATTGTAATATAGATAAACACATACGTAGCACAAACATAAACTTAATTAGTACAGCAAGATAACCTGTAAAATTGACAAGTGACATTGACAGTGACAGTGACAAATTGAGTGACAATTTGATTGTGACTGTTCTTTTTGTTATGATTTTTGGCTTGGATGCGCATTCTTTAAGCCCTGTCTTTATTTCATTCGGGATCTTGTTTTTACAGATTTTCAGTATCAAGTGGCAATTATCCTTTATAGTGACCGTGACAAGATGAGTGATAAATATTAACTAATAAGATGTAGTGGTAAACAAAGAATATACTTATTACTCTCTGAAATGTTACCGTGACCAACCGCCTAAATATCATATGACATTTTTAGGGTTCCGTAGTTACAAAACAAGGAGCCCTTATAGTTTCGCTATGTCCGTCTATCTGTCCGTTGCTCAGAGACCTTAGGCGCTACAAATCTGTAATTTGGCATAGTTATAAATATTAATCACGCCTCGAAAATTGTGAAATAAAATCTTAAAACGGTTTTTTTTTTGTATTTCCCATTCAAGTAAACGGAGGATGATTTTTTTTACCGGTCGGAGTCCGATAACCATAGCAACGGCTCTTGGACAAAAGTTGTGACGAGTCATTGTGCAAGTATTACGTCTAAGAAGCCCGTGATCATAACACCGGACGACGTAGCTGAAGCAGTCCTTAAGACCCTGAACTGAAAAAGTCTGGGACTTGACGTTATGCATGCTTTTTGCGCACTCATTGATTCGTGTATTGGCAAGATCGTATAACGCAACCGTCGAAACTTCTCTGCCGCATTGATAGACTATAGAAGGGCATTCAACTCAATACCTTATACATGGCATGGCTGATGAGGGTCCTTGAACTGTACAAGATTGATTGTACAGTTAGGAATATTCTTAAGCGGTGTATGGGGCAATTGAGTACAATCCTTTATCGTCAAGGTGAATGGATGACGAATGCGGAAGACTGGATAAGGATACGTAGGGGTATCTTCCAGGGTGATTTTCTGAGTCTGATCTGGTTCCACCTTTTTCTACATGGATGATCACAAATTGTTTGCCTCCAGTCGCTCCCATCTCATGAAATTGCTAAATCTCACTTGTGATTTTAACAATTATATTAGAATAGGGGTGGGGACGGATAAATGTGCGATCCTCCATGTTGAAATGGAAGGTTTATATCCTTATGTTGGCCACTGTGGTAGATATCGAACTATTTTAGCGTTACAAATCTAATGCTAAAACAGTCCGATACCTGGGTATGTAACAGAACATAGGTATCGATGAGATGGATATGAAGCAATCGGTTTGCGATCTGTTTTTTGCACATTTGGCACGTTTTGTCGGGCATGCATAAGACAGTAGCATACAACCACCGTTCCACCGAACGCATCATCCAAGATCGTCGGTACTCGTAATAAGGCTGTAATTGTCGCGGAAGCATGTGCGTGACTTTTTAAGAACCCTCGCCATGCACAATTGTGAAGTGTGTAGCTTCCATAATTACTTCTTGTCATTCTACAAAGACGTTATTATGTGGGGCTCACTCCACTATCCTTAGCCAACAAGGAATGTCAAGACCCACCAGTAGAGAGGGTCTCCGATCTGGAGACGGTATGGAAGGAAAAAGTGCTACATGGTTGATTCTACAAGACTCTAGACGAATCTGTCGTAGACACGGCCGCCTCCCACCACTGGTTATATTTTGGTGACCTCTTTGAGGAAACAGAGGATTTTGTTTGTGCGACACAGGATGAGGTTATTAACCCATTCATTGTCCCATGAGCCACATATGGTACATTGCTATTATCTTACTATTGTGTCTGAAAATTTGTCGTCAAAGTCAACAACTATCGGATTAACATCCTAAAGGATTACTACATCGACATCTGTCGAGCTAGTCGCCATCCCGGCGGGTCACATAGGTATGTCCATCTGCCGGTTTCTTTCCCTTTTCCCCTAACCCTTGACCGCTTGGTCTCTCCTGTTAAGGGCTTCCATCTAGTAGGATCATTATTTATTTATGTATTACTTATTTATTTTACTATGTTCATCTATATCATTCATTCTAGTATATATATTATCATTTTTTATATATTTACATAGCCCAACCAGATGAGAAAACTATATTAATACCCCAAAACATAAACTCTGACGACTGTCACCCATCTGGGCAGGCAAAGTTAGTAAGATCCTGACACTCCCCTCTCGCTTCTTTGACATCCATATATCTACGCATCTTCAATATATCACCCGTATATTCGATAAGTTCCTATCCACGACGTGGCCTTCCTATCCACGACGTGGTCTTCCTATCCACGACGTGAATTTCTCACCCTTACATTCCGAGTCACTCTTAGCCTGCATTACCGGAAGACCCGATTTTGGTGAGACGTCCCGACTTTTAGCCCAAAATTAAAAGTCCCGCGTGGGACTGAGCCCGTCCCGCTTTTCGGGGATTACGCTAAAGTGAGGCGCGGTGGTTTTTTTGCGGATTGTATTAATAAAGTAACGTTATTTCATTAATATACGAGTATATTTTCCATGGCTATCTATGTCGGTAGTTGTTGGGAGCACTAAGCTCGAAGTGGTTGACAAGTATGTTTAGCCTGCTGTTTAGTATGTTTACTTGGCATAAATAGTTCGACTAGGTATGTCCAACTTCGACCGAGCGGTCAACCGACGGATTCAAATCGACTGGGCAGCATTCGGGAAATTACGGCACATCTTCTCGTCAGGTATACCTCAAAACTTGAAAACGAGACTGTACAACCAGTGCGTGTTGCCAGTGATGACCTATGGAACAGAGAAATGGTCTTTCACTGCTGGCCGGATGAGGAAGCTCAAGGTTGCTCAGCGAGCTTTGGAGAGGGCTATGCTCGGAGTTTCTCTGCGTGATAAACTCAGAAATGAGGATATCTGCAGTAGAACCAGTGACCGACATAACCCAACGGATTAGTAAGCTAAAGTGGCATTGGGCTGGCCATATAGCTCGAAGAACCGACAACCGATGGGGAAAAAAGGTTCTCGAGTGACGGTCTCGTAACGGTGGACGAAGGGCGTCCCCCCACTAGATGGAGTTACGACCTGGTAAGACATGTAGGAAGTCGATGGATGCAGGTAGCTCAGGACCGTGCTTTGTGGCATTCATTGGTGGAGGCCTATGTTAAGCAGTGGACTTGTGAAGGGCTGTAATGATGATGGCTACCTATTATCATTGTAAACTTACTTTGAAACTCAAAAGGATAAGTCGATAAAAGCTACTAAATATTAACATTTTTTTACTGTCCCGCGTTCGATTGAAGATTTAAAAAAAAAGGTTTTGAAATCCCGCTATGCCTGAAAACAAATCTGGCACCACTGCCCATAACATACTTTTATTTACCGTGTTTCTACAGGATAAATTTTACTCTCATGCTTGTTTTGCTATACCCAACTTTTACTACGATACATTAAAGTAAGGACTAACACAGCATTGTTAATTGCCTATAATAGTCAAACAATAATTTTAAGACTTCCTTTTATACTAAAACGAAATAAATTACCAAATGGCGTGTGGTTACATCATAAGATGTTCCAATGTTCCATTTACTCATGTGGTTCCAAGTATCAAGATGACATTATACAGTGATTTTTGTATAACCATGGACCTGGATATGAATCATGAACAAAAGTGGTTATACTTTTTGGAGAGAAACTGTTGCCATTGGCACAAGTTTTCTATAGAATAGAGTAGACTTCATTAGCCTCATCATTACAGCCTTTCATAAGTCCACTGCTGAACATAGGCCTCCCCCAAGGAATGCCACAAAGCACGGTCCTGAGCCACCTGCATCCATCGACTTCCTGCATGTCTTACCAGTTCGTCACTCCACCTCGTGGGTGGTCGCCCTACACTTCGCCTACCGGTACGAGGCTGCCACTCAAGAACCTTTCTTCCCCATCGGTTGTCGGTTCTCCGAGCTATATGGCCGGCCCACTGCCACTTCAGCTTACTAATCCGTTGGGCTATGTCGGTTACTCTGGTTCTACTGCGGATATCCTCATTTCTAAGTTTATCACGCAGAGAAACCCCGAGCATTGCCCTCTCCAGAGCTCGCTGAGCGACCTTGAGCTTCCTCATACAGCCAGCAGTGAAGGACCACGTCTCAGATCCGTAAGTCATCACTGGCAACACGCACTGGTTGTACAGTTTCGTTTTAAGCTTTTGAGGTATGTCTGACTGAGAAGATGTGTCGTAGTTTCCCGAACGCTGCCCTGCCGAGTTGAATCCGTCGATTGACCTCTCGGTCGAAGTTGGATTTACCTAGTCGGATTATTTGTCCCAGGTAAACATACTCGTCAACAACTTCGAGCTTAGTGCTACCAACAACTACCGGCATAGGTGTGACATGGACATTAAACACGATCTTTGTTTTGTCCATGTTCATCTTAAGAACTATCCGTTGGGAGACACTATTGAGGTCATTGAGCATGGTGCTTAGGTCCTCCAGCGACTCTGCCATAAGGACTATATCGTCGGCAAATCTAAGGTGAGTGATGTACTCGCCATTGATGTTAATACCGTATCCTTCCCAGTCCAGAAGCTTGAAAAGGTCCTCCAATGCAGCGGTGAAGAGTTTCGGGGATATAACATCACCCTGTCTTACACCTCTCTGCAAATGGATAGGTTTCGTACTCTGGTTCTGTACTCGGATAGCCATCGTAGCTCTACTGTACAAACACTTCAGCACTTCGATATACCGACAGTCAACTTGGCACCGCTGAAGGGACTGCAGCACCGCCCAAATTTCTACGGAATCAAAGGCTTTCTCATAGTCCACATACGCCAGACATAGTGGCAAATTGTACCCCTCGGACTTCTGTACAATTTGCCGAAGGGTATGTATGTGGTCTATGGTGCTAAAGCCTTTTCGGAAACCGGCTTGTTCGGGAGGCTGGAAGTCGTCAAGTCTGCGCGCAAGACGATTCGTAATGACTCTCGAAAACAGCACGTAGACGCGGCTCAGAAGGGAAATCGGTCTGTAGTTCTTCAAGAGAGCGTTGTCGCCTTTCTTGAAGAACAAGACCACCGCACTTCTGCTCCACGCCTCCGGTGTAATGCCACCATGGAGGACGGAATTAAAGAGCTTCTGAAGGACTTCAAGTACCGGTTTTCCACCCGCTTTCAGAAGCTCCGCTGTAATTCCATCCTCGCCTGGGGCCTTGCCGTTTTTAAGGTGCTGGAGAGCCATTCTAATCTCGCTCAGACTGACGTCCGGGATATCATCGGAATAATGTCGGATAAGACTCGCTCTTGGGTCGTTACTCACACTTGCGTGCGGCTCCAACGATGACGTGTACAGCTGCCCATAGAACCTCTCAATCTCACTCAAAATCTCAGGTGCCCCGGAAACGATGCTGCCACATTCTGTCTTCAGCTTTGACAGTTGGCTCTTTCTGGCACACAGATCTCTGGCAAAGACTTTGGAGCCTTGGTTCTGCTCGATCGCTTCTTACAAGCTTCTTCAATACAAGCTGTATTGAAGTTGCGTAAGTCCCGCCGCATGCATTTGGAGATCTGTCTGTTCAGTTGCCTGTATGCTGTCAAATCTGTTGAAGAATGTAGCTTCATCTCCCGTCTAAAAGCCATGAGATTGAGAGTGTGATCGTAGAGTTTTTGTGTTCTTCTGCGGCGGGTCTTGCAGAACTTAGCTCCGACCGCATGGACAGTTTCCACGAGGTTGTCATTTATATCGTCCACTTCATTGCAGTCTTCTAGGCACTGAAAATGGTTTTGTAACTCGAGCTGAAAGGTTTCGGGACTTTGGAACAGAGGGGGATGGAGCGTTGACTTCATTAGACGAGACCTCTCCAACTTAACGTTTAGGTTCAGTATGCCTCTAACCATTCGGTGATCGCTACCAGTTTTCACCCTTGCGATCACGGAAACATCACTGAACAGTTGTCGACTGGTCGTCATAATGAAGTCAATCTCATTTTTTGTCGAACCGTCGGGGCTCGACCAGGTCCACTTCCTGTGGGGCCGCTTCTGGAAGAAAGAGTTCATCATAAAGAGTCCCTCTTTCTCCATGAAGTCGGCCAGCTGCTGGCCCCTTGGGTTCCGTTGCCGTATTCCAAATTTCCCTACTTTCAGCTCACCGTTTTCTCTTGTGCCTAGTTTTGCATTGAAGTCTCCCATTAACACCGTATATTGGGGTTTTGGAGGAATGCATGGCTCTAGAGATATCCTCATACATTTCCTCCACCTCCTCATCGGGGTGTGCCAAGTTTGGTGCGTAAACCTGTATGACCTTCAGCGAATATCGTTTGGTGATTCTGAGTATAAGGTACGCAACCCTCGTCGACACACTCTCAATCTTTACAACGTTGTTAACGAGAGACTTGTGGACGATAAATCTGACACCTCCTTGGGACAGATGGTCGCCCTCCCGGTGATAGAGCAAGTTGCCGGAGTCGAGGATTACCGTGTCCTCCCCCTCTCTTCGGACTTCGGATAATCCTATACTTAATATGCCAGCATAACTTGTCTCTCTCTTCTTCTAGCTCCACGATCTTCTCGTCAGTCCTCAGGGTGCGTGCGTTGTATGTTGCCAGGTCGAGTCGTCTTAGGTGGCAACCGAACCTCCACCGGAGATTTTTAGCACCCCCTGCCCCGCCGTTACCATGGTCACCACCGTAGCCAGGAATAGCGGGGCCGCCGGGTATTGGGGGCCATTTCTTTGTGAATCTCAACATAGGGGGAGGGGGGTATTTGCCATAGTTGCTACGCTTGGCGAGCGGGTTGGCAACCGCAGTTTTTTTATTGTAAGTTTGTTGTTATCAGGAAGATGCTGCTGCCCATCTCCTGCCTGTTTCCCTTTGTCGCCTTATACGAGATATAAAATAAAAAAAAATAAAAAAATAAAAGTAGAAACTTAATTATATTAAATTAAAAGTCTGTATTACACATTTAAAGATCACAGACTGTTTAGTTGTCTGGAGAATATATAGTGCGACTGTATGACGGTCATACAGTTTTTTACTAGTACGGGGGGTAGAAGACTAATTTCTTGTTGCAAAAAATAGCCAATATATTACAAATATCTACACTATCTTGAGTACGAATTCATGCATATTATTGTAATTGTAGGCTAAGTCTTGTGAATAAAGAATTATTATTATTATTATAGAATATATATGTATATAGAAGTCACTTCAAGGACTTTGTTGATTTTTATACAAACCTTGCACAATATGTTATGAAGTACGAGTATGAACTATCAGTGTTGTGAGGAGGCCTATATATGCATATTATTTTTACATAATGATCAAAGTTTTATAGCAGAACATTTTCGAGTGGCATGCGATTAATTTCTATAAGATTTACAAATGTAATATATTTTTTTACTTGTATGCGGGCTCCCCCACGTCTATTTTGTCGCTTATTTAAAATTTGGCTTTGTCAACTGTCTCCATCTCCACCTACCATGTTATGTTCGGTGGTGCAAATAACTTCAACTATTTGGCCTTTATCTATTAATTCAGCTTAAGATATTATCAACATGTCAGATTTTGGATTGCTCAGTAGAGCGGGACAGTATTTCATGCCGGCACAACGCCTACAACTTTACAAGGCGCAGGTTCGGCCTGAATACTGTTCCCATCTCTGGGCAGGGGCTCCCCAGTGCCAGCTCCTTCCACTTGACCGCATCCAGCGCAGAGCGGCTCGAATCGTCGACGACCGAGTCCTTTCCGATCGGCTCGACTCATTGGCGCTGCGAAGAGATGTTGCATCTCTTTGCATTTTCTTTCGAATTTACCACGGGAAGTGCTCTGAGGAATTGTTCGGATTAATCCCAGCCGCCAAATTTCACGAACGCACATCGCGGCAGAACTCCCGATACCATCCACACCATCTGGATGATTGGCAATCCACCACTGTGCGATTTAGAAGATGTTTTCTTCACGCACGACTTCCTTGTGGAATCGATTGCCATCAACGATTTATCCGGACCGATACGACGTAGGGACCTTCAAGAAAAGAGCGTACTCCTTTTTAAAAGGCCGGCAACGCATCTGCAATTCCCCTGGTGTTGCGGTTGTTCATGGGCGGCGGTAGTCACGTACCATCAGGTGAGCCGCATGCTAGTTTGCCCCCTCTCTTATAAAAAAAAATATTTACTAGTCCACTAATGTAAATATTATACCTTTTTACAATTAAGTACCATTACCAATATTAAAAAATAAACAGATCGTAAAAGCTATGTAGAGACGTAGTAAAATAAAACGATATAATATGAATAATTTCAATTTAATTGTATCAATTTCAATCTATAGATCTAACGATATAAAACTTTTAAAAAAATAGTCAATTGTGGCTCTTACAATTATATTATACACAAATTGCAAGCTGTTAATTATTACTTATATAATAAGTTACATAATATGCTCGCAATGTTTTTTTACATTTGGATTGCGCAATTCAGTATTGGGATTTAAAAATTATATTTTTTTTAATTGTGCACGTGCCATATATAAATATAGATTTTATTAAGGTTCATCACCACCATCATAGTAATAGCCTATCAAAAGTGCACTGCTGAACATAGTTCTCCCCCGTGGAATGTCTTATAGGTGGATATTTTATCAGGAAGGTGCTGCTGTCTGTCTGCATTTTCAACACCAGCGACACCTGCGGCATGATTTGGGGCAGTAGATATTCTTACACTGTTGCTACTAGGTACGATATTAAGGATTTCATGTATCTAATAAAGTAACAAGCAAATATCCGAAATAAAAGAATATGTTTTAACTGAAAACCTTGTACAAGTATGGACAGTAATTTTGTTTCTGTGTAGATACTGATTACATTATGTAAATACAAAACTTTTTCAAATGTGATTGTATTATTAATGTTTGAAATTTTTTACATTAAAATGTAGGTACACAATGGATACTTAATCATGTTTGCGATAAAATTATTTAGTACAAGTTATTAAGGCACTGTTATCACATATTGGTATTTTCCGTCTCATTATTGGTATTAGTGTGTAACGTCACATCACTTTTGTTAGCTAACTCACTGTTCACACGATTTTGTTCCGGCGCGTAAAGATTAAGGTTTCTGTTTTGTTTGTGAATTGTAGGTTTTTCGGATTTATTAGTTTCGGATTTCCCTTTCTCGGGGCACGAAGAATCGTTCGTAATTCGCTTGGTGAATCTTTTGAAGAGCGTGACGAATCTGCACGCGGGCGTGTCGTACTCGAGCGCGTCGTATATCTGCTGGGGCGTGCGGCGGCGCGTTTCGGGTAGCGCGGCGAAGGCGAAGGCCGCGTAGGCGAGCGTGATAGCGGCGGCGAGTGCGATAGCAGCGCGCAGCCCGCCCCCGCCTCGCGCCACCAGCGGGAACACGCAAACCTCCAGCGCGTTGCCCGCGCCCGCCGCCGCCGTCACCAGCAGCAGCGCGCAACTGCGGAACTTTTTGAAGTGACAACTTATTTACAATTATTGTGATTGGAAATTCGATGCAACGAAAAAGAAACAAAAATATACATCTATAGGATTTAGCCTGCGAGAGAATGGGATACGTTACTGAGAAGTGAGAATGATAATATATTATTTTTTGTTGTTATGCTTTATTAGCATACAGTATACTGTGTTTACACTTTTTTTTTTTTAAAAACGTTACCCCCACACAAGGATTTTCTCCTGTATCGCAGAGGCAGTTTACAAACACAAATTGCACAAGGACAAACATCCAGACCCGGAACAATTATTTGTAGGTCATACATATACTTGTTCCGTGCAGGATTCGAACCCGCGGCCCTCAGCTCAGCAACTCATTGCTAAGCCACTGCGCCACGGAGCCGTCATTATCTCAGTCTTCTTTTTGTGCAGTGTTATAAAGATAGTTAGTATAACTTTTAACTGTTAAAATAAACATTAAAAACAGTTAAGCATATTGAATAAAATTATCTTATTTTAATATATAAAACAATCCGAAAAAAAACCGTCTCACTGTCGAGTAACCGAAAAGCGGGACAGGCTCAGGGATTTTTAATTTTAGCACAGAATAAATAATAGATTAGGCTAAAAGTCGGGACGTCCTTCCAAAATCGCGACGTCCCACCAAAATCGCGACGTCCCACCAAAATCACGACGTCTGGCAACGCAAGTTAAGAGAAACTCGGAATATTAGGATGAGAAATCTATACATCTATACAAAAAAAAATTGAAGTGTCTCATTGTAATGTTAAAATAACAGCTTTTTATTAAATGCATATGAAAGTATATACGGTTGTACGGGTTACCGCACAATAGTTAATAAAACATGTGTCTCTGTCATCGCGCCACAAGCGAAACATATCGAATCCTAAATCGCGCTAACAAAGTTTTTTTTTATAGGAGAGGGGGCAAACGAGCATGCGGCTCACCTGATGGTAAGTGACTACCACCGCCCATGAACAACTGCAACACCAGGGAGGGAATTGCACATGCGTTGCCGTTCTTTTAAAAAGGAGTACGCACTTTTTTTGAAGGTCTCTAAGTCGTATCGGTCCGAAAAAATCGCTGATGGTAATCGATTCCACAAGGAAGTCGTGCGAGGAAGAAAACATCTTCTAAATCGCACAGTGGTGGACTACCAATCATTCAGATGGTGTGGATGGTATCGTATATGCGTTCGTGAAATTTGGCGGCTTAATCCGAACAATTCCTCAATCCACTCCCCGTGGTAGATGCGAAAGAAAATGCAAAGGGATGCAACATCTCTTCGCAGTGCCAATGAATCGAGCCGATCGGAAATGACTCGGTCTTCGACGATTCGAGCCGCTCTGCGCTGGATGCGGTCAAGTGGAAGGAGCTGGCACTGGGGAGGCCCTGCCCAGAGATGGGAACAGTATTCCATGTGAGGCCGAACCTGCGCCTTGTAAAGTTGCAGGCGGTGTGCCGGCATGAAATACTGTCCCGCTCTGCTGAGCACGCCAAGCTTTTTAGAGGCCAATTTGGCCTTCTCTTCCAAGTGACCACGAAACTGCACGTTACTCGATATGTCGACTCCGAGGATTCCGATACTGGCTGAGGCAAGAAGGGGAGTGCTTTGAAACTGAGGAAATACGATAAAGGGGTTCTTTTTAGCGGTATACGCGCAAACTTGTGTCTTCTGAGGATTAAACTGGACTAAATTTAGTCGCCCCCAATCCAAGGCTTTGTTCAGCAAAGACTCGACTTCAGACACAAGTTTGTTCCGGTACTCGGCGACGTTTTCCCGAGAAATATTGGCACGGCCGATGTATAGAGCATCACTAGTGCTGTCATCTGCATAGCAATGAATGTTACCAGTTAGTAACATATCATTGATATGCAGAAGAAACAGCGTTGGTGACAGCACACAGCCTTGTGGAACGCCAGCGTTAATAGGCTTGTAGTCGGAGCATGCACCGTCTACAACGACCTTGATGCTCCGATCTGCAAGGAAGCTGGTGATCCGATCGCACAATTTCTCGGGAAGTCCATAGGAAGGGAGCTTCGAAAGAAGCGCTTTGTGCCAAACCGTTAAAAAAGTTCCGAAGTTATAGCAGTATATATAGAATAGCTCCGAACTACCACTCGGAGCGTTGGCCGCTCCCCGGGCAGAACAATGCCCGGCAGGAGATCTCCCCTTTTCCTTCCACCCGCCAAACATGCATTACTCATTAATTTAGGTCACTTAGAAATTATATTATTTGTTAATTACGCCCACATGTATAACTTCCGTACATCTGCTTATACATCATTTTTCGATCATATAATCTATACAAATAAATAAAATTCTATAAAAAAAAGTCTGTTTTTAATGTCAAAATTACAGTTTTTTACTAAATGCATATGAAAGTAAATACGGTACTTATAACTAAAATACAATTTTTTAAATTTTTGTCTGTCTGTCTGTCTGTTTGTTTTGGCTAATCTCCGTAACGGTTGAACCGATTTTGACGAGACTTTCACTGATAGATAGCTGATTTCATAAGGAGTAACTTAGGCTACTTTTATTTTAGAAAAAGATTTAGGGTTCCGCGCAAAAACATAAAAACCCTAACACGCGGTCGAAGTCGCGGGGAACAGCTAGTTATATAATAAAACAACGTGCAGTACAAGGGAGGCGCCGTGTCACCAGCGATGGGTCAAGTTGCATTGCGATAACAAGTGGCTATTCTCTTGTTGTAGGAAATGTAAGTGCGCATATTTTGCATGGACACTGGAATGATAATGAAGTCACTGACCGGGAATGGCTTACTATATATCGATCAAGATTGCAAAATAAAGAGTCAGAGACACCTTTTCTATATTTGGTCACAACAACTACTTGAGCCAAGTCAAAGTTCGAGGGAACATACCGACCCAATCAGACACTTCGGTACTAAATTCCATTATCAATAATTCCGACTTCGAGCAGTTTATTCCCGAAGACCATGAAGATGAGTGGCGTCGAATGAGTACTCAGATCACAAACCTCAAACAAGAAAACACACCACTCAGCGTACATGACGTACACCAGTACTCAGTTATGTATTCAATACTGGGACTGATCGTTAAACGGGATGTGTTTACGTGATCATGCGATGTCGCAGAAGCAAGGGAGCACTGAACTTGGCCCTGCGAACTCAATCCCGATGACGGCGGTAATAATAGGAGGCTTAGGAGGAGGTAATGGTAAGAGGCTGCCACGCCCCCGAGGAGCCTACCGCGATCCGTGCGACTGGACATTCCGTCACAAGTGTAGAGCAGTAGAGAAATATTTAAGGATTTATATTATTTTACTTTATTTTCTTTATTTTAGATTGCTATATTCTTGTTGTTGTGTACTTACTTCATAGTTTCCCCCTTTTGGGCCGGCAGGATGTAAGGGTATCGCACAATAGTTAATAAAACATGCACACAATATTATTTGTTAATTACGCCCACATGTATAACTTCCGTACTTCTGCTTCTACATCATTTTTATAATAATCATATAATTATATAAAGTAAATTCCTTTACAATAAAATCAGTGTTAGAACGACTTTCATTGGGTTTGTTTCGTACGTTAACTTTCCCTTGCATCGCGTTTTGTACTCATCTTGTAAACTGTAGTCACACTACGACGGTACTAATAACAAAAAAAAAACATCTTTTTTTAATTTTTGTCTGTCTGTCTGTCTGTTTGTTCCAACTAATCTCCGAAACGGCTGGACCGATTTTGACGGGACTTTCAATGGCAGATAGCCGATGTTATAAGGAGTAACTTAAGGTACTTTTATTTTAGAAAAATAATTAGGGTTTCGCGAAAAAAATTAAAAACCATGAAATCGCAGTAAATTATAAGCGGGTGAAGTCGCGGGGGACAGCTAGTTGTGGAATAAGAGAAAAGTGTGGTTTGCAAGAAGATGTTGTGACCAGGATTAAGAAAAGAATACTTCAGTGGTTTAGACACGTACAAAGAACGACTGTTTGTGTTTTCGTGTTAGTGCACGCACCTCGTAGTGGAACATGTCGGCCAGCAGTGCGTAGGGTGCGGGCTGCAGGCCGGCGGAGTCGGCGGCTACGGCGGCGGCCAGCGCCAGGCCGGCAGCGCGCGCGCCGCCCACACGCAGCCGCGGCCACGCCACCAGCACAGCGCCCGCTGCCAGGAACGCACCCGTGCACAACGCCGACCACACGATCAGCGGCTGCGCACACACGCCGTACGTGAAAATTTCACGTGTTCAATTCAACGTCCCGATGTGAAAGTTCACCTGGGCTATTGTTAAAAGACTTCTTATTCTTTCTCTTAGGTGAACATTAGCATAAAATAGCAACTTAATACTCCCGTGTCTCGTATGGTAAGTGGAAACTGTAAAGAACCGGTGTTTCTTTATACCGAAAAATAGACATTCCATCTTAGCCCTCAGGGATGACAATCCATCTGCATTTTGATTCTTAATAGAGAATAGATGCAGATGTCTATGAGCCACAGCATCCACCTTCCATCAGGTGGACTGTGCGCTCATTTGTCACCCTTATTCTATAAAAAAAGAAGGTAAACGATTACTTACCCTGCGGCCGACCCGTTCGACAAGATAGAGCGCAATAAAGGAGGCTGCGAGCTGCACGACGCCCAAGATAACCGCGTGCCGCGCTGGAGACATCAACACCGCGTCCCCTGCAGCCCTCGCCTCGCCCCCTGCCTCGCCACCCTCTGCGAGCACGAAGACGCGCTCGGCGTACTGTAGCAGCGCGAGCACGCCGCACGCCTCCTGCCCCACCACCGCCATGCCGCCGATGAAGAACGCGCGCCGCCGCCGCTTGTCGCTCACTGCACATCACTAACTATGTTACTTTATTGTTACACATTTCCATATTGACCTAATTCCTTTACTTTTACATTATCGGCCAAAGACTTCTATATATACTATAAAACTGGCAATTTAGGACAAAAACCGTGTCACAGCGGAACGTGTGGGCGTCAGCTGTGCAGGTATTGTATTTTCATTTACAATAGTTACTGATTTTAGGCAAATACGAAATAAACTTACACATTTATCTGAAATAAACTTCAAACAGACAAAGTGCGCACATAAATATCAGTGTTAGATAGTCGGAAACAATGTTCGCGATTTACAAAACAGAGAACTAGTCTTCACGCACGTTCGCAGTCGACTAAAGAAGTTACGTAGAATTGACCGTAACTTCGTGCACAATTTATTAAGGCCGTAGAGCCCGTCTAGAAGTATACATATAAATCTTTTTTATCAGCCTCTAAAAGTCCAATGCTGCACATGA
Organism: Parnassius mnemosyne; assembly: GCA_963668995.1. Classification (NCBI taxonomy): domain Eukaryota; kingdom Metazoa; phylum Arthropoda; class Insecta; order Lepidoptera; family Papilionidae; genus Parnassius; species Parnassius mnemosyne. Next base: position 32,765,450 of record CAVLGL010000086.1, read on the forward strand.
GCCTCTCCCGATATAGAGGACATTTGCCTCAATCGCTACGCGTCTCGCACCTGTTCATTGTCGCCAGGATATTATAAGCGTCACGTAAGGGATATGGTTAAACCGCCATTTATCGTAAACCTTGAGATTTTTTTTGCGATTTCTCGCTCACATAAGGACGTTAGTTAGGACCAGGCAAACTACAACAAAACCTGCATCCTGTAAAGTATAATTTTCTATTAAATTTTTTGTTTTAAATTTTTTACTGAACATTAACCTTCCTAAGAGTTCGCCAACTGGTATGCATTAATGATTAACCCCTTAGGGTAAATCATCATCTACACTCACCTGTCGAACACCATCTTCGACAATTCTGTTTGTTCGCGCAGAACTGACGCCTTTGGAGTGGCGAACATATTATTGCCCAGAACTTAATATTATAATTAATTTTATAATGAATGAATGAATGAATGAATTTCTTTATTTTGCAAATACGGGTGATACAGAATGTGGTGACAAATATATAGTATAGATTCCACCATATTTTACCAGAAGGCATGCAAAAATATTTTTTTATCAATTTACGAAGATATGTCATTCACGATACAATATAACATTAGATTAACAAAATTAAAAAAGTCTTCAAATTATATGTAAGTCTAGTCAATCGGTACATTATTATCACTATTATTTAATTATTCATTCCATCGTCAAATTAATTACATTAATAATAATACAATTTATTAATAAATATTCACGTACACATTTTAACACAACATTTTGTCCATTAAAAATTCATTGATATTATAGTACACCTTGTCTGCTAAAAAGTTTCGTAGCCTTGTCTTAAATAATGAAGTGTTGAGATCCCTCCAACACTTGGGTAATTTGTTGTAAACAGCCGGCCCCATACAGCAGACACTGTTGCGTATTAGTGCTGTTTTTCCCTTAGGAATATAAACTCTACTATTGTCGCGTCTGTTTCTTGGGGCAATGTCTGCCAGGCACTTAAAACGGTTCTGGTTCGACTTTACAAATACTGCTATCTCTAATATATATATACAAGTTAGAGTTAATATTTTATATTTTTTAAAATATGGCTTACAGCTATCGGTACTCTTCAGCTTAAACATGGAGCGTATACACCTTTTTTGGGCCGTAAATACCTTTCCTTTTTCACAAGAGTTACCCCAAAATATTACACCATATCGTAGGTATGTTTCTACCGTACCATAATACGCAGTAAGGAGTCCATCCGTACAAATTATAGAAGACAATATGCCTAGAGCATAAGCAGATTTACTTATATTTTTGCAAAGAGTCCTAATGTGCGATTTTTCATCAATTTCCAGCCCCAAAAATCTCGTGCTTTCGACTTCCGCAATGTTTTAGTTATTATATTGTATTATGAGTTTACTATTATTGTGTTTGCGTTGACTGAAATGTATAACCTTTGTTTTGCTTAAATTTATTATTAAATTATTGTGATCTAGCCATTTTATAATTGTTTTTAGGGAATTGTTTATATCATATTCGTATGTATTTATATTTTTACAAGGTACTGTTATGGTGCTGTCATCTGCAAAAAGCGTCAAATTTTGTTTTGCGTATTTAGGTAGGTCATTAATATACAATATAAATAGTAACGGTCCCAGGACACTCCCTTGCGGAACTCCAAAGCTGACTTTACGTTCCGATGATCGAAATGTCTCTTCGTATTTATTAACTTTATTAAAATTCTTAATTTTAGTTATTTGTATTCTATTCTTAAGGTAAGATTCTATAAGGTTAAGTACATTACCTCTGATGCCATAGGCGTGTAGTTTATATAAGAGTGTAGGTTAGTGAACATAATCAAACGCCTGGGTCATATCACAAAATATGGCACAAACTGGTGTTCTTGTGTCCATATTATTAAGAATATTGTGTACAAAGTCGTATATTGCCATATTTATTGTTTTACGCTGCCTAAATCCTTTCTGTTCCTCACACAATATGTTATGTTTTTCTACATATTTATATAATTTATTGTAAATGTACTTTTCAATTATATTTGAAATTATGGGAATGAGTGAAATTGGTCTATAGTTTTCAATTAACTCTCTATTTTTTTTCTTAAATAGAAGAAACAAATAAACTAAAAGCTCACCTGATAGTAAGTCTACAATTAGTTGAAGTTGGCAGCATACACAGACTAATATGACGCTTACGCATGCAGAGTAGAGTCCGTCTCAAGAAAGAAGTCCCGCGACGATAAGTGGAACTACTTTGATAGGTCAGCCATGTTTGACGTTGTTACTTTGTCAGGTATTGTTGTTGTGTTCGTGGCCATTGCGTTTTTTAATTAATTTGCCGTAGTCAAAGTGTTGTTTACGATGCCTAAAGTTGTAAAAAGTGCTGGTCGAGAAATAATATTGAAGGTGATGGAGTTTTGTGAAGCAGGAAAGCGGAAACAGAAAGTTTTGACACCATAAAACATTGCCATTAACCAACAAACAAAAGAGTAGCCGCCATGACAGGTACTTATTTGGGGATGCCAGCTATGTGATTTTTACTATTCTATATGGGAATTTTATATATATTTTTGTTTGTTTCATACTTATACAATAATTTTTTTAAATTATTATTTAAGATTTTAAGTTAATCTACATACTGTTAAAAATACTCAAAACGTGCTTTGTTTTATATCTTTTCAAAAATAAATTGCACGTGTGTCTGAGAAAACGGTTTCAAGGATTACACAAGAAGGAAAAGTAGCGGCTAGAACTTCGAAAAGTATTGTCATACCAGGGAAGCATCATCCTCATTCAAAAAAAAATTTGAATGGGATCGATCTCTGCACTATTCGCAATAAAATCTTCTTAAAAAATCACTTATATAGTGAAAAAAGAACTCCATATTTTAAATAAATTACTTGCAGTATTAAAAGAAGAAATTGGGTTTGAAGGGAGCTGAGTCGCCCTACATAGAATAGTGCAAATTTTGGGTTTTAAATACAAACGATGCAAGTCTGAAAGAAAAATATGAATGGAAAAGTATGATATAACAGACAAAATACCCGTAGTTTTCTTGGATGAAACGTACATTCACAACTCATATCATACCAAAAGTTGTTAGCAAAGTGAAGAGGAGCCAGGACTATTCGTTTCGGAGTCTGTTGGGAGTAGGTGGATAATTGAAACAATGGCAAATTTGAAATCAGAAATGCAGCAGTGGTTGCGTGAGAAAAACATTTATTTTGAAGAAACTTGGACAACGGCCTTTTCTTTGAATTAATAAAAGAAAATAAAAGATAACCAACTTATGCCGTGGATGATCTATTGAAAAGCTACAACCACGAAATTTTGAAACTACCACCATATCACTGCGACCTAAATCCCACTGAACAAATATGGAGCCTTGTAAAAAGACGCGTGGCTGAGAAAAATGTTTACCAGGACCCGAATAAACTTTGTTTTACTAAAAAAATTGGCTTGGATGCTTGTCTTTTAAGCCATGTCTTCATTTCATTCGGGATCCACAGAAGAAGAAGGCTACACATACACTTGTTTAAATCGGAATACATCAATAGATACTCTGCCACTTGGTGGCAGAAATAGGCCAGAGTATGCCACGCAGTCGTGCAAGCAAACGTAACAACAATTTGGTAAGTATACATATATAGTAACGGCGAAATACGTACACATGTCCTTGGCTAGCGCGAAGGCAGACCTGGTGAGGAGATCTGGCGCGGGCAGCGCGGCCAGCTCGTTTTTCAGAGACGCTGTGCCTGCTCCGCTCCCCGCTGCGTTCCCCGCTCCACTCCCTGCCTCGCCCGCACCCGGACTGCCGCGCAACCAGCGCAGTGACTGCTCCGCCGTCTGCCACACCACCCTTCTTGTATAATGCACTATTTGTCGTATTGCAATTGCCCGCCCCTTGGGCCATACTAGTCATTCTAAAAACGCAAACCATTGTTCTCTACTCTACTCTACTCTACGCCAGCGTTCTCGACTCTCTTGTTTGTGAGTGCGACTTTTCTGTGCGTGCATTCAATATATTTTAATTAATAGAAACAGGTGTTACTTTGCAATAATTCTTTGTTTTATTTTATGAATCATATTTATTATTATTTATATAAAGAATAAGTCAGAAAAGAACAATTTAAGCTGCTTACCTCAAGTTTTCCGCTGGCAGCCAGGAAGGCGGGTGATTCAGGCATCAGCATGAACACAAAGCAGTGGCTCACCGAGAGCCCCAGGCACCACCATAGCACTGTTCTACAGCACAATAAAAATGTAAGCGTCTAGAATCAATAAAGAATGAAGTGCTTGTTAATTTTTACCATGGTACACAACATGATGGAAACTTTGTGTCGCATGTGAGGCAGCCATAGCGTTTTCCCCGAACTGTCTGTCATTTTTGCGGGGCGAAATCTACGCACACAAAAACAATCGTCCCTCACTACAAATCTCACACATTCATCATCTTCATCGTTACAGACCCTTCTCAAGTACACTGCTAAAAATAGGCCTACCCCAAGGAATGCTCCAAAGAACGGTCCTGAGACACCTGTATCCATCGACTTCCTGGATGTCTTATCAGGTCGTCACTCCATCTAGCGCGGGGTCATCCCACACTACGCCATCGTTACGAGGCTGCCACTCGAGAACCTTTCTTCCCCATCGGTTGTCGGTTCTTCAAGCTATATGGCCGGTCCATGCCACTTCACCTTATTAATCTGTTGGGCTATGTCAGTTACTTTGAATATCCTCATTTCTAAGTTTGTCACGCAGAGAAACCCCGAGCATAGCCCTCTCCAGAGCTCGCTGAACGAGCTTGAGTTTCCTCATATAGCCAGCAGTGACCACATCTTAGAATCATAAGTCATCACACACTGGCAACTTTCAGGTATATCAATCTTGTTTTCAAGTTTTGAGATATACCTGACGAGAAGATGTGTCGTTATCTTCCGAACGCAACTCAGGCGAGTTGAATCCGGCGATGGACCTCTCGGGCGAAGTTGGACTTACCTAGTGGGCTATTTGTCCCTGATAAACATACTCATCATCGAACTTAGTGCTCCCAACAACTACTGGCATAGGTGTGACATGGACGTTACACATGATCTTTTTTCACACAAGTTCATCTTAAGACCTATCCGTTGGGAGCCACTATTGAGGTCATTGAGCATAGCGTCAAATCGAAGATATTTTGAAAGAGGTCATTACGCGAGCAAAGGACTCAGGTTGAGAAAGATGCAGAGCAGTGAGGGTGTGCGGAGGTGTATGGCAGGGTGGGGTGGGCTGTTACATGAGAAGCACGCGCAGGTTTTGCCGGTGCGAGGAGTGCGGGGAAAGGTGCGGAGTGCGAGGTGAGCAGTACGCATGTGTGCGGCAGGCGTGCGTTTGCGGCAAGGCACATGAGCAGCACGATCAGGTTGTATCAGTGCGGGGAGGAGTGCAGAGAGAGGTGCGGAGTGCGGAGCGGACATTACGCACGCGTGCGGTAGGCGTGCATCCGCGGCGAGGTACATGAGCAGCACGCCCAGGTTGTGCGCCGGCACCACAGCCGCCGCCGCTGCGCCGCGCCACGCTGCGCTGCACATCTGCATCAACGAACAAAATGGCTGCTTATCTTCAGGGAAAGACCATATTCTCAACCAATACCAGCGTAAAATAGCAGCTTAATTCTGCTGTTTCGTATCGTGCGTGTAGAGAACCAGAGACTCTTTGTACTGGAAACGAGTCATTCTTAGTACTCAGGGGTATACAACGTAATTTTTTTAAATGGTAAATGTGATAAACTTGCAAAGAGACCAATTGGTGATAGGTGTATGCTGTGGCCCATATACATCTAAATCTATTCTCGATTAAGAATAAAATGCAGATGCGTTATCGCCCCTGAAGACTAAGGTCCATTTTTACTACACTAAACAGCAGCATTGAGCTATTTTACGGTGGTATTCTGTAAGAGCGCGGTCCTTTCCCGATCGAGCCGACCGATTCGTGCTATAACCATAATATAGAATGGCTCTAACACATGGCAAAATGGTGATTTTGTTGGCTTATTCATTGCCTACGATTTCTCCATGTTCCAGACCTCATCTTAACAACCTTAAGTCTTAGAGCTCTAACTACAAAATCCTGGGCGTCAGAAAGTGTATTTGGCAAGTGCTGAAGAAAACATGTGTAAGTATAACGAGGGCTGGCGATGTTGGCTTGTACTAACCTCATTGGCCAGAAGCGGTGCCAGCGCCCAGGCACCGGCCGCGCCTAGCCCCGCCGCCGTGCGCGCGGCCACCATGCACCACGGACCGCCCACTAGTTTCAGAGACCAGCATATCTGCAATAATGCATTACAATAAGTATGCTTTTAAAAAGTTGGTTCCTGATCATCTATTAAAGACAACGCTGGCGAATTATCCATGTCATAGTTATTGCTAAACAGACGTAGTTATTTGCATTGAGTTATAATGTTATAACTCAATGGTTATTTTTATGTAATTATATATTTAGTACAATGTATAATATATTAGTATATTACGTAGTTAATAATTATTTTTATTTATTTTTTATTCTATATGGCTACACCTATATCAAATTCTCATCACTAAATGGGTTGACTGGTACACATTCTCTAAAGGCATTCGCCTCAAGGCAGTAAGTAAGTCCGCCCTTTGTATTCTTTTGTTATGAGGAATGTTAGTTAAAATTAAAGCCATTGCAGCGGTTAGCCACCTTGAGAGAGGGGGGGAGGTGCTCTTCATACTAGGTAAGACATATCATTTTATTTTATAACGCGGATATTTGCGAAGTAAATTTTTCTAAAAGCTTTTATAACTCTAGTAGATCCCTAAAAGTACCGTGCATTCGAATACTGGTTTCGCCGAGTGCAATTGGAACCAGACAAGCGATGCGTTAAATTTATTTTAAGAATATTTTGAATTTAGTTTTCATCTATATACAGGATTATTTTTGAAACAGTAGTCAAATTTTAAACTTAATTTCAAATGCATATATAAATAATAATGATTTCTTATATTTAGGCGAACACTAACAAGATTGGCTACAACTTGAAGCGTGCTTCCATTAAAACATACTTCAAGCCGCCGAAGAAGATTGGTCAGTTTTTACCATCAGTCAAGTGTAATGTCCCACTGCAAAATGCAGGAGTGTACAAGCTTGATTGTGAATGTGGTCTCTCTTACATAGGACAAACTAAAAGATCAATAAAAACCCGCGTTAAGAAACGCATAGCTGATGTGAAGAATCGACGTTTCGGCAAGTCAGCAGGATCTCGTCACGCTGTTCTTGGTTATCAAACATTAGATTTCATAGACCACAAATCCTCGCTAAAGAACACCAATTCCTTCCAAGGATGATTCGCGTGGCTATTAAATCAAAATAACATCCTAATTCAAATAGAGAAGATGGCTGGGCCCATCTGCTTGGGATCCTTTAATTAATAAAATTAAATCCCAACTCAAGCATACAACAAGACTTCAAGGTAGTATAAGTTCATACTGCATAGATCGGAACTTAATAATGTTACGAGATTGGGCTTCGATACAATTAAAAACTGCCGAGGAAATTACCAAAATTGACACTTTAATTACAGAACACTAATTACAACTTAAAAACACACTGATAATAAAACACAATTGTACTACTGATCACTTTAGTTCGCAGGTGTATCGCTTCGAAGTATTCGCTTGTATCGCAAGCTCAACACTGATTCCGGTCGCTTTTTTTGCGACCAAAGCAAGGCTACCCTCCGGAAGCGGGGGAGAGAGGTGGTGAATGCTCATATCATACCACGCAGCCGGCTGGTGGTTGTGTGTGACTCACTAAGAAGTGCCTACCCACTAAACACCGCCCGTGGGACTGGCTTTGGCCTCTATGGCTTTTCTGCCGAATCGGAGGCGCCCTCCTTTAGGGAATAGGGGGTGCAGGTTCAGGTCGCGGTCTATACCGGCCTTATATGGGCCTCAGATAGCTTCAGAATCGCTATTGGTAACTAGTGTCGCCATGTACTTTTATCTGGAGGTAGCCGTGGTTGAATATGACATTGGGACGTCAAACACTTCAGTCCCACCAGTGACCATGGGTGCTGTAAAGTGCTCGCAACTTCAGGAATATAAAAGAAATTAATATACGTGGTTAAAAATTAATATACGTGGGTAAATTAAAATCCGTAAAAACTAGTTTTATCTATACAAATAAATAAAATTGAAATGTCTGTAATGTCAAAATAACAGCTTTTTACTAATTGCATATAAAAGTATATACGGTACCTATAACAGAAACACAATTTTCAAAATTTTTGTCTGTATGTCTGTCTGTCCGTCTGTCTGTCTGTCTGTTTGTTCCGGCTAATCTCCGAAACAGCTGGACCGATTTTGACGGGACTTTCACTGGTAGATAGCTCATGTTATAAGGAGTAACTTAGGCTACTTATATTTTTGAAAAATAATTAGAGTTCCGCGCAACAAAATTAAAACCCTAAATTACACACTAGCGAAGTCGCGAGGAACAGCTAGTTTAAATATATAAATAATGGTATACCGTTATTTCGTACCATTATTTATATATTTGAATAAAACTATATAGATAATGCTATATAATACAGTAGGAATAAATAAGGCTTCTACTATTATTTGAAATTATCCAAAATTGAATGCGATTTATGGGCAACAACTACAGCGTTGACGCGCTCCTCTGTGTGCGATGCACGGAATAAAACATGGATATTTTTGCCGACCTACCGACCCTTACGAATGTGTGCGTGCGTTATGAAATAGTAAACGTTACATGTTTATGAATGACAATCAGTTAAAATAATGCATAATCACGCATTTTTAAATTAAAATATAAAAAGGATAGAATGTTTGAGCCTCTTCGAGTAAGTTGTCTTAGTTTGTATACCGCTTCTAGCTTAATGCCTCATTAACAACCACTATTAAGTGCGCACTTACTACAAATGTGAATGAAGTAGCTATAACGGCAAACTTCCTGCCGTAGCGCAGTGCACTGGCGCTGATGGGCACGCCGAGCGACGAGGCGGCGAACGTGGTGACGGCTGCCACCACCGCCTCCGCTCCACCGTCGGCTCCCGCCGCCTCACCACTCGCCAGCGACACCCAGCCCAGCGCCAGCCCGAACGACACCGTTGGCACGTTTACTGCAACACACACATGCACATAGTAGAATGATGGTGACGACAACTGTCAAACGAGGTAGAGCCATGCTGCAACTATATTAATTGTACAGTTGTAGCACGAATGGGTCGGCTCAACCGGGAAAGGACCACGCTCTCACAGAATACCAGCGTAAAATAGCAGTTTGCTGCTGCTGTCTTTCGTATGGTGAGTGTAGAGAACAGCTTTTTACTGGAAAAGACGGCTGACAACACATCTGCAATTTGATTCGCAAACGAGGATAGATGTAGATGTCTATGGGCCACAGCAACAACTTACCCTCAGCTGGAATGGGTGCTCGCTTGTCACCCTTATCCTATAAAAAAAAAAACTATTATATATTCTGTGGTTAGTTTATACTGTACTTAGTGCACAAACCGTACGATGGCACAAAGGGCCGTTGTGCGAACGCATAATGTGAAACCGATTCGTACCTTTGCGCTTCTTTCGTGCATTGTTTTCCGATTTTTGTCGGTTTTTTTGGCGCGCGTCAGAAGAAGCGCAATGCGCAAAATTGCAAGGCTCCACACTACGCAACGTTCAATTTAGTATCGGATAAGGAAGACACTGCTCATTTTCTGCTTTCCTCTGTCACTTCTAACAACCGTACGATATGGGGTAATGGATATTCTTGATGCAGCTACTCCCTTGCCTGCCGCAGGGGCAATCTAGCGTGTAGGAGTGGCGATGGCCCTTAATTGCCTCCTTAATTATGATGTGTGTATTCAAGCAGTGGCAATATCCTAAATCGACCCTGTGGTAGTGCGGCAGGGGCGCAAGACCTTTATTCTTCTTTAGATCATAACTGCCGCTGCCGCATGTGTATCGCAATAGGGGCAATTTCAGTCAGTTCATTAGCGACTTTCATTGTGAGTACAACTCACAATGGAAATTCAAAATGGAAGTCGGAATATACTCGTATACCGATTCATTGATAAAACTGGCGCTATTTTCAACGAGTGTGTCCAATGAAACGTGCATTCTCATGCTGAACGGCAGGCATGTGTGTAGAGACATTTCTGATATTGCGCCGATCGCTGTTCACCCTAGACTGCCCCTGCAGCACGCAAGTGAGTAGCCGCCTTTACATGGCAAATAAGCAGATGTTTTTTTTTTCTATATAGGTATGTATAATTAACAGTACTAAAAAGCCTAAAAATAAGATGTTAATAAGAATAATGTTTCACAATGCAAATATTTATATTTTAGAAAATTTTTTTTTATAGGATAAGGGTGACAAACGAGCACACAGTCCACCTGATGGTAAGTGGTTGCTGCGGCCCATAGACATCTACATCTATCCTCTGTTACAAATCAAAATGTAGATGCGTTGTCACCCGTGAGGACTAAGATGGAATGCCTCATTGCCAGTAAAAAAGGCCTCCGGCCACCTGCACTCACCAAGCGAAACGTAGAGGTAAACCTCTACTTCACGCTGGTTTAAAATAACACGCACTTGGCCATTTTTACCAATAGATTATATTCACAGTGTTCCCATAGCTTTCGATATATTCGCCGCATAGTGCGGACATTAGATAATCCACTACCCTGTAGGGTGGTCCACTCTAAGGTAGGGTAGGGTAGTGACTACCTATAACAACCTGTGCTGTCCAAGGGGCGGCGGAGGAATATGAAACAGGGGGTAGACAGCAATATCTTCCTGATAGCAACCCAAAATAATAAAAAACTGGCAACCCGCCTGCTAAGCGTGGCAACTATGTGTTATATTATTTATTTATTTATAAGGGTCACCCACAGATGATACACGAAAACTAATAATTTAAAATTAAAAAATTTTGTACAGCCGACTTCAATATAAATTATTAAGAATAACTCAAAAACTATTGGTCTGACCTTGATCAAATTCATATGGGACCACATGTGAAGTACCGGCTTTCAAATAAAAAAAGAATCATCGAAATCGGTTCCACCAGTAAGAAGTTATTAGGTAACACACATAAAAAAGACATACAGCCGAATTGAGTAACGTCTCCTTTTTGAAGTCGGCAGAAAACAAGGTACAAGCAATGTGAGAAACATGCAATGTGCTCAACTAGTTATAGGCAACCAAATCTAAGACAGAGTAATGTTGCAAAAAGTTAAATAACGTAAAATTTGATAGTACAGTACTATATAGGTACAGTACTATATATAGTACGGTACCTATCATCTAAATAAAGTAAAATTTTTCTTCTAAAATTATATAAATTGTCATTGAAAATATCCAAATCAAATGGCATAGATATATTACTATACAGTCTAAACATTCTGCATAATGCTGAATTAAGACCGCGGTTAGTCCTGTGAGGTGGGACCATAAATAACTTGTAGACATTATTATGAGGCAGATAGGCAGTAATGTTGGGATAAATAAACATCAAGTAAATTATGAAGCTGGTATTTATAAATATAGGTATATGTGTTCTCGTCCATTAATTAGGGCATCCACGAGTTTTTCTACCACCTGGGTGGCGCCTCTTAGGCATGAAGTGAAGTATTTGACAGCTTTCATAGCGGGGGAAGTTAATTTGTTTGAAAAATTTAATGTTTCTTTCTAACTTTATATCAGTTAAATTAGAAATTAATAAACTAAACGATATTTAGTTTATTAATTTCTAAAAGTGCACAACTCGAAATATGAATACAATAATGAAATTCAAAAGATTCCTAAGGATTAAAATCTAAAGCTAATAAAAAAATCACAGTGATAAGTTCAGTTTTTCGAAAGATATCTTGTTTACATACCGACCAACTGAAATTATTTTCAATCACCTAACTTTTTTAATAATAATCGAAATAAAATAATCTTATAACTACGTCAGAAGTAATATTTGAACTCGCCTGTTGCTACTGGTGTACTACTGTTTTTCTTATATAAATGCAATATAAAGCTGGTGGAAGTGGTTTAAGTTGAATGGATTGCGATTTTTTGATTTGGTGACAATAGAGCACTACATCTCCGCTTTACGTTCAATGTGTGTAAAAGGTGCAAAAAAAAAAAAATTAAACACCAATACACTAAGGCCATGCTTTATGTATTTACACACTCAAAAATCGATAAACTTTTATTTAAAACACAATTCCCTGATTATAATGGCCTTGTGTAACAAACAACTTCACACAGCTAGCGACATCTGGTGAGCGTAAAATTATTAGCACTAATTATAACCTTAAAAGGCGGCATCTTCCCGTGGGTGTCGTAAAAGGCGACAAAGGGAAACAGGCAGGAGATGGGCAGCAGCATCTTCCTGATAATAGCCAAAATTACAATAAAAAAACTGCGGTTGCCAACCCGCTCGCTAAGCGTGGCAACTATGGCAAATACCCCCCAATGATTAGAGCAACAAACAGACGGCCCCCAGTCCCCGGAGGCCCCGCCATTCCTGGCTACGGTGGCGACCATGGTAACGGCGGGGCAGTGGGTGCTAAGAATCTCCGGTGGATGTTCGGTTGCCACCTTAGACGACTCGACCTGGCAACGTACAACGCACGCACCCTGAGGACTGACGAGAAGATAGTGGAGCTGGAAGAAGAGATCGAAGGTGAGTGATGTACTCGCCATTGATGTTAATACCGTATCCTTTCCAGTCCAGAAGCTTGAAAACGTCTTCCAATGCAGCGGTGAAGAATTTCGGGGATATAACGTCATCCTGTCTTACACCTCTCTGCAATTGGATAGGTTTCGTACTCTGGTTCTGTACTCGGATAGCCATCGTAGCTCTACTGTACAAGCACTTCAGCACTTCGATATACCAACACTCAACTTGGCACCGCTGAAGGGACTGTAACATCGCCCAAATTTTGACGGAATCAAAGACTTTCTCATAGTCCACATACGCCAGACATATTGGCAAATTGTACTCCTCGAACTTCTGTACAATTTGCCGAAGGGTATGTAAGTGGTCTCTGGTGCTAAAGCCTTTTCGGAAACCGACTTGTGCGGGGGGCTGGAAGTCGTCGAGTCTGCATGCTAGATGATTCGTAATGACTCTTGACAACTGCACGTAGACGCGGCTAAGAAGGGAATTCGGGCTGTAGTTCTTCAAGAGAGCGTTATCGTCTTAATGAATGAAGAATAGATATTAATAATCATAAACTGCTTCTTTGGTATTTTGTACTTTGTTAAGATTGTAACAGGAAAACCAATTTTAACAGGAAAATGTATAGCGTATATTGTTATCCACGTTGTATCTAATATAATATATTATTAGATACAAAATATATATAGAATACCTTATAAACGTGTATATATATTATATTCTGGTTTATCCAAACTTCGTAAACATTTTATGCCTTAAGGCATTAAGTCCGCCATATATGATTTTATTTTTTGTACATAAAAGTTTAAATAAATAAATAGAATTAGACATAATATAGGCAACAGCTTATGTTGTATCCATTGACTTATATATGCTGTATCTAATTATTGAAATATTTCATATCAGTTATTTTGCTGTAATTTTTAAAAGTAAAGGAATAAAAAAAGAATACACAGTCCACCAGATACTAATTGGATGCTTTAACCCGTAGACATATACAGGGTTATTTTGCAATTAATTTAAAAATCTCAAATTTTCTGTCTCTTTCATCTTTTAAATTCAAAATGGGTGGTAATGAATGCATTATTTTAAACTGATTTTACTGCGCACGCACACATTCGTAAGGGTCAATCGGTACGTAAAACGCTGTTGCCCATAAATCACATTCAATTTGGGATAACTTCAAATAAAAGGATAATTTACAAAAACTGCAATACCGGTATATGATTATTCATTTATGTATTTGAACTTAAGTTTAAAATTTGCATCACAATTCATACTCATACGAGTAGCATATCACGGCAGCTGGCAGCGTCGTTATGTGGGACTCACTTTGAAGAAGTGCCTACCCGCTAAACACCACCACCGGACTGGCGTTGGCCTTTGTGGCCTTTCTGCCGAATCGGACGCGACCCTCTTTAGGAAAAAGGGGCGCCACCGCAATTCAGAAAAAGTTGTAATTTATACAACGCGTGAATAGGAATTTGATCTCTTTTTAATAATAAAATGCAGTAATTTGCTCAATCGACCTTTACTTGATCTCTAAATTTTACAACGACGACCGGTACAACATTTTTTAAACATACCTACACAGCTTACGGACTAATATTGGCATGAGAACTGCTAATATAATTTGACAGGCGCTTCAACATGCCCCCCGGCGTTGAAAGTCTACCTTTCAACCAGATTCTTTAGGTTCAGGAAGCGGACAAATTTTGCTAAATGATCGGCGAACTATACCAGTCGATGTTTTGATATCCGCCACCCTTGATACGCCGTCCGAGCCTGGATGGACTGCGACGATGCGACCCATCTTCCACTTTAATGGCGGTGAATTCTCCTCTTTTAGGAGTACCAGTGAATTTAACTTCAAAGAGCCTTTACAGGAACGCCATTTCATCCGCAGTTGAAGCTCTGATATATATTCCTTGCTCCATCTAGCCCAAAAATGTTGACGTAATTGTTCTATTCGTTGAAATCGGGTTAAAGAGCTTACGGAATGATCTTTATAGTCTGGTGTCGGCAAGGAAGTCAAGGGGCGTCCAATCAAAAAATGACCGGGCGTTAGTGGTAGCAAGTCTTCAGGATTCGTTGACAAAGGTGTGAGTGGTCTGGAGTTAAGTATAGCCTCAATTTGTATTAATGTGGTATTTAGTTCCTCGTAAGTCACATTACAATTGCCCAGCACTCTAACTAAATGATATTTAATGCATTTGACACCAGCCTCCGCAAGCCCAGCAAAATGGGGAGAATAAGGCGGTATGAAATGGAAATTAATTCCTTCATTTGCCATTACCTCAGATAAAGAATTACAATACGTCCTAATAAATTTTGAAATGTCATTGTATGCGCCTACAAAGGAGGTACCATTATCCGAATAAATATTAAGAGGTTTCCCTCTTCTAGACATAAATCTGCGCAAAGCTAATATGAAGGTATTGCTAGTTAAATCACCCACTAATTCAAGATGAATTGACTTAGTCGCGAAGCAAATAAAAATAGCTATATACACCTTTACAATTTTACAACCACGGCCATGGCGAGAAACAGATTGAATTGGTCCCGCATAGTCTAGTCCAATATTTTGAAATGAAAAACCAGAAAGGATGCGTTGGTGTGGTAGGTTGCCCATTATTGGAGAGATGGTTTTTCCTTTCATTCTATTACATCTTACACATTGTCGATAACAAGATCTGGCCAAATTACGACCTCTAATCGGCCAGTACATCTCTCTTATAGTGGCCAACATTAGCTGTGGTCCCGCGTGCATTAACCTTATGTGCTCATAATTGAAGAGCAATTTGGTAAAATAATGAGTGGACTGTATAAGTATGGGATGTTTTTTCTCATAACAGTAATCGGAATTTTCAAGACGCCCTCCAACACGCATTATTTTATTATCATCGAGAAATACATTAAATTTATGCAACGGACTTTTAGTGGGTAAACTTTTATTTTTAATTAACATGGTGTATTCCTCAAATGATTCACTCTGAGATATTCTTATAATAACATTGAGTGCGGTTTGCAACTCTTGATTGCTTAGAGGACCGTGAACGGATTGCTTTCTACAATTATTAATAAAACGCAGCACATAAGCAACGGTCCGATTTAATCTAGTATATTTAGAAAAGCGTTTAAATTCAATTAATTTATTCCCACCTAAATCTTCATTGTTGCTAGAATGAAGTATTCCGTGGAGGATAACATTTGACGATTTAATCTCAGGCAACTCGTGATTAATACTTAAGAAATTTGCAGGCCAGTGAGAGACCTCTTTCTTTAAAAATTCAGGTCCTGACCACCACTTACTCATGGATGAAATATCCTTACAACTCACACCGCGAGAAATATGATCGGCCGGATTACACTCTGTTGGGACATGCCTCCACTCGCAATTTCCAGTCTTCTCTAATATTTCAGCAACTCTATTTCTGACAAAGGGTTGTAGCTTGCTAGGTAACACCTTTAACCATCCTAACACGATGGACGAATCTGTCCAAAAGAAAGTGCGCTTAGCCTGTTGTCTCAGCGATGCTACAACCTTTTGGTAAAGGCGAGCTCCAACAAGTGCACCACAAAGTTCCAGTCTTGGGATTGTTATAGGTTTAAGCGGCGCGACACGACTTTTCGCCATCAATAATTGAATTAAAACCTCACCCTGATCATTAACACTACGCACATATAAACAGGCGCCATATGCTCGCTCAGAAGCGTCCGAGAAAATATGAAATTCAAACAAACTAGGCGAGTCACAAATAACACGACGTGGAATACGTAGAGTATTTAATTTAGGTAAATCGACTATTATCTCAGCCCACATCTTGCTGATTTCTGGCGTCAACTGCTCATCCCATGACAGCTTGAGCAGCCACAACTGTTGAAGAAGCATTTTCATCTTAATTACACAGGGAGATAGAAGTCCTAGTGGATCAAAAATCTGAGAAATCACAGATAACATATCACGCTTTGTTCTACCTTAGAATAGCCCTCCTATAGGGAAACAAAGTTGGTCAGTATGTGATTGCCAACCAAGGCCTAAAGTTTTAGTCGGTTCAAAGCCACCAATATTCAAATCAAGCGGAGAAATATCATTTTCACTAACCAGTTGAGATTCATTCGACTTCCACTTTCGCAAAACCATATGAGCTGATGCAAGTGTGGAAGTCACTTTACGGCGCAAATCTGTAACCTCGTTAATATCATCCCCTCCCGTTAGCAAGTCATCAACGTAAAAATCGTGAATGATCACTTGAGCAACCTTGTCATCGGTACACTCTAAGCCTAATTGTTGGAGGCACCTAGTTGCCAAAAAGGGAGCACTAGAGGTGCCGTAAGTCACGGTGTTAAGTTGATAAGCTTGAAGCTGTTCTGAAGGGTTATCACGCCAGACAATTTGTTGCAAATAGCGGTCATCGGGATGAATGACTATTTGCCGGTACATTTTCTCAACATCAGCTGTGAGAACGTATTTGTGTAGCCGAAAGCGTAAAAGAATGGACAAAAGGTCGTCCTGTACCACGGGACCTACCATCTGTATATTATTCAAGGAAACACCCGAAGAAGTCGGACTGCTAGCATTGAAAACGACTCTTAATTTAGTAGTAGTACTACTTTCCCGAAGCACACCGTGATGTGGTATAAAATGCATCTTACGTGGTAAATTATCATTCTCACATTTCTCCATATGACCCAGACTTTCATACTCTGACATAAATTCTTTATACATTTCATAGACCTGAGATTGACCTGCTAACCTGCGCTCTAGCGATAGTAAACACTTTTTAGCTCGTGGCCAAGAATCACCTAATACGTCAGGATTATGTTTTAAGGGTATCCTCACGCAAAATCGACCATTTACCAGTCGCGTGGTGTTTTTTAAAAAGTGTTCTTCGCATAATTTTTCTTCGTTTGAATAAAGAGACGCAGGGCTTACCTCTTCGAGGTGCCAGAAGCGTACTAATTGTTTTTGTATATCTTCATCTAAATCTTTACTAGCCTCATCTTGAAATATTCTTGTAAAATTACATTTAATAAAGTTAACCCCTTTCTTTACATATCTATAATCTATCGGACCTGATACTAACCATCCTAAGCTAGTTTCACAAAGAATCGGCTGACCGTCCCCTAATTTTAATCTCTGCGTTCCTATTAAGTCCCAAAAGACATCAGCACCTATAAGCATGTCAACGGGAGCAGGTGAGTGAAAATTAGGATCTGCCAGAGAAATATTAGATGGAATTTTTAAGTTTGACAAATTAACATATCTAGTAGGTACATTTTGGGTTATTGATGGTAGGACAAAACAATGAAGATTACTAGAGAAGTTATCATTCAATGATTTTATCGATACCTTACAAATCTTCTTGATGTGTGCCGAAGCATTATTAATACCGACTACCGACTGATTTACATTTTGAGCGGGCAAACCTAGCCTTTGATATAACTCTTCAGTTATTAAACAAGCGTTACTGCCACTATCAAGAATAGCACGAGCAATATATGGACAACCATTCTTACCTATAACTTTAATTAATGCCGTCGATAACAATACGTCGCCTTGTTCACTACACGATGCAGTGCCTACCTTTGCGGATAATGACAGATGTGCGTTAGAATTGGATGACAACTGTGAGCCTGTCGAACTGTTTGTTTGTTCGAAATGACCTTGCATAACGGGCTTATTATTACCATTACTCGTGTTAGATGTATTAATATCTGTAATTGGTTTTGACTGGTAATCTGCGACGTGCACGAGAGTGTTATGCTTTCGGTGGCATATTTTGCATCCTGGCTTTTTGCAGTGATTTGCATAATGTCCTGAATTAAGACAATTGAAACATACTTTATACTCTGGCAGTAACTGTAGACGCACATCGTTACTTAATCCAAGAAACTGAGGACAACTGCTTAACTTATGGTCACCCTTACATTTAGGACACAGTTTGGCGGAAAAGGCCGAACCGTTTTTATTACCGGTATCCCGCACTGAAACCATTGCCTTAACTTTTGGAGCATATTTTATAGAAGAATTTAAACGGTTAGTAGCACCAGAATTAGACATTCTAGTGTTTCGATTAAATCGGCTCGATTTTTTAAAAACATCAAAAATATATCGAACGTAATAGGTGTATCTTTCTCCAAACGACCTTTAGACTCTTCCCATTCACGATATGTCTTAGCATCTAATTTTTGAGTAATAATATGAATGAGAAGTGTGTCCCATTGTTTAGTTGGCTCACCGAGAGATTCTAGTGCACGTAAATTTTTATTTATTTGGTCAATAAGACGTTTTAAGTTGACAGACAATTCTTTATTAATTGGTGCTATATTAAATAAGGCTGTCACGTGATTTTGAATTAGTAGTCTTTTATTATCATATCTATCACATAATATAGTCCATGCGACGGTGTAATTAGCTGCTGAGAATTCGATTGACTGTATTACCACAGCAGCGGGCCCTTCCAACGACGCTCTCAGATAGTGAAACTTATTTATGTCATCTATCTCGTCATTTGAATGTATGAGGCTCATGAACGTGTCATGAAACTCTAACCAATTATCATAAGAACCATTAAATTTAGGTAGTTGAATAGTGGGCAGTTTAACAAATTTATGATTGCCGGAATGAGAGCCACCGTCACTGCTTACGTCATCTGACTTAATGCAATCTGCTAAGATCCTTTTTGCAAGAGAAAGCGATTTAAAATACAGGGATTCAAAATCAGTTCGTTCTGATATCTGGCGTCTATATTATCAGTATTACACTCGATGGATAATTGTACCTCATCATATCGTTCATACATTGACTCAATCCTACTAATACGTAATTGCAACTCATTTACCTCAGTAGCAGCCAATGAAGATACCTTCAGTGAATTTAAATAATTTGAAAAAGCTGTTATTTGTCCCTTGTAACTAGCTCGTTTCCTAATTTGCTCCTTATCTTCTGGCATGCTGGCTGGTATTGGGAGACTAGTGCAAATGCCTGAAATTTATACAAACAAGAAGTTTATATTTTATAAAATATAATTCATAAGTAGTTTTATACAATTTTGCTTACAGTTGTAAAGAAATGAAAACTAATTCCCTTACTTATTTTTCAAACTCTTAAATAATTAAACAAAATGGTACATGTACTACCTTGATATTTAACTTTATAATTAACAACAATTAAGGGTAACAAATACAATTCAGACCATCAAACAGCTTCACAGGTATGCCTTAGTATTTTAAAAGAGAGAAAAAAAAATTATAATATCGTCAATATAATTTAACTAAGCTTTATAATTTGATTTAATCATGATTTGACGGTTATTAGAAACTATATAAAACAATATTAAATGAATTTTAGCCGATTAAATACTTTAAGTTATACGTAATTATTTTATAGGTAATTTGGTACTAACCTGATAAATTAGCAGTCGATTTACACAAAATACTACCTGATAATGACTGCTGGGTTAAATAAATTAAATAATAGTCCAATATCTAAGGGGATAAGACTCCAGATTTCTTGGTTAAATATCTTCACTCCCTCGGTGGTATTTCCACAACGAATATTTAAGACTTCCCAAGCGTATTCCACTAAATAATATCTTGTCCAATTACGTTTTTTCAAATCCGGCTTCGATTTAGGACCATGAATAGGAATTTGATCTCTTTTTAATAATAAAATGCAGTAATTTGCTCAATCGACCTTTACTTGATCTCTAAATTTTACAACGACGACCGGTACAACATTTTTTAGACATACCTACACAGCTTACGGACTAATATTGGCATGAGAACTGCTAATATAATTTGACAGGCGCTTCAACAACGCGATCTATTACGTTCTTTGTGAGAAAACATCCTTTTTTTTAAGGAAAACATATGTTTTGTTTACTGTATTTTAAGTATATTATAATAGAACGTTTTTTTTACACACGTATCTTTTTATTACTATTTCTGAGTTTTATGGCGCCTTTAAACAGATTCGAACCTAGATTTAAAAATAATAATCATAACTTTCGATAGAATTAATCAATTTTAATAAAACAAAGATTAAAAATGAACTCGAATATACGCTTTATGATTTTCTTAACGACTTCTTTGCAAAAAAGATGTTCACTCAAAACGTTATGCGTTCATAATCAAACAGACAGACCGACAGACCGACAGACAGACAATTCTAAAAGATATAAAAATGTACTTATTTAATGATTTTCAGTCCCCATAATGATTTTAGTCACAAACATACCTACTATACAATGTACATAAACAGACACAACATGTTATCACCATGTTTATTATATGTATAGATTTAAAGAGAGATGGCGCTGTTAACATTAATTCTAAAAATAAAAGAGATTAATTGACGCAATTGATATATTATATAAAAGATAAAAACACTTATAAATCATTGCGTGCATAGTAAGCAAAAAGAAAGTTTGATCTTAGCCAAAATCAACGAAATTGTTAATAGCTCTTTTAAAATTTTATTTAGCAATTAGATTACTCGTCGGAAAAGAATAATTGAGTTTGTCAACACGCAGTAGGGCAACTCATCTACCGGAAAAAACCACAACCTGCCTTTTTGTATTACATTTTTACAAAATTGCCATCTATCTTTATAACTTTAGATTAGACTTGATAATAAGATTAATATATTTTTGTATATACTTATTACGTTCTTTTTCTTTAATACTTTTGTTTACTGCATTTTAGATATAATTAAATCATTATAGAACATCATATAACATCATTTAATTATGATTTGTAACATGATATTAGTTTAAAATGCACTTGATGGCTCAGTCAACGCTACCATTGAACAAATTCGTACATATACCTCGTACCCATACTTCAGTATGTTTATCATAACTTTTGATGGAATGAACTGATTTTAATGAAATGAAGACTAAATGTAATCCGAAGATACACTTTATAATTTCCTAAACGATTCTCATGATATAAATTAGTACTTTATATGTGATACGTTAACAAACAAACAGACATACAGACAGACAGACAGACAATTCTAAAAACGGTAGAAATGTATTTAATTACTTATTTTTAGTATCTCTCAATCACTTTTATTACAAAAATATAAAATGTACAGACGTCTGCTATTTACATTTTTATTATATGTATAGATAATGATGTGTAATATAATTTTAATGATGTGTAATATTAAGTTGACTAATTTTGTTTTATTTTATTTTTTTAATTTATTTAATTAGAGGCAATTATTTTAATTATTAATGTTGAATATATATATATACATATATATATATATATATATATATATATATATATATATATATATATATATATATATTTTAATTTAATGTAATTTATTTTGTAATGTGTTTTATTTAATTAAGATTATATATAAAATTATTTAAAGTTAATTTAATGTATCTAATGTTACAAGCGTGTTGGATGCTATCATCTGTTAGTTTGTAAGCATGTATCTAATAATGAATAAATAAAGGGAATCTTAAAAATCCTTAGTCCGTCTGATGGTAAGTGGTTGCTGTGGCCCAGAGATATCTTTTTTAACATGGGAAAATGCCTACGCATACCCGCATCACAGGGGCAAGGAAGGGTTATGTCGGACTCGCACCGACTAAAACCGCATGGTGTTCCACCTTCGCCGCATATTGGCAGAGCCACGGGAACGCTTTCGCACACATCCGCGGCCCCACCAGCGCTGGCCACTCCTCCTTGAGGGAGGCTTTTCCTCCCCATTCTCCTTCTCAGGCAAGGCGCATCAGGAACATATGGCACGCTTTACTCCACGGCTCCACCTGCATAATGGACCCCCCCCCCCCCGAATGGAAGCCATGGGGTCAGGAAAATCGAGCGCTCGGTAGCACTCGTTTTCCCAACCCCAGCGGCGAATCTGGTCTTTGGCTCCGCCGCCAACCAAGTTTCGGCTGCGGAGGGTAGGGAAGGGTAGGGACAGCGGCGCCTCGCAATACGACTCTTCTTCCCCCGCGATACCACCTCGACTGCAGCGGTAGGGGGAGAGGGCACCCTTCTCACTGCAACCCACCGATAGACATCCGAAGTGGACTCACCAAGCCCACTCGGAGTGGCCACCTTGAGCCGGCCCTACACCACGGGCCAGCCAAGGGGTTCCTCTTTGTTCACCGCGAGTGACCAAACCACAGACATCTACATCTATCGCCAATTAAGAATCAAAATGTAGATACGTTGTCACCCTTGAGGACTAAGATGGAATGCCTCGTTTCGTTTAAATTTCTCACCATACGAAACACGGCAGCGTTAATCTGCATTTTACGCTATTATTCTGTGAGAGCGTGGTCCTTCCCCGGTCGAGCCGACCCATTCGTGCTACAACTATGCCACTAATATAGCTTCAGCATGGCTCTAACACGTATACATAACTTTAAATTACCTAAATAAATTAAAAACAAGTTTTCACTCGACTATTCTTAACATGCCAAATGTAAACAAGCAGCTTTAGTGCCTTGAATATTGACTATTACTTAAAACGGATCTAATTTGTTTGCCATGACATGGCCCCGTGACCTGTCACCTTTTACACATCGGTAAAATTAATAAAAATGAAAACGTAAAATTACTTTGTGTAGGAACCTAATTTTACCGATAACTTATTATCTTTACTGACTGCTATATATAAATGATGTTTTTTTTTTACTATAATAAGCCAGTTCTTGACTACTATACCACTTGATGGTGAGTGATGATGCAGCCGAATACGGAGGAACCACAAAATAAATACTAGTACAAGAAGTAAAACGTACTGACTTACAAACATGCGTGTAAGATTCGAACTCGCTATCCCACAGCACTGCAGACAAACACCAAAGCCACTTCGATGACGATGCAGAGTCATAATAAAGTAATATTTACCTAATTCAATTTTAATGTAATGCATTCTATTTTAAACTATTTTAAACTTAAGTTCAGATATATAAATAACTAGCTGTGCCCCGCGGTTTCACCCGCGTATATCACGCATCTGCGCCTTGCGACATGCGAACTTCGAGAGAGACATCACGACGGACGGTTGCTGAATTAACAAAGATTTAAAAAGTGAAATATAATACTAAAATTACATGGTTAACGTAACTGGTAGTTATGCATGATACAGGTACTGATATGAATAATGTGGCCTATTTTGAACCGGCGTTACTATTTCACATTTTAACATGAAAAAGTAGTTATTGTGACATAACTGTAATAGTTAAACATATGGTATCTTAGACTTTTTTGTAGTGATTAATATCCTCTATAAAAGTGAAATACATTACTTTGCTCTATTATCAATAGTTTCCGAAGCGTACGCGATATAAGGATTCTTTTTGGTATTTTTTTCACACCTTGGGTTACATTAACGAAGTTTTCATACGGATCCCTAACTTTTTGAAAATATTACATAGCCTATGTTCATCAGGGATAATGTAGGATTCTAATGGTGAAAGAATTTTTCAAATCGGTCCAGTAGTTTCGGAGCCTATTCAATTCAAACAAACAAACAAATCTTTCCTCTTTATAATAGTAGTGTAGATGATATAATTTTAATTTAATATTAATGCAGTTTATGAAAATACGAGTAAATAAGGCTTCTGCTTTTATTTGAAACTATCCCAAATTGTATGTGATTTATGGGCAACAGCGTTTTTGCCTACCATACCAAATAATGCATTAACACGTATTTTGATATTAAAAGATAAAAAGGATGTTTGAGATTTTTTTAATTAATTTTTCCTCACCATTTGCCTATATTACTTATTCTGGACCTTCTCTGCAAATTGGGTTTATTGTATAATAACCCTGTATATGATTTTACTTACTGTTTACATGCTCTGGTTTTTTAATTTGGATTTTATTAAAACATTTAGGTTTCTTAAAACTATGAACTATAAATATAACTATTCTATAAACTATATTCTTTACGCTATAAAAGTAAAGTTCAGCCTATATGCGGCCCACTTATAGGTACAGAACTTTCGTTTCTGAGAGGGTTTTTAGGGTAAGGAATAAGGACGTATCCGCCGCGCTGACCCACTGCATGTTAGCAGCAAAGACGTATTAAAAAAGCGGCAAAGTGCGAGTCGGACTCGCGGACCGAGGGTTCCGAACAAATCTGTAGGTACATACATTTAAAATTATTAAAAATATTTTTATTATATGATGTAACTAAAAATTTATACTTTTCGCAATTTTTCCTTTATCTGTGCTATAAACTATTAAACGTTGCTTCGTACCAAATTTTAAGATTCTGAGTTCACGGGAAGTATTCTGTAGGTTTTGATTCTCTTGCGAATGTCGAAAATTTACGGCATAAACGGCTGTATCTTTTGATTGCGTTGGCTTAGAAGTTTGATTTTTTCACAGCTCTAAGGGACAGTAGACTAGAGTATTTGATATAAATTTCAGCTTGATACCTACACGCGTTCCTGAGAAAAAGGGTCTTGACAGACAGACAGACAGACAGACAGACGGACAACAAAGTGATCCTATAAGGGTTCCGTTTTTTCCTTTTGAGGTACGGAACCCGAAAAACATCTTAGGTTAGCAGACTCTTCTCAACTCACAAATGAAATTGCAATTAAAAATTTCATTGTTCGTTCACTAATAATTTCACAGTATGTTCGCGTATTGTGAAATTATCAGCGACCGGTTGTCCTTGAGCTACCATGGTTTTAAAACTTTTATAATTATTTTTTGTAATATTTAGCCATCGTAAAATTGACAGAGTACTATTTTAAAAATGTGGCGGCTCCGTGACGTTGTGCCAGTGGCTAGGCCATGAGTTTCAGCGCTGAAGGCCGCAGGTTCGAAACCCGACCGGAAGAAGTAATATGTATGGCCTACAAAATAATTGTTCTGGGTCTGGGTGTTTGTCCTTGCACAATTTGTGTATGTTAACAAATATACAGGATAAAACCCTAGTGTAGTTTTTAAATGTTTAAAATATACGTCTTGTCTACATTTTTTCGAGTACAAAGTCTGTTAACTGTTTAGGTTTATACTCAACCGACGCACGGAAAGGAGTAAAGATATATTTAACGCAATAGCTCATATTTAACAATGGTTCGAAAATATAAGGTCGTGTACTCACTCAGGATGACGAGTAACAACTGGCGGTAGACGCTGCGAATGGTCACTAACCGCTCCGAGCTCATCGGCATCATCATTGTTTGACAACAGTTGTACGCACTGCACTACCACCGCCGCCAGCTCGACTGACGATAAACCTAGCGTCTTCTTTGCCGGAGCATAACAATATATGAAGGACAGCACAAGGATAATCACACTTTTGGTATATAACAGAAACAGGTTCTGTACGGATTTGTAGCTGGTGCAAGACGCGCCAAGCTTCAGGATGGATCCGTACGACACGAAGGCGCGCGAATCTGTGGAATGGCCGAATGCGGCGGGCGACTTGCTTTATGTAAGAATAAAACTCACCGTGCTTTGTAGCACTCAAACTGAATCTTAATCTGCTAAAATAAACTTTGCATGTAGGTAATACCGACAGTAGCGTAATTGCCTAAGGGATATTCCATATTGTATTGTTCATGAACTGTTATAGGCTGTAATGAATAGAATGGAATATTTTTTATTCAATATAGATTACAAGT
This sequence comes from Parnassius mnemosyne, assembly GCA_963668995.1. NCBI lineage: Eukaryota > Metazoa > Arthropoda > Insecta > Lepidoptera > Papilionidae > Parnassius > Parnassius mnemosyne. Next base: position 32,791,771 of record CAVLGL010000086.1, read on the forward strand.
CATTATTAATGAAAATCTTTTTACCAGTGGTTCGCTCAAAATCATTTGTCCCGGGACGGACCAGAAGAATGACTGAATATCAGCGTTAAATAACGTCTTAATGCTTCTGTGTTTCGTATGATGAATTTAGAGAACCGGAGACCCTTTTTACTGGAAACGAGGCATTCCAACTTAGTCCTAACGGGTGACAACGTATCTACATTTTGATTCGTAATCGAGAATAGATGTAGATGTCTATGGGCCGCAACAGCCACTTACCATCAGGTGGACTGTGTGCTCGTTTGTCACCCTTATCCTATAAAAAATACCACGTTTTTAAAAGGATCTAAATCTAGTTTTTTTTATATATATATATATATATATTCTTACATTGTCATTCCATTCTGAGCTATGTTCAAACTTGAAACTAGGCATTCAATTTTAGTTCTCAGGGGTGAAAACGCATTTGGATTTTGATTCTTTATAGGAGAATAGTTGTAGTTGTAGATGTCTATGGGCCACCTCGTCGGCTTACCATCAGGTGGACTGTATACTCGTTTGTCACCCTTATCCTATAAAAAAGATGCTACTGCTGTCCATCTCCTGATCCAGTTTCCCTCAGTCGCCTTTTACGACGCCCACGGGACGATATGAGGTAGTGGATATTCTTACACCGCCACTACGCGGTTATCACTAGCATTATCGCTGACAAAATTCTGAAATAAAATCATGAGAAAGGTATTACTTTAAGAAAAATACATCATTGTTGCTTATGTTTTACATTATTCTATACATTTATGGGGTTTCGAAATAGAATCAATTCAAATAACATACTTTAGTTATATTTATGTTGAGCCTTTATATAGTCGAATTATCATAAAATCTTACAACGTTATGGGCTTGGATTATTTCTATAAAATATTATATTGTAATCTTAGACAGCTCGGTGGCGCAGTGGCTTAGCAATGAGTTGCTGCGCTGGGGGGCGCGGGTTCGACTCCCGCACGGAACAAGTATTTGTATGGCCTACAAATAATTGTTCCGGGTCTGGATGTTTGTCCTAGTGCAATTTGTGTTTGTAAACTGCCTTCACAATATAGGAGAAAATCCTAGTGTGGGGGTAACGTTTTTGTTAAAGAAAAAATTTTTTTAAATTCCCGCTGGTTTTCTTGCTGGTTGTTCCCAAGACATAGGTTTTTTTTTTCTGAACCACTGGTAAATCTTAAATGACTTTCAATAAGTATTCCTGTTATATATGTTAAATAAGAATGATTCTATTCTATTATATAAGTGTAACAAACGTTGTTGCGTTTTTGGGTTATAGTTAATGAAAATAAAACATAAATATATATATAATAAGTAAAAGTAGCCTAAGTTACTCATTTTAACTTCAGCTATCTGCCAGTGATAGTCGTGACGACAAACGTGTTAGAGTTTTATTATACTATAGATAGATAGATAGATAGATATAATACTTTCTTTTTATACCCTCACTATGAAATCATATTTGGTAAAGTACATTAAAACAACGTGGATATCTACAATTAATGACACTTGTTCCGGGTCGCCTGTCTCGTGGCACTGACCTCAACCTATGCACTTATTCGAGTCTCCGCAATGCTCCGTGCAGTCGACAAGTTCGAAAAGAAATGTAATTTCAATAGCGTTAAAATCTTAGAATATAAATAAGCATGCTAATTAGTATAGAATAGAATAATTTTTTATTCAATATACATTACATGTGTAATTCTTATTGAAAGTCATTTTTTACTTTACCACTGCTTCGAAAAAAACCCTCAGTCCTGGGGAACCAGCAAGAAACCCAGCGGGACTTTTTTAAAAAAATAAAATTTACAATATAAATGATTACAAACTATTTTTAAAACTGCTTGGAAGCGACAACCTCATTCCCAGGGGTTATTATCAACCATGTATTCATTTATACTATAATAACCTTTTTTATACAGTTTCAGCTTAACAAAACATTTAAAGTTGGTAATAGTGAGAGCATGTACACTTTCCGGGACTTTGTTGTAATAGCGTATACATTGTCCCAAGAATAAATAACTGACTCTGTGGATTCGAGAAACTGGTATCACTAGCTTGTGTTTGTTCCTAGTGTTTACAGAATGTATATCACTTTTTTTACTAAAAATATCTTTGTTTTTGTTAACATACATTAAATTTTCGTAAATATACTAAGAGGCCAAAGTTATTATATTTATTTCTCTAGATTTATCTCTAAGAGACTCTCTCGGTTTTAGATTGTAAATAGCTCTAATGGCCGTCTTCTGTAAAACAAAAATAGTTTCTGAATCAGCCGCATTTCCCCATAGCAGAATCCCATAAGACATTATGCTATTGAAATAGCTGAAATAAACTAATTTAGCTGTCTCGACACTAGTGAGATCTTTAATATTTTTTACCGCATAGGCTGCAGAACTTGGTCTGCACCATATATCCAAATTAGCAAATTTGGATATATAGTGGCCCCACTGAAGCTTTGCGTATAGAGTGATGCCAAGAAAAACAGTAGATACAACAGGGCTCAGTTCCTCCCCATTTAAAACACATTGGTATTCAGATTTTATTAATTCAAATAGTTTGCCTAAGGCGCTTCATAAACGTGGCCACTTTTTGTTACCAACACGGCACACCATCACAGGAAGACGTAGTCGCTGTGTCCGGGTAGCTGCAATCGGACACAGTCGCCGGTTGCTACTTCTGGACACTGGTAACGATTCGTTGCTTGTTTTCCGTCATTTTCACCTAGGATCTCGATGGAGGAACATTACCTTTACTTGTTGTGTTGATTACACGTTGACGTGGACGTAGTCGCCGTCAATATTTACAGGCAAATCAACCCCGTCAATGTCAGCGCCGTACAATTGTAAGAAAATTCGCTTTGTGTTGCTTGTGTTTTCAAATGACGACTTAAAGTTTTCAGTTACCTTCACCGAACACTTTTTGATTTATTTTATTTATTTATTTAATTCTGAACAATACAAATTGTGTTGAATAATTTATGCAAAATACAATTAAAATGTTTAACAATAAAATTTACAATTATATAAAATTACAATAAAAATATAATTTACAATCAATATTAAATTAAAATTATTTTAACAATTAATATAAAAATTAGATTATGAAAAATTACATTTAAGTATGTAGAAATTACAATAAAAATTAGAAGTCAAATCTCATCAGTCAATAAAATAAAGTATAAAATATCACAAAATATAATAACAATATATGTCATAAAAAAAATTACGATTATTTTTAAATGTCATAAAAAATTTTAAAACATTGAAGATTATATTGTAGTATCAGCATGTAGAAATTCGTCAACACTATAATAACATTTTTCTAGTAGGAACTTTTTTAAGGTATTTTTGAAACTATCCTTGTATAACATATTTTTTAAGTCAGTAGGTAGTCTATTAAATAGAAGTACTGATCGATATTGAGAACAGTGTCTAGTCATTACCGATTGGCGGTCGGTATGTGTCAAATGGAAGCAACTGGACACAAAATAGTGTCTGCGTCTGCGCAAGCAATGACTGATTTCATATTGATTACATGAAAATAAAATATTCACTGGTGGCTTGTATCCCTCACAAGACACAAAAGTATATACGTTTGTGCAGCACCTAAGTCGGCCTAATCAAAAACAAAAAACGACTGTTTGAGCCTTAGGGTATACAAAAGCAAGCTTCTTATTTCTACCCTTAGGTTTGAGCGCTTATCGCAAACCCCGTTGCCTTATTAGTTCATTAGGCAGAGCTTTTGACAAGTGGCTTGGCCGATCTTAGTCCTCAGAGGTGACACACTTGTGACCTTTTTTGTTTGATGTTGGCTGTAGGTGTCCGTGGATAACAACTGCCGTTACAGCCTATTAAAGTCCACTGCTAAACATAAACCTCCCCTATAGATTGCCTTAGAGGGGATATTTTACAAGGTTGACATGATTTTTGTTGTTATTGGAAAATAGCTCCTGTAATGTCTGCTATCTTCTCTAATCCTTGTAGTGTAACACAGGCTCCACACTCACTTAACTAAACACGTCCACTCTCGCCCGAGGCTCTGGTGTAACTGACGCGGTGCGCTCGAGACAGTGACTTATATATAAATGTATGTTTGTGTATTTGTGCATGGTAAATTATTAGTAAATAAAACAAATAACAATATTTACTGTATACTACATATATGCAAACACTACAGCTGCTGCCCATCTCCTGTTTCAATTTTTCTTTGTCGCCTTAAAAGAAACCTTTGGGATGGTATAGGGTAGTGTATTCTCCTACGCCACAACTACACGGTATCACACAGATTTGTTTTTATCCGACTTCAAAACGTGCGTGTTGCCAGTGATGACCTACGGATATGAGACGTGGTTCTTCACTGCTGGCCGTATGAGGAAGCTCAAAGTCGCTCGGCTAGCTATGGAGAGGGCTATGCTCGGCGTTTCTCTGCGTGATAGACTTAAAAACGAGAATATCCCCAGTAGAACCAGCGTAACCGACATAGCCCAAATAATTAGCATGCTGAAGTGACAATAGGCCGACCATATAGCTCGACGAATCAACAACCGACGGGGAAAAATGGTTCTCGAGTGGCAGCCTCGTACCGGCAGGCGGAGTATAGGGCGATCGCTCATTAAATGGGACGACTTCGTAAGACATGCAGGTAGTCAATGGATGGAGGTGGCTTGGGACCGTGCTTTGTAACATTCCTTGAGGGTAGCCTATGTTCAGCAGTGGACTTGTAAAGGGCTGTAATTATGATAATGATGATGATGAGTTAAAAAGGAGGAGATACTCAATTCAACTGTATGTTTTTTGTGCGTGTTACCTCATAACTTTTTTCTAGGTGAACAGATTTCGATGATTCTTTTTTTATTTGTAAGCTGGTGCTTCTCATATGGTTCCCATATAAATTTGATCAAGGTCTGATTTAGTACTTTTTGAGTTGTTCTTAATAATTTTATATTGAATACGGTTGTACAAAATTTTTAATTTTACCACTTCTCATGATATCACCTGATCTGTATTAATACTGGCTCCCAGCCTTTAAACCGGAACACGTCATCGGGGGTTGAGCTGCCTGGCTGCAGAAATGGGAAGGATTGTACTATACAAGGATAGATGTAGATGTCTATGGGCCACAGCAATCACTTACCATCAGATGGACTGTGTGCTCGTTTGTCACCCTGTCTTATAAAAAAAATACAGACTCAGAGACAAAAAATGAGTCCTTCATTTTAGTAAACACAAAATATTCAATTCTAACCAATTTAAGAGATCAATTAACGATAACCAATTTAAGAGTGACTGCGGATAATTGTACAAAATTATGATGATTACTGTGAGTGTTTATTAAAGTAATTACACGTGACGTTTTTAAGTTATTATATAGCATACAGGCATGCGTCAGACAGCAACTTCCGCCTTGCTTCCGTCAACAAGTTACAAATTAACCCGAGCTTTATTGAAAGCAAAGGTCGAGGGAAGCTTCCGAACAGGTCATTGTACTCGTAGTAACGTATACGTAGATAAATAAATAAGCGACCAAGTGCGAGTCGGACTCGCGCATGAAGGGTCCCGTAGCATCGTAATACATGTTTCTGGTATGAGCTTTTAATTTATTTTAATTTTTGTTATAATTTCAACTGTCTACCTGTTACGGATCATGAGATACAGCCCGTTGACAGAAGGGACGGACGGACGGACGGACAGCGGAATCTTATAATAATAATAATAATAATAATTCTTTTATTTTATACCTTGATCCATAATTTGTTTGTAATACATTGCGCACCTTAAATACTAATGTTAGTTTCTTAAATATGCATAATTACTTTAACACTGTTCCAATGACTTAGCATAAGCCCGTCACATCGTTCGGCGAACATTTTTAGAATACTGTTGCGGCCGCCACGCATTCTACTCAACAGGGAGTACACTCGTTTACGCATAATTGTAAAGAAATCATCTCTTCTTGCTTCTGCGAACATCCCTGATACGCTACAAAAGCGAGGCAGCCCCAACTGGGCTCTGAAAGTGTTATTATATGAAACACGAAGGTCACTGTATGCGCGCTTTGTATATGTTGTGTTGTCAATAAGCTGCATGCATAAAAAGATTGCCAGTAGGTTTTAAAGAGTGAATCTTGACTTCGTTGCTACACCGTGCAAACCTACAAATCGACATATTTCCACGGACCGACAGTGCCCTTCGCTCCCTCTCAATGTCCATATCATCTTTAAAATTTTCAGTAATGTAGTAGCCTAAATATTTAAACTGTCTTACTCTGACCAGGGCAGTACCATTAAGCCCAATAGGAGGCGTATACTTGGGACACTTATTTCCAGCTCTAAACACCATAAACTGGCTTTACTTAGAATGGTATATTAAACCATGTCTCACAGCAAAGTCCTCACCAACACGTAACAATTTTCTAAGAGCACTGACAGACGGGGCGAGCAGCGCCATATCATCTGCACAACTTAAATTGTTTAAGCGTACTCCATCTACATAGCATCCGATATACATGCTGCTCAACTCACCAATTAAGTCATTCATGTACAGGCTGAACAGGTTTGGTGAGTTTAGAGCCCCCTGTCTCACTCCATGTTCTAGTCCGTACGGATTAGAAAACTCGTCTGCCCATTTGACATTATTTATTTGATTGCTATACCAATAGTCAAACATTGCGATAAGTTCAACAGGCATCTCGGTTATCCTCAACTTACTCCAAAATATTTCATAGGACACCATATCGAAGGCTTTTGACAGGTCTAGAAAACAAGCATACACAGGTGTTTTTCTGTCCGTATAGTATTTTACGGTTCGCTTGAGGGCCAAAATGGCACTCTCTGTTCAAAGATCAGACCGGAAACCGAATTGGGCATCGTGCAGCTGGAAATGTTTTCTTAAATACCCATCAAGTAGACTGTCATTTGCTTGTTGTGTTGATTACACGTTGACGTCGTCAATATTTACAAGCAAATCAACCACGTCTATGTCAGCGCCGTACAATTGTAAGGAAGCTTGCTTTGTGTTGCTTGTGTCTTCAACTGACAACCGTTTGAACCTTAGAGCCTTACAAGAGCAAGCTTTTTATTTCTACTCTTAGGTTTGAGCGCTTATCGCACACCCCGTTGCCTTATTAGTTCATTATGCATAGCTTTTGATAAGTGGCTTCGCCAATCAGAATATCTGACTAGTGCGTCGTGAGTATAAGGTTCGAATCTACTAACCAAAATTTAGATTCAGATTCAGGAAAACAGATTTCGATGATTCTTTTCTATTTATAAACTGGTGCTTCTTATATGGTCCCATATAAATTTGATCAAGGTCTGACCAATCCGTTGGTGACTGAGGCTGACTTGTACTCCCCAGAGAGGGATGCCAATCTACAGGAGACGTCCCAAGAACGTTCTTTTTGATCCCGATGACGAGATCACTTCCATTAATAGGTCGATCTCGCCCCCCCCCCACAGGGGAAGGAATCCGTCTATATAATACTAACATACACACACACACACACACACATACACACACACACACACACACACACACACACATTCAGACACTACACTATTACAGAACACTAGGGCAGACCGCGTCCGCTGGCGAAAGCGAGGTCACAGACACACCCCGTACACGAGGTTCAGTACCCGTGAAACGTAGCGTTTTTAGTTTTGCGACCCGTCTCCTACATTGCGATAGTGGTTCAAGACGAGGTTCGTACTTCCCTTTGAGCGGCTCTTGAAACACATCGAGCCCCCCCCCCCCTCCCCCCAGCAAGAGGAGCCTCACTCCAAAAGCAGGGGACGGGGTGGCTCGCCGCCGGCAGAATCGTTGCACTCAATAGCTCGTAAGTCCTCACTTATGAACCTATTTCGATGGATCTGTAAAGGCCGCAGCGCCAACAGCATACAATTTCAGAAAAAAAACCCGGGTTCGGACCGCATCGGTACTAATGAAATTGTTAAATGCAATTTTAAGTATTGAATTACCACGTGCTCTACGGTGAAGGAAAATACCTTGAGGAAGCCTACATGTCTGGGAAAATGTATAAAAAATTTCCCTCTATAAGGAAACTCAAGTTTTCCCAGTTGTGTTGTACCTAAACGTATCTCTGAGATCTGAATTTGTATCTGCTCTTAACACAGCTAAATTATAAGGAAGTCATGAGATGAATGTAGATTAGAGTATGAATTTATTGACAAGACGAATTGTACGAGTATGTAAATTGACGCCTCGGAGGCACAGTCACATGAGTCAAGACTTACTCATGCGGCGTTGCATACACTCTATATATTTAATATACAGGAGAAAATCCTAGTGTGGGAGTAACTTTTATTTTTTAAATTAAAATTTTTGATTAGGTTTGGTATTTACATTTTTTTATAGGATAAGAGTGACAAATGAGCACACAGTCCACCTGATGGTAAGTGAATGCTTTGGCGCATAGACATCTACATTTATCCTCGACTACTAATCAAAATGCAGGTGCGTTGTCACCCCTGAGGACTAAGATGAAATGCCTCGGTTCCAGTAAGTGGCCCATAAAAGTCGCTTGACTATAATCGGACACTTAAACTAAATACATTAAATCATCTTTCAACACTTCTAACTCCTGATCGTTCACCTTTTGTCTTCAATTAATTCACTGCTTGTGATGTTAAGAAGAGCATTTTGTCCATTGCTTCCAAAACTATTGGCAACGACTGTATCAGCTATAATATGATCTTTCTAATGTATCCTTGGAGTACACTGACCGCTTTCAGTTGTTAGGGGTTGAATTTTCTCCGTACCTCAACTATGGGCGGTTCATTTAGTCAAGAGCCAAAGCAGCCGCAAGGAGACTTGGTATCCTTGCAAGGGTGCGGCTTCACGCTGGGGCAGTTTCTTACTTTATATTTTTTTTATAGAATAAGGGTGACAAACGAGCATACAGTCCACCTGATGGTAAGTGGTTGCTGTTGTGGCGGCGTTGTTGTCGCGCCACAAGCGAAACACATCGAAGCCTAAATCGCGCTAACAAAGTTCCGAAGTTAAAGCAGTATATATAGAATAGCTCCGAACTGCCAATCGGAGCGTTGGCCGCTCCCCGGGCAGAACACCTTGCCCGGCGGGAGATCTCCCCTTTACCTTCCACTTGCTTCAGTGGTGACCACCCGACGTGATATGAACACACAATCAACAACTTTCGGAAACTACAACTTCAAAACCTTCGTCATCATCCTCAAGTACCCCATTCATTCGCTCCCGAGCAGATATTGTTTGCAGTCTTCAAGCCATCTAGCTTTACAAAGGTTCATCGCAGCACTGGAATAATAATGCTTCCTGTTCCTTCAAGCTACTCTCTGCACTACAGTGTTCGGCACAGCTCTGAGCCTTACTGCTCGCCTCTGCTTCACGGCACTCTCGCAGATTACTTGCCTTCTTCTCGACTCACCGCAAACTACAAGGCAATCCCTGGCACTTGCTCCGGCTCATCGTTCTCACCGGCATCACTTTCAAGTGCGTAGTACGGCATGCATTACACACCGGCATATCGTTCGCACTGGCGTCACTTGCCCTTACGCACACAGCATGCATTCCCACCAGCATCAAGGATGCACTGGCAATCGAACTGCACTATCGACTGACACACTATCCGGTCTGAGCAGGGGGGTGATGTGGCGGCGCTGTCGTCGCGACACAAGCGAAACACATCGAAGCCTAAATCGCGCTAACAAATTTCCGAAATTAAAGCAGTATATATAGAATAGCTCCGAACTACCAATAGGAGCGTTGGCCGCTCCCCGGGCAGAACACCTTGCCCGGCGGGAGATCTCGCCTTTTCCTTCCACCCGCCACACTGTGGCCCATAGACATCTACATCTATCGTCGTATGCGAATTAAAATGCAGATGCGTTGTCAGCCGTAAAGACTAAGATAGAATACCTCTTTTCCAGTAAAATGGATTTCCGGTTCTCTACACTCACCATGCGAAACACTGCAGCATCAAGCTGCTATTTTAAGCAGGTATTCTGTGAAAGCGCGGTCCTTCCCCGGTCGAGCCAACCCAATCGTGCTACAACTATACTATTAATATAGCTGCAGCATAGCTCTACCACAGCATATAAAGCGCATGTCCGGTCGTGCACGGAGTACTGCTGTCACATATGGGCTGGTGCTGCAAAATGATTTGATAAATTATCTTTTACAATTTTACATTATGTTCGCAATATGTTCCGTTTTATTTTTACGGATTAACGGGTAATAATATATTCTTAAACAATAATATAAAACATCAAAAAAGCGACGAGGTACAGCGTCAAGGTGATGAAACATGTGTCGGCGCTGTCCCGTCACCAAGCGTAAACGGACCGAATACAATTACTGTAAACAGAACAGACATTATAATTAATTTGTTGGTGCGATAAGCTAGCGTGTTCACTAATTGAATTGTTTTGTTATATAATAAAACGGACATAAATTACCTGTTTTCAGAATTATAGCTAACGATAAGGTCTAAACCGATAATCTATACACTAAATCGATGGCTAAGCCAAGTCATTTGCTCATTGCAATAAACACTACAGAAAGCTTTATCGCGTTCATTGAATACGATAAACTTTGCTCAAATTCTGTATTTATTATCTGTATATTTTGTATATTTTGCATTCGCATTTGATATAGTTATTTTTTAGGTACCTTTTAAATGACAAGCAAAAAATATTGTACATCGTATGCCCACAAGGTAGGACATAGCTGAACTTTATTATGTAGTCGACATTTACGTAATATCTATAATCTACAAAATAAACGAATGATTTTGTATGAATAAAACACTCACGCTTGTCACCCACAGAGGTAGGCAGAGAATACGGGCTTCCAATTTGGCACGATCCTGACACATCTCTCTCGGCTCCACATACGAGTACATACATGCTCGTCGGTTATAGGTACTCTTAATCTGGCCCATTTTCAATATATCGCCAATTTGGTCAACAAACTTTTACCTAGGACGTCCCTTCTCGACTCTGCCGTTCACATCTGCAACATAAATTTTATCTGTCACACTTTCCTCATTCGTTCTTTCTCCATGACCAAAGCACCGAAGCATTCCTTTCTTATTCCTGGTCACAACATCATCTTGCAAACAACACTCTTTTCGTATCACATAATTTCTCATCCTGTCATTCAGTTCTAATTTTAATTCTGATTCTGATTACGTAATCATAAACCTACATGGTAGAGCCATGGAGTCTTTGTGTTACGGTTCTAGCGAGAATGGGTCCGCTCGACTGGGGAAGGACCACGCTTTTATAGAATACCAGAATTACTAGATGGTAGGATGCTTCTCTGCCTTCCGTCCGTCCGGGTACTACTTACTATTTCTGAAGCAAAATCGCAGTGCTTACATCAATGTGTTGCCGTACTGAGATAATAGGGAACACTGTATACTGTATTCTATCTCATTCTCTCGCATGATAAATCCTATAGATGTATATGTTTGTCTCTTTTAGTGTCGCTTTTTCGTTTCATCGAGTTTCGAATCACAACGATTCTAAAGAATTTTTCACTTCAAAAATAAGTGATATTGATTCTGTAAGCACTAGAATAGAATAGAATAGAATATTTTTTTTCAATATTGATTATTACATAATACTTATTGAAAGTCATTTTTTATTTACCACTGGTTCGGAAAACACCTCTGTCCTGGGAAGAACCAGCAAGAAACCCAGCGGGACTTTTTTTTAAACATATTTCACTTAACAATAATTTCGTTTAAACAATTTTTAAATGATTTTTCATAGAACCAGCATGGTGGCGATCACCTTATTCCCAGGGGTTATTTTCATTCATTTTTATCATTTTCATTTTTATGTACATACATTACATTTATGAAAATGTAATATATGTACATAAACATATAAATAGATTTAATAAGAATAAAGATGTGCATACTTTAAACACTAGGACTAGGAACAAACTTAAGCTTGTAATGCCAGTTACTAGATTCCACAGAATCAGTAATTCATTTATGGGGCAATGTATACGCTTTTACAACAAAATCCCACAACAATATTCAAAATGTTATCAAATTAGCTTCACCCGTAAAAGGCTTCAAATTAAATATCAATATAAATTAGATAACATACCTTTGGAACGCATCTACCAAACCAAAGATCTTGGTGTTGTTTTTGATTCCAAAATGCTCATGTCTGATCATGTCACGACAATGGTTGCAAAAGCGTATAAAAACTTAGGATTTGTTTTAAGAGTGTGCCGTCCATTCTCAGATTCTGTGTGTATTAAAGTTCTGTATTATTCTTATGTACGAAGTGTTTTGGAGTATTGCTGTAATGTCTGGAATCCAAATTATTTGTCTTACATAGAGAATATAGAGCAAATACAATGTAAATTTATTAAGGCATTAAATTATCGCACACAACATAAAAACATCAGTTACAAGGAATCTTGCGAACATCATAACTTATTACCGTTAAAGGACCGACGTACACTTCTACAAATTTTGTTTCTGCACGACGTCTGTAGTAATAAAATTAATAGTCCTGAATTGACATTTCAATTTCTACAATTTAACACTCCTTCGAAACGTACCAGACACACATCTCTATTTCATGTTCCGTTAAGCCGCTCAAAATATGCTCAAAATTCTGTGATTAGTCGTACTCTTAACTGCTATAACAAAAACTTTTCATCTATTGACATTTTTCACGACAGTAAAGCTTCCATAAAAAAAGAAATAATCTCAATTCTAAGAAATTAGTAGTAATAAATAATAATAATAAAACATCACGCACAAATAACAAACATGCCACACCTCTTCACATCCTTCCCTACACTACTTGCACACACACACACACACACACACACACACACACGCACGCACACGCACACGCACACGCACACGCACACGCACACGCACACGCACACGCACACGCACACGCACACGCACACGCACACGCACACGCACACGCACACGCACATCGCACACGCACACGCACACGCACACGCACACGCACACGCACACGCACACGCACACGCACACGCACACCCACACACACACACACACACACACACACACACACACACACACACACACACACACAATTAACCTTATACTTACTAAATCAAAAAACAACTAGATATACACATATGCACTGTGTTTTGTAAAATGCGTACATTAAAATACCCATAAATATCTTCAGATATGTTGGTAATTGCCACATGTTATTTCCATATTATATTCACACAGTTGTAGCGATATGTTATAAGATTATTTTTATATGAAGTAAGAACCTGTAATTGACAGTAAAAAATGTAAATATTACTACTAATTTTATAATGTTACTAAATGCTGTTGGTTCTGTTGACAATAAATAAATAAAAAAACATATTTAAAGATTGTCAATAAACAAGTTAAAAAGTTTTATTAAAGAAAAACTGTACAAAAAGGATTATTATAAAATTAAGGAAATTATGGATGATAATAACCCCAGAGAATGAGGTCAACAGCAAGTAGCGCATGCTGTTTCTAATTTGTTTTGTGTGGTAAATTTATTTTTCTGCGACACCAGGGGAATTGTAGTTGCGTTGCCGGCTTTATACATATACATTTAGGTTATCAAGGTATTCAATATATTGCATGCCTTAAGCGCAAAGTGTGTAGTTATGTTTTACTAGCGCCTAAAATCAAGATTCCAACGTTTTGTCGCATAAAATCGTATCTAACAATCATATTAAACATAGAAATGATATAAAAAGCACATTTTCAGAAAGATAAGTGATTGTTGAACTTATCAATATTTATTATTAAAATCGATTAATTGCTATTTTTACATAAAAAGTGGTTTTAGTGGCTTATGGTATAGATTTATCAAGTCCGTATGGAGTGATAAACACGATATCTTTGGAAAATATCAATTATTTAACTCAATCTATTTTTAATCTCTTCATCTATCATGTGGGAAGCCATGGAATGTAAATGGCAGTTTAATTTTGTTTTGTTTAGTTATAATTAATTTTTTTCGACTGCGTAATGTCGAAATTTTCGGTGTTTTAACGGCCTTGTATTAATTTATTTTACTAAATAGACTGCCTAACTCACTCAATTTAGCGTCAACAGCCGTCGTGAGTGGATACTGTATCGGTTGTTTGCAGCGGCTCAAAAAGATCGCTGTACAAATACAAAATATTCGACAAACCAAATTTCATATATACTTTATTATTACAATAATCAGAGATTTTTATTACAATATTTTAAAAGCACAGAATAAATAATAGTAGTACGTACTAAAAGTAAGTAGGATATATATATATATGTACTTATTTATACTTAAATACATCTTGGACTTTATGGAGTGACCTGAATGATGATATTTCTATCTGATGATTTTTTTTATTTCTCAGACATGCAGGTTTCCTTACGATGTTTTCCTTCACCGCCGAGCACATGGTAAATCAGCACTTAAAATTGCAATTAACAATTTCATTGGTGCTGGCGGGGATCGAACCCGGGTTGCTCGCGTACTGTGAAACTTACAGCGAGCGCTAACCATCTGAGCTATCACGGCTCCTCTGAGCTACCATGGCTCCTCTGAGCTACCACGGCTCCTTTTTTAAGTCGGTTGAAAATACTCCTTTTTTAAATGCTGCTGCCCAACTTCTGTTTCATTTCCCTCTGTAGACAACAGCCTCACGAAACCTGCGGTATTATATTAAGAAGTGGTGAATATAAAGGTATATATTAATATATTATTTATATATACCTTTATATTAAAAAAGGTAAGATACCTTTATTAATATAGGAGTATTTGTCATAGTTGCCATGTTTAGCAGGTGAGATAGCAACCGAAGTTATTTTATCTACCGACTTCAAAAAGGAGACGGTACTCAATTCGACTGTATGTTTTTTTTTATGTGTGTTACGTCATAACTTCTTACTGAGTGAACCGATTTCGATTATTCTTTTTTTATTTGAAAGCTGGTGTTTCACATGTGGTGTCATATAAATTTGATCAAGGTCTGACCAATAGTTTTTGAGTTATTTTTAATAATTTATATTGAAGTAGGTTGTACAAAATTTTTAATTTTAAATAATTTTTAGTTGTTACGTATTAGTAAAACGCTGCTGCCCATCTCCTGGTTCAATTTCCTCTGTCGTCCCTTACACTACACGGGACGATATGGCGTAGTGGATATTCTTACACCGCCATTAAACGGTTTACTGCACGGTACTGCACGACATTCATGTTCATAATAAACAGTTTCTTAAAAGACACAATAGTTATGCCTCCTCTACACTACTCTAACTTTGACTTTGTAACTTTGACGAAGTGTTCGTCGAAGTCGATCGCAGTCCGAAGAACGTGACTACACACTCATGCTACTTCGCGAAGAGCTCAGTCGTCTTGAGTCGCCCGCACCCCGCACCCTAGGGGCTACTCCATGCGAACGACCTTGAGCATTTGACCGGCGCGCCGTTCGCTACAATATTAATATATTGTAGCGAGCGGCTCGCCGGAAGAAATATGTAAGACGCCACCTATTGTACGAAAGTAGTATTATTTATATGTATGTATTTTCATATATTATCTAATTATGAAATTTTATAATTAATTATATATTAAAACGGAAGCATTGAAAATTGTGAGTTTAAAAGATACCTATTCACTATAGGTAAATAAATAGATAACTCGGCTTTTGTACAAATATTTGGTGCAATAAAAAATATATAAATACAAAAATCAACAAGAAGTAGGTATAAGGGTTCAATCTTTCAATTTCAGTTGTAAAAAAACGTTACACCCACACTAGGATTTTCTTCTGTGTCGTGGAGGCAGTTTACAAACATAAATTGCACAAAGACAAACATCCAGACCCGGAACAATTATTTGTAGGCCATACAAATCTTGTTCCATGCGGGATTCGAACCCGCGACCCCCAGCGCAACAACTGATTGCTAAGCCACTGCGCCACCATGAAGCTAATACAAAGACTAACTTTGTATTTGCTTCATGGTCGCCGGGTTATAGCTAAAGTGACCATACGTCCCGTTTTGAACGGGACTGTCCCTTTTCTCGGTCTCCTGTCCCATTGTCCCCAAACAAAGCTCCGGGACACAAAATTGTCCCGTAACTCGTTGGATGGAAGTATTCAAAGTCAACAATCTTCAACATAATTTTTTTTAATCGAATATATTTTATGTCTACCTGGTACGAATGCTCCGGTAGAAAGAGTATTTTTTTATTTTGCATAAATTGTGGACGTCTGAAAGAAACACTTACGGTTCCAGAGTTCTAAAGGCGATATTGTTAACAAAGATAAATATAAAAAACTTGAGCAGAATTTTATTCTTATTTAAAATCATCACCAACTTTGTTAAAGCAAATTTAATCCACTGACAAATGTAATTAATAATTTTAAAAAAATATGTTGCATTTAATAATTACCGTCTATACCGAATATAATTTTATAGTGAACACTAATTGTATAAAGTTATAGTTTTTAGAGTATAAATAAACCCATGTCCTGTTATGAGTTAAAAAATAAATGGTCAGTTTAGTCTTTTTAGTTAAATTTAGTTTTAAAAATTTTTAGTTTATAGTAAAAAGTAGGTATATTAGTACTTTTTACCGAGTTATAAGTATAGAACACCTTATGTACTCAATTATTTTTTGAAAAAGAAGAAAAAAACAAGCAATAAATAATATACTATATTTTAGCAAAAAACTATAACTTAGTAATACTAATTATAACTTAGAACATAAATGAAAAACTCATAACTGACTTTTGGCCCGACCCAGGATTCGAACCCGGGACCTCATGATCAGCAGTCGCACTACTACAACCACTAGACCAACGAGGCAGTACTATACCTAATAAGATATTGTGGTTGGGTGATAATATTGAATTAGCCTTTTATAGTGTAAATTATAATATTTGTCGAAATTTTAATTATGGATTCGAACCTTACATGCTAATGGTGCTTCATTTTTTTATTTGCATTTACTTCAAAGAAAATACACGCAAAAATCTTCATCGCGCAGTAAAAAACACAACAAATATATGTATAACTAATACGAAAATTTATACCCAAAACAAACAAATAATACTACCTATAAATAACCTAATAAGTAATAATATTATCGACTCATATGACGTGGCGTATGCGTTGGTCGACGCTCTAACGACACGGGCTTCACGTCGAAGAGCTCAGCGCTCACTTCCCTATATATAATGTACTCTGTGGCGCTCACTGACTAAAGCAAGCCCGTGAGCAGTAAATATGCCCAGATTTTAAAATAATTTCTTAATAAAATCAAATTTTGGTCTTTTGAAAAAAAATTTACTATAGAAATGTTTATTAATAAATTGCCTATCCATTGGTGTAAATCGCAAAATAAAATAATACTTACTTTACGAGGAGATGCATGTTATCAATAATAATTTCACATTTATGTGGTTTCGTTGTAAGGAGATTATATTAATATTTATTCCTTTAAAAAAAATTGGATATAGCTTTTATAGAATCAAGATTATGTAGAAATATAATGTGTTTTTTATTTGTTGATATATCTTTTAAATAAAAAGTAGATAGCTCCTAAAAACCGCCCAAATAACGACTAGCGCGACATTTTGCTCAACCTGCGCCTTAACATGAATAACGTTCAAGAGGCAGCTGCTATAGATACCTAATTGTGTGAACAGTACGACGTCAATGCATTAACCATAGATATATAATTATGTAGAAAGCTACATATTTAATATTTATATATAAAATATTTAATATATAATGGCGTACGCCGAGTAGTGTAGTGAGACTAGGGTTGCCAGATGGTCGGGATTCGTCTGGATTCTCCCGACATTTTAAATGATCTCCCGACTCCCGACAAAACTCAAAATCTCCAGACAAACAGCTCCTCGAAATGTTAATAATTTAAAATTGAAATGCAACCAAAACGAAATTATGAAATTTAAAAAAAATTATATCATTTATGTTGTCAATTCTTGTAAGCAATGCTTATTGTGAAAGGGTATTAAGTTTACTAAATAATTTATATACTAAAGAGAGAAATCGTATAGCTATTGATTTAATAAAAGCTGGGTTACTAATTAGAATGAACTTTGAGAAAAATTGTTTAAATTTTAAATCTTTTCTGAATACCACTAAAGGATCCAAATTCGTGGATTCAGTAAAGTCCAATGCCAACTACCTGTGGCAACCTCAAAATTAAGTGTAGTTACATTAATTATCTGTCAACAATGTTAAGTATATTTGTATTGTAGCCCATTAATTTAAAAAATAATATTTTTGTTTTACATTTTTATTTTTAACATTTACAACATTTCATTAACAGTGGATTGCGGAAGCCCGTCTGGCTACATTGAATGCATGTGGAGGAATGAATGATAAGATGGATGAAGTATGCGATATGATGCATGATAGAGGAATAGATGTGTTATGTGTAAATGAGACGGAAGGGAAAGGATGCCACTACAAATGGCATGTATACCGCGTACTGGTCTAGTGTAGACGAGACCAAGCGGGCATGCCAGGGAGTCGGTATCATCCTTTCAGAAAGAATGGGTCATTGTGTGAAAGAGTATGAATGTGTAACCCCGAGACTGCTATGGATACGAATGAAAGTGGGCTTAAAGAAGTTGTTTGTTTTAGGGGTCTACGCCCCAGACATGTCTAAGCCCACTTATATACGAGAGCAGTTTTGGGAGTTGGTAAGGATGGTGCTAATGAAATGCAAGATTAATGAAAATATTGTGATATTAGGCGATTTTAATGGAAGGGTTGGGGTGAGGAGGCTTGGTTATGAAAGGATATTGGGAACGTTTGGTGATGAAAGTATAAATGAGAATGGTGAAAGCCTTCTCGCTGTATACGTGGAAAAGAATATTTTTGTGACGAACACTTTCTTTCGTCATAAGAAGATTCACGCGTATACATGAGAAAGAGGTGATGATAGAAGTATGATATATTTCATAATTGTTGATGAAAGAATGAGGAGCGCGGTGGTAGATACAAGGATTTACCGGGGCTCTAACGTAGGGACGGATCATTACTTGGTCTTATGCTGAATTAATGGTTTTTTCAGACGTTGGAGGCATCGGACATCTGTGTCTCCCAACTGCGTTACAGCGTATAAGAACAGAGAGGTTAAAAGATTTGTGAAAGAGAAGTTCAAATGTAGATTGAGAGAAAATATAAGTGGTATGGCTGAATTGTGTATGAATGATTTAGACTTGGAGACTATGTGGTATAATGTCAAGAAAGATTTAGTGGATGCAGCTACCGTAGTATGTGGTGTAAGTAAGAGAACGAATGAAAGGAAAAATAACACGTTATGGTGGGATGATGAGGTACGGATGGAAGTTGAAGCAAAGAAGAAAGCATGGCTAGATTTACTAGCAAACAAGGCTAGTAATTCTAGCAGTATGAATGATGATATTGAAAGAAAAAAGGCAGTCTTTAGACACCTAAATAAGAGAGTAAAAGAAGTATTTGAAAGGAAAAAGCAAGAAAGAACGGATAAGAATGATAGAAGAATAAGATAAGAAGAATATCGGATAACTTCCAAGCAAACATTAAAATGTTCTGGAAACTCGTAAGAACTACCAGGGGACATTCAAAACAGCCTAGAATTAATGCTATACGAGACCAGAATGGCTGTATTCTGAATGACGAAGTTTTGAGTTTAAGGAGATGGAAGGAATACTTTGAAAGCGTGTTTATGAGTGATGAGACGTTTGAATTAAATGAAATAGAAATTCCGAAAGAAGAGGAAATAGATAGACTATGTATAAGTATAGATGAAATAATGAAAGCAATGAAAAGTATGAAAGCAGGTAAGGCAGCCGCTTATGATAGAGTATCTCTCGAAATGCTAAGGGCTGGAGAAGGAGTGGTAGCATACCTGCTGTACACCTTGTTTAATTTATGTTGGGAACTTAAGCGGGTACCGGGAGACTGGTGCAAAGCCGTGATAGTCCCAATATATAAAGGAAAAAGATCACAGCAGGACTGCCGTGGTATCAGCCTTCTTAGCATTGTGGGAAAATTTTGCGATGTGCAAGCTGGATTTAGAAAGGGGATGGGATGTACGGATCAGGTCTTTTCCATGCGCATGATCGCGGAGAAGTTTTTGGCCAAAAACCAAAAAGTTTTTTGTGCGTTCATGGACTTGGAGAAGGCTTATGACAGAGTGGACAGGGATGTGTTATGGCAAACACTGAACTCATTTGAGTTGAGCGCTGGCTTGATACAGGCATTGAAGTCTCTACATAGGGACTCTAGTGCTTGTGTCAGGATCAACGGGGCCTACTCGGACTGGTTTAGCATCCATAAATGTGTCAGACAGGGCTGTGTGGCTTCCCCGTGGCTGTTCAACCTATTTATGGACAGTTGTTTGGAAAATTTGACAGTAGAAGAATGCGGGTTAAGAATGGGTGAGTTAACCGTCAAATGCCTTTTGTACGCCGATGATCAAGTCATACTTGCGTCGTCGGCAGCCGAGTTGCAAATGATGGTTACATTAATGAACAGGACATTTAAAGAAAAGGGAATGAAAGTAAACGCAAGTAAGACGAAAGTTATGGTTTTTGAAAGAGAAGAAAGTAAAACGATATGTGAAATAAAAATAGAAGGGGAGTTGGTAGAGCAAGTAGATGAGTTTGTGTATTTGGGATGTGTGTTTAGCAGGGATGGTAGATATGATAAGGATATAGAACGACGAGTGAATGCAGGAAATAGAGTGAATGGGGCTCTACACTCTATTGTGAAAAGTCAGAATGTGTCCAAAAAGGCACGTATGGCAATTTACAATGCTGTGTTAGTACCTACTTTAATGTATGGTAGGGAAAGTTGGGTGTGGCAGAAGAAGCACGAGAGTAGAATAAATGCTGTAGAAATGCGGTCATTAAGGAGTATGTTATGGATGAATCTGAATGACAGAGTGAGAAATTGTTTAATAAGAGAAGAGTGTGGTTTGCAAGATGATGTTGTGACCAGGATTAAGAAAGGAATGCTTCGGTGGTTTGGTCATGTAGAAAGAATGAATGAGGAAAGAGTGACAAAGCAAATTTATGTTGCAGAGGTGAACAGCAGAGTCGAGAAGGGTCGCTTTAGGCGAAAGTTTATCGACCAAATTGGCGATATATTGAAAATGGGCTAAATCAAGAGTACCTTTAACCTTTATATGGATGTGGAGGAAGCGAGAGAGGTGTATCAGGATCGTGCCAAATGGAAGTCCATAGTCTCTGCCTACCCCTCTGGGTGACAGGCGTGAGTGTTTATTATGTTATGTTTTAACATTTATTTCTCCCGACAACAACCCCAAAATCCCGACATTTTCAAATTTTGTCCAGATATTTTGGTCTTCCGATCTGGCAACCTTAAGTGAGACGCTTCGTGTATCTTCGGGGCACTTCGCGAAGTTTTGACTCGGGCGCAAAAAGCCGACAGCGATTGGAAGTCGCCCGAGGCGAAGCGAGGTTGCACGAAGCGAATCGAAGTACCTCTCTAAACTATTCTCCCGGCCCAACTTCGATCTCCTTCGCGAGTAATGTAGAGGGGCCATTAAACTATAGAATTGTTCATATATGACTCACGGGACAGTGAAATGGTTAAGAATAATTAAACACCTCGAACGCGAAGCGGAGAGATTGGGCTCTACTGTCAAATTTTTCAAATCACTCGTTCCAGCGTTTCACTCACACTAAGTACATGTTTATTAATTATTATTTCATATCCCACTAATATGTTATGGAAAGCACATGAGTAGAAAGAAGAAACACTAATGACCAAGCTTGATGCTTTTTTCTTATTTCAAAAACACGCATATTATAAAAAAAAGTCGGATAAAAAATTATATTGTGGATTTCCTTTAGTCTGTGGTTCATAAATTCTCTGTGTACAATATAGGTATCTCGTGAACTACTTAACAAAACGACATAATTTTTTTTCACTATCTTCTGAGTCATGTAGAGCTGGTTGCTTTCAATAATCACTCTTGTAAACCACTTAAAATATTACATGAGCGTTCGGAGTGTGTATCCAATTTTTTTTTTCAAACTAAACTTTACTTTTACAATAGTTCAATGTTGTCGTTCCGTTGCTAACGGTTGCTAAGTAATGTAACTGTACAGCAATATCGATACCAACTGTCACTGCAATTAACATTCTAACTGCGTAATAACTGTGGTCTCGCTTAACTCCTTACTTTTTTCCTTAAGTTGTGATATTAATAAAAGCATTGGTGCAACATCTGAGTCGCCTACTACAGTTGATCCCTGACTTCAGTATAATTGTGATCCTGCGGAAATTCTGGTGAGCGATGGTGCATTGAACATTTTGTGTGCGTAGTGCCAAAAGCAAAGTAAGATTTTTAAGTAGAACTATAAGGAATTAAATTTTGATTTTAGAATTACTACACTCTCTACACTTTCGTATGGTGAGTGTAGAGAACCGGAGACTATTTTTACTGGATACAAGGTATTCCATACTAGTCCTCAGGGGCGACAACGCATCTGCATTTTTTTCCATTTGTATGTTTGTTGAGTTTGTGTTTGTTGAGGATAGTTGCATATGTCTATGAGCCACGGCATCCACTATCAGGTGGACTATGTGTTCGTTTATATTCGTACATTATACTTCAATGGACAAGAATATCGTGTAGTGGCGGTGTAAGAATATCTACTACCCCATATTATCATCCCGTGGGTGTCGTAATAGGCGACAGAGGGAAGCAAGTCAGAAGATGGGCAGCAGCGTCATCCTAATAACGACTAAAAATTAAGAACTGCGGTTGGCATCTCGCTTGCCAAGCGTTGCAACTATGGCAAATATCCCCCCTATGAGACAATCTATGGGCGAGGCCCGTATATTCAGCAGTGGACTTTAGTAAGCTGTAACAGAACAAGAATAACTAAATTCCCTTGAATTTGGTGTATGTACAATGAGGTGTAGCAGCCGGCAGTGATGGGTCTGCTGGAGAAGCTATCGGTGTGGCTGGGCGGGGGGCGTGTGGAGGCGACGGTGCTGGTGCTGGGGCTGGACAACAGCGGGAAGAGCTCGCTGCTGCATGCGCTTCGTAGTGCAGACCAGCGCCCACAACACGACGCTGACCACTTCACCAGTACGTATACCATTGAAGTATTTCTTTGTGTTTTTGTGTCGTGGCAGTGGATAGTCACCTTTAATACACTAGTAGAAAATAAAAACTTGGACCCACCAAAACAACTATGTCATGGTGGGTCCAAGTTTTTATTTTATAGAATGTGAGTGACAAACGAGCTCACAGTCCACCTGATAGTAAGTGGTTGCTGTGGCCCATAGACATCTACATTTATCTTCAATTCAGAATCAAAATGCAGATGCGTTGTCACCCCTGAGGACTAGGATGGAATGCCTCTTTTGTAATAAAAAGAGTATCCGGTTCTCAGCATTCGTCATACGAAACATAGCAACATTAAACTGTTATTTTAGGCTGGTATTCTGTGAGAGCGTAGTCCTACCCTGGTCGAGTCGACCTATTCGTGATACAACCATAATATGGCTGCCGCGTGGCTTGTTTCGGATTGAGTGTAGAGAACCGGAAAACTTTTTTCTAACAAGCATTCCATCTTACTCCTCAGAGGTGACAACGCATCTGCAATTTGATTCTTAATTGAGGATAAATGTCTATGGGTCAAAGCATCTACTTACAATCTGGACTGTGCGCTGGTTTTTCACTCCTATTTATAAAAAAAATATTCAATAAGATATACATCTTACTTATAGTAGTTAACGGGAATATTAGTAATATGTATAGTGTAATAGTATCTTTTTTTTTTTAAGAAACGACTTTGCACACTAATTCCTGATAAAGTAGAATTTTGCTTATGTCCTTTATTATTGTATAACCATTACATCCAGCAAGTGTGTAAGTCAGAAGTTAGTGGTTAGGGATGGCTGTACAGTGTACAGTGTGCACGTCTCGGCGCGTGCACTGTTTAGGGATACTATTATAGTGTTGTACAGTGTGCACGTCGGCTCTTGCAGGCGGCGGGGTGACGTTCCGCGCGCACGACGTGTCGAGCGTGGCGGGGCACCGCGCGCTTTGGAAACTTCACTTCGATCGAGCGCACGCGCTCGTGTTTGTATTACACTAGAATAGCATTGTACAGGGATCACGTCGGCTATTGCATTTTATATTACACTAGTAGGTCAGCTCAGTGTTGTACAGTGTACACGTCGGCTCTTGCAGGCGGCGGGGTGACGTTCCGCGCGCACGACGTGTCGAGCGTGGCGGGGCACCGCACGCTTTGGAAACTTCACTTCGATCGAGCGCACGCGCTCGTGTTTGTATTACACTAGAATAGTATTGTACAGTGTGCACGTCGGCTCTTGCATTTTATATTACACTAGTAGCTCAGCTCAGTGTTGTACAGTGTACACGTCGGCTCTTGCAGGCGGCGAGGTGATGTTCCGCGCGCACGACGTGTCGAGCGTGGCGGGGCACCGCGCGCTTTGGAAACTTCACTTTGATCGAGCGCACGCGCTCGTGTTTGTATTACACTAGAATAGTATTGTACAGTGTGCACGTCGGCTCTTGCATTTTATATTACACTAGTAGCTCAGCTCAGTGTTGTACAGTGTACACGTCGGCTCTTGCAGGCGGCGGTGTGACGTTCCGCGCGCACGACGTGTCGGGCGCGGCTCGGCACCGCGCGCTCTGGGAGCGTCACTTCGCTCGAGCACACGCGCTCGTCTTTGTCGTCGACGCGGCCGACCATCTGCGCCTCGGTTAGTGGACACTCAAACTCAAATATTTATCAAGACGTTACCTCACACTAGGATTTTCTGCTGTATGGTAGAGGCAGTTTACATATATTTTTTTGCACTAAAACAAACATACCCGAAACATTGACTTGTTCCGTGCGGGATTCGAACCTGCGGCCCTTAGCGATGCAAGTCATTACTAAACCACTGCGCCACAGAGCCGTCAAAGCCATTTTAAGGTTTCCATCCAGGCCACACAGAGAGCCGTGGTAGCTCAGGGGTAAGTGCTCCCAGTAAATTTTATTGTATGCGAGCAACCTTGGTCCTAATCCCTGTCGGCACTAATGAAATTATTAATTGCAGTTTTAAGTGCTGATTTACCACGTGCTCGGTGGTGACGGAAAACACCGTGAGGAAACCTGGATGTCTGAGAAATAAGAAAAAAATATTTTGAATACATGTGCAGTTCGCCAACACACATTATAGCAGTGCAGCTTACATTTTCTTGCCCTGAAACCGTCTCATAAATGAGAGGAGGCCTGTGCCCAGCAGTGGGACGTATATATGCTGTAACTTTAACTTTTATACATTACAGCGTTTAGAAGTTCACTTCTGAACATAGATCTCACGCATAGTAGCTGCCACGTTTGGCAGAGGGATTGGGAACCGCAGTTTTTTATAATTTTTGGTAGTTTCCCTCTGCTGCCTTTTACGGTACTCACGGGAAGCTATGGAGAAGTGGATATTCTAACGTGGCCACTGCACAGCGTTACAAGGTTTACAAACGTCAAAATTTTTCAGCGGTAGCAAAATATAGCCTCATAGAAGGCCTCAAATGTATGCCAAAGCGTTTCCAATACTATCTCTATATGCGATGAAGGTGGAACAGCATGTACTAAATTGCATTCCGTAATAATTTAAAATTTTGTACAACCGACTTCAATATAAACTATTAAGAATAACTCAAAAACGATTAGTCAGACCTTAATCAAATTCATATGGGACCAGACGTAAAGCACCAGCTTTTAAATAAAAAAAGAATTATCGAAATCAGTCCACCCAGTATAAAGTTATGAGGTAACACACATAAAAAAAAAACATACAGTCGAATTGAGTACCGTTTCCTTTTTGGAAACGGTAGAAAAAGGCTGCAGTTAGAAATAGAAATTGAAACTGTTTTTTATTCAATACTAGCGATCCGCCCCGGCTTCGCACGGGTGATTTTTGGATCTCGACAACACACACACACACACTTAGCGGGTTCAATTGAAATGTGTTTTAACAATCCAATTCAAACATACACAAAATATTTGAACAATATTGGTCCAGCCGTATTCGACTTTTTGCAAGACTAGAGGTAGATTACAAATTATACTTATTGAAATATAATTAATAGAATCAGGCGTTACTTTGCGAAAATCCATTATATTAAGGCTTTAAAAAAATTTACTTCGCAAACATCCGCTCCATAAAATAAAATGATGTGTCTTACTTAGTATGAAGAGCACCTCCCGCCCTCCCTCAATCGTGCACTATCCCCGTCACCACTAATCCCAGCACCACTACTCTCAACACCACTATACTAGGAAAGACACACCACTGACGACAATACGACACGTGTTTCGCCTGTATGCGAGGCATCCTCAGGTGATGACTCTGCGGTGGCTGACCGTTAACGGTCACGGGGATAGTGCACGCAATTGAGGGAGGGCGGGCGGTGCTCTTCGTACTAGGTAAGACACATCATTTTATTTTATAGAGCGGATGTTTGCGAAGTAAATTTTTTAAAAGACTTATTAAAATTCATTCTTATGTTTAATTTACCACTGGTTAGGAAAATACCTCTGTCCTGGGAACAACCAGCACGAAACATATTGGTGACTTATTATAAGTTACAAAATAATTAACAACACAAAACAAATTAGAAATTATTTGATAATGAAATGAGGTCATTTCCATATATTTATTTCATTTAGAATTGTTTTAACGTTTTCATTCATCCATCCATTACAGCCCATAAAAGTCCATTGCTGCGGCCTCTCCTTTAGATTGTCTTACAGGGCAGATTTTGGATTGTTATCAGAAAGATGCTGCCGCCCAACTCCAGTTCCTTTCTGTCACCTCTTATGACACTTACAGGATAATAAGGGGCAGTGCACATTCTTACACCGTCACTACATGGATAGTTGCAACGTTTATAAGTGTCAAAACTTTTTAATCGGTGTTAAAAATATGGCCTTCTCAGAGATGGACAGACCAAAATTGGTGTAGTCGTGGATGTATGCCAAGGCGTTTCCGTGGTCCCGTTTTTAAGCGGAGAACAAGGAACACCATTACACACGCACGAGTTCGACGTCCTTTACTGTTATCTTTCTGTTAATTAGTTATATTATATTATATATATTATATAGTTTGTCTGTTATCTTTGCTCACGTATGAATTTTCCCTGTGTAAAGGCTACAATGAGATTATTTTTGTTAATTGTCTATGGATCACAGTGGACGTGATAGAGGGCCCACTCCTAAAATATCTGCAATAGTGCTGCAATAGTGGTGATTATGCCAAACTCTATAAGCTTTTCGACTTTGATTTAGAACGTGACACACAGTGGATCTATGGAGCGCGCAGATGTTCTGTGTGTCACGTTTCAGCAGTGACCCATATAGAACTGTTAACTATTACGTGCACCGGTGTGTCAGTGGTGGCGCGTGAAGAGTTGCAGCTGGCGCTGGCACACCCCGAGCTGCGCGCGCGCCGCGTGCCGCTTCTCGTGCTCGCTAACAAGAGCGACGACCCGCACGCGCTGCCCGCCGCACACGTTGCCGCAGGTGCGTGTAGCGTGATGCGTGTCGCGTGCTAGTGCCGTCCTGCAGCTGCCACTGCTCGTGCACGCCAACAAAAGAGACTTGTGAAAAGGGATTTTACTCCGTACCACACTTGTACACCTCATGTAATTCAAGCACCCGCTGCTCCATAGCGAGGAGATAAATAGTTTTCTTAGCTATCTATTGTCATTTTTTGGACATTCTAGAGTTAGCTAACTATATGACGTTCAGGTTTTAATCGTTTAATTTACAAATATTAAGGAAATCGACTTTATTTAATTAGTTACGCTGGTTGATAATACCGTAGAAAAAGTGTCAGAGGAGAGCGGCACAGATTAATCGACATTCACGTGCTGATCTCCACGGACAAAAGGACATAACTCGCATTCAATTACATACTCATCGTCAATGTAGATATTTGCAATTTTCTAAGGACGTGTATCATATAGGGATATTATTATAAGAGCGCAAATAATAAACACTTGCCCCTATAGTATGAACTTACATAAAATTGAGTATAAACAACTTTTATGGTTATATGGTTAGGACAATAAAAGAACCTTGTACTGAACCCAATGTATATTATTGAAGTCTGCTGAAGAATTAGAGCAAGGAAATGTTTTATAATAATAATATTGACGCAGAACGATTGAAACTAAAGACGTTTTATTAACAGTATTTTCGTCACAAATCGTCCCGTGAAGTAACCTTTCTTTCTTTTCTTTTTTTTTTAAACCTTACCTCCACACTAGAATTTTCTCCCGTATCGTGGGGGCAGTTTACAAACATAAATTTCACAAGGATAAACGTCCAGACCCGGAACAATTATTTGTAGGCCATAAAAATACTATATAATATTTTTTTATAGAATAAGGATGACAAAAAAGTGACACAAAATCAATCTGCAAATGCAAAATGCACAAAATCAAAATGCAATGGAATGTTTCGTTTCCAGTAAAACGGGTCTCCGGTTCTCTACACTCACCATACGAAACACAAGAGCATTGAGCTGCTATTTTACGCTGGTATTGTGTGAGAGCGTGGTCCTTCCCCGATCGAGCTGAACCATCCGTGCTACAACTATGATATAGCTGCAGCAAGGCTCTATAAAAATAGTAAAGCTTGCACTTCCGGTCTAAAAGTTATAGAGAGGCAGTATTTAATTATTCTATATTATACTTAAAATATTACTTAAATATACTTAATTAATTGAATCAGGTGTTACTTTGCTGAAATCCATTATAATAAAGACGATAAAAAATAATAAGTTAAATCTTACCTAGCTTGAAAATCACATCCTGCCAATCAATCAATTGCTTGCACCATCACCGTCAATGATGGCTAATAATCTGCCACTCACCAGATGTCGCTAGTTGGCACACAGGCAAAGTTTTTGTTACACAATGACAGTTAATTAAGAAATTAGTTTTAAATAATACTTTATCGTTTTCTAGAGTATTAAATTAATACAAAAAACAATGCGTCAGTGGCTTAATTTTTAATTTTTTGCACTTTATAACTCTTTTTGTTTTTCTACTTTTAGTAATATTTAAAGTTTGGTTCATTCATTTCTTATCTACTTAATAACTAATAATACGGAAAGAAACATTAAAGTATACATTTTCCTAAGAAATTATCGTCCTCCGCTATGAAATCTGTCAAATATTTTACCTCATTGTAAAGTGGCGCCGTCCTGGTGGCAGAAAAAGTCGTGGATGCCGCTCTTCGATCTAGGCAAGACACATGAATTTAACTTTTTTACGCGGATCTTCGCTAATTGATTTTTAACATTTTTAATTTTACTTAACTTTTCCATATAACCGCCAAATGACGTGTGATCGCTTTACTCCAGCGCTGGGCTTGGAGCGCATCAGCGACAAGCCATGGCACGTGTGCGCTACGAGCGCGGTGTCGGGCGGTGGGCTGGCCGGTGGAGTGGCGTGGCTCGCGCGGCAGTTGCGCGACGCGGCGCTACAGCAGCGTCGTTAAGCCTCAAACGTCACAGCACACGGAAAACGTCACACCGAACGGAACACGGAACACTGCACGGAACATGTCACACTGCGCGGAACACGTCACGTCGCCGTGTCACCGCCCCCGGTGTGAAGTCTTCTCTACAGTTTTATCATATAACGCCAAAGACTTCTATGTACTTCTAGAACGGCAATTCAGAAATAAAACAGCTGCAGATCGCGCGGGCGCGAGCGGGTAGCTATCACGGTTTTATAAGCGACGTTGTTGTATTTTCATTAACAAATTTACGACAGTTATTGTTTTAGGTAAATAGAAAATAAAGATACATATTTTCCTGAAATAAACTTTTTGAGGCGAAAACCTCTTTGGAATCGTAGTGATTTGAAACTCGATAAAACGAAAAAGCGACGCTAAAAAGAGACAAACATACATATTAGCCTGTCAGAGAATGAGATAGAATACAGTTTAGAAAACGACAGTAGCCCAACGGCAGGGTGCGGACCGCGAACTCAAAAGATTATAGGTTCGAATCCACCATTCAACTACTGTCGTGAACCACTAACACAAGCATTTTCAGCTTATTAGTAGTGGTTAAAGGGAATATTAGTTATGTTAATAGGATTGCTAATATTAAAAATAAATACAGTGTTTAGTAAAAAAAAATTAACTGTTAAAATTAACAGTATAAAAAATTAATAAAATTAACTATATTGAATATAATTATCATACCCATTCCATTCATAACAATGCGCGAATTAATATCAAAGTTTAAATCAAAGTTTGTCAATAAACAAGTTTAAACGTTTTATTAAATAAAGAATAATTATACAAAAAAGGTTATTATAATATCAAGAAATACATGAATGAAAATAACACCTGGGAATGAGGTGATCGCCAACTGTGCTGCATCTATTAAAATTCATTTAAAAATTGTACAAGCAATGTGAAAAATTCTGAAAGTTTAGTTTTCTCAAGGTTTTTCACTTCTACCGCGTGTGAACTGCACACAGTCATGTATTTTGTTGGTTTTCTTAACCACAGTAAACAAAATCAGTGTTACATTGTTGAATACGACATTCGCGGTTTACCATATTCAGAACTAGTGTTCTCGTCCGTTCGTAGTAGACTATAGAAGTTACGGAGAGTTGACCGTAATTTTGTGCGCATTGTATTAAGACTGCAGATGCCGTCTAATAGCATACACAGAAGTCTTTGTATACTTTATATTTAATTTTCTTAATATGTAGATATTATGTAATTGTTATAAATGAATGGTTTATTCGTAAAACACAATACTACGTACAAAGAAATTGAAACAGTTTACAAATCAGGAAAAAACAATATAGTTACAAATAAACCTAGCAAGCTAACAGCATAGCAAAGTGGCGAAGCAATCAGCTTTGTAGCGGTTTCTAACGGTTGCCGTTGAGCAATTAGTTTCAAAATAGGAGGTTCAGATGCCTGGGTGATCAGTAATCGATTGCTGAAAACAGAATTTGAAAATTCAAAACCGTTCTCGAGATAATCGTGAGACAGACGAACAGACGGACAGACGGACAGACATCGTGAAATCAATAAGTGACTTCGCAAGCTTCGCCACTTAATAATTATGATGTCCTCCAGACCGAATGATGGTCACGGTACAGTGCCCGAGTGTTATGTACAGGGTTATTTTGCAATAACCGGCGAAATTTGCAGATAAGGTTTAGAATAAGTAAAGTTTAGAATAAAAAAACATGCGTGAGTGTCGTGGAACACTCGGTTGGAACGAAGTTTCTTTCAAAGTATATTATTATTGATAAACGTATTATATTATTGATTAACAAATATAAATTAATTAATTATTAGCGTCTATTAAAATAAAGCGTCATTTAAAATAAAATACACTATGACACAAGAGGTCATCATCATTCATCACTACAGCCCTTCACAAGTCCCAAGGAATGCCACAAAGCACGGTCCTGAGCCAACTGCATCCATCGACTTCCTGCATATCTATGTACGTGGTAGAGCCATGCTGCAGCTATATTAGTTGTATAGTTGTAGCACGAATGGGTCGGCTCGACCGGGGAAGGACCACGCTCTCACAGAATACCAGCGTCAAATAGCAGCTTAACCCTGCTGTGTTTCGTATGGTGAGTGTAGAGAACCGGAGACCCTTTTTACTGGAAAAGAGGCATTCCATCTTAGTCCTCACGGGTGACAACGCATCTGCATTTTGATTCGCAAACGAAGATAAATGTAGATGTCTATGGGCCACAGCAACCACTTACCATCAGGTGGACTGTGTGCTCGTATGTCACCCTATCCTATAAAAAAAAAAAAAGTAAAAAAAAATATCTTACCAGGTCGTCACTCCATCTAGTGGGGGGACACCCTACACTTCGCCTGCCGGTACCAGGCTGCCACTCGAGAACCTTTCTTCCCCATCGGTTGTCGGTTCTTCGAGCTATATGGCCGGCCCATTGCTACTTCAGCTTACTAATCCGTTGGGCTATGTCGGTCACTCTGGTTCTACTGCGGATATCCTCATTTCTGAGTTTATCACGCAGAGAAACTTTGAGCATAGCCCTCTCCATAGCTCGCTGAGCGACCTTGAGCTTCCTCATCCGGCCAGCAGGGGTAGTGACGAAAAAATCTTACACTTTTTGTCGCCTAGCTCCCGTTTGGTGGATGCCAAACCCGTACCGTCCGATAAGGAACTTCGTTCCAAAAAAAATCTCTAATATACTCTCCTTTTTATCTTTTAAATTCAAAATGCGTGGTAATGCATTATTTATCTGATTTTATTGCGCACGCACACATTCGTAAGGGTCGATCGGTAGGCAAAAATGTTGTTGCACATAAATCACATTCAATTTGTCGTTGCTGCTGGTGATAAGAGGGCTGGTTCTTTCCTCGCTCAAAGGCTAAATATAGCCATTCAGCGGGGAAACGCAGCCAGCGTTCTTGGCACGATACCGCGGGGAGTAGGACTATATGATAATTAAGTTTCTAGTTTTAGTTTTTTTTTGTATTATTATTATTACTGTCAAATAATAAATTTGAGATAATTTCAAATAAAATTAGAAGCCGTATTTACTCGTATTTTCAAAAACTGCAATGACGATATATCATTATGTATATATTTGAACATAAGTTTATAATTTGGTTACTATGTATTTGAAAAATAACCCTGTATAGTAATATTATACATAGGCGTTTATGTATATATATAGTGATATATACATACAAGTACAGGTGCACTCTCTATTTCCACACACTCATAGTCCGATAGGATGCCAAAACAACACGACCGGAGAAAGATCAAGACCCAGAACCCACGGCTTTTACGTGCTTTCCAAGACCCGGGAGTGAAACACCACCGACTCTCTGACTACTGGTCGCTACTGAGAATTGCCTGACAGAAAAACTTAATAACAGTTTTTGTTGGCTCGACCCGGGATTTGAACCCCGAACTCCATGATCAGTACTCGCGTTTACTACCGACGAAACATTGAGTTGCAGCTACGAAAAGGCATCCAACTCAGCACAGCATTGTTGCCACCGCCGCAGCGCTGTTATTCTGTCGGTGCCTCATATTACCGAGCAGTATTTTTTATAGGATAGGGTGACAAACGAGCACACAGTCCACCTGATAGTAAGTGGTTGCTGTGACCCATAGACATCCACATCTATCCTCAATAAAGAATCAAAATGCAGATGCGTTGTCACCCGTGAGGACTAAGATGGAATGCCTCTTTTCCAGTAAAAAGGGTCTCCGGTTATCTACACTCACCATACGAAACACAGCAGTGTTGAGCTGCTATTTTACGCTGGTATTCTGTGAGAGCGTGGTCCTTCTCCGGTCGAGCCGACCCATTCGTGCTACAACTATACTACTAATATAGCTGCAGCATGGCTCTACCACGTAAGAAAACGCAGGCAGTTGTAGGACATATTTCTGTTACAATGAAGAAATAAAATAAGTTGAATAATATATATTGCGATATTAAAATATGTAGATATTTTAAAGGAATCTCTAGTTGAAAAGTGGTTAAAATTTTAAAAATATATACTAATCTATAGTATTTTTGTTTCTTATTAATTTAAACCCTTATACGAAATGTAAATACTGAAGAACCAACCAATAGTAATTTTTCTAATAGGTTATAGTAAACACTCTTTCTTCTTGAAAGTATTAAGATATTATCTGAGGATATTATGTATTTAATAATCACCATCATTATCATTATTAAAGTCCATCACAAGTCCACTGCTGAATATAGGCCTCCGCCAAGGAAGTGAATGAATAAATTGTGGACGTCTGATAAAAATCACTTACAGGTTCCAGTTCTAAAGGCGATGTTGATAACAAAGGTCAACGTAAAAAACTTGGCCAGAATTTTATTCTTATTTAAACTCATCACCAACTTTATTAAAGCAAATTTTTTCCATTGACAAATATAAATATAATTAAAAAAATATGTTGCATTTAATAATTACTGTCTGAGGAACTGCTTTAATGAAGCTGGTGAACTGGTGATTAATTTTTATTTTTCACAATTTGTTATAATAAAAATAATTATAATTAATGTGATTATAATTATAGTGAAAACTAATTGTATAAAGTTACAGTTGTAAGAGCCGTGGTAGCTCAGATGGTTAGCGCTCGCTGTAAGCTTCACAGTACTCGAGCAACCCGGGTTCGATCCCCGCCGGTACCAATGAAATTGTTAATTGCAATTTTAAGTGCTGATTTACCACGTGCTCGGCGGTGAAGGAAAACATCGTGAGGAAACCTGCATGTCTGATAAATAAGAAAAAAAATATTTCGAAGACATGTGAAGTTCGCCAACACGCATTGGGGCAGCGCGGCGGACATTTCCTTGCCCTAAAACCCTCTCAGAAATGAGAGGAGGCCTGTGCCCAGCAGTGGGACGTAAATAGGCTGCAACTTTACTTTACTTTTACAGTTTTTAAATAAATAACATAATATTTTGTTTTTATTTTTAACCTGCTAACTGGAGAGTATAAATAAACCCATGTCCCGTTTTGAATTAAAAAATAAATGGTCAGTTTAAGCATACCTAAAGTAAACATACGTCCCGTTTTGAACGGGACTGTCCCTTTTTTCGGTCACCTGTCCCGTTGTCCACAAACAAAGCTCCGGGACGAAAACAGTCCCGTTTTCAGAAATAGTGCAAATATTTAAAACTATGAAGTTTGTCAGACACGAACGGTGCGAGAGCGACTGAATAATAACCGATAGGGATAATTTAAGTTTCCGTAGAAAAACACGTTGGGTGAAAGTATTCAAAAACTTTCACAGCAACAATCTTCAACATAATATATTTTATTTTTGCATTTTAATCGTAAATTGTGAACTTTTGAAAAAAAACACTTACAGGTTCCAGTTCTAAAGGCGATGTTGATAACAAAAGTCAATATAAAAACATGCAAAGAATTTTATCACCAATTTTCTTAATGCAAAGTTTTTCGACTGACCAATGTAAATAATAATTTAAAAAAATATGTTGCAT
The DNA here is from genome assembly GCA_963668995.1 of Parnassius mnemosyne. Classification (NCBI taxonomy): domain Eukaryota; kingdom Metazoa; phylum Arthropoda; class Insecta; order Lepidoptera; family Papilionidae; genus Parnassius; species Parnassius mnemosyne. The sequence goes on from CAVLGL010000086.1 coordinate 32,826,872, forward strand.
TTAATAATAAGGTAGGGTAAAACACCCAGTAGTCAGCCTTTTAGTAAGGACGAAAATTTGATTCAACTGTATTTTAAATATTATACATTACGTATAAAAACAATCATTATTCTCAGAAAGGTTGCTTATTAAATTTACGAAAGAAATCAACAAAACATTATATTTATAATAGAATTATATAAAAAACCAACATTAAACAAATTATGGCACTTTTCACCAGTAGTCAGCCTCATTTCTCCATAAGTCAGCCATGTCTTACCCTGTAGTCAGCCTCTCACTTACTTTCTCTTACTTACTCTCTTGCATATTCGGCTTAGAAATTCTTTATTATGCATATTTTCAAATATCATCATCATCACCATCATCACCATCATCATTACAGCCCTTCACAAGTCCACTGCTGAACATAGACCTCCCCCAAGGAATGTCACAAAGCACGGTCCCGAGCCACCTGCATTCATTGACTTCCCGCATGTCTTACCAGGTCGTCATTCCATCTAGTGGAAGGATGTCCTACACTTCGTCCGCCGGTACGAGGCAGCCACTCGAGAACCTTTTTTCCCCATCGATTGTCGGTTCTTCGAGCTATATGGCCGGCCCATTGCCACTTCGGCTTACTAACCGTACCGCTGGGATATGTCGTTCACTCTGGTTCTACTGCGGATATTCTCATTTCTAACTTTATCACGCAGAGAAACTCCGAGCATAGTCCTGTCCATAGCTCGCTGAGCGACCTTAATCTTTCTCATCCGGCCAGCAGTGAAGGAACACGTCTCAGATCCGTAAGTCATCACTGCCAACACGTACTGGTTGTACAATCTTATTTTGAGGTTTTGAGGTATGCCTGTCGTAATCTCCCGAACACTGCCCAGCAGAGGTGAATCTGCCGATTGACCTCTCGGTAAAAGTTGTACTTCGATTTGCCGACGATATAGTCCTTATGAAAGAATCGCTGGAGGACCTAAGTACTATGCAATGACCTCAATAGTGTCTCCCAGCGGATAGGCCTTAAGATGAACATGCACGAAACAAAATCACGTTTAACGTCCATGTCACACCTATGCCGGTAGTTGTTGGGAGCACTAAGCTCGAAGTTGTTGACGAATATGTTTACCTGGGACAAATAGTCCGACTAGGTAAGTCCAATTTTCATATATGTCCCCAGCGAATTCAGTACATTTCAAATATACCAGCAAGACAATTGTCACATCCAATATTCTTTAAGTCAATAATTTTAGTGTCGCTAGTCAATTCCTCTTCACAGTTTTTGAAGCAGACACACGACACACAGACTCCAGGCCACTACAATGCCATTCTGATCTGGCGCGTGCCTGTAAATTCGAAGCACAAATAATCATTACACCACCCCCCAACGACCCTCTGTCCGTACGAAAGACTGTAAATCTGTCATCACACAGCTCAGCATCAAAAATGCTATCGCAGAGCCATGTTTCAGTTATCATAATTATATCGGAGTCCTGCAGTAACATGTTTTTAAAAAATTCATCGCTTTTGGTTCGTAGTCCTCTCACGTTTTGATAGAATAGCTTAATTTTCTTCATATTATTGTTATTCATCTTGATTAAATTGAGTGTGTTGAAAAATATAGGCAAGACATATATAATTGCAGTTGGTTATATGGACGGTCGAAATAAATTGAAGCGCACAATGATAAACGAATGATTTAAATAGTGAGTAGGTATTACGCAGAGTTTGAGTGACATATATGTTAATGAGCATTGGATGTATTCGTACATGCAGTAAGGATAAGAGGTTAGGATAATATGCAATTGTTTCTAAGGTACGTGATGTGTATATGCAGTGTATAATGTGAATATGAGTGTAAGTAGATTTTATAATGTATGTGTATTTGTGTATGCTGTGTGTTAAAGTGACCACCGGAATATAATATAATATAATATAATAATGTCAATAAATTTAAGTTATAAAAAAAAAAGAAAAAAAATTGCATAATGTCAAACTAGTATAATGTCAATCTTACAAATTCTAATTCCTTCGTCAATTTAAAATTTAAAATTTCAACAACAATTCGCTTGAGGTGACCGTCACGGCAGAATTTGATAAATTCATTTATGTCATAAAAACAGTTTTCAATCAGAATCCCGAAAATAATTTATTTCACAATGTCATTAAAATTGATAAGTTGCGTTTTAAATAAATTTTTATCGGTTTCATGTTTATGCAAATACAAAAACAGTGCCTCAGTGAATTGCTCTTTAATTTTTTGCTCATATTTTACTCCCTTTTTAATTCTTCTACTTTTAGGAATATCCGTAGTTTGGTTTGTTCATTTATAATCTAACGAATGTAAAATATAACTAATATTTTAGTAAGAAACATTAACCCTTTCCTTTGACTAACAAATTAATTTCTCCGCTATGCAATCTCAAATATTTTATCTAATTCCTAAGTGGCGCCGCCCTGTTGGCAGATAAATTTATGAATGCCCTCTTTGGGTAGTAATGCAAGAAAGCGTTAGATGGTGCTGTTATGTACTAAACCATGGCTTGATGACGCTACACCTGCCTACTCCCGTGTTCCTGACAGAATCGAGTTCTGAATCAATCGAATTTTATTCCAAAATAGATGGTGTACCATTTTTATTATTATTTTTATATTATTATATATTATTTTTTATATTATTATCACTTGTGCACCAGCACCATTAATTTGTGCACAAGCTTACGCTATTGCTAATGCGAATCTTTAAAACTAAAAAAAAATGTTTCCTTATGTTATTATTAAAAATTGTTTATTTATATTATTATTTTATTTAGTTACGGTTCACATACATAATTAACCGTTGTATTGCACCCGTTATATAATAGTTTAAACACTTGTTTAAAATACAAGTGGTTAAATAAAAAATTTTGTACAACAGACTTCAATATAAATAAAATAATTTATGATTTTTTTAACCGCTCAACCGATTTCTATAAAATTTAAATGGCACGTATACCCTTTAAAACAAAAAAGAATTTTCCAAATCGGTTCAGGCGTCTTCGAGTAATCGGTGAACATACATAAAAAATACCGACGAATTGAGAATGACCTCCTTTTTTGAAGTTGGTTGGTTAGATAAATTCATCTCGCTTTTGAAAAGTATTAAAGTTGCCCCATCAAGAAAATGTACTTGAAAAGCTAATATTTTTAGAAATAGAACTCTATAATAAGAGTTAAAAGGCCATAAATTAAAAAAAAAGGAAATAAGGGAATTATATTATTTAATTCTATGATTATTATGTTGTGAAATAAGTATGTCTGCGGTCCTTGAGGTGTACAGATACCAAACCCATGAACGGAACGCACGAATTTCGCTGCTATTTTGTATTTCGGATCAAGTTATGTTTATGTTATTATTTTCATAGTTAATTAAAATGATATTTCTCTGCCTTATACAATTCTCGAATGAATAAAACTTATTTGTTCGTTTGATTGAGTTTCAATTAGAATTCTCAGAATGGAGTTTTTTTAGCTATCCGCCATTAGATGTCTCTCGTAGTCGCAAGCGACAAGAAAGATTTTTGTGAGTTGATAAAGGTAATTTATTTATCAGGTAGTAGTTTTAATTTATTAATTTATGAAATATAAATATTATGAAAGTGAATTTTTATACATCATATGTATGAGATGATATTTTCGAAAAATATATCTTTGCTATAAATGTAAGAAAAATCATAGGAATTACGCACATGAATAAAAACTATCTAATGAATGTTTATAATCTTCCGATCACTAGATGTCGTTATTTGATACTGAAGTAAAGTTTTTGTTACATAATATGTAAATGAGAGAGAGACGTGTTGTTCTATGACTTTAATTAGACTCCTCTTAATAACTACAATTAACATTAATAATATATAAGTCGAGTGGGCCACTCTACACTTCATTATACCTCATTTTTAAGTGGCGTCACGGCGTCACCCTGGTGGCAGAAAAATTCCTGGATGCTATACCTAATATGCTATTAATACCGCCTGGCTCAGATTATTATAGAACTAGTTCTAGAATCTGGGACTGTGACATTAAATATAAGTTCCTTTAATAATTAATTTACGTTTTTATAATTCAAACTATCCATAACTCATAATATCAAGGGTATTGGTATTTGGTAATTGCAGAATATTTCAGATTCCACTTCTATTTTTAGCAAGTCGAATTTAAATTAAACAATACAAACTTCACTTATAACAGGTAATGGAAAAATATCTCTTTAAATAGAGTGTCTACAGTTTACAAGACGGGTGCCAAACGAGGTGTGCAAGGGAAAGTTAATGTACGAAACCAAACCAATGAAAGTCGTTCTAACACTGATTTTATTGTAAAGGAATAAATAATTATAATAATTATAAAAATGATGTTTAAGCAGAAGTACGGAAGTTATACATGTGGGCGTAATTAACAAATAATACGGTTACTGATGTGGTGAAGTGACCTAAAATTAATGAGTAATGTACCTATTTTTTATTAACTATTGTTCGGTAACCCGTACACTACATAAGTATAAAAAATCAATTGATGTTCCATTAGTCTTGCTAAAACCCAAAATTAATATTTTTTTTGTGTTTGAGTAAGTACCTACTACCTACCTTATTTGCTTCACCTTCGTGTACTACCTAGATGGTTAGTTTCACAGTTAGACTCGGCCGGTAGATGGCGGTGTTGTCCAGGTCCAGAAATCATGGATTTTCTAATTCCTACACATTAATTATATTACAACTTACAACTCAATATAACTGTTGGAAACTTAGAAATGGTGAAAGGAATAGGAAGTTCAAGTAAAAGTAACTTAACTATTGTGTATTGTAAATTGTAATAGTCTTGGGTAGTTCGCGAACGACCTATGTGGGAAGAGCGCTCTTTTAGGTGAACTATGCGAACTAGTTCGTCGACAATCTGGCTCTTAGTTCTTTAATTATTTATTGTTCTTGTGTCCACTCTATTATGGAGTGGCGCTGCATGGCTAACCGACTGATTTATTTTTATTCTTACCGTTCTTACCAGAGTTTCTTATTAAAGTATATAATTTATAGTCTATAGTTAAAGTTTTATTAGTGCACAATTCACAAAAAATAACAAATATTGCTGGCTCACAATATTAATATGAAAGTGATAGTAAGCAGTACATAAATACCGTATAGTTCTCAATTCGATTTTACGGTAAGTTTATTCAAAATTAATATTTTCCATTTCTTTTTCTACTAATTTTATTATAATACTCGAATGCAGTACAACCTCAATATAACGAAACTGAATGGAATTAGAAAGTATTCGTTATTATACCAAGTAATTCGTTATAATGAGGTTTGTTATATAGAGGTTAGGCGGAAATACAATGCGTTTTAACAAGGTAAGAAAACTTGTTTATTAATCTCAACATTACGTAAATAGTCATCTACCTGTCGTGTACGTGTCTGAACCTGCCAAGACATGATTTAATGTGGAATTAAGTAGTAATAATTAATAGGATATGTTAGGTTAAGATTTCAGGTTGAGAAAATTGGTTAAAAAGAGGTAAATAATACCTTCTATATATATTCCGCAATAAATAAAATTCAATATAAAGATGTTTCTGATAAAATCTATTCGTAATGTAGAGTTATATTTTGCATTAGCTCTTACAGGCAGTTCTAGGGGATTTTCAAAAAATTCGTTAAACCGAGGAATTCGTTATATATAGGTTTGTTATATCAAGGTTACACTGTGTTACTATGTTACATTAATTAGCGACATGTAATCTTTAAATTACAGTTGCGTTATTTTCAATAATCCAATACACTTCAAAAATATAAAAACATGTTTAGCTTCGTCACAGTAAATATATAGCTGTGGCTTCGTTTATTATATTTTATTTTAATGTCCATATCATCAAATAGTTCTTGATAAGTATCATGCATATATTATACATTATGTAGTATATTACATACTAATTAAATCATCTTTTTCTTAACGTAAATTCAATTAATTTTATTTACTGACATTCAATAAACTCATCTTTTTTAATAAGATCTACTGAAAAATTAAAAAAGAACTAACGAACTAAATGAGCGAACTAGTTCGCTATCGCTATAGGACTACGAAACGAACTAAATTGAGCGTTCCCAATGGCGACCGAGACCGACTTTGCCCAAGACTAAATTGTAATCAGAAATAAAAAATTATTAAACAAACTTATTGTCCAAATAATTATAAATCATAATATGTAACAGACAGGTACATCGGTAACTCCATTAGTGTAACCTAATAGACCTCTTCAAAAAATAAAATTATTGGTTTTCGGGTCTGGGTTTACTAAAGCAGAGTTTCGTGGCGCTACTAGTCCTTCGTTATCTAATATAACCATAGCGTAATACAAAATGCTAGTAGCGCCATCTGCTTATGAATATATGGTTTCACGTTGAATAACTTAAAATATACAAAACATTTCGATTTCATCGCTCCTTTCGTATTTTTCACATGTTTACCTTGTTATTTATTTTGGCTTTTGTAAAGCTTCATTTATTCATTAATTCATTGCCAAAAATTCAGCCTACTCAACTAGGCTTTGACACTAAAAAAAAACTGTGAGGCGGCGCGGCAATGCATTCAGTGCGTACTTTTTTAACAAATTCTTTCTTGTGAAGGTTGATCTTAGGAATGCTTTTAACTCTATCGATAGGGTAACTCTGCTGAAATAAGTGGCATACAACACCCTCGAAATGTATCATTACGTTTGGCAATGTTACAGTCAAAATTCGAACTCTCTTTATTAAAACCATATTATTGATTCTGCTGTCGGTGTTCAGCAAGTTGACCCACTAGGTCCAGCTCTTTTCAGTTTGGGAGTTCTTCTACTCATTATTTGATTTTGAAATCCAAGCTGAATGTCTGGTACCTGGACCGTGGTACACTGGGAGTTAGAGCAGATGACGTCCTCAGTGATCTCACTCATATTTTTCAAAATTTTAAAAATTTTGGTTTTCAACCAAATAGCAATAAATGTGAAATATTTATTAGCAATAATTTATCTAAATCTAACAGGGACACTTTAATTCACAATTTCAATCATATTTATCCAGAAATAAAAACTGTCAGTGCGGAAGCGCTATACCTGCTAGGTGCCCCGTGTCTCGATAGTATTAACCTGTTTTAAAAACAAAATTTGATCTGTTTTTAAACCACTTTGATAAATTGTATAAATTAAACCCCTACATTGCTCTCACTATTTTAAAATATTGTCTCCTTGTACCTAAATTCACATACTTACTCCACTCGAGTCCAGTCTGGAAATGTTCAGATATTTTAAAAGACATTGATAATAATCTTAAAATAGCTTTAGAAAAAATTCTAAATTAAACTTTAAATACAACAGCCTGGAATCAAGCTACTTTACCTATAAATTTTTTTGGTATTGGTGTTAGAAATCTTTCTAGCGTTGCATTGCCTGGTTTCCTTGTTTCCGTGCATAGTGTCAATGACTTATGTAACATAATTTTAAATAATAAAGTAGACCTGTACTTTGCTGACATGAGACGAACATGTCTAATGCTCTGTCCCTGCGAAAATGTTCCACTGGAAGTTAACCAACAAAAACAGTGGGATATTCCGTTGGTGTGGAGTGTGCAGAAATATTTATTTCACAACTACCTGTGCGCCGCGACTTCGCCCGCGTGTAATTGAGGGTTCTAATTATATTGCTCAGAACCCTAATTCTTTTTCTCAAATATAAGTAGCCTAAGTAGTTACTCCTTAGAACATCGGCTATCTGCCAGTAAAAGTCCCGTCGAAATCGGTTCAGCCGTTTCGGAGATTAGTCGCAACAAACAGACAGACAGACAGACCGACAGACAGACAAAAATTTTAAAAATTTTTGTTTTAGTTATAAGTACCGTATAATACATTCATATGCATTGAGTAAAAAGCTGTAATTTTGACATTACAAACAGACACTTCATTTTTATTTATTTGTATAGATTTCCACAGTGACTAAGATCAGGCCCACCTTCCAACTGTTTCGAGTAAAGAATGTAGTCACTGATTACACGACTTACCATTTTGCGCATCGCCGTAGGAATCCGTCTAGGAGTGGCAATTTGCCAACCTCACCAGTGCCGTAGTCGACGACTTTGGGCTCCACGGACTTTCATGTAAGGTAAGTGAAGGTAGATTTTCCCGTCACGGTTCTTTGAACGATGTCATTCGAATGGCTCTTGTCTCTATAAATGTTCCCTATGTTTTAGAGCCTTGTGGAATATTTAGAGACGATGGCAAGAGTTTTTAACGGTGGTAGAGCCACGCAGCAGTTTTTGCTGTTGCACGTATGGGCCGGCTCGAGCCGGTTTAGCACCACGACCTCACAGAATACCGGCGTGAAGTGGAAGCTCTGCTTCCGCGTTTCGTCTGGTAAGTGCAGGTGATCGGAGGCCCAATCCCCCCCCCCCCATCAACATGGTAGCGGAATTACGTCATAAACTACCCCAGGAGGGTACCAGTACCCCTGGAGAATCCCTCGCTCAGCATCCACGACCATGCTATTCCACTCCTGAGCGTAGTGCTTAGGCTGCCTCGCGTATTCTGGGGGGGGGGGGGGGGGGGCAAAATTCCGCTCAACACAATAACTGCTCGGGGCAAACTGAGCAACAAGACCAAGGCGACCCCTGCCACGCTATCCGTGAATTTCTGCAACATCAGGGGACTTCACTCGAACCTAAACGCCGTCCACTACCATCTTGAGACGGCGAAGCCAGCCTTGCTCTTTCTGACCGAGACGCAGGTGTCCTCTCCGGCTGATACTTCGTATCTCTCCTACCCGGGGTACAAATAAGAGCACTCCTTTGTGCCTCGGGCTGGAGTTTGCGTGTATGTCAGAGAGGACATCTGTTCTCGACGCCTCGGCAGTCTTGAAGGTTCGGACCTGTCCATCCTTTGGCTACGCGTAGACAGCGACGACCATCCGCGCGTCTACGGGTGCCTCTATAGGTCCCATAGCGGTAATGCCGAAACAGACCGACTCATTGACCACGTCCAAATGGCTACAGATTCCTTGCTACAACAGGTCCCATCCGCAGAGATCGTGATCCTTGGCGATTTTAACGCCCACCACGCCGAATGGCTCGGTTTACGTTTAACCGATCATGCGGGGAGATCTGTTTATGACTTTACCTTGGCATATGGTCTGACACAACTGGTTACATCGCCTACGCGGATTCCAGATGTTGAGGATCATACACCTTCCCTGTTGGACCTTCTGCTGACCTCTCATCCGGACGGATATCAGGTTTCCGTCGATGCCCTTCTTGGCTCCCCTCGCGGTTGCGTTCTGCAGGTTGCCGCCGTGTTTGGCATTACAGGTCGGCGGATTGGGACGGAATGCGGTCTTTCTTTGCTTCCTACCCATTGGGGCGGGTTTGCTTCTCGCCGGATGATCCCAGCGCTGTTGCTGACTCTGTCACTGATGTGGTGCTACAGGGAATGGAACTCTGTGGAAATCTGTGGTACCCATCGGAGGCAGATCTCAGCCTTGGTTTGATCGCTCCTGTAAGACTGCTTTACGCAGTAAACAGGAGTGTTATCAAGCCTGGGCTGCGGCTTCGGCGACTCGGGATGTAAACACCAACATACTTAAAAAGAAGTATAACTTCGCCTCCAGGTCCTTCAAAAGATTTATTGCCAAGACAAAGTCAGAGCACATAGGCAGAATTGGCGAGAAACTAGTTCGCCTTCCTTCGGGAACCCGTGTATTCTGGTCTCTCGCCAAGGCTGTCCAAGGGAATTTCTGTAAGTCATCACTACCATCTCTGCACAGGGAGGACGACTCACTGGCCCACGACGTAAAAGAGAAGGCCGACCTTTTAGGCTCCCTTTTTGCGTCCAACTCGACTATTGATGACGGGGGGAACACACCGCCGACCATCCCGCGGTGTGAGTGCTCCATGCCGGATGTGCGGTTCTCACAGCGCTCGGTTCGCAGAGCACTCCTCTCCCTTGACATCCACAAGTCGAGTGGGCCTGACGGAATCCCCCCAATTGTGCTGAGGACGTGTGCTCCGGAGTTGGCACCGGTTCTAACGCGTCTTTTCCGGTACTCCTACTCCCTAGACGTAGTCCCGAAATCATGGAAGACATTGTCAACCCGATCCCTAAAAAAGGCGACCGATCAGACCCGTCAAACTACAGGCCTATCGCCATCACCCCCTTGTTCTCCAAAATAATGGAATCTGTTATAAACTGCCACCTCATGCGGTACCTTGAGGATCACCAGCTGATTAGTGACCACCAGTACGGTTTTCGTCAGCTCAGCTGGTGATCTTCTACTTAATCTCTACTTAACTCATAGATGGGCGGAGGCAGTAGAGTCCAAGGGGGAGGCATTGGCCGTTAGTTTGGACACTGCAAAGGCCTTCGATCGGGTTTGGCACAAAGCGCTTCTTTCGAAGCTCCCTTCCTATGGGCTTCCCGAGAAATTATGCAATTGGATCACCAGCTTTCTTGCAGATCGGAGCATCAAGGTCGTTGTAGGCGGTGCATGCTCCGACTACAAGCCTATTAACGCTGGTGTTACCCAAGGCTGCGTGCTATCACCAACGCTGTTTCTTCTGTATATAAATGATATGTTGCAAGCCGGTAGCACTCATTGCTATGCGGATGACGGCACTGGTGATGCTCTATACACCGGCCGTGCCAACATTTCTCGGGAAAACGTCACCGAATACCGGAACAAACTTGTGTCTGAAGTCGAGTCTTTGCTGGACAAAGTCGCGGATTGGGGGCGACTAAATCTAGTCCAGTTTAATCCTCAGAAGACACAAGTTTGCGCGTTTATCGCTAAAAAGAACCCCTTTGTCGTATCTCCTCAGTTTCAAGGTACTCCCCTTGTTGCCTCAGCCAGTATCGGAATCCTCGGCGTCGACATATCGAGTAACGTGCAGTTTCGTGGTCACTTGGAAGAGAAGGCCAAATTGGCCTCTAAAACGACTTCCTTGTGGAATAGTTTACCACCAGCGACTTTTCCGGACCGATACGACTTAGGGACCTTCAAGAAAAGAGCCTACTCCTTTTTAAAAGGCCCGCAACGCTTCTGCAATTCCCATGATGTTGCGGTTGTTCGTGGGCGGTGGTAGTTACTTACCATCAGGTGAGCCGCATGCTCCTTTGCCCCCTCTCCTATAAAAAAAAGGCTTGCTCGACGGGCAGACGCGGGTCGGGCCCAAATGGCCATATGGAAAAATGCCCTATCATACTAAACTGTAGGGAGAAGGCTAGAAAAAATATAGTATACCGAGCCTTGGGGAGGTCTTAGATTCGGATACAGGTAGTATCCGAATCTAAGACCGCCCCAAGGCTCGGTCAGGCCGTAGGTGGGTGTAAGGTGCATGAAAATTAGTGTTTAGTTATGTGTATGTATCTGAGGCCTGGCCCAGCTGAGGAGACCGGCAGCGGCTGATTTCCATGCTGCCCCACAATGCTGCATCACTCCAGCAGGCTTCCCCGCTGGACCATTTCTTTCTTCATGTCACTATTTCAGTCTATTAACTTCATTGTACATTTAACTAACTTAAACTCGCCTAATTCCACATTCATCGTAGAATCGAACACGTGATACCCCACACAGTAACGGACAGTAGTTCAAAGTTCAACATTCTATGTCCCGGATTCATTTATCACCAAATTACGAATAGTGAACTAACGCGATCTCTTCATGAGTCACACGGTTCAGCGTTACAAACAAAACTAAATTCCTTCGTTCGATATCAAATACTACGCCGCGATAAGAATTCAAAATACGTCTCGTTGATACGTAAAACTAACAAAACAGTCAACACACAAAAAAAGGGCACTTAACGCGACGGCACAATTACAATGATCTCCAAAACAGTCAACTGGCGACGCCCTCGAAAAAGGAATGCGCTGTCCGAATTCTAAACAGAATCTCTAATCGGCGCGCGCGCAATTGCACGTCACACGAACAAGTTAAATATTACAAAATGCACTTCAACACGCATTCACTATCTTACTTACTTATCTTCACGCACAATCCCTGACGGGGTAGCCAGAGAGAACAGATCGCCAAGTGTCACGATCCTTACATACCTCTTTCGCTTCTTTCAGATTCATTATCTTCTTTATACATGCACGTCTAGGTATCCGAGTACTCTTGACCCTCTCCTCTTCGAGCAATTTGCTCACATGGTCTTCGAAAGTTAGTCTCGGTCTACCTCGACACCTTTTAATATTAACTTTCGCGCTATATATTTTCTTCACCATTCGGTCTTCACTCATTCGTTCAACGTGCCCAAACCATCGAAGCACGCCCTTATCAATTTTTGTGATAAGGTCATCTTTCAAACCTGCCATATTGCGAATCTCTTCGTTTCGCTTTCGGTCGGCCATGGTAACGCCGCACATTTTACGAAGAGATCGCATCTCCACTGCATTCAAATTGCTTTTATGCTTCTTCTGGCATACCCAGGTTTCGCTGCCATATAACAAAGTCGGTACCAACACTGCGTTATGTATTGCAAGGCGTGCACTCTTCACTCCGCCTTGCCTTTTGACTAACGCAGTCAGGGTACCATTGACTTTGTTCCCGGCAGCGACACGCCTGTCCACATCTAAATCACATCTTCCATCCCGGCTAAAAGCACTCCCCAAGTATACAATTTCATTTACCTGTTCTAGACATTCCTGATTTACCCATATTTCACACTTTGTTCTCTCTTCGTCCCTTTCAAATACTACTAATTCACTATCTGATTTTCACAATTACTTTCAAAGAAGTTACCTTAATTAGTCAAACACAATACAAGCTTCTTGTCAAGAAGTTAGACTCTAGACAACCTAAAACGAGGCGGTTTTCACGAAACACAATTACGTAGCGAAGTCACGCGCACAATTTCCAAAATTCTAGACCTTAATCCAAAAAAAAACCGGTCTCGCGAAACCTCAGCGGCGGGCATCGAAAGACACCAATTAACTGCCCAGCCGCCATCGAGCTACTATCAACTACTCTCTCGCCCGACAGCACCAAAACGCTGGGAAGCTCCCATCCGCTGCCCCCTCCCCGCAACACGCGTGACACCTGGCACCATCGGCCGATTCTCCAAGTCGAACGTGATTGGGTGCCGTCTCAAAATGACCATTTTTGGGCATAAACAGTACTCGCATTTCATAATTACTCGAATTTAAACGTATCCATAATGACGATAAAGATTCACATGCGAGGAAAACATAACGGTAATTAATAAATAAATGAGAAATGACTAATTTTGAATAAAGAATTCCATGTTTTTAAAATAAAGTTAATTTGAAATCAGAATTCTTAGCCAAACAAAAATTATTTTGATTTGAAATGGTCAGTACTGAAAAGCGGCAATTTCATAGGTATAAAACTATTAATACGACACGTACCCAGTCTATAGAACGAATTTTCAAAAGCTTTGTTCGACAAAGCTTTGTTCAGCGGACGCTATAACCACGTTCGAAATATTTTGTACCTAATTTCTTTTAGTTTTCTACCGACTTCAAAAAGGAGACGGTACTTAATTCGACTGTATGTTTTTTATGTGTCATAACTTTATTCTGGGTCTTTAGTCTGCTTTTTTTTGGAAACGATTTCGATGATTCTTTTTTTATTTGAAAGCTGATGCTGCAAATGTGGTCCCATATAAATTTGATCAAGACTTGACCAATAGTTTTTGAGTTATTCTTAATAATTTATATTTAAGTCGATTGCAAAAAAAATTAAATTTTAAATTAAAGTGACTTTATTTTTCACTAGTTTTCAATAAAAATATAAAGTATAAGGGTGTAACCACACCATTCGATCGATCGTCGAACGATGCCATTGATCGACGTCGGTTGATGTCGATTGATTGGTGTGGTAGCTTTAGTTGATCGACGGATACTGATCGATGAAACATTGTTAAATCATCGATCGATAATCTTGCAAAACGTATTCAGAAGAAGTCAATAGGGAACGGTCGGTGGAGCAGGGCGGGTTCTCGAATAATCAAGCAGCTCAATCGACGTCGACTAATCCATTCTACCATCGATCGATGCCATCGATCGATCGGTGTTGAAACTATCGATTGACGTCGATTAATCCATTCCACCATCGATCGACGATCGACCGATTGGTGTGGTAGCAACCTAATAAAACATTACACGAATCTTGCATTATCAGTGACAGTAGGTTAAGGTGCGGTTGGGGTGGCCGCTCTAAAGCGGTTAGCGGTTATAGTGATTCAAGCCGAGGTTTGTACTGAACCGGCAGAACTCCATAGTTCGTAAGTCCTCACTTACGAGCCTAAATAAGATGAAGCTGTCAAGGCTGAAGGGCCAACAGCGTACACATTCAAAAAAAAACTCTAAAGCCACGTACATTATAAGAATAGTTTTAAAAAAACCAAAAGTGCACGCCTCATGAGCGTTTCATTTAATTTTGATGAAAAAATAAAGATAACCAAAATAAATAGTCAACACAAATTATAAAATCGATATAGGCTGTATGATACATTTGTCCTTTGTCTATCAAGGGCTAAAATATATGAAAGCGCCTTTAAATTTTTAATAGCATTAAAACTTATAAAAGTGGAAAATTATTTTATTAACAAACTACGCGTAATAGGCTAATTATATGAAATAGGGAACCATTTGATGTAATTCTGTAGCTAATAAATAAAAACACGGTCACGATACGTCAAATTTTTCGGGAGTTATCGTGACCACATACAAAATCAACATCCGGACGTCCACGAAAAATTAATTTCAAACCGTTTTTTTTTCAAGGTAGCAATATAAAATTATTTTTAGAAAATATAGGATGGATTAATCAGTGTTTTCTTGATATACGGGTACTAATATTATCGTGTAAGTGCAAAATGGTTATGATAGAGGCATTTTATGATCACAAAATTGCTTGACCTTGACGTGTCGAGAGTAAAGCACTACCTAATAACGCTTCAAGCAATATGAGGCGTGCAGTTTAATTTTTTAGTTTTAAAAATTATTAGACGTTAAGATTTTTGTCAAGATTATAGTATGAATATTTTTTAATCATAAGATTATCGTATGATATGTTTTCCTTCACCGCCGAGCACGTGGTAAATCAGCACTTAAAATTGCAATTAACAATTTCATTGGTGCCGGCGGAGATTGAACCTGGGTTGCTCGCGTAATGTGAAATTTATATGATTAGCAACAGTCTTCTCTGAAATTCATAAAATAAAACATTATGGCGTAAACGGATGTATCCATTGGAAAATTTATGACTTCATACAGAGTGATGGACTGTCTGGAAACTTTTGCAATGAAGGGACATAACACAACTGTTAATAAACGAGTTGAATGTAAATTCAAGAAAAACAACTTCCTTCTGCGTGAATCCCATATCTCTGGTGCCCTTTGACCTACAGGACCCAAATTCAAACTCGACCGAGCTACTACCTCAAGGTATTCACATACCAAATTTAACGGAAGTTATCGTGTCGGCATACAGACTAACAGACTGCCAGCTAAAACCATTAACTTCCTTTCAATGCTACGCAGAAGAAAGTTAATAACACGATAAGCGTGACGTCAATAGATATCATACACATATTTGAGAGTGACGTCTGTTTGTCTGCTCTCAACTTGCCATGGCATTGAAATGAAGATGACCAGTGGAAAAAATCCAACCTTGAAGCTGCACGTGGTACTTAATTATGACAGAATTATGATCGATTTACACAGGGCTATTTTTCAAAGAGTACCCAAATTTTAAAGTTTCGATCCGATCGACCCTAACGAATGTGTGCGTGCGTAGTAAAATAGATATTTATGAATGACCATGCATTTTGAATTTAAAAGATAAAAATAGCAGAACGTTTGAGATTTTAAACGTGGTAGAGCATGCTGTAGCTATATTAGTAGTATAGTTGTAGCACGAATGGGTCGGCTCGACCGGGGAAGGACCACGCTCTCACGGAATACCAGCCTAAAATAGCAGATTGACACTGCTGTGTTTCGTATGGTGAGTGTAGAGAACTGGAGACCCTTTTTACTGGAAATGAGGCATTCCATCTTAGTCCTCACGGGTGACGACGCATCTGCATTTTTATTATTTATTGAGGATAAATGTAGATGTCTATGGGCCGCAGCAACCACTTACCATCAGGTGGACTGTGTGCTCGTTTGTCACCCTATCCTATATTAAAAAAAAAAACAATATATATTAACAATTAATTAATATTTTACTTCACTATTTGCCTATATTACATATTCTGCACCTTCTCAAATTTCGTCTATTATTGCAAAATAACCCTGTACGAGTATGACCATCTCTGCAATTGCAACAGCACAAGTCGTAAAACCATAATTATGTTATAAAAAAATTGCCATTGATTTGATATCAATTTCAGTCGTAATTTTCTTTTAACGGCTAGCGCGAAAATCGTCAAACCGAGATGTCTAAGTTGGTTGCTTTTAAATCTTTAACAAGACTCTTTTATAAGAAAATCGTCATCGATTTCAAAGCCCACGACAAATATGTACGAGAAAACTGCTAAAGCTGCTGCTGCAGCACCAAAAGTGACGACCTGGTGCATTAAATGTAAGAAAACTTTGTGGATAAATAAAATTGAAGGGTTTGTCTGTAATATTGACATAACCGGCATCTATTAACCTTACGGTATTTGTATAATGTTAAGACATGTCTAACTATCTGAGCTAATCTACGGAATGGCCAAACCAATTGTGATGAAACTTTACGAACCGATACAAAGTAATGCCAGAGGGTCTGGGCTATATTTTATTATCTATCGCTGCTGGTGATAAGAGGGCTGGTTCTTTCCTCGCTCAAAGGCTAAGTATAGCCATTCAGCGGGGAAACGCAGCCAGCGTTCTTGGCACGATACCGCGGGGAGTAGGACTATATGATAATTAAGTTTGTAGTTTTTTTTTATTATTATAGTTTTAATATTTTATTATCTAGGCTACATTTTAACCGAAAATCTTTTGTTGATTATCTTAAATCTTAATAACCAGGTGAAACCTGAGTGGATCGATAGTATTACATAAAATTGTTTTCATTACTTTATTAAAGATAGAATATCCACATGTCAGAAAGTATACTGGACTGCGTTCCGTTCTAAACTATAACCAGTATAGCAAACTAAAAAGGAACGGCGTCACAGTATACTGAATTGACGTCATACCTTAAAGTGGCACAGTGTATATCGGAACGCATCCAATGCTTGATTTTTGTTACAGTATCGATATTTAAGCATGTTTCAGTATCGATATTGGACAGCAAAAACAAGTCGGGTATTATAATAAGAATCTGTCTATGGTTAAAAAATAAAAAAGATGGTGTGTAAATGAGAATATGGTGTTTATTTATAAAAATATGTTAAAAATGTTTACCTTTCCGTTTAACTTTTTTGCCTCGTTTTAGATGCTGAATATCCAATGGAGCTGTTATTTGGTATCTGTTTGAATTTCCCAAGAGTCCGTTTCGTAACGTTTTATAACAAAATAAGATATCGCTCTAGCTAGTCAAAATTGGTTTTCGTCACCTTTGAATAAAGTGAACAATTTCATATTTTCTCCTCGCACACAGACATTTTTTTGTCTGGGCTCAGGCTCATTTTAATCAGGATTTTAGGGCAGTAAAGAATACGTCGTGCTGTCTCAATGCGTACGAACTAGCTAGTTCGAGTAATTAATTTTTCCATAAAATTCCTTTTACAATTATGTTCAGCGCCCTCTAGTTGTGAAAGTTCTGTATACCCGTAAAAGTTGTAGGGTAACACATAAAAACACACACAGTCTAATTGAGTACCGTCTCCTTTTTGAAGTCGGTAGAATAATACGCGTTAATCGCTATCATGAATATTTAAATCAAATTATTTATTGTAAGTTAAATGTTAAACTTGAGTTGAGTTGTTGAGCCGTGGTAACTCAGGGACTAAGCAGTCGCTGTAAATTTCACAGTACGCGAGCAACCCGGGTTCGATCCCCACCAGCACCAATGAAACTGTTAATTATAATTTCAAGTACTAATTTACCACTTGCTCGGCGGTGAAGGAAAACATCGTGAGGAAACCTGCATCTCTGTGAAATAAGAAAAACATATTTCGAAGACATATGTCCGCCGCCCTGCCCCGATGCGTGTTGGCGAACTCCATTCGCCAACACGCAACGGGGCAGGGCGGCGGACATTTCCTTGCCCCTAAAACAAAAAGTGCCCAGTGCCTCCTCTTATTTATGATATAGGCCAAGGGGATGTATATGTATAGGCTGTAACTTTTAAGTGTTATTAAGTGGCCTACCTACATAATGGGCACAATATAAAATACATATTTTATAGATTTTATGAATTCATTCAATAATGGTTCACTAATTTTAACGCGTTCAATTTAAACATTTTTAATTCTCGATGTATCAGGCTCTTTACACCACCCTGGAATGGACTAAGATGTTTAACATCTTGATTTTTTTTATAGGACAGGGTGATAAACGAGCACACAGTTCACCTGATGGTAAGTGGTTGCTGTGACCCAAAGACATCTCTTCATTTATCCTCAATAAAGAATCAAAATACAGATGCGTCGTCACCCGTGAGGACTAAGATAGAATGCCTGATTTTCAGTAAAATGGGTCTCCGGTTCTCTATACTCAACATACGAAACACAACAGCGTTAAGCCGTTATTTTACGCTGGTATTCTGTAAGTGCGTTGTCCTTCCCCTGTCGAGATGACCCATTCATACTACAAATATACTACTAATATAGCTGCAATATTGCTCTACCAACTACTTCCTGACAACAACACGAAATAAAATTAAAACTGCGGTCGAAAGCCGCCTGCCAAGCGTGGCAACTATGGCAAATATCCCCAATATGAATCTATGGGGGAAGCTATGTTCTTTTATGGGCTGTAATGGATGGATGTATAGAAGATAATCTACCAGGAGCACATGATCCACTGGGAGGTGAAATTATTAAATCAACAGTAACATTACAACTATGGCAAATACCCCCTACGAGGCAATCTATGAAGGAGGCCTATGTTTAGCAGTGTACTTTTGATAGGCTCTCATGAATTACTGTGAATTGTTCATTGAATTAAACTATCTTGTTAATATAACAAATTGTAACCTTTCTGTGACTTTTAGAATATGTTACCTTCTTAATTTGAATTTCTCTTTTGTTCTTCGGCTTCTATTGCAGTCTTAAAATCTCTACCCACAAAGAGCCGTATGTTCAGCGGTGAACTTTTAATGGTAAACCTTAGATAAAAAACCACGTGTGCAGCTCACACGCGGTAAAAGTGAAACCTTCAGAAAAGTAGAGCGAGATAACAGGAAACAATGTGTTCTATCTTATTCTCTCGCAGGCTTAATCACTTAGAAATATATGTTTGTCTCTTTTTAGTGATGCTTTTTTGGTTCATTGAGATTCAAATCACAAAGATTCTAAAGAAGTTTTCATTTCAAAGGTAACGTTACAGCCTATTTTATACTAGTCGCATGTTCGTGCACAGGTTTCGCCTCATTTTTTAGGAATTTTATGGAGCAATGTCGCCACTTAGGAATGAGGTAAAAATTACACAGATTTCATAGCCGGCGAAGTTAATTTATTAGAAAAGTGTTTAGTGAGATTAATGTTTCTTTCTAAAATTTCTAAATATAAAAATCTATTGTTGTCTGTTAGTCCCGCAAAAACTCGAAAATGGCTGCACCAATTTTTATGAAACTTTTTGTGTGTTTGAGTGGGTCTCTGGATGATTCACAATTGGACCCGCTAGTTGGCGCTATTGTCGAGACCCAGAAATCACCCGTGCGAATCCGGGGGTGATCGCTAGTATTAGATATATTTTATATTAATAAAATTAAAAATTATTAAAAATTGTAACTTTTCAATGATGAGGACACTGTGTGACTAACTGTGTAACAAAAAGTTACCTTAGTCCAAAATAGCGCCATCTAGTGAGCGTAAGCGAGTCTCTTAGAGATAAATTTAAAGAAACAAATATATTAACTTTGGCCTCTCAGTATAATTATTTAGGAAAATTTAATGTATGTTCACAAAAACAAAGGTAATTTTAGTAAAAAAAGTAATGTACATTCTGTAAACACTAGGAACAAACACCAGCTAGTGATACCAGTTTCTCTACTCCACAGAGTCAGTAATTCATTCTTGGGGCAATGTATACGCTATTACAACAAGGTCCCGGATAGTGTACAGGCTCTCTCTATTACCAAGTTTAAATGTTTTGTTAAGCTGAATCTGTATAAAAAGGGTTAATGTACACGCCCCTAGTTGCCCCGACAAAAATCGACTATCCCGGGGCCCATCATTGGAACACTCTACGAGCAACCAAGGAGTGGGCCCAATAGCTTATGGATATTTAGTATAATAGCGGGATAAACAAGCACAAACTTACCTAATTCCGAAGTTAGGGTTGACTACAGGGTATCAGTCAGGTGGTAAGTAAAGTGTATGTAAGTATAAATGTAGTAGTGTGTACGTGTAACCTGACTTAACCGAGGTAATCAGCCAGCAGCTCACATGCGCTGCTCCTCTCCAAGATGTGCGATCCCTCCAGTGAGCGTCACCTCGATGTCACTCAAGTCTAGCTTCACTTAGCACAAATTATAATCTAACACGAACGCGATCTCATTTCGGATCACAAAGTTAGCGTTCTAATCGACAAAGGAAAATTGTCTCCGTACGATATCAACATGCCATACAAGCAAAATAAATATTGCCAATGTCACTTCAACAGGCAATCACTATACAAATTGACGTAAATTTAATGGCAACGAAGTTAAGTTAATCACTCAAACTCAATAAACGCCTCGTCGTTACGTAAACGTACTAAAAAACGACACGAATTAGAGGCTTCCTTTTGCACGCGACCTCGCAGTTCAACGGAGCAAAACGACTGTGTCGTGGCGCGCGACGCCTCGGCAAACGAGTTCCGTTAATCGCCACATCAGGTGACCGGGCGTGAGCGGGGGAACGCGCGCGGGGAAGAGAGGCTCGGCAGCGACCCCTAGTACCATCGGACGCGAGCGCTCGTAATGCAGTTTTAAAAATTAACATTTAGCGCAAACAGTTATTATATTATAAATTAATACATGGTAGATTAGTTGGTTGACCCCTGGGAATGAGGTGATCGCTTCCAAGCAGTTTCTAAAATAAATATTGTAAATAGTTCACTGCTTCACAATATACGTACTATGCGTCACATTGTGCAGTCCTTGGGAGATTTTGACGGTAACTTGAGCCAGCAGATAGCTGACAGTTGGCAATGGTATCTCAAGGCGTCTAAGCAGACAATATTATCTTGAGAATCACATCACCATCAGAGCACTTGTTTCACAGTTTCCACAAATATTTCACATGCGCAGATACTTAATACACAAAATCGCACCACTTTTACTTATCAAAGTCCACTTCAAACCATTATTTAAACAATAATACAGAAGCAGCAAACCGCCGCCGGTCAAGTTCCCGCCAAAACTCCTACTAGCCCTCTGCGTCTGCGCTGCTACAGTACATGTCGTGAACTAGCACTTAAATGCATTCATTTATTTCATTTACATCGGCGGAAATCGATCCCGGGATACTCACTTATTGTGATATTTTTATTTTCATCAAACATAGATTGTATAAAAAGGTTTAGTATAGTATTAAGTAATTTATGGATGATAATAATTAATAATCCCGAGCTATGTTGGTTACTCTGGTTCTACTGCGGATATCCTCGTTTTTAAGTCTATCACGCAGAGAAATCCCGAGCATAGCCATCTCCTCTCCTCTCCAGCGGCGGCCCCCCACTAGATGGAATGACGACCTTGTAAGACATGCAGGAAGATATCGATGGATGCAGGTAGCTCAAGTTCGTGCTTTGTGGCATTTCTTAAGGGGGGGGGGGGGGGTTCAGCAGTAGAATTGCGGAGTGCTGTAATAATGGGTAAAACGTCTCAAAATTCTTGTGAAATCGAAAACTTGTTAACTCCAAATTTTTAGCATTTCCGTTGAAACTAGAGTTATCGAGATTCCACTGTACCTATTTAGAAATTATTTCATATCCTTTGAAGTCTGCTTTTAGTTTTTATTAAAAGAGAGTTTTTTATTTTCACTAAAAACAAAAAAGAACCGTAGCTCAGAAATAGAAACTTATTTATTCAATAAAGATTATAAATCATTATTAGGCACTTTATAATGTTTATTATGTTTAAATTACCACCGGTTCAGAAAATACCTCTGTCCCGAGAAGCTTTACAACCATTGAAAGTAGTGCTTCATTCTTAGGATTATTCAACATCATCATCATCATCATCATTACTGCTCTTAACAAGTCCACTGCTGAACATAGGCCTCTCCCGAAGAATGCTACAAACCACCTGCACCCATTGACTTCCTGCATGTTATACCAGGTCGTCACTCCAAATAGTGGGGGGACGTCCTATACATCGCCTGCCTGTACGAGGCTACCAATCGAAAACCTTATTTCCCCATTGTCATTGCTTCGAGCTATATAGCTGGTCCATTGCCACTACAGCTTACTAATCCGTTAGTGTGAGTGCGGATATTTTTCTAAGTTTATCATGCAGAGATACCGACCGAGCATAGCCCTGGCAGGGCTCGCTGAGCGACCTTGAACTTTCTCATACGGCCAGCAGATTTTTTTTCATAAATAAATATAGCGTACACAGATGTGTTACTCAGAAATTTATTGTATGTATTTATTAATTGCACGGGTACAAAGTACACACAATAAAACAAAATGAACAAACATTCCTTTTGTATTTGATTGTTTTGAGTTCAATGAATTGCAAGTACGACGTCATTATATTTAACTAATTTCAACTTACCGAGTCCACCGACTTCAAAATAAGGAGAAGGTTCTCAATTCGACTGCTTTTTTTATTGTCTGTTAGAAATTAAAAAAAACATCAGAATTTTTTTCTAGGTGAACCGATTTCCATGATTCTTTTTTTTTTAATTTTTTATAGAAGAAGGGGCAAACAAGCATGCGTCTCACCTAATGGTAAGTGACTACCGCTGCCCATGAACAACTGCAACACCAGGGGAATCGCAGCTGCGTTGCCGGGCGCTGCCTCACGCAGACCTCACGGTCCATTGATTTCTGTTTGAGAGAGCGATTGCGTTTACGAGTATCTCGGACTATCAAACAAACTAATGGCCAACGCCTCCCACTTGCATTCTACTGCCTCCGCCCATCTATGAGTTAGGTAACCTAAAAGATCACCAGCTGATCGACTCCGACGAAAACCGTACTGGCGGTCACTAATCAGCTGGTGATGCTAAAGGTACCGCATGAGCTGGCTGTTAATAATGGTTTCCATTACTTTGGAGAACAAGGAGGTGATTGCGATAGGCCTGTAGTTGGACGGATCTGAGCGGTCGCCTTTTTTAGGGATCGGGTGCTCCAAAGCTAAAAGCTGGTGCTTCTCATGTGATCCCATATACATTTGATCAAGATATGACCAGTAGTTTTTGAGTTATCCTTAATAATTCGTATTTAATTGACTTCCATTACATTGATGATGTTCTCATTTTATTTATATTGAGGTCAGTGAAATTTTTAATTTGCTCACTTGTTTGAAAGTCGAGAAATAGAGTATAAATATATACAATTTATACCTCGCAGGGAATGACATTTTGTTCTTCATCGTCGTCAACATATCATAATAATAATAATAACACGTTCGTAAGGGTTAATCGGTAGGGCAAAAACGTTGTTGCCCATAAATCACATTCAATTCTGGTGGTCGGTTATTGCAAAATAAACCTGTATACATTATACATCACGGGTCATGTATAAATTTAGAAAAGTTCACTCCTAAAGGTGGTAATATAGAGGATGAAGTTTTTTAATGTAATTACTTGGACAATATCTTAGTTGTTGTTAAATTCTTTAATCTCACTGTTACATCGTTACAGTCTATTAAAGTCCACAGCTGAACAGAGGCCAACCCCGTAGATTGCCTAATAGGCGACATATTTGCTATAGTTGCCACGCTTGGCAAGGAGGTTAGCAACCGCAGTTTTTTATTGTAAATTTTTTTATCTTCCCAAAATGGTAAGAAATAATTTTAATTAAAAGAAAAAGACGACTTCAAAGAATAAAAGCAGTAAAATTAAAATTTTTGTATAACTGACTTCAATATAAATAAAATGAGAACATCATCAATGTAGTCGAAGTCAATTAAATACAAATTATTAAGGATAACTCAAAAGCTACTGGTCACATCTTAATCAAATTTATATAGGACCACATGAGAAGCACCAGCTTTCAAATAAAGAAAAACCTCAAAAGAATCATGAATATCGGTTATTTTTGTATAACTGACTTTAATATAAATAAAACGAGAACATCATCAATGTAGTCGAAGTAGAAAAATAAAAAAGGAGAAGCACCAGTTTTTAATAAAAAAAGAATCATCAAAATCGGTTCACCCAGAAAAAAGTTCTGAAGTAACGCACATAAAAAAAACAGAGGCAGTCGTAAGGAAAGAAACTTAGCTGACTGGCGACAGAAGTGATAACTCAATGATATATGCGTATGCATGTACACAGGCCGTTATACTGCGTGTAGTATATAAGCATGTCGAGGTCATCGGTGACGCGAACCCATTAGTTTTTCCCCTACCAAAAATCGCTCAATGCGGCTAAAGAAGTTTTCACTTCTAGAATACAGTTTGAGTACCATCTCCTTTTTTGAAGTCGTTTAAAAATAATAATCACATAATAGCTACTTAGAATTTTTAACTCTTCTATACACTGTCTTAGCACCAACTTCCGAAGCTATTACAGTTATATCTCGTTAACACGAACTTTGTTTAGTCGTAATCCTCATTTATACGCGGTATCTAGAATTTACGACTATGTAATTCGAAAGGAAGCTTGGTCTTAATACCTTTCAGTTTAATACATACAATCTCATTTACATGTTGGAAAATTTTGTAAGTTATACTGATCGTATTTCGTATAACAAAGACGTATTTCGACGTAGCCATTATCTATAATACAGAGGTATGTACGTGTATAGTGTGAGCACTAAGTAACTATTAATATTATTATGATATGTTGACGACGTTCATTAGTGCTTTTTTAAAGTCTAGATTTGATTTGATTTGAAAAACAAAATGTTATTCTCTGCTAGGTATAAATTGTACATATTTATACTGTTTCTCGAATTTCAAACAAGGGGGCAAATTAAAAATACGAGTATTATACAACCGACCTCAATATTTTTTTTTTATAGAATAGTCTGACAAACGAGCACACAGTCCACAGACAGACAGCATCTACATCTATCCTCGTTTGCGATTCAAAATGCAGATGCGTTGTCATCCGTGAGGACTAAGATGGAATGCCTCTTTTCCAGTAAAAAGGGTCTCCGTTCCTCTACACTCATAATACGAAACACAGCAGTGTTAAGGTGATATTTTACGCTGATATTCTGTGAGAGCGTGGTACTACCCCGGTCGAGCCGACCCATTCGTGCTACAACTATACTACTAATATAGATGCAGCATGGTCCTACCACGTATATACGAGTATCTATACAAATAAATAAAATTGAAGTGTCTGTTTGTAATGTCAAAATAACAGCTTTTAACTAAATACATATGAAAGGGTATACGGTACTTATAACAAAAACACATTTTTTTAAATTTTTGTCTGTCTGTCGGTCTGTCTGTCTGTTTGTTCCGGCTAATCTCCGAAACGGCTGGACCGATTTTGACGGCACTTTCACTGGCAGATAGCTGATTTCATAAGGAGTAACTTAAGCTACTTTTATTTTAGAAAAATAATTAGGATTCCGCGCAAAAGCATAAAAACCCTATTACACGAGCGAAGTCGCGGGGAACAGCTAGTATATGAATAAAATAAGAACATCATCAATGTAGTGGAATTCAATTAAATACGCATTATTAAGGATAACTCAAATACTACTGGTCACATTTTGATCAAATTTAAATCCGGTGGGTGGCGGTGTTGTCGAGATCCAGAAATCACCCGTTCGTTTGGCGGATCGTTAGTTTGATATAAAAATATCAGTGAAATTAGTTCTGAATGGACTAAGATATCGCGTAACATACATATAAAAAAAGAAAAAAGACATACCTACAGTTTTATTAAGAACTTCCACTTAAATGAAACTAATTTTTACTATTGATTTTGAATATTAATTTTTGTCCGATCTAAGTCTAAGTGCGTAGATCGGACCAATAATTAATATTCAAAAACTGAAGGTATCCGGGCTAACTATGACATCGGGACGCCAAACACCTTAGTCCCCCCCCTGGACCATGGGTGCTATAAAGCACCCGAAACGTTGGGAATTAAAAAAGTTTAATTAAACGCGATAGACTCCGTAAAAATTAGTTTCATTTAACGTGGAACCTCCTCTTTTTTAAAATGTCTGGCTAAAGTTTTTATCTAAAAATAAAATTATTTTTTTTAGTTTCTGTTTGTAATATCGAAATTGACTACCTTATACTCGTATATACAATATTTTATTATATACAATATGTATTAAAACTATAATAATAATAATAAAAAAAAACTAAAATTAGAAACTTAATTGTCATACAGTCCTACTCCCCGCGGTATCGTGCCAAGAACGCTGGCTGCGTTTCCCCGCTGAATGGCTATACTTAGCCTTTGAGCGAGGAAAGAACCAGCCCTCTTATCACCAGCAGCAACGACCAGCGTATTCGTAATTAATTAAGGTTATCTCATATACTATATATAGCTTATATGTATTAATATATGTATATGTTTATCTACTATTTATGTACACTTCTATATATTATGTTTAAATGAAAATGATCTCCTTCAACAAGGTTTGCCTGGAAGAGATCGCTGTTTAGCGATAGGGCCACCTAATTGTACATACATTTATAAATTTAAGTTTGTTGTATTATGTAATATGTTGTGTTTGTGTGAAAAAAAGAGTATAATAATAAAAAATAAAAAATAAGATATGAATAACTATTTTTATATATATAGTCCGTCTATCCGTCTGTCTTTTTTATGTAGAACTAGCTGTTCCCCTGCCAGTGAAAGTTCCGTCGAAATCGGTCCAGCCATTTCAGAGATTAGCCGGAACAAATAGACAGACAGACTGACAGACACAGACAAAAATGTTAAAAATTGTGTTTTTTGTTATAAGTACCGTATATACATTCATATGCATTTAGTAAAAAACTGTTATTTTAACATTACAAACAGACCCTCCAATTATATTTATTTGTATAGACTAGCTGTTCCCCGCGACTTCGCTAGCGTGTTAGGATTTTTATGTTTTTGCGCGGAACCCTAATTCTTTTTCTAAAATAAAAGTAGCCTAATTAACTCCATATGAAATTAGCTATCTGCCAGTAAAAGTCTCGTTAAAATCTGTCCAGCCGTTTCAGAGATTAACTGGAACAAACAGACAGACAGACAGACAAACAAAAATTTTAAAAATTGTATTTTAGTTATAAGTACCGTATTTACTTTCATATGTATTTAGTAAAAATACTTTAATTTACACATTACAAACAGACACTTCAATTTTATTTATTTGTATAGATAAGAGTGACAAACGAGCACAAAGTCCACCTGATGGTAACTGGTTGCTGTGGCCCATAGACATCTACATTTATTCTCGATTACGAATCAAAATGAAAATGCGTTGTCATCCGTGAGAACTAAGATGGAATGCCTCATTTTCAGTAAAAAGGGTCTCCGGTTCTCTACATTCACCATACGAAACTCAGCAGCGTTAAGCTGCTATTTTAAGCTGGTGTTCTGCGAGAGCTGTCTGTCTGTCTGTCCGGGCTTATCATCTAAATGGCTAAACTGATTGTAATGAAATTTTATGAAGATATGAAGAGCAATGCTAGGAGTGATCAAGCTCATATTTTATCCGAAACACTTGGAGATTTCTGAAATAAATGGTCTTTAATTATCTTAAATTAATATAATCCCACATTAATAGATTCTACCCAGGCGATGCTGGTCGGCCCGACCGGGGAAAGACCACGTTCTAACAGACTACCAGCGTAAAATAGCAGCTAAATGCTGCTGTGTTTCGTGTGGTGAGTGCAGAGATCCGGAGACCCTTTTTACTGGAAACGAGGCATTCCAACTTAGTCCTCAGGGGTGACAACGAATCTTCAATTTGATTCTTAATCTATACAAATAAATAAAATTGAATGTCTGTTTGTAATGTCAAAATAACAGCTTTTTACTAAATGCATATGAAAGTATATCGGTACTTATAACAAAAACATACTCGTAATTTATAAAATTTTTGTCTGTCTGTTTGTTCCAGCTAATCTTCGAAATGGCTGGACCGATTTTGACGGGACTTTCACTGGAACATAGTTGGTATTATAAGGAGTAACCTTGGCTAATTTTATTTTAGAAAAAGAATTAGAGTTCCGTGCAAATAAATTAAAACCCATGAAATCACAACACAAACACTCACGCCTGTCACCCAGAGGGGTAGACAGAGACTACGGACTTCCATTTGGCGCGATCGTGACACACCTCTCTCGCCTCTCCATATATCTACGCATACACGCTCGTCGGTCAAGGGTACAACTAATCTGGCCCATTTTCAATGTATCGCCGATTTGGTCGATATACCTTCGTCTAGGGCGTCCCTTCCCGACTTTGCCGTTTGCTTCTGCAACATAAATTTGCTTTGTCACTCTTTCACTCATGAAATCCAATCGCAACAAATTAGACGTGGGCAAGTTCCCGGGGAACAGCTAGTCGAGAATAAATATAAATGTTTATGGGCCACAGTATCCACTTACCATTAGGTGGACTGTGTGCTCGTTTTTCACGCTTATTTAAAAAAAAAAACAGGCGAAAAAAAAACGTGAAAGAATTTTAAAAGTAACCTTGACCTAGCCATCTTTGCGTTCCTCCAGGAGTACTTTATAACGCTCAATTATTTGACTGAGCGTGCAAACGGTCCCTGAGTTACGATTTTCATTACCGTTTATTACTAGGTGGTACTTGAAGAAATTCTATAAAGCTTTTACTTGATATACCGTTACTGTAACAGCCTATTAAAGTCCACTGCTGAACGTAGGCCTTCCACATAAATCGCGTCACAGAGAGATATATGCCATAGTTGTAATGTTACTGTTGATTTGAAAATTTCACATCTCAGTGGGTCGTGTGCTCCTGGTAGATTATCTTCTATACATTCAGCCATTACAGACTAGTCCACTGCTGAACGTATGCCTCCCCCATAGATTGCCTCACAGAGAGATATATGCCATAGTTGTAATGTTACTGTTGATTGCAAAATTTCACCTCTAAGTGGGTCATGTGCTCCTGGTATATCATTTTCTATATATCCACCCATTACGGGCTAGTCCACTGCTGAACGTAGGCCTGCCCCATAGCCTTATAAAGAGATATATGCCATAGTTGTAATGTTACTGTTGATTTGAAAATTTCACATCTCAGTGGGTCATGTGCTCCAGGTAGATTATCTTCTATACATCCACCCATTACAGCCTAGTCCAAAGCTGAACGTGGGCCTCCCCATAGATTGCCTCGTAGGGGGGATATTTACCAACGTTGCCACGCTTACCAAGCGGGTTGGCAACCGCAGTTTTTTTTTGTTTTTGGTCATTATTAGAAAGACGCTGCTGCCAATCTCCTGATTTCTTTCCCTCTGTCGCCTCATACGACACCCACGGGATGATATGGGGTATCTATACAAATAAATAAAATTGAAGTATCCGTTTGTAATGTCAAAACAATAGCTTTTTACTAAATGCATATGAAAGTATATACGGTACTTATAACTAAAAAAAAAACAATTTAAAAAAAATTAGTCTCTCTGTCTGTTTGTGTGTTTGTTCCGCCTAATCTTCGATACGGCTGTGCCGATTATGATGGGACCTTCACTGGCTGGTATCTGATGTTATAAGGAGTAACTTAGGCTTACTTACTTTTATTTGTTAAAAAGAATTAGAAATTTTAATTAATTGAAATTCAATCGTGATAAACTCAACACGGGCGAATTCGCGGGGAACAGCTAGTCTTGACTATAAATTATAAATAGAGGTTTTAACATATAAAAGGGTATACTCAGTATGTTGAAAGTTTTGCATAACTCATAAATATTTATATATAAAACAATATATTTACTGCTTTTAAATGTATTCGCCATTTCATTTTAAACATCTTTTCATTCGTTCAAACCATTTTTAAAAACATAAGGACCATCGATCTGAGGGCATGTTTTTCAAGTGCTGGTTGAAAGTTATCAAGGTCTCTTCTGGCTCCGTACATGTCAAACCTTTTATCAAATCTTGTGGAATAAGATCTCATATCAAATCTTAAGAAATCGCATGGTGCGAGAACTGCACTGTGTGCGGGATGGGTAACGACTTCCACCTTTTCAATAGAAAAAAAAAAATGACTTTGTCTTATTCGCGGTGTGCGCCGAAGCATTGTCATGGTGCAATAGAATGCGTCTATTAATTTCTTTTTCAAAGACACTGGGCAAACAATTATTGGTGCAATTAGTACTTTAAATTGTTACAAATGACTTAACAATACTCGTATATCCCTACTTCCCACTATCGCGTGCATTATTACTGCCGCCACTAACACCAACATTAATCGGTAGGTACACTCTTCACCTTTATCGATGTAAATATCGATATTACGACAACTCATCTGCTCTACACGAGGTGCCATTAACAGAGTAATGACTAACCACTAAGTGTCAATATTGATAATACATAGTGTCCTCCAGAACGAGTTTCGATCACGATGGCCTGTCCTAACGGAGACTTTAAGTGGTACAGCCATGCTGCAATACCAGCGTAAAATAGTAGCTTAACACTGCTGTGTTTCTAATGGTGAGTGTAGAGAACCGGAGACCCCTTTTACTGGAAAAGAGGCATTCCATCTTAGTCCTCACGGGTGATAACGCATTTGTATTTTGATTCTTTATTGAGGATATATGTAGATATCTATGGGTTGATTGGCAAGCTCTACAGCAACCACTTACCATCAGATGGACTGTGTGCTCATTTATCACCTTAATTCTATAAAAAAAGTCCTCACGGGTGACGACGCATCTCCATTTTGATTCGTAATCAAGCATAGCTGTGGATGTTTATGGGCCACAACAACCACTTACCATCAGGTGGACTGTGTGCTCGTTTTTCACCCTTATTCTAAAAAGACTTTCAGGACTTTTTACTGCAATAAATGTATTAAAGATTCTGTCAACCCCAGGGAACTCATGGAAATTCCGAACTAACATTTTATAGAAACTTCCACGTACATAAGTTGCCATACGTCGAGAAGTTTTGACCGAAGTTTTACGGAAGTTAGCTCTTAACAAGTGAACCGATAATTTTGTCTATTATTCGATAGAGTTACGAACGTGGGCGTTAAAATGGTCTTCTCGGAGTTATAGGTTTGAAACTAAAAGCAATTTGTAAAAAATATTGGTCGTGTAAGAAAAAGGAGAGGTCTTTTTCAGGGCAAGGTAGTCAAAGCGAGGAGCGGCTGGCGTTCCATATGATTTAGTTATAATTTATGTTTTCTTTTATTAATAAGAAATACTACCAATGCGTATAGACACTAACATTAACGTTACTAATATTCCCTTTAATCACTCCTGGTAAGCTTAAAATACTTGAATTAGCAGTAGCTGACGTTCAGTTTATTTATAGGTTCGAACCCACGACATTTTGAGTTCGCGGTCCATACTCTACCATTAGGCTACTGTCGTCTGGTAGTGTTTCGTGAGGTAGTGCGAAGCTTGTGTCTAATACACATATTCAGAGTCATTTGCTAACTTCAATAGCGTGGTTTGGGCTTCCGATATGATTCATTCAAGCTGTTGAAATTCGGCTAGTGAGACCCGCTGGTGGGAGGCCAACCGAACCGATCGCACTGCACATGAGATCCACAAAACACTTTTGCTCGAAGGACCATAATGGTGTATGGTCTTGGTATACCACACACCTTTACTTGATCTGATGATGTATGATTTAAACACAATCTTGAGAAAAAACAAATATTTATTAAGATTTTACAATATACGGAACTTAATAAAAATATAAGGTTGAGTCACGCGATCGTATTGGTAGGCAAACTCCAAATCACTGATAATGTAGAATACTAATAAATAAGGTCAATCGTGCATACTGTTCAATTACTAAAATGCCGACGCGGGAGATTGCACGGTGTTGTACCGTACACAAAACAAGACAGCAAACCTTTTGTGGGTTAGGATCTTGAAGAGTTTGGTCAGTTCTCGTGAGTTTAACCATTGTGGTGAGCCTTTCAGATTATCGCACAGGATCCATTTCTCATCACAAGTAACGATACAATTCAAAATACTCTCGTTATTGTGACGGTTGAGTAACATAACGCTGCACTCGACACGTGTTTTTTGGTGTGCTTCACTCAATCATGCGGTACCCATTATTCGAGTCTTTTCACTTTTCCAATTTGTTTCGAGTGAATTAAAATTGTTTTATCACTCACTATTACATAAATTTATATAATACTAGCAGGCCAGGCAGACGTTGTTCTGCCTTTTCCAACGACTCTTCCTATAAAAATCCTTAAATTCGCAATAAAAAATTTTGAGGGTCATTTATCGGGATAAAAACTATCCTATCTCTCAAGTTAGACCAAAATGCACACAGCGTGCAAAATTTAATTAAAATCAGTTCAGTAGTTTAGGAGTCCATCGCGGACAAACAACGTGACACGTAAATTTTATATATAAAGATATCAATTTCCTATACAATTAGCTTTTGCTAATACTGACCAAAAATTCAAGGGTGACTCTAAATAAAGAAGTTGTCCGTTGGATTAACATACGTCGCATTATCTAGAGTAAGATTTACAAGGCATAGTATTTCACAAAAAATATCCTTGTGAATGATTTAATATATTAAGTCAATAAATCTCACATGTTAGAATGTAAGAAATGAGGAGAATACAAATTAAACATTTTTGTTCCTGAATAACATTTAAAGTAAAAACATAAATATAAATTTATAAAATATAAATATAACAATTTTGCTACAATCATACATTTTAAACGTGGAAGAGCCACGCTGCAGCTATATTATGGTTGTAGCACGAATGGGTCGGCTTGACCGGGGAAGGACCACGCACTCACAGAATACCAGCGCAAAATAGCAGCTTAATGTTGCTGTGTTTCGTATGGTGAGTGTAGAGAACCGGAGACCCTTTTTACTGGAAAAGAGACATTCCATCTAAGTCCTCACGGGTGACAACGCATCTGCATTCTGATTCGCAAACGAGGATATTCGTAAATGTAGATGTCTATGGGCAACAGTAACCACTTACCATCAGGTGGACTGTGCGCTCGTTTGCCACCCTACCCTATATAAAAAAAATTAAGAGTATAATACACATATATAACAAGCCTCACGTGAGTCACTTGTTAACCACTATCAGACGAAATTATAACTTAACTTTAGAGTTCTGAGCACACAACGGACACGGGTAGGTTATTTATTGCAAGCACCTCAGTGACTAGCCATACTACAAACTACAATATCTCATTCGCAGTAAAATTTCTAACGTGTTCAAAAGTTTTCGCCGCTACGCTAGTCGAAGCCAAAAGGGAGAATAATAACCTATTTACGAGCGAGCCGCGAGCCGCTTTTTGCTCTTCACAGAGCGAATGCGGTATCCATCGGGAAAACAATTTTTTTACACCTAATTGTTCATACTCATGCCAATGTCTAAAGTTGCCTGAATTTCGCGGTATGTCACATGTCGATCTTCCTCAATCAGCTTACGCACAGCATCAACGTTTTCTTGGGTGACTGCAGTTTTTGGACGACCTTGACGGGGATCATCACTGAGTTTGACACGTCCACGTTGAAATTCAGCAAACCAGCGATAAATTGTGGTTTTGGATGGGGCTTCATCTCCAAATGCAGAAATCATCCGGTCAACACACTGTTTTTGTGTTAAACCACTTCGAAAATCATAATAAATCATCGCTTTTGAATTTTCTCGAGTCAATTCCATTTTCTCAACGATTAAACAAGTTTGACAAAACCTTGTGACAAGACCCGGAAATTTTTTTTTAAATAAATAAATGGTATTCGATTTTTAAAACCAAGGTATTTTCAATTCTCTTTCACTCGTATCAACGACCGATGACAATACAATAATTTAATAACTTTCCTAGTCTTATGTTCAGGAACACAAGGATAAAATAAAATAGTTATAAGGCATCATCACAGCTCATGAGCAATGCGTGTTGTTTAAGTTTGTTTAAACTCTTATATTATTGTTGTACTGTATCGCTTGGGGTGTGCGCAGAGAAGCGAGACAGCAACAAGTGGATATATTTTACACTGGAGAGAAAGGCTCTGGGGTTTTGTCGGGTACTTGACAGGCGGCGAATTGCTGCTCCTATTTTATTGTATAAATAACAATTTGTAGTAGATTTTGATACGTAAAAGTGGTACGATTTTGTGTATTAAGTGTCTACGCATGTGAACTATTCGTGGAAACGGTGAAACAAGTGCTCCGATGTTGATGTGAATCTCAAGATAAGGTGTCTGCTTAAGCGCCGAGATCCTATAGTCTTCGATTCTCTGCTGAATCGAGCTGCCGTAAAACTTTACAATGTGATGCATCAATCAAAAATATTGTGAAGAAGTTTTGAAATAATTTTTTTTATAAAGGATGATTTCTTAATTTATTTGACATTGGCAAGAGTATAACCGTACGAGTCCATTACCAAAGAAAGAAATAAAGAGAAAGGCTGTCTCTCTGTCAGCAGCCCCAGCTTCGCACGGGAGATTTCTTGATCGCGACAACAGCGCCACCTACCGGGTGCAATAGTGTATCTAAACCATCCAGGGTTGGTCTCAAACGCACTCAAAAACATTCATCAAAATCGTTCGAACCGTTTTCGAGTTATAGCGAGAATAACGGACAGCAATTGATTTTTATGTATAGAGAAGATTGTGTTTGGAGATTAAAAGTAAAAAAAAAATGGTAAAAAACAAGCATACAGTCTACCTGATGACAAGTAATAGGTGAATGCTGCGGCCCAATGACACCTTCGTTAATCCTCGATTACGAATTAAAATGCAGGTTTGTGATAAATGATAACGCATCTGCCTTTTGATTATTTTATTCCTTTTATTTGGAATCGGATTTTAGTTTTTACTTTTTTTTTATAGGATAAGGGTGACAAACGAGTACACAGTCCACCTGATGGTAAGTGGTTGCTGCGGCCCATAGACATCTTCATCGATGCTCTATTACAAATCAAAATGTAGATGCGTTGTCACCCGTGAGGACTAAGATGGAATGCCTCATTTCCAGTAAAAAGGGCCATTTACTTAATGATTTTTATAAAATTTTGGTTTTTTAAAATTTGGGTTATTTAAGATAATTACTTTCTTTATAGAATAGGGGTAACGGAATACGGTAAGGTAAACGAGATGCGAGCACTAGTCTAACTGATGGTAAGTGGATACTGTGGTCCATAAAAATCTAAGTGCAAAGTAAAGGAATCTAAATGCAAATGCTTAATTACCCCTGACTAAACTAAAATGTCTCGTTATCACTAAAAAGGTCTCCGGGTCTCTATACTCAGCATACGAAACACAGCAAAATGAAGCTGCAATTTTGCGCTGGTATTCTGTGAGAGCGTGATCCTTTCCCGGTCGAGCCAACCCATTAATGTTACAACTATAATATAGCTGCAGCATGGCTCTACCGCGTGTAAAATGGAGGCTCATATGTGTGTTTGTCATGCACTTTGAACATTCCTCATGAAGGCTTAAATTAGTTAAACAAATTAAAAAAAATAACTTTAACATATTTTAATCAATTATATCAGTGACTAAATACGAGCGGTCACAATAGGTCCCATCCGTCTTCTATTCAAGGGCCTGCCTCACGCAGACCTCACGGTCCATTGATTTCTGTTTGAGATAGCGATTGCGTTTACAAGAATCTCGGACTGGAGCAAGAATTCAAACAGGAAATTGTCTCTCGGTTACATAGAACGCTGAAGTCTGTAGTTACCAAGGCATTATACAACGTGAAACGAAAGATAACTAAAGTTATTACTTATATATTTTACTAAGTCGTTTTATTTAAACTTACAAGAGTCACATATTAGAATTTCTAAGTTTCGTACTGTTCTATGTAATAAGATATAAAACAGTGATGTACAATTAGCAATTTAGTATTTTCTACATTTTTCGTTTTTAGCAACTCCGTGGCGCAGTGGGTTAGTAATGAGTTGCGACGCTGAGGGCCGCGGGTTCAAATCCTGTACGGAGCATTTATTTATTTTATAGAATTAGAGTGACAAATGAATACACAGTCAACCTGTGGATGCTGTGACCCATAGACATCTATCCTCGATTAAGAATCAAAATGTAGGTGCGTTTTCACCACTGAGCAATAACGTGGAATGCCTCGTTTTGTTTAAATTTAAATTTGTTGTCTATCTGTCTGTCTTTTTTGGGAAAATAGATTCTCCAGTGGTAGCCTCGTACCGCTAGGCAAAATGTAGGGCAGACTCCCACTAAATGGAGTGACGACCTGTTAAGACAAGCAGGAAGTGGATAGATGCAGGTGCCTCTGGATCGTGCTTTGTGGGATGCTGAACATAGGGCTGAACACAGAAAGAGCCAACTGTCAAAGCTGAAGACAGAGTTTGGCAGCATCGTTTCCGGGGCACCTGAGATTTTGAGTGAGATTGAGAGGTTCTATGGGCAATTGTACACGTCATCGTTGGAGCCACACGCAAGTGTGAGTAACGATCCAAGAGCGAGTCTCATCCGACATTATTCCGATGATATCCCAGACGTCAGTCTGAGCGAGATTAGAATGGCTCTCCAGCACCTTAAAAACGGTAAGGCCCCAGGCGAGGATGGAATTACAGCGGAGCTTATGAAAGCGGGTGGAAAACCGGTACTTGAAGTCCTTCAGAAGCTCTTTAATTCCGTCCTCCATGGTGGCATTACACCGGAGGCGTGGAGCAGAAGTGCGGTGGTCTTGTTCTTCAAGAAAGGCGACAACGCTCTCTTGAAGAACTACAGACCGATTTCCCTTCTGAGCCGCGTCTACGTGCTGTTTTCGAGAGTCATTACGAATCGTCTCGCGCGCAGACTTGACGACTTCCAGCCTCCCGAACAAGCCGGTTTCCGAAAGGGCTTTAGCACCATAGACCACATACATACCCTTCGGCATATTGTACAGAAGTCCGAAGAGTACAATTTGCCACTATATCTGGCGTATGTAGACTATGAGAAAGCCTTTGATTCCGTCGAAATTTGGGCGGTGCTGCAGTCCCTTCAGCGGTGCCAAGTTGACTGTCGGTATATCGAAGTGTTGAAGTGCTTGTACAGTAGGGCTACGATGGCTATCCGAGTACAGAACCAGAGTACGAAACCTATCCAATTGCAGAGAGGTGTAAGAC
Organism: Parnassius mnemosyne; assembly: GCA_963668995.1. NCBI lineage: Eukaryota > Metazoa > Arthropoda > Insecta > Lepidoptera > Papilionidae > Parnassius > Parnassius mnemosyne. The sequence goes on from CAVLGL010000086.1 coordinate 32,864,381, forward strand.
AGGGTGACGTCATATCCCCGAAACTCTTCACCGCTGCATTGGAAGACGTTTTCAAGCTTCTGGACTGGAAAGGATACGGTATCAACATCAATGGCGAGTACATCACTCACCTTCGATTTGCCGACGATAAAGTCCTTATGGCAGAATCGCTGGAGGACCTAAGCACTATGCTCAATGACCTCAATAGTGTTTCCCAACGGATAGGTCTTAAGATGAACATGGACAAAACAAAGATCATGTTTAATGTCCATGTCACACCTATGCCGGTAGTTGTTGGGAACACTAAGCTCGAAGTTGTTGACGAGTATGTTTACCTGGGACAAATAGTCCGACTAGGTAAGTCCAACTTCGACCGAGAGGTCAATCGACGGATTCAACTCGGCTGGGCAGCGTTCGGGAAGCTACGACACATCTTCTCGTCAGACATACCTCAAAACCTTAAAACGAAATTGTACAACCAGTGCGTGTTGCCAGTGATGACTTACGGAACTGAGACGTGGTCCTTCACTGCTGGCCGTATGAGAAAGCTTAAGGTCACTCAGCGAGGTATGGAGAGGGCTATGCTCGGAGTTTCTCTGCGTGATAAACTTAGGAATGAGGATATCCGCAGTAGAACCAGAGTAACCGACATAGCCCAACGGATTAGTAAGCTGAAGTGGCAGTGGGCCGGCCATATAGCTCGAAGAACCGACAACAGATGGGGAAGAAAGGTTCTCGAGTGGCGGCCTCGTAGGCGAAGTGTAGGGCGTCCCCCCACGAGATGGAGTGACGATGTGGTAAGACATGCAGGAAGTCGATGGATGCAGGTGGCTCAGGACCGTGCTTTGTGGCATTCTTTGGGGGAGGCCTATTTTCAGCAGTGGACTTGTGAAGGGCTGTAATGATGATGATGATGATGAACATAGGGCATAGTCATGTGAAGGGCTATAGTGGTAATGATGATGATGATGACTGCCTTTGTTGCTTGTCTGTCTTTTCAGGCTAATCAAAAAATTTCATTTGCGAGACAGATAGATAGATGTTATAAATATTTTAATAATTATAATACACTATCTATCTCGCAAATGAAAAAGTAAGCTAATAGTAGTAATGCATATAAGACGATTACTTAATAAAATGTATATTTTTAACAGCTTACAATAACATTACAAAGTTATTAATGCAGCTAGTTTTAGGTCATTTTCTATGGAGTTGTAACGAAATTTTTACTAATATATACTAAGTGCATTTTATAACTTGGTCGACTGTTACCTCTTAACGACTGGTTGACTCGTTAACCTCTTAATTTTACTTAGCTGTGATAGTTTTCCTTTTAACTTCATTACATGTACTATTGTTTATACTTTTCACATTTCCATATACAGTGGTTTACTTGGTAGAGGGGAGGGGCATATTACTCTAATGAAAAATACCACTTTAAAGTTAAACATTTTGCAAAAGAACCCCTGAATCGAAAAGATGTTGTTTCTCACCCCCAGTGTTTTTGAAAAACCTATCTAACGATTCTCCAGATGATGGGTAAAAAATCATTCTCCATTAACTTGTATGGGAAGTACTTAAAATAAAATGTGCTTTTAGATTTTATTTCACAGTTTCCTAAGCGTGATTGATATGTATAACTGAGCAAAATTACAGATTTGTAGCACCTAGTATCTCTGAGCAAAACCGCGCACGGATGGACGGACGGACGGAGGGACGGACATGGCGAAACTATAAGGGTTCTTTGTTGTGTAACTACGGAACCCTAAAAAGGGTATTTGATGATTATCTTAAATCTAAATTGATGCCTCATTAACAGATCCAGGCGAAGCCAGTGCGAATTTTTTTTCTTAGGATTAGGGTGACAGCATACAGTCCACCCGATGGTAAGTGGTTGCTGTAGCCTATGGACATCTACATCTATCTTCGATTACAAATTAAAATGCAGATGCGTTATTACCCGTGAGGACTAAGATGGAATGCCTCGGTTCCAATAAAAAGGATCTCCGGTTCTCTACACTCACCATACGAAACACAGCAGCGTTAAGATGTTATTTTACGCTGGTGTTCTGTGAGAGCGTGGTCCTTCCCCGGTCGAGCCGACCCATTCGTGCTACAACTATACAACTAATATAGCTGCAGCATGGCTCTACTACGTCCGAAATTGAAGTATTATATAAAAATACACTTTCGAATAACGTTACCATTATAGTCCTCAGCTGTACATAGGCCTCCCCCACAGATAGCTTCATAGGGGGGATAGTTGCCATAGTTGTCACGCCTGGCTAGCGGGTTGACAACCGCAGTTTTTTATTTTTAGTCATTATCAGGAAGACGTTGCTGCCCACCTGATATGTCTCCCTCTATCGCATCTTACTACACCCACGGGATGATATCGGGTAGTGGATATTCTTACACGACCGCTACATGATGAGAATAATGTAAAGTTTACTATAAATTATTTGTAGATTTATAAACTTACAAAAAGTAACTGGGGTAGTCCTAAGACAGTACATTTGTCACTATGATTTATTAGGTATCATGTTAAAGAAAAGTGACATTTTAGTCTTGATTTAGTCAATTTTTCACGTCCTGTGGCGAGGCGTGACTTATAAAGGAAGATATCTCGTCCTGCGTACAGTGCAATCGTAAGCTCAAGTGCGGATCCGGACATCTTAGGCGACGGAAGCTCCGCGCGTAGCACGTGACATATACGCCGCGTGCTACGATACTCGACCGCGTAAAACGCGGAAATATTTCGATGTTTGTTTATAACAAAGTGCTGTAGTAAATTTGTGTCAGTGAAAATATTATTTTTGTGGTTTCCTAAATATTTTAATTCGTTTATAAATAAACAATTTAATTTAGAAAATATTCTTAAATATTTATGCTGCATTTAAGCGGTAAGTCTATGTAGACATTATAATAATTTATTTTATTTTATTTTATTTTATTTATTAACACAATACAGTTTACAGTTGTGGAGATAAAAGTTTCTTAAAATTAAATGATTAAGTACTAAACTGTAAGCCAAAACATGTGTTTATGAAGTAAGTTATAAAGAGTTACATCTGCTAAAGTTATAAAACATTTAAAAACCATTAAAAAAAAACGGTGGCTTTGCAATCAATAAGAAAGGCCTGTTACAAGCTAGAACAAAAGTATATAAGTATTTACATGAGACCAATTATTTCAGTTATTTCAAAATATCACGGATAGATAATGATTTCTTATATTTACGCGAACACTACACATTGAATAAAACTATTTTTACGGATTTTATCGCGTTTAATTAACTTATTTTATATTCCCGACGTTTCGGTTGCTTTCCAGCAACCGTGGTCACGGGGGACTGAGGTGATTGACGTCCCGATGTCAAAGTTAACCCGGAGTACCTTCAGCTTTTTAACCAAAATTAATAAAAAAAACCGAAACGTCGGGAATATAAAATAAGTTAATTAAACGCGATAAAATCCGTAAAAATAGTTTTATTCAATCACGGATAGATCTATTGAAGACATTTGGAGTTGTATACTCATAATATGACTAATATTGAATAAACTAATATACACTAATATTGAACTTAGATAAGTTATGTGCACATATAAATAATACAATACTGTTTTGATTAATTTTTCTTCTTAATCTGAATATATTACGTGTTGACCAAAATTTAAAAATATCTCCATTGTTTTCCTACACCGACGTAAAATGCGAACGGAATAAGTCTTTTTTTATTTTCATATTATGTATTCTGTTTCTGCTTTGTTAACCCTTAAAAGTTCACGGTAACCGTATAGTGACGGTGTAAGAATTTCCAGTACCCCCAAATCAATCCGTGGGTGTCGTAATAGGCGACAGAGGGAAACAATCCAGGAGATGGGCAGCAGCGTCTTCTTGATAACAATTAAAAAGACTGCCAACCCATCTGCCAAGCATGACAACTAAGGCGATCCGCCCTATGAGTCAATCTATGAGGAGGCCTTTGTTCAGTAGTGGACTATTATAGGCTGTAACGGTAAAAGTCACAGAACACCAGCGAAAAATAGCAGTTCAATGCTGCTGTGTTTCGTATAGTGAGTGTAGAGAACCGGAGACCCTTATTACTGGAAACGAGGCATTTCATCTTAGTCGTCAAAGGCGACAATGCATCTGCATTTTTTTTAAATACTACCCTCACACTAGTATTTTCTCCTGTATCGTGAAGGCAGTTTACAAACACAAATTGCACAAGGACAAACAGCCAGAACCTGAACAATTATTTGCAGGCCATACAAATACTTGTTCCGTGCGGGATTCGAACCCGCGGCCCCCAGTGCAGCAACTCATTGCTAAAACACTGCGCCACGGAGCCGTCAAATTTTGATTCTTAATCGAGGATAAATGTAGATGTCTATCCATTTCGCTATTTTTTCATCCAGTCCCCATTTTTGATTCCCGACTAAAACATAGCGGTGTTATATATTTGTAGAGTGTATCTGTGTATATGTACATCTGTGTATCTGGTGGTCTGTCTGTGGCATCACATCTCCTAAACCGATAACCAAATTTGATTAAGTTTTTTTGTTTGAAAGGTGCCTTAATAGAGAGTGTTCTTAGCTTTGTTTCAAGAAAATCTGTTCAGCCATTTGAAGATCATCAGCTCTTTTTGTTTCGGGGGTTTTGAAAACTTTTAATTTTAGTTATAACCAAAAAAAAGTTTCTATTATCTCGCTTGCGTGTATGTACGTTTGGGTAGAATTTAGTTGTTGATTTTAGACTAAATTTCCGATGTTTGTAATGATCACCGAGTAGTGGTGGTGTAAGAATACCTACTATCTTATATGATCTAGTGGGTGTCGTAATTGCGCAAGGGAAATAAATCAGGATATGGGCAGCAGCGTCTTCCTAATAACAACTAAAGATTTAAAAAAAATACGGTTACGCATCCATTCGCCAAGCGTGGCAATTATGGAAAATATCACCATATAAGGCAATGTATGGGGGAGGCCTGTGTTCAGCAGTGGACTAGGCTGTGATGTGTGAATGTATAGAAGGTTATCTACCAGGAGCACATGACCCCCTGAGAGGTGAAATTTTCAAATTAACAGTAATTATTACAACTATGGCATATATCTCTCTATGAGGCAATCTATGTGGGAGGCCTATTGTGCAGCAGTGAACTTCAATAGGCTGTTACTTTAACGGTATATCAAGTTTTTACTTGCTTTTTTAAAGCTTTTGCTTTATAGAATATCTTCAAGTACCACTTAGTAATGTAATATAAACGGTAATGAAAAATCTCTGTGAGAGGCCTATGTTCAGAAGTGGACTTTCTGTAACGGTAACTTTCCGGTGAGCTCTCTAGCTTATCGGAATTATGAACACTGCTCAGAAACGGGTAAAAATGAAAGATAATAATGAATTAACACTTGTTTCATTTAGAACCATCAACAAGACATTATTGTAATTGGAGACTATTAAACAAAATAAATCATGATAAAATTTATTACTACTAAAGATGGACACAATTTTTGCAGATAACATAAATAGCAACGTAGACGAAAAAAGCAAACTTATTAAATTAAAATTAAAATCATTATTAATCACCTCTAACGTCATCTATGGAAAAAAATCTACAGTTTTTTCTTTAATAGAGTAAGGGTGACAAGCGAGCAGACATCCCACCTAATGGTAAGTGGATGCTATGGACTATAAACATCTACATTTATCCTCGATTAAGAATCAAAAAGCAGATGCGTTGTCACCCCTAAGGACTGAGACGGAATTTTTACATTGAATACATTAATACATGTATATGTATTATTTAATATATTTAATATATGTACCTAATTGCTTTAGATTAATATAAAATAAATAAATATTAACAACCTATACCGCATAAATATCGTACCAGGCAAGTTGAGAAGGGTAAATATGTGATAACACATAAGAAACTATTATGGTAAGAGAACTATTTAACTCCGCTAATATTTAATAGATTTTATAATAGATTCGTCCAAAGACATAAGCACTGTAACATTAAAGAAAAGGCTGAAAAATGCATTCCTATGAAGTATAACGATCTACCTATAATAAGTATTAATTAAAGATAGAGATATTTATTGTAATAATATGTATACCCAAGATAAGTATGTATGTAAAATAAAATACATATTAATGTATAACAAAAGAGCGCCATTATCGCCAACAAACTGTTGCACAGTGTGGCGATTCTTATTATTATTTTAAATGCGTGTATTTTATATGAATTAAAAAAATAGATTGTGGAGCTATTAAATTACATCGATTTAAAGAAAAGGTAAAAAGGTTCTGTGGTTATCTACACTTACCATACGAAACACAGCGGCATTAAGTTGCTATTTTCCGCTGGTATTCTATAAGGTCGTGTGGTCGTGGCGACCCATTCGTGCTAAAAACTAAACTAACTTGGAATCTGTCTGTGTTATCACCGTCTTACCTATTTCACTATCTTACCTATTTAGTAGTGCTTGCACTGCTGTTTTCCGAAAAAATTGTTTAGTTAATTTTTTTTGCAGATGTCTATCATTTGTTACGTCCATGATAGCTTCGTCTGGATAGGTTTTATGAATGTATTTATTTTATACATTTTTCGTTTTAAAAAAAATCTAGTTTTTCGACTGAAATATAGCCCAGATCCCTCCTGGCAACACTCTCTATATGTTCGTAATGTTTCATTACAATCGGTTTTGCCGATTCGAAAATAAACCCGGATATATATACAGACAGATAGACATACAGACAGACAGACAAGAATTTCAAAAATGGCTATTTATATCTTAATAGCATGGTATACGTGGAAGAGCCATGCTGCAGCTATATTAATAGTATAGTTGTAGCTCGAAGGGGTCGGCTTGACCGGGGAAGGACCACGCTCTCACATAATACCAGCGAAAAATATCAGCTTAATGCTGCTGTGTTTCGTATGGTGAGTGTAGAGAACCGGAAACCCTTTTTACTGGAAAAGAGGCATTCTATCTTAGTCCTCACGGCTGACAACGCATCTGCATTTTAATTCGCAAACGAAGATAGATGTAGATGTCTATGGGCCACAGCAACCACTTACTTTCAGGTGGACTGTGTTCTCGCTTGGCACCCTTATTCTATAGAAAAATAGCATGCAAATAACCCGTGAGATTAATAGAAGCTAGTTATTTCAATATTACAGACAGACACTTCAATTTTATTTATGTGGTAAACATTAATAACGAAAAAATATGTTAAATGACTTACGTGAAAAAAACATTCAGTGCTCAGAATAAAATAAGTAATTTCCAGTTCATTTACGAACCGAAACAGAATACTTTAAAGAGTAAATAATTCTTCATTTTTGTATCGGATTTCTCACAGCCGGAAGTAATTGTGGCTGTGTTGGACTAATACGATCCGGAGCCTTTGAGCTGGCGCTCTTTGCCTCCACATATATCGCGTTCAAATAACAAATCCATTGCATTAAGAAATTGCTACATGGTAGAACCACGCTGCAGCTATATTATAGTTCTAGCACGAATGAGTCTGTTCGACCGGGGTGAGACCGCGCTCTCACAAAATAGTAGCGTAAAATAGCAGCTTATTACTGCTGTGTTTCGTGTGCTGAGTGTAAAAAACCTGAGACCCGTTTTATTACATGGAATTAATAGTTTATTCAGGGGTGACAATTGCATTTTGATTCTATATCGAGTATATATGTGCTTAAGGGCCACACCATTCATTTACATCAGGTGGATTGTATTCTCGTTTGTCTTGTACCTTATTCTACAAAAAATCTGAAAAACGGTTGACCCTGCAGGCCATTCCTGGAACTTCCTTCTTGTTCAAATATTTTTATCCATTTAAAAATTATTCGTGTCGTTATTCGTCGTATTAAATACAAAAAAATTGATGATGTTATGATGAAAAAACTTCAAAACAATTTCTTTGTTTTTTTTTTTAAATCTTTGAAACAGTTCGACCGATTGACTTGAAAATCTAATAAGTGTCAGTGAACACTTATGACCGCTGTGTCATTTCGATCGGTTGATTAATTCTAAGGATATTGTACGATTTTTTTATTTATACACACACACACAAACGCGCGCGCGCGCGCGCGCAAACACACACACACACACACGGCCGGACGTCCAGCTGGGAATAGTCAGAACATGGAGATCTGATAAAAACTCGCATTCTCAAAATCGGACGTAATAATGTATGTATAATATACTCTTTGGTACTTACTCTGAGGTATTGGTAGCATGAACGTCAACAAACGACATCATATTTTGTCCAAGCGACGTTTATGTGTTTGACATTGACAGTATGAATGTAAACAATCTATGTTTTATTTAATTTAATTTAATGTTCTTCGTTACACATATTTTAATTAGTTATTAACTTTCTGCACTCCTTCTCGATGTCAACTTTAACTATGAGAAATCTCACACTCCTTTGTGCGCGCAATATACTTAAAAAGGTACAAAGATTTGCCTTTACGTATAAATATATTATAGTTTTAAGATTACATTGGTACAGTACAGTTCAGTAGAGAGTAATTTACTAAACAATAACAAATTTCTAAGATTTTTAGATGTCTGCCTGAAAGACCTTGACGAAACGGCGACGCAGAGTTTTCAGCCGACGTCAACTCCGTTCTGGCGGCTACGCTCGGTGCTAGTTAGACAAGTTCAAAGATTAATAGACTGTAGAGTGAACAAGTATATAAGTGGGATACTGTATATTATGCTTGCGCATCACTCATGTCGCGTACGCGGTGTTAAGCATCTTCAATTCCATTGCACGGTGTGCTGCTGTAGCTTCGTCCGGTAGGCGTCACGAGCTATCAAGTGTTTAAGTGTGTTTTTAATAAATTTGTTGAAGCGTATTTGTTTGTATCTTATACATATTATACAAGATTCATTTTTGTTTCAGATACAAAAGGGTACGTAATGCTGAGAAAATTAAAAACATTCGTATTTTAATGACTTATTTTAGTGTAAAAATAAAAATAGATACTCTTTGTGGATATTTTTTTGACTAAAATATAATTTTATTCAATTAGAGATATTTACCGATTTATATATATATATATATATATATATATATATATATTTCATTAAATTATATATACTAAGATAATTATATAATTGATAGTTACTTATTTATTTATTTTATTATTTATTGAACCAAAGGTTTGTAATAAATGCGAACTTAATGCTATATGGCATTTTCTATCAGCTAACAGAGTGAGTTATGGTCAGTTAAATTGTCATGATCAAATTCAATTCAAATTCATACATGCACCACACACACATACATAAAATATCCAAGAATTTAAACATTTACCCGCTCTTACGTCCTTAATACATTACGAACTAAAATGTCGCGTAGCACTGAAACGCTACAATTCGTGCTACGTGACCGCACGCTACGAGATCCCGAGACATGGAATAAAGGAATATAGTACGAGTTCGTAGTTCTAGTAATAAATCCGCTGCATTTGCATACGTAACAGTCTTATGAGAGTACGGACGAATAGCTCTTTCTATTTATTTGCATCTCACGCCTGTTAATCCTTTTAAGATTACGTGGGTCATGTTCAAAACCGACTAATACAGCATGTAAAAGTCTACTGATGAACATACGCCTTCTCCATAGACAGTCTCATTTTGCCAGAGTTCGGACGCTTCGCAGGCGGTGTGGCAGTCGCAGTTTTTTTTTTATAATTTCGAATTGTTATCAGGAAGATGTTACTTTCACCACCATTACACGGCAAAAAACATCCTCAAACATTATAATATTTTATTCTTTGTTACTAGTATCGATGTATTTACCATATCATAGAACTTTATATTACATGTGTTACACTGTGTTACACGCAGCGGTGGTCATCAAACATGAATGGTCGGGTCATTTCATAAAACGCTGCAAGTTAACACGGTAAAGCCAAGCTACAGCTATATTATGGTTGAATCACGAATGGGTCGGATCGACCGCGGAAGAACCACGCTCTCATAGAATACCATCAGAAAATAGCAGCTTAATGCTGATGTGTTTCGTATGGTGAGTTTAGTGAACCGGAGACTTTTATTATTGGAAATGAGATATTCCATCATTATCCTAAGGGTGAGAACGCATCTGCATTTTGATTCTTAGTTGAAGACAGATAGATGTCTATGGCTCACAGCATCCACTTACTGTACCGTGTGCTATTGACCGTGTACTCGTTTGTCACCCATATTAAAAAAAACGTTGAGACATTGCAATTTACTATCAAGGGCTTCATCACCACATACCGTTACCGATACCATTACAGCCTATTAAAGACCACTGCTGAACGTAGGCCTCCTCTATAGATTGCCTCATGAGGGGGATATTTGCCATAGTTGCCACGCTTGGCAAGCGGTTTGTCAACTGCAGTTTTTTAGTTTTACTCGTTATTAGGAAGATGCGCTGCCTATCTCCTGATTTGTTTCCCTCAGGCGCCCCTTACCACACCCATGGGATAATATGGGGGTAGTGGATATTCTTACACCGCCACTACACGGTACGTCATCTTTTACCACCAGGAGGCATTTGTAGTGAAGAACTAACTAATAACAATTTAAAAAAAAACGCAACCGTTTTATAATATAGCCAATTGTTACTGGCCTTTATCTCCATAATATATAATAAATCAATCGCTGTCCGTTAGTCTCACAAAAAGTTTAAAATAGCTCGACTGATTTTGAGAAATTTTTATGTGCGTTTGATTTTATATTCACGATTGGGCCCGGCAGGTGGTGCTGCTGTCGAGATCCAGAAATTACCCGTGCAAAGCCGAGGTAAATCACCAGTATCGTACAAATGTCAACATTTGTCATTTTGATACAAGATAGTAACACACGTGACACTAGGTCGAGGTGCGCCTGTGCCACGTGTTTTTATGTACCTCCAGACGAAATTTCGCTCAGGGCAACCAGTCTTAACGGAGACTAACCATCTGCGTAGGACAGGATTATAGTGCCCAAGTGTATGCGCTAGGACAGGTGCACTTTCTACTCCCTCTATCTCATATTCCGGTGGAACGGTAAACCGTTACGATCGGAGAGGGACAGGATCAAAGGCTTTACGTGTTTACAAGGCACGGGGGTGAAACAACTTCCTGACTCCGAGCTGCTACTGAGACTTTATTGTCAGAAAAATCCAATAAAACTGATTTGGACACGACCCGGGATTCGAATCCGGGATCTCTAGATCATCAGCGAACATATAATCTTTATATATAAAAAATACGTGTCACATTGTTAGTCCGCGATGAACTCCTAAACTACTGAGCTAATTTCAATGAAATTTTGCACACTATGTGCAGTTTGGTCCAACTTGAGAGGTAGGATAGTTTTTATCACGATAAGTGACCCTCAATTTTTTATTGCTAATTTCATGAGTTTTTCTTTGGGAAAGCAAATGGCCGTTCGGAAAGGGTAGAACAACGTCTGCCTGGTCAGCTAGTATATAAATAAAGCATAGTCCCGTATAGTGGCATAGTAAGACTAACCACTGCACTATAATTGAACCGTGGTTGTGTAAAAAGCGAGAGAGGGACCCAAACCAAGAGACATGCAGCAGCGTCTTCCTAATAACAACTAAAAAAATAATAAATGCTGATGCGAACCCTCCTGCGCTGCGTGGTAACTGGTAACTTTTTAATTTCCTACGTTTCGGGTGGGACTGAGGTGTTTGACGTCCCTATGTCATAGTTAGGTCGGCTACCTTGAGTCATAATATTCAAAAACTGAAGGTAGCCTGGCTATTTATGACATTGGGACGTCAAACACCTCAGTCCCCCGTTACCATGGGTGCTGTAAAGAACCAGAAACGTCGGGAATTAAAAAGTTAAATGAAACGCGATAAAATCCATAAAAATTAGTTACATTTAACTATGCCAATTATTTGCCTTTTGAAGCTATCTTTGGCGGAAGACCTATGTTCATATTGATTGACAAACTTTGAACATTTTTTTTTTGGGATTTTGTTGTAAAATCGTATAGATTGCATAAATTAATTACTAATTGTGTGTTCCAGTCTAGTAATTGGCATTACAAGCTTATGTTTGTTCTTAGTGTTTAATATGAAAATCTGTATTCTTATCAAAGCTATTCATGTTTTATGTACATACACTACATTTCCATAAATATATTGCGATGCCAAAGTTAATATGTTTTTTAACTTTCTTCTGCGTAGCATTGAAAGGAAGTTAATGGTTTTAGCTGGCAGTCTGTTAGTCTGTATGCCGACACGATAACTTCCGTTCCACTGGACCGATTGACTTTAAATTTGGTATGTGGATAGGATACCTTGAGGTAGTAAGTAGCTCGGTCGAGTTTGAATTTGGGTCCTGTAGGTCAAAGGGCACCAGAGATATGGGATTCACGCAGAAGGAAGTTGTTTTTCTTGAATTTACATTCAACTCGTTTCTTTAAGTTACTCTCTTAGGGATTCTTTAAAATTTAAGTTTTAAATCGCCTGTACGGCCTGTTTTTGCACCATGGAATATTAAAAGTTGTTTACATCGTCAAACGATTTCAGGTCATTTATGTGGTTATCTATATATATCATAACATGGTCGAAAAACAGTATAATATTTTATGAAATACAACCATTTTATGAAGTGGTCGACTACTTAGTGGATGTCTTCCCCATAGAGCGTTATGTCATGGCAATATTTTATATGTAAATATTATACACTGACCTCTATATATACAAGTACGCTATATTAGCTCTAAAATGTTTGTGGCGATTTGAAGCGCCCCGCCGCCATTTACATACCGGGAATTAAAATTGACATAATATGCCGAAGTCTGTTATGTTGTTTGAATCATATATTTGTATTTTAAACTAAACATGAAAGTATTTTGTGTAGTTCGAATATGTTTGATTTTAGTTATATATTATTTTTAGTAATATTGAGTGTGCGTAATTTGTAAAACTCGTTTCCGAAAGGAAAATAGATAACATTTCACAAGTAAGTAAATTTACAGCTAATATTAGAAAAACTATTTGACAATATAGTTACTTAAAAATTTGTTACTAATCATGATATCGTAATTACCAACGTGTTTGGCTTTATATTACTGAGTTTTGATATACAATAAAATTCAACAGGGTTGTCGAATTCCTTGTCTATAATACTTATCGAACAACCAAAGTGGCCGACAACAGATAATTATCAAATGTTACTGTTGTTATTGATTCACAAACTCTATGACATTGCATCCATTGACTTCCTGCATGTTTTACCAGGTCGTCACTTCATCTGTTAGGGGGATGCCCTACATTTCGTCCGAAAGTACGAGGCCGCCACTGGAGAACCTTTTTTCCCCATCGGTTCTTCACGCTATATGGCCAGCCCATTGCCACTTCAGCTTACTAATCCATTGGGCTATGACGGTCACTCTGGTTCTACTTCAGAAAACCACATTTCCAAGTTTATGACGCAGAAAAACCCCGAGCATAGCTGTAACGCCCCTAGCTGCCCCAACAAAGTTTGACGGGACTAGGGCCCATGAGTAATCCCATCGACGGGCAGCAGAGGGACGGGGCCACGTGGCCACATGGAATTTTCTATTACAATAAACTATATGGGAGAAAGCTAGAAATACATAGTACTTACCATTATCCGAAGCTAACTTCGCACCAAGGCTTGGGCAGGCCGTGAGTGTGTGTAATAGTGGATGGCGAGTAGTGTACAGTGAGGTGTAATTGTCTGCGACCTGAGCAAGCTTAGGCGACCAGCAGCGGCCGAGTTCCAGGCTGCTCCAAAATGCTGCATCGCTCCAGACCGCTTCAGCGCCGGACCACTTCTTTCTTCACTGCCACTAATTCAGTCTCTTAGCTTCATTGTACATTTAACTAACTTCAATTCGCCTAATTCCACATTCATCGCAGAATCGAACACGTGATACCCGACATGACAAGGACAGTAGCACAAAATTCGACATTGAATGTCCCGGATTCACTTATCACAAATTATAAATTCGGCACCAGAATAACACGTCGCGCCAGAGTCAAAATACGCTTCGTTGACACGCAAATTAATCTAACTAGGCAACCCAAACACAAAGGGCACTAACCGCGACGACACCATTATAACGATATCCTGAAAATTAACCGGGAGAAGCTCTCAAACAAGGGATGCGCGGCCTAATCCTAGACCGTATACCTCCTCGACGCTCGTACACTATCCGCACTCTCGCTCGAGTTAACTATCGCACAATTCACATATCTACGTGACGAAGAAACACGCACTTCATCTAGCTAAGATGCACAATTACTTTCAAAGAATTTACTTAAACCGTAAAACCCCATAAAGGCCTCTGGTACGGGAACCTAAATCCTAGACCACCAAATCCGAGGCGGATTTCACGAAACCCAATTACGTAGCGAAGCCGCGCCCAAAACCAAATTCTAGACCCTAATCACCCGAAACCGGTCTCGCGCAAACTTTCGCACCGGTGGCTGAAACACTCGGCTTAACCGGGTCGCTGCTAGCAAGCTACTCTCGTCACCTACTGTCTCGCCCGACCGCCAAGACGCTGGGAAGCTCCCTTCCGCTGCCCCCTCTCCGACACACGCGTGACATCTGGCACGATCGGGCGATGGGCAAAGTCGAACGTGATTGGGTGCCGTCCTAACATAACAAAATTTGGGCATAAACAATAGCCTTCTCCATAGCTCGTTGAGCGACCTTGAGCTTCCTCATTCGGCCAGCAAGGAAGGACTACGTCTCAGTTTCATAGGTCATCACTGGCATTACGCACTGATTGTACCGTCCCGTTTTCAAGTTTTGAGGTATACCTGAAGCGATGTGCCGTAATTTCCCGAACGCTGCCAAACCGAGTTGAATCCGCTGATTGACCTCTCGGTTGAAGTTGAAATTACCTAGTCGAACTATTTGTCCCAGGTACACAAAATCATCAACAACTTCGAGCTTAGTGCTCCCAACAACTACCGAGATAGGTGTGACATGGACATTATTTTTGTTTTGTCCAAGTTCCTCTTAAGACCTCTCCGTTGAGAGGCACTATTGAGGTCATTGAGCATATTGCTTAGGCCATCCAGTGGTTCTGCCATAAGGACTATATCATCGGCAAATCGAAGGCGAGTGATATACTCGTTGTTGATTTTAATACCATATCCTTTCCAGTCTAGTAGCTTGCAAAGTCTTCCAATGCAGCGGTGAAGAGTTTCGAAGTTGAATCGGTTTCGGACTCTGGTTCTGTACTCGGATAGTCATCGTAGCCCTACTGTACAAACACATCACCACTACGATATACCGACAGTCCACTTGGCACCGCTGAAGGAACTGCAGCACCGCCCAAATTTCGACGCAATCAAAGGCTTTATCATCGTCCACATACGCTAGACATAGCAAATATCAAAGCAAATAGTACTCCTTGGACTTCTCTACAATTTGCTGAAGGATATGTATGTGGTCTATGGTGCTAAAGCCTTTTTGGGAGCCGGCTTGTTCGGAAGGTCGGAAGTCGTTGGTCCTGTATGCGAGACCATTAGTAATGACTCTCGAAAATAGCATGTAGACGCGGCTCAGAAGGGAAATCAGTCTGTAGTTCTTCAAGAGAGCGTTGTCACCTTTCGGAATTAATGGAATTAACTCGCAGATTAGCAGCGTAAAATAGCAGTTTAATACTACTGTGTTTCGTATGGTGAGTGTAGAGAACCAGAGACCCATTTTACTGAAAACTAGGTATTCCATCTCTGTCCTCAGGGGTGAAAACTAATCTGAATTTTAATTATTAATTAAAAATAGATGTGGATATCTAATCTTAATTGAAATAAATGTGAATGTCTATGGACCACAGCATCTATTTACCATCAGTTGGACTGTGTGCTCGTATGTCATCCTTATTCTATAAAAAATCTAAATCGAGAATAGATGAAGGTGATTGTAAGCTACATCTTCTTACCAACAAAACAACAAGGCTAACTGTGTTATTTTGTTACCCATAAATCTTTAGTTACGTGGTAGAGCATGCATTTTTGCACTTCCATCTTATTCCTCAAAAGTGACTACGCATATGCATTTTGATTCTTAATCGAGGATCAATGTAGATGTCTATGGACTGCAGTATCCACTTAACATCAGGTGGATTTTGTGCTCGTTTGCCACCCTTATTCTATAAAAAAATAGATGTATAAAAACAATTGATTGTAAATAAATGTTTTTTTTATCCTAAAAATAATAAATTATACATATGTACCTTTTCCTGTCCCTTTGATCTCAAAGTAAAGGTCAACCGCACTGAATAGTAAACACCTTGAAAAATAACATTGCATTACACTGTTAGTAGGTATGTGGAAGCATTTGTTTACGTGATAAAATCAACATTTTTTTTTATTCATGGGAGCTTCTCAAAAAACATGAAAACTTAATAAGACCAGAATGAAAGAAAACTACTTACCGTAAAGTTAGCACGGCTACCCTAGTTAATTCACGAGGGACAACATACGGACGGTGTGTAACGATAAATATGTATGTGAA
This sequence comes from Parnassius mnemosyne, assembly GCA_963668995.1. Lineage (NCBI taxonomy): Eukaryota > Metazoa > Arthropoda > Insecta > Lepidoptera > Papilionidae > Parnassius > Parnassius mnemosyne. The sequence goes on from CAVLGL010000086.1 coordinate 32,880,897, forward strand.
TCTTGAATTTCGTCCAGAAGATTCTTTTGAAGATATGTTTTTTATAGAATAAGGGTGATAAACAACATCTACATCTATCCTTGATTAAAAATAAAAATTCAGATGCGTTGTTGATTTCGAAGGACTAAGATGGAATGCCGGGGCATATACAATACTGTATTTAGGGACAAAGGAGAGCCCGAGCTCTATAAGTGCGGGGACTCGAATAGTATGCAAATTATGAAAAAGCGATTGTGTTGTACTGGTGAGCACTCATTTTATTCATTATTTTTTATAGCAGTGGGGAGCAAACAAGCATACGGCTCAACTGATGGTAAGTGACTACCGCACCGCAATTCGCAATTTTGTTTGTATTAAGTAGAAGATGAGAAAATTTATCAGCCGAGATCGTAGTAGAAGATAGTAGCTCTAAGTCCAACACCACTAATTTAAAAAAAAATGCAATATTCTAACCATGAAAGGGAAACAGCAAATATCGCAGATTTTACAGTACTATTGCAAATTTATCCGCCAAACGAAGTTTTTTTTTTAATAGAATAATGGCCAAATACTCAAACTCGACTCAATTTTAAGATGTCGTTAAATCTGGTGGTGTTACAGTCACTTTGATTTAAAGTGATAGAGACAGCACGAGACTTCTTAATATTGAGAAGCGTTTTGAGTGTTTGGGCATTTTTTTTATAGGACAAGGTTGACAAACGAGCACACAGTCCACCTGATGGTAAGTGGTTGCTGTGGCCCATAGACATCTACATTTATCCACGTTTGCGAATCAAAATGCAGATGCGTTGTCACCCGTGAGGACTAAGATGGAATGCCTCGTTTCCAGTAAAAAGGGTCTTCGGTGCTCTACACTCACCATATGAAACACAACAGTGTTAAGCTGCTATTTTACGCTGGTATTCTGTGAGAGCGTAGTCCTTCCCCGATCGAGCCGACCCATTCGTGCTACAACTATACTACTAACATAACTGCAGCATGGCTCTACCACGTTTTTTAGGTTTTTTTTAGGTTGAAAAACCACCATACAGTCTTCCTGATGTGATGGTAAATATCTACTGTGATCCATAGACACTTGCATATACTCTCATTTAATAATTAAAATGTAGACGGCTTATCACCCCTGAGGACTAAAATGGAATGCCTCGTTACCAGTAAATAGGGTCTCGGGTTCTCTACGATACCAAACGAAACACAGTAGCATTAAGCTGCTAATTTACGCTGGAATTCTGAAGAACGTCGTCCTTTCCCGGTCAAGCCGACCCATTTGTACTATAGCCATTATATCTGCAGCCTGGCTCTACCACCTTAACTAAAGTGAATAGCGAACTAAAAAAAAAATAGAGAACTTTATATTACTTTCCTCTATCTAGTAGCCTATTAAGGTTCATCGAAATGCCTAGGCCACCTAATGAAGACAGCTAATACCAATTTGTTTTGTTGTTTATTGTGTAACAGATTGTAAACGGTTCATTTTCAAAAAAAAAGTACTGCTGGGTTTCTTGCTGGGTCTTCCCAGGACAGAGGTATTTTCCGAACCAGTGGTAAATTAAACATAAGAATGACTTTCACTAAGTGTTATTATTTATAATCTATATTGAATAAAATGTTTCTATTTCTTCGTTGCTTAACCCACGTTAGTCGTGAGTTGAGGTCTTCAATTGGGCGTGTAAACCTGAGCGGTGTCAGAAACTTATCAGCTTCCAGGAATAATTGTGCCCGCGTCGAATTAATGGGAGACTGAGCCGCGCTCCGCTGGAACATAAATCGTGTTCAGATTACAAACCTTTCAGAAAGACCCAATTTCCCTAAGTAACAATGCTTTGTCGCTTAGATTTTAAAACAAAGTCCGGGCTACAGCGGGAAAGGGTACGTAATTAATGTAAATTTATTTTTGTTTTGAAGAGTTGTTCTTTGTTTTACTGTTGACGTTAATTAATTTTTGCGTTGCGCCTTAGTTGTAAATTTTAATCTATACAAATAAATATAATTTAAGTGTCTCTCTATAATAATATCTATATGCTATTGAGACATAATTTATTTTTAAATTATCTGTCATGTTGGTTGAAAGGAGCAACTGCTGGTTGAAATTAAAAAATAAAAAATAAATTTATAGTGGGCTGTAGTATAAGGCGCGGTGCGAACGGCAATAAGGATTTACTGTATTCGTGATACTGCAAAAGCTCTAAATTCAGCCTACAGGAAGGACGTGAAGGAAAGCATGCGGACTCACTCGGACTTCTGCTGATCTGCCTCTTATCTCAAGAGCTACAGCCACGATAATTCGACGCTGGCTGTCACATATATAACAACAGATAGACGCGAAATATAGCGTTATTGTAAATGTCTCTACACTTTGTGATATTTTCATATAGCTTAATATCTAAAATACACGAAGGCTGGTGCGATGGCGCGAGATAGAAGCGGTTGTTTGTGTGTGTCATAAGCGAGCTCCGATAACTCCAGAGTGCGCATGCTCCAAAGGCATTATGAGGTAGTTAAGAAACTCGGAAATGGAATATTTTTAGTACTCTTATTGTATTACATTGAGTTATATGTACTACGTACTAGAAAAGCTATTCCAAACAAAAATTGTACGCTACTCAATGTCTTCGCGCATGCGGGGGAGATAGTAGAGTCGCGCATGCGCGAAGACTGTAGTTTAATATACTCGTAAAATAAGATATTAATATAAATTAAATATAAGAATTTAATATACAGTACTCTTATTTTAATCTAAACAACATATTTCTAAATAAAATGCAATAACAATTATCTTATGGATTTCACAAATCTTCAATTTACGCAATATTTAGTTTAGTTTACGGATTACAGTACAGTTCAGTTGAGTGTAGTCAATGTTCGGAATGCGAAATCAAGTGCGTTGTACATATATATAGATGTTGGATAAAAATAAATTAATTTAATAAGCGTTAGGCGGTAGTACACAAGTGGCTCCAACACTCTGTCTGTCTCAGACAATCTTCGTAATGTCTGGACGGATTGTGATAAAACTTTACGAACATATAGAAAACAATGCCATAATGAATCTTGGCTACATTTTATTCGAAAAGTTAAAGATATTTTTTTAAATTAAAAATCTATAAAATAAATGGTCTTTGATAATCTTATATCTAAATAGCGCCATAAGCGATCCTTTTTGTTACGTGGTAGAGCCATGCTGCAGATATATTAGTAGTATAGTTGTAGCACGAATGGGTCGGCTCGACCGGGGAAGGACCATACTCTCACAGAATACCAGCGTAAAATAGCAGCTTAACACTGCTGTGTTTAGTATGGTGAATTCAGAGAACTGGAGACGCTTTTTACTGAAAAAGAGGCATTCCATCTTAGTTACCGCCGCCCATTTTTTTTATAGGATAAGGGTGACAAGCGAGCACACAGTCCACCTGATGGTAAGTGGTTGCTGCGGCCCATAGACATCTACATCTATCCTCTGTTACAAATCAAAATGTAGATGCGTTGTCACCCGTGAGGACTAAGATGGAATGCCTCATTTCCAGTAAAAAGGGCCTCCGGCCACCTGCACTCACCAAGCGAAACGCAGAGGTAAACCTCTACTTCACGCTGGTTTTCTGTGAGGTCGTAGTACTACCCCGGTTGAAGCCGGCCCATCCGTGCGACAGCAAAACTGCCGCGTGGCTCTACCACTGTTAAAAATGAACAACCGCAACACCAGGGGAATTGCAGATGCGTTGCCGGCCTTTTAAAAAGGAGTAGGCTCTTTTCTTGAAGGTCCCTAAGTCGTGTCGGTCCGGAAAAATCGCTGGTGGTAATCGAATCCACAAGGAAGTTGTGCGAGGGAGAAAACTTCTTCTAAATCGCACAGTGGTTGACCGCGAATCATCCAGATGGTATGGATCATAACGTGAGTTTTGTCGCGATGTGCGATGGTGAAATTGAGCGGCTGGAATTAGTCCGAACAATACCTCAGAGCACTCCCCGTGATGGATGCGATTAAAATACGCAAAGAGATGCAATATCTCTACGCAGTGCCAGTGTTTCGAGCCGATCAGAAAGAACTCGGTCGTCAACGATTCGAACCGCTCTGCGCTGGATGTGGTCAAGTGGAAGGAGCTGGCACTGGGGTGCCCCGGCCCAGAGATGAGAACAGTATTCCATGGGAGGCCGAACTTGCGCTTTGTAAAGTTGCAAGCGATGTGCCGGCATGAAATACTGTCTCGCTCTGCTGAGCACGCCAAGCTTTTTAGAGGCCAATTTGGCCTTCCCTTCCAAGTGACCATGAAATCGCACACTATTCGATATGTTGACGCCAAGGATTTCAATGCTAGCTGAGGCAGCAAGGGGAGTGCCTTGAAACTGAGGAGATACGACAAAGGGGTTCTTTTTAGGGGCAAACGCGCAAACTTGTGTCTTCTGGGTCCCGGTACTTGGCGACGTTTTCCCGAGAAATATGGGCACGGCTGGTATATAAGGCATCACCAGTGCTGTCGTCAATGAATGCTACCAGTTTGCAACATATCATTGATATGCAGGAGAAACAGCGTTGGTGATAGCACGCAGCCTTGTGGAACACCAGCGTTAATAGGCTTGAAATCACAGCATGCACCGTCTACTACGACCTTGATGCTCCGATCAGCAAGGAAACTGGTGATCCATTTGCACAATTTCTCGGGAAGCTCAGAAAGCTCGGAAAGAAGCTTCGAAAGAAGCGCTTTGTGCCAGACCCGATCGAAGGCTTTCGCTATGTCCAAACTAACGGCTAATGCCTCCCCCTTGGACTCCACTGCCTCCGCCCATCTATGATTCAGATAGACTCTGGTCTATCTAGATCACCAGCTGATCGACCCCGACGAAAACCGTACTGGCAGTCACTAATCAGCTGGTGATCCTCAAGGTACCACATGAGCTGGCTGTTTATAATGGATTCCATTATTTTGGAGAACAAGGAGGTGATGGCGATAGGCCTGTAGTTGGACGGGTCTGAGCGGTCGTCTTTTTTAGGGATCGGGTGGACCAAATCTGTCTTCCATGAATTCGGAACTACGCCTTGGGAGTAGGAGTACCGGAAAAGACGCGTTAAAACCGGTGCCAACTCCAGACCACACGTCTTCAGCACAATGGGAAGGACTCTATCGGGCCCACTCGACTTGCTGACGTCCAGGGAGAAGAGTGCTTTGTGAACCGAGCGCTGTGTAAACAGCACATCCGACATGGAGCACTCACATCGCGGGATGGTCGGCGGTGTGTTCCCCCCGTCGTCTAAAGTCGAGTTGGACGCAAAGAGTGAGCTCAACAGATCAGCTTTCTCCTTTGCGGCATAGGCCAGTGAGTCTTCCTCTCTGTGCAGAGATGGAAGAGATGGCTGACAGAAGTTCCCTTGGACAGCCTTGGCGAGAGACCAGAATGCACGTGTTCCCGAAGGGAGGTGAACTAGTTTCCCGCCAATTCTGCCGATGTGCTCTGACTTTGCCTTGGCACTTTTGAAGGACCTGCAGGCGGAATTATACTTCCTTTTAAGAGCGCTGGTGTTTACATCCCGGGACGTTGATGCGTCAGCCCAGGCTTGGTAACACTCCTGCTTATAGCGTGATGCTATTTTACAGGAGCGACCAAACCATGGCTGGGATCTGCCTCCGATGGGCACCACAGAGGATGGAATAAAGGGTTCCATACCCTGAAGTACCACATCAGCAACAGAATCGGCAACAACGCTGGGATCTTCCGGCGAGAAGCAAACCTGCCCCCAAGGGTAGGATGCAAAAAAATACCGCATCCCGTCCCAATCGGCTGACCTATAGTGACAAACACGGCGGCAAACTGCAGATCGCAATTGCGATTGGAGTGTGAATGGCACCGTACTCCGGATCAGACAATGGTCTGAAGAGCCGAGACCTCGACATCGAAGGAGACCTGATATCCGCCCGGATGAGAGGTCAGCAGAAGGTCCAACAGGGAAGGTACATGGTCTTCCAGATCGAAGATCCGCGTAGGCGAAGTAACCAGTTGTGTTAGACCATATGCCAAGGCAAAGTCATAAACAGATCTACCCGCATGATCGGTTAAACGAGAACCAAGCCATTCAGTGTGGTGGGATAGATGTGGATGTCTATGGGCCACAATAACCACTTACCATCAGGTGGACTGTGTGCTCGTTTGTCACCCTATCCTTTAAAAAAACAAATATAGTAACTGACGGTAAGGTAGACCAGAGTGACCGAGAGCGCTAAGGATTAGTAAGCTGAAGTGGCAAATGGCAATGGACCGACTATATACCTCGAAGAAAACATAGGGGTATTATAAGTATGTATATTGCGTATCTGTGTAGGTATATGTGTTTCTGTCTGTGGTCTCATAGCTCCTGAACGGATAAGCCGATTTTGATTAAGTTTTTATCGTTTAAAAGGTGTCTTAATCGAGAATTCTCTTAGATATATTTCAAGAAAATCTATTCAGCCGTTTGTAGATCATCAGCTCTTAATATATCGGGGTTTTTTTATTTTGAATTTAAGATATATGTTACACAATTAATTATACAAATTTTATTATAAGTAGTTTCGTTGAGATTATTAATTCTTTTATATCATAATAACCTTTTCTAAACAGTCTTTGTTTTATAAAGTTCTTGAATTTGGCATTGGAATTAATTGGTATTTTTTCTTTGATTTTGTTGTTAAAGCGTATACATTGCCCCAAGAATAAATTACTGTCTCTGTGGAGTCGAGTAACTGGTACTGCTGGTTTGTGTCTGTTCTTAGTATTTACAGAAAATGATGAAGCAAACGCCTTGTACCTTGTTACTTCCTATTATAGGTCTGTATTTTTAAGATATATGTATAATATACAGCCCACCTGGTGGTGGGTGACTGTTGTAGTTATGGACACATGTTATACATGGTAGAGCACCTCCCGCCAGCCTCAATTGCGTGCATTACCCCCGTCACCACTAAATCCCAACACCACTACTTGCAACACAATATCCACCGCCGTCGATATTCGCAGTAATATGTATAATTGACGTTGGTGTGCGTAGTGATAGTGTAGTTAACAAAGCATATCATGATCCCAAATAAATAGATAGACATACACAGTTTAATTAAAAGCAGAGAGAACGTTGGGAGTGTGAACGTGACGGCGACAAGCGACGCTATCGACGCTTCTCACCCGAACAAGTTAAGACAAGTTTAGCTCGATCTCATTTAGATTTAACACTCCATTGACTTAGTTTACACTTCACTCACTCCTAGAACATTCTGCGTGTTTGCACACGATTTACCTACGAGTTAACGTTCTTCGACACAACTTTGATGGTCGTAACCGTGTCGGATTGCCGTCCTGTCGGACTAAGAGATTGAGTTTATATAGTAATGATTGTAAACTGTACTTTTTTTTAATAGCCCCGCTGGCTTTCTAACACATAATAGTAAGTGAATGATGTGGCCCATACATCTACATCTATCTTCATTTAAGAATGATAATGCATATGCTACTTTTATACGTGGTAGAGCCATGCTGCAGTTATATTAGTACTATAGTTGTAGCACGAATGGGTCGATTCGACCGGGGAAGGACCACGCGCTCACAGAATACCAACGTAAAATAGCAGCTTAACACTGCTGTGTTTCGTATGGTGAGTGTAGAGAATCGGAGACCCTTTTTACTGGAAACGAGGCATTCCATCTTAGTCCTCACAAGTGACAATGCATCTGCATTCTGACTCGTAATCGAGGATAAATGTAGATGTCTATGGTCCACAGTAACCATTTGCCATCAGGTGGACTGTGTGCTCGTTTGTCACCCTTATCCTATAATAAAAAACCTTGCATTTCTGGCAGCTGCATTCTTTCTAAGTGAACAATATCTACACCTTTTAAAATTTTAGTGATAATATTGCACCAGTTATAAAGATAAAGATATTTATTTTGTAAAACATGAGTATAAAAGTCTTTAGTTACCCCTAGTTCTATTAGTATCGAAAAAAAGGCGTATATTAAGTCAGTCCTATGCTTTCAGCATGTAAAATGCTCAAAGCGATGTTTATTTAATATTGCATTCTTTATTTTACGACCAATGTTTTTAAAATCGGGGTGTTTTTCTAGATAATTATTAGTTTCTTTAAAAATATCACGAAAATATCTAACAATGGCAAATAAAGGTAAAAGTTGACCTATGCTGCTGAATAGACCAACTGTTTTCTTGCTATATTTTTATATTCTCTATGTGTTATCCACTTATGAACCGCGGTATTTTCTTTTGTGGTGTCCTTTCTAAATAAGCGGCATTCGATTTTTGAAACAAGTTTTTAATGACCCACACTACAGTGTAAGCACAGGACTATATTTTTAGACGCTCGTGCCTTACTTATAGAATTAATAGATAAGTATCAATGTAAAATTCACCAGTTTTACCACTTTCGTTACTCACTTCCCTTTCATGTCCTTTAAACGGGCTCTTTATTTTTAATAATTGTGTACTAACATCATCTTCACAATTAAAAGATGAGCGGTAAAACTTAATGAATCCTGTAATTAATAAAGATTTAACAGCATTTATGAAATAGTGGCAAGTCGGGTTATGGTCCCTAAAATTGTATGATCTTATTTGACCGAAAAAGTTTTCGAATGCATTTATATAGCGAGGTCTCATAATTTTTATGTTTTTCTTGGACAATAACTGCCACAATTTCATAAAACTTTTTATGGTACTTATTCAGTTCTTTATACTGGGTACTGTACATTCATGACCATTTATATTAATAAATTTTAAATTTTGTACTTTCAACAAAGCAAAGAATGCCAAATGTATAAATCTTTGCCACTTCTTTTATTATTTATCACTGCACTTCCATTCACACTGTTAAATAGGTCCTCCATAAAAGATACTAGTACTACAGTATTTTTGTGTTTTGCTCACTGGTCACCCATCGGAATAATAAGGTGTAATAATATTTGATATATTATTAAATGAAAGATCATTAAGTACTCTGTACATTCTAGTTACAGAAGAAGATTGTGTTTTTATAAAATTAAAAATGACAAGCAAGCACACATTTCTAGAGATGGGCGTTACTGTTGCTTTCACGCAATGATGTAACCAGTTATATTTCTTTTAAGAAACCTGTTGCGACATTAGGTTTTTTCTGCAACAGGTTTCTAATAACTACGTAATATTAACACGTTGTTTAAGTACTATTAGTTATTGTTTTATATAGTCGTCACTAGGTAGATATTTCGCTATGAAACTAAAGCAAGGAAAAATATAATTTATTGGTGGGCAATAAAACTTAAATAAACAATTGTTTACAGTATGATGTACCAACATTTTATTTTAATTTTTATTGATATTTGAAATAATCAATTTACAAAAAACGACTCACCTGTATACATTTCACTTGGTAGTAAGTGAATACTGTGGCCCACAAACACCTACATTGATCCTGAATTAAGTATCAAAATGCAAATGCATTGTCACCCTTTAAGACAAAATAATACCTTTTTACCGGGTGAACACTACAGTTTTATGGTGCTATGTATAATTATATTTAATAAAATAATTAATATAATAACTTACAAAATACAGAGGTATAATTTAAGGCTCCTGCCACGGTTTTACTAAATACACGAACATAATTCTTAACCTGTAAATAATCCATAAGAATTTGATTAGGAATAAGTGTTACTTAGTTCTGCAGCATATGCTGTAAAAAAGATTAGAAGTTTAACCAGTGTTGAAACAGCTAGACTAGTTTACTTCAGCTACTTCCATAGCATAATGTCATATGGTATTTTGCTATGGGGACACGCAGCTGACACTGAAATTATATTTGTTTTGCAGAAGAGTGCCATAAGAGCAATTTATGATTTAAAGCCTAAAGAGTCGCTGCGACAAAAATTTAAGGAAATTAATATATTAACTTTGGCCTCTCAATACATTTATGAAAATGTAATGTACGTACACAAAAATAAAAGTAGTTTTACAAAAATAAGTGATATTCATTCTGTAAATACTAGGAACAGACACAAGCTAGTAGTACCAGTTACTCGACTCCATCGAGTCAGTAATTCATTCTTGGGGCGATGTATACGCTTTTACAACAAAATTCCAGAAAATATACAAAGTTTGACCTGTTCAAAGTTCAAAAACTTTATTAAACTAAGTTTGTATAAAAAGGGTTATTATAATATTAAGGAATTTATGGATGATAATAACCCCTGGAAATGAGGTGATCGCTACCAAGCTATTTCTAATTTGTTGTGTTGTTAATTTGTGTAACATCATGATTGTAAGCTGTTATTTTAAAAAAAAGTCCCGCTGGGTTTCTTGCTGGTTCTTCCCAGGACAGAGGTTTTTTCCGAACCAGTGGTAATCAAACAAAAGAGTGACTTTCAATAAGTATTATTTATAATCTACATTGAATAAAAAAGTTTCTGTTTCTGTTTCTGTTTCTGTATTACATGTACAAAAATTAAATTACATGTAATTGAAATAAAATTACAATTTCAAAACTTTATTTTTTTTCCGGAACAACATGTTCGTCGTTAAGTTTGTGTATTAACCGTGTTTCTGCATGTTCACAGTCTCTTATCTGTCCATGTGGAAATGTTTTCTTGGTATTGTATATTTTTTGTTAAAAATTGTTTCGTATTTCTTTTATTAAATGTGGTGGATCAAATATGACAAGCATATTATAAAAACCACTTATTAAAAGTAAACATGGCGGTAGTTTTTATTCTCTATTATTTTAACTGCTCTAGTTTCCTCTTGCAGTAGTTTAAGAGCAGATCTGAATGTAGCCCCTTGATATGAGAGTGATGTTAGTGGAATAAGTCCTATCTCACCAACAGCCGCAACAATTTATTTTAAAATATTTTTCACTACAATAGTAGATGTTGATCACTATAATAAAAGGCAATCGGTTGATACAAGTAAATGCAAAGAAAAACGAATAGATAGGGTGGATGACAGTGGTAGAACCACGCGACAGCTTTTGTCGCACGGACGGGCCTGCTCAAACCGGGGTGGTACCACGACCTCACAGAATACCAGCGTGAAGTAGAGGTTTATCTCTGCGTTTCGCTCGGTGAGTGCAGATGGCCGGAGGCCCTTTTTACTGGAAAAGAGGCATTTCACCATAGTCCTCACGGGTGACAACGCATCTGCATTTTGATTCGCAAACGAGGATAGATGTAGATGTCTATAGGCCACAGCTACCACTTACCATCAGGTGGACTGTGTGCTCGTTTGTCACCCTATCCTATAAAAAAATCAACGCAACTAAATGGAAATTTATCATTAAATCAGTATAATATCACTCAGTGACAAAATGAATGAATCAGTGACAAACTGACAAAACGAAATGAAAACAAACAATATGGCGTGGGCTGCGAGGCTGTGACGTCTTGCATTGAAGCTTAGAAGGAATGTAAAGAGGCGAGGAGGGATGTTAGCTGTGATGTATCATTTTGCTATGTTTCCTATGTCCAATATTTTCTCTATGAAGATTACTGGCCGTGGTTAAAAAGGGCCTTCGCGACTAGTCACTCACTAAACTAAACACTGTAGCATTGTGTGGTTTTTGTACGCACGTAATCTGTGCTGTTGCGATCAGTCATTGGTTAAGATGACCGAATTTGTGCTTCAGACATAGTTGTTCTACCACGTAAAAGAGTTCTCAATGTTATCATAGATTTCCACCTGATGGTAAGTGCCTACTGTAGTCCATTGACACCTGCAGTCAACTTTAAACAAAGGCAGATTCGTTATAACCTCCGAGGACTAAAATGGAATGCCTTACAGTCTGTAAATTATGCTGGATCTCTATACTGCCTCTCTATACACTTTAGATATGAAAACATCAATGCAGGCAAGTTGCCATGCTGTCATGCTGCAGCTATATTAGTAGTACAGTTGTAGCACGAATGGGTCGGCTCCACCGGGGAACGACCATGCTTTCACAGAATACCAGCTTAACGTTGCTGTGTTTCGTATGGTGAGTGTAGAGAACCGGAGACCCTTTTTACTGGAAATGAGGCATTCCATCTTAGTCCTCACGGGTGACAACGCATCTACATTTTGATTTGTAATAGAGGATAGATGTAGATATCTATGGGCCGCAGCAACCACTTACCATCAGGTGGACTGTGTGCTCGTTTGTCACCCTATCCTATAAAAAAAGTTTATTTGGCAATTGAATTATGAAGGAGGGTGACCCAGAAGGCCTCGTAGGCACAAAATAATAATGTTGTAAATAATTACTATTATTAGTACGTTTTTTATGGACCCATAACATCTACATCAATCGTCAATTAAGAATCAATATGCAGATGTAATATGAGTACTAAAATATAATGCCTCATTTTAGGTTTTATGAATTTTTTTATAGGATAAGGGTGACAAACGAGCACACAGTCCACCTGATGGTAAAAGGTTGCTGCGGCCCATAGACATCTACATCTATCCTCTCTTACAAATCAAAATGTAGATGCGTTGTCACCCGTGAGGACTAAGATGGAATGCCTCATTTCCAGTAAAAAGGGCCTCCGGCCACCTGCACTCACCAAGCGAAACGCAGAGGTAAACCTCTACTTCCCGCTGGTTTTCTGTGAGGTCGTGGTACTACCCCGGTTCGAGCCGGCCCATCCGTGCGACAGCAAAAGCTGCCGCGTGGCTCTACCACTGTTGCATGGTAAGGAATTGCGGGGATTTTTTTAGTACGGAGATGACAAAAGTTTTATACAATGCACTTGTTCGCAGCCGGCTGGAAACGAGTGCAATTATTTGGAATCCCCATGAAGATAAATATATCAACATGGTGGAAAAAATTCAAAATAAATTCACAGGGTTCATTTATTTAAAGGAGTACCGTAGTTATCCTTTCTACCCGCTGATGTAACCGAGCTTGTTCGTGATCGGCGTGGTCGGTTACAGTCAGCATGGTGTGAGGCTGTGTTTCGTATGGTGAGTGTAGAGAACCGGAGACCCATTTTACTGGAAAAGAGGTATTGCATCTTAGTCCTCACGGGTAACGACGTATCTGCACTTTGATTCTTTATTGAGGATAATTGTGGATGTCTATGCGTCACAGCAACCACTTACCATCAGGTGGACTGTGTGCTCGTTTGTCACCCTATCCTATAAAAAAAAGGCGTGACGTCGTGCTCCGCGAGTACGTGTGACGGGTCCTGCGTGGCATGCGTACACCATCCTGAGGTACTGGAGGCGTTGCAACTGTTTGTGCCTGATAAGGCGGTGGTCAGACGCCGCCCACATCCCACCTTTAAGGTGTCGCACATGAGGATAAATCTGCTCAGGTTTGCACCGATGTCACGGACTTTAAAATTATTGAATATCCGAAGAAACGGATATTACCACTGCAGCCCGGCAAAGTTCACAGATGCGGAGCACAGGGTCTGTGGGATTATTTTATATTTTTTTTCTTTTTATAATTTTTTTCTTATTTATAATGGTGTAAGTATATATTTTATGTCAGCAGTTATATTTATCAGTTCTTGTTTCGTTTTGTACAGGATTGTCTTGGTCTTGTACTGTTATGATGCTGTTATTGTTTTTGTAATTAATAAATACATAAATAAATTTCCAGTCGGTCTCCTGTTCTCTACACTCACTATACCAAACACAACAGCATTGAACTGCTATTTTACGCTGGTATTTTGTGAGAGCGTGGTCGTACCCTGGTCGAGCTATCCCATTCTTGCTACAACCATATCATAGCTGTAGCGTGGCTCGTAAAAGCTTTAACTGAAATTATACTCAAACAATGTCGGCCAAATATTTATTTTAATCAATTTCTCGCAGCGTCTTGTCAAGTGAAAAAGGAAAGATGTAACTGTTTATTCAAACTTGCTACAAGGCTCTAAAAACTTTAATTATTGGATAAACTTGCTACATCCGTAAGCTCCGCTTGCGTATTACGACTATTGCAATTAAATTTCTTAATTATTAATCTTTATATATAAAAATTACGTGTTACGTTGTTTGTCCGCGATGAACTACTGAACTGATTTCAATGAAATTTTGCACACTCTGTGCAGTTTGGTCCAACTTAAAAGATTATATAGTTTTTATCCCTATAAGTCACCCTCAATATTTTATTACGAATTTAAGAATTTTTACAGGACACAGGGTCGTCGGAGAGGGCAGAACAACGTCTATTATATATATATTTACAACTAGCTGGCCAGGCAGGCCAGCTAGTTGTAAATATAGATGTCTGTCAATGGGCCACGGAATTGAATTACCATTAATTGAACTACGTGCACTTTAATCACCTTTAGTTCTATCAAAATAGTAAAAAGTACATTAAGTAAATACCTAAATAATTAATAAACCTCGTTTTTCTGCCGACTTCCAAAAAGGAGACGGTACTCAATTCGACTGTATGTTTTTTTTTTGTTTTTTTTTTTATGTGTGTTACCTCATAACTTTTTACCGGGTGAACCGATTTCTGAAACCAAAAGCTGGTACTTCTCGTGTGGTCTCATATAAATTTGATCCAGGTCAGACCAATAGTTTTTGAGTTATTCTTAATAACTTATATTGAAGTCGGCAGTACAAAATTTTTAATTTTTAATTATTTAATATTGCATTGGCATCCGATTCGCTTCTTCTACGAAATGATATTTGTGTGGCCTACAAATTATTGTTCCGGGTCTAAATGTTTGTCCTTGTAAATTTATGTATATCATATATTGTGCATGCTTTATAGTATCCTATGATGTCAACTGCCCACCTTGCAGGAGACATAGCTTATTTGCAGGTTACGTTTTTCTAAAAAAAATTACAATTAAATTTGACCATTCGACACGAACAGACGACGATCCACGAAAGCGAGATAATAAAAACGTGGTAAAAAGAGATTCATATAGCCATCTGGACTTGTTTTGTCAAAAAAAGATTAGAATTGCAGAGACTTTTTCCAGATTTATTATATTATCTGTATGAATTTCGCAAAGTACCAACATCAACTTTATCATCGGCTTCAATTGCAAATAATTCTTAATTAAAATGGATACTAGGGTTTCAAAATACGATAAGAACTATTAAATTGTCGCCGCTCTCCATAATAGGTTCTTGATTTATGAATAACTTACTAATTTTAAGCTAAAATTAAGTATATTTTTATAGATGAAATGATATCTTACAAACGTTTCAACAAAATTAAATTCTGAAACTTTATAGTTCATATTTTATAAAGATATGAAAACATCAACCATTCTTCATTAAATGAATTATATTTCTTCAAAATGATATTTATATATTAATTTCCGTTTCAAGAAATTTTATGAATATAATATATTTAGAAAAACAAGCTACAATCATATTTTTCCATTGGTTGTATACAGGATTATTTTTGCAATAACCGATCAAATTTGCAGAGAAGGTTCAAAATAAGCAATATAGGCAAATGGTGAAGAAAAATTAATTTAAAAAAATCTTTTTATCTTTTAAATTCAAAATGGGGGTTATGTATTATTTTAACAGATTTGACTGCACACACACACATACACACAAACACACATTGCGCACGCACGCACGCACGCACGTACGCACGCACGCGGGCACACACGCACGCACTCACGCTCGCACGCACGTTCGCACGCACGCACGCACGCACGCACGCACGCTCGAACGCACGCACGCACGCTCGCACGCACGCACGCACGCAACCAAGCACGTACGCACGCACGTACGCACGCAAGCACGCATGCAGTCACGCACGCACGCACGCACGCGGGATCAATTTGGGATAATTTCAAATAAAAGTATTTACTCGTATTTTCAAAAATTTTAGTTTAAAATTTGGCCACTTTTCGCAAAATAGCCCTGTATAGGGTGAGACGAACTTGTCTAATGTCCGATTTCTACTTTCAAGAAACGTCACGTTCTCCATAACGATCATTTTCTTACATTTCACATTAAAAACTATTCATACAGATTATATTACAAACAATTCATTCAGCATCTATTCATAAATAGTTTTTTTTTTATAGGATAAGGTATTTTTACAATAAAACCCTTTTCTATCAATTAATTGTTAACAGTGTCCAGTGTTGCTATGTTATTTTTTTTTGTAACGTGTGATTACTCAAACAAAATAATTTCCAAGCATCTTCATCATCAGAACAACATTCTACGTATATTTAAGTTTAAGGAACCAAGAAATTTTAAGGAAATGTTGTGTTTATGCCGTCACAAAAAAAATTGCCTTTGTTGTTCAAACCTTTTTAAGTAACTTTGTTAGTTATTGCCCTTTCTTTTGAGGTGTTATTTACGCAGATCTCTCATCAACTCTTGGAATTAGGGTGTACAAAGCAAATTGCGGACGAATATTTTTATTTTTATACGGACCAAAATAGTAATATTTTACAAACAATATATTCTATTCTGAACTATTATATTCTGTTCAGTTATGTTCTATTCTATTCTGTTCTGTTCTATTCTATTCTATTCCATTCTATTCCATTTTATTCTATTCGTTCAATCCGCCTGGCAAGCGTGACGATTAAGGCGGATCCTCCTTATCATAAAGATCCATACCAAAGATATGCGCTATCTAGAAATGAACTTTTACGGTCCCATAAGAACTAGTTGAACAATTAATCAGCGCATGACCTAGGGGAAGCCGGGGCTACAATTAACAGAGGTAAGTATTAACAAGCGAATTTCTCTAAAACTATACATACTAAATATTCAGCGTGTGTTTTAAAACGCCGAATAGATCACGCCGCATGACTTGGGATTGGTTAATGGTGCTCCGCGCATTGTGCGACTGAGTTGCGTACCAAACTTCTTTTTTACGCAAGTAACGAACATTTTTAACTTCACAATTTCTTGATTTATGCTCAAAATAAACTTTGTTATGATTATTTTTTTTTGTTTCCTCAGATGCATATTTTATACTTAATGACGCTTGATTGTTAATATGACTAACTTATTAACAACAACAAAGGTGCATCAGCGGAAATGAGTTAGATACAAAAAAAAACCTAGCCCTAAGCTAAAATGATGCTAGTGAATTCTTGGAAATTGTAAGACCTCTGACTGAAAAGCTCCTCCACAAGCTCAATTTAATCGTAAGTGGGCCAAAAATCTCTACTCGATACTCCAGGAAAGAAAGCTATGTATTGTTTTTGGCGTTTGGTATAGTGAAGATTTATCAGATGGTGACAGGATTTAATATATCTCTTGCAATGGCTGAGTCCAAGCTGGGTGTATCAAAAGTGACATCACATCATTCAATTGCCTGAATTGTAGTGCGAACAGATATCCTTTTGTTATACTTAATTTAGTTCCTAATCGTTGATATTTATTTTAGTATTTTTGATTTTATAATGTAAGTTAAAGGAAAATACTCTCGTTGTTTGCATAATTATTTAATTCTGCGCATAGAAACTATAACTGATGACCGGTGCAAAACTGATCATCATTATCATCATTACAGCCCTTCACAAGTCCACTGCTGAACATAGGCCTCCCCCAAAGAATGCCACAAAGCACGGTCCTGAGCCACCTGCATCCATCGACTTCCTGCATGTCTTACCAGGTCGTCACTCCATCTCGTGGGGGGACGTCCTACACTTCGCCTATCGGTACGAGGCTGCCACTCGAGAACCTTTCTTCCCCATCGGTAGTCGGTTCTTCGAGCTATATGGCCGGCCCACTGCCACTTCAGCTTACTAATCCGTTGGGCTATGTCGGTTACTCTGGTTCTACTGCGGATATCCTCATTTCTAAGTTTATTACGCCGAGAAACTCCGAGCATAGCCCCCTCCATAGCTCGCTGAGCGACCTTGAGCTTCCTCATACGGCCAGCAGTGAAGGACCACGTCTCAGTTCCGTAAGTCATCACTGGCAACACGCACTGGTTGTACAATTTCGTTTTAAGGTTTTGAGGTATGTCTGACGAGAAGATGTGTCGTAGCTTCCCGAACGCTGCCCAGCCGAGTTGAATCCGTCGATTGACCTCTCGGTCGAAGTTGGACTTAACTAGTCGGACTATTTGTCTCAGGTAAACATACTCGTCAACAACTTCGAGCTTAGTGTTCCCAACAACTACCGGCATCGGTGTGACATGGACATTAAACATGATCTTTGTTTTGTCCATGTTCATATTAAGACCTATCCGTTGGGAAACACTATTGAGGTCATTGAGCATAGTGCTTAGGTCCTGCAGCGATTCTGCCATAAGGACTATATCGTCGGTAAATCGAAGGTGAGTGATGTACTCGCCATTGATGTTGATACCGTATCCTTTCCAGTCCAGAAGCTTGAAAACGTCTTCCAATGCAGCGGTGAAGAGTTTCGGGGATATGACGTCACCCTGTCTTACACCTCTCTGCAATTGGATAGGTTTCGTACTCTGGTGGTCTTACAAAACTGATAAATGTTAAGAAAAAGTGACCAAAAAATCTTGATATCTAAAATAGTTTGACGATTAATTAAACCAATCCAATAAAACATATTAATCTAACAACAAAAAAGGTTTATGAAATGAAAAACAGGTTGTTTTAGTGTTTATTTTATTTATACAAAATATAAGAGAACATTTCTAAGCAGGAACAGTTATGAAATTTGGTGAAAATTATTAAAAAAATTTAAACAAAATGGATGTTTACACGTTTGACACCATGTTGTCACTTTAGAGGCAGCAGTGCACGCCGCTTTGGCAGATTTTCCATTCACCTCTCTTTCTGTACGGTAGCACCCAAAACAAATTTTGTGTCAAGCGTCCATGCGACTCCATACGAAGTCTTGTACTTTTACAGTGACAAGTTCACGACTCCAATCGAAGTCGCAAAATATTTTGCTTTTTTTTTCAGGCAATTTTGAAAATATAAAGAAATATGTCAAACTCCGTCCAAGTACTTACCAAAGTTGATATTTTAAATAGAAAAAACAGTTGGACTGGGGGGGGGGGGGGGGGGGTTAATTACAAAATGTCTATTGGACTGTGAACGTGTTAACAACTGACTTTTTTGAAAAATAACGTCCCATTTAAGACATCACTTACTTTATGTTTGATTTATGTTAATGAAATGATACCTGAGTAGTTAAAGCATCATGTCACATTAAAATGAAATCTTACTATCTAATAATTTCGAAGGTACAACTAAAAATGCAATTTTTGTTAATTGTGGCCCCGGTCTCCCCTTCTTTAGAACACCGAATTTCATGAGACAAAAGCGCCTAAGGTTTTGGCCGAGGTCTTTTTTATTGATGACAAAGTTAAAACAAAAGCAAAAATCACAAAGCAGCAGCGCACCCATAGTAATTAAGCACAGAAAACAAAACGTACGATAGGATTTGTTTTTAAAATATATTTTTATATAATAACTAGCTGGCCAGGCAGACGTTATTCTGCCCTTTTCGACGACCCTTCATATAAAAAATACTTAAATTCGTAATAAAAAATATTGATTGTCACTTATCAGGATAAAAAGTATCGTATCTCTCAAGTTGGACCAAATTGCACAGAGTGCGCAAAATTTCATTGAAATCAGTTCAGTAGTTTAGAAGTTCATCGCGGAGAAACAATGTGAAACGTAATTTTTATATATAAAGATGATGACTAAGGAGCACATTAGGAGGCATTCCATCTTAGTCCTCCATTTTGAAGAGCTTGCCCATGGCCTTGAGGAGGCTCATGGGACGATGACTGGAGGGGAGGTTGAGAGGCTTTCCTGGGTAACTAAGATTGAAGCAGTTGCAACCTTAACATGGATGCATCGCGGCTATAAGACGTTCAAAACTACATTTTTTTTCTCAATAGGATAGGGTGACAAACGAGCACACAATCCACCTGATGGTAAGTGGTTGCTGCGACCTATTGACATCTATATCTATCTTCAATAAAGAATCAAAATGCAGATGCGTTGTCATCCGTGGGGACTAAGATAGAATGCCTCTTTTCCAGTAAAAAGAGTCTCCGGTTCTCTACACTCACCATACGAAACACAGCAGCATTAAGCCGCTATTTTACGCTGGTATTCTGTGAGAGCGTGGTCCTTCCCCGGTCGAGCCGACCCATTCTTGCTACAACTATACTACTAATATAGCTGCAGGATGGCTCTACCACGTAAACTTACATGCATAAATACTTACGCCTGTCATTCAGAGGGGTAGGCGGAGACTACGAACTTCCATTTGGCACGATCCTGAAACACCTCCCTCGCTTCTTGCACATCCATATTTCTTCTATTCATTCATGCTCGTCGCTTAAACTTGCTCTTAATTTGGTCCATCTTCAATTTGATCGATAAAATTTCGTTTAGGGCGACCCTTGCCGGCTCTGTCGACCGCTTAATTACTTAAACCCTACAATTATGTACTCCTGATACTCTGCACTCGTTTCATTCTCTCGAAGTTAAGTTTTCTGAAGGTTTCGCTTCTACCGCGTGTGAACTGCACACATGTTTTTTTTTTAATTTCTGATTCTGAGCCGTCAGCAAGCAAAAAATTTTAATTGTAAACGAAACTGTACCAAATTAGCCTGTGTCTCTGTCCATTCAAGTGCTTATACCTAAAGCAGAGTTTAAAGAACATTACCTGATGGTAACTGGCTGCTCTAGCCTATGGATATCATTGGCGTATAGGATATATACTTAGTTAACAAACTGAATTCAAAATTGTAACAAAGTTGATTTAATTTATGATTAAATGAAACAATTTTTTACGGATTTTATCGCGTTTAATTAAACTTTTTAATTCCCGACATTTCGGGTGCTTTACAGCACCCAAGGTCACGGGGGAGACGTCAAACACCTCAGTCCAGTTAATGTGTAGTCTTCGCGTAAATATAAGAAATCATTAATTGATGATGTTTCAATGGAAAGATGTATTTTAAGTAAAGAAAAATTCAAGAAAAATCGAAACATCCAGACCCGGAACAATTATTTGTAGGATACACAAATGATTGTTACCAACCAAGATGGATTTCTAGGCATAGAAGGTTTCCTACCCACCTAATAAATAATGGGAAAAATATTTAGATCAATATCAAAATAGTTCAATGTAAGATGATCCAGAAAAAAGTGTTCATTTAATATTTTAGTTCCCAGGACGGAGGTTTTTTCCGAACCAGAGGAAAATTAAACAAAAGAGTAATTTTCAATAAGTATTATTTATAATCTATATTGAAATAAAAAAGTTTCTGTTTCTGTGGGTGAAGTTAGATTAGACTGGTGTTCATTTAAACTTACGTCATAAGCAAAGTACAAAAGCTGGTGACGTCACCATTATACGGAAAACTGAACTACAGTTTAAAAGAGGTATGGACGGAATGGGCGGACCAAACGGTTCCATAGGTATCTCAGTTATTTATATAAGAATGTGTATAGCTAGTATCCATATTATGAAACTTGATTAAGGAATTCCTGAGAAATCAATTCTATGGCGACTAAGATGAAATTTCTAATATCCAGTAAAAGGAGTCTCCGGTTCTTTACACTCACCATACTAAACAACGCATTGAGGTGCTATTTTACACTGGTTTTCTGTCAGAGCGTGGTTCTTCCCCATTTGATCTGACCCATTCGTACTACAACAATAATATAGCTGCAGCATAACTCTCTCATAAAAAATTTTAAGTATTAGAATAGAATAGAATAATAGAATAGAATAGAATAATTTTTTTATTCAATATAGATCATATGTATAATTCTTATTGAAAGTCATTTTTTACTTTACCACTGGTTCGAAAAAACCTCTGTCCTGGGAAGTACCAGCAAGAAACACAGCGGGACTTTTTTTTAAATCAAATTTTTACATTAATGGTTGTACAAACTATATAAGTACAAAATTTATTTTAGAAACAACAAATCGGGTTAGAATTAGATAGAGTATTGAGTTTCCTATGGCGACTTTGTAGAACCAATTACTGTGGCAACAAAGCATTTAATATTGACGGAATACTGCCAGATGAATTGTTTACCTAGTAGAGCCACGCTGCAGCTTTATAATGCTGTACTACGTGTTCACTTCATGAATGCCGTTACCTCCCGCCGCGCTCCCTCATACCGCGCCTCAAGCGTCGCCCATATAGTACCGATAGCAACGCTGAAATGTATCTACGTCCGTTGTTTGTGCTCCCGTGCGATCTCTTGTTTGTTACTTTTTTTGTTGTTGTTTTTGTCACTGTTAATTTTTTGTTTTGATTGACTTTTTACGTTCGTTAATTTGTGATAAACACAGAATGTAGTGATGGCAGTGATACAGGGACGAACGATTTTGATAAAATAACTGGTATGGAAGTTATGGATTACAAATAACTACCTGCCAGTTTTTTTTCGCGCCTTCGTAAATAATTTATTAAGAATATATAATAAAACTATAATAAAAATATTTTATTTTATCGGACACGTTTCTATTCAGTGTTATTATTTTACTTTACTAACTAAATAAATTATGCAATAATATGCATTTTATCTACTTGCTTGCCCTCCATTTCTTTGTACAGGACAACAAACTAAAAATCGAACTTCGTACAATAATTAAAACAGTTACAATAATAGTTTTGTCTACGGTACCGTCAGCTGTGACGTCAGAACGGTCGGCGACGGCAAACTCGAAATGAACGGGTTGTAGTATTGTGTGCCAAGTAACGCCAATCGAAGTTCCTTTCTGCTTGTGATAAGGCATTCTATCTAAGTCGTAAGATTCTTAATCCAGAATAGAAATGTAGATGTCGATTAGCCACAGCGTCTACTTACTTTCAGGTAGACTATGCGCTCGTTTGTCACCCTCATTCTAAAAAATAAGTTGCCTTTTATTCATTATCTTGGGACTGTAAGACCGAAATAAGAGGAAACACTATATGTATTCTATCTCATTCTCTCGCTGGCTAAATCCTATAGATGTATATTTGTGATATTCTCACTTAAAAAATCTTTCGAACATCGCCACCACGCACTGGAACGGTACAGCGGGCTACTGACGGCTCTTCCGCTCATCAGATGTCGCTAGTTGGGACTGTGGTGAGGTTTATGTCACATAATGCCATTTAAATGAAAAATTAGTCTTAACTATAAGTTTATCAGTTTCTAGAGTATTATATTAATACACGAAACAATGCCTCAGTGATTTGCTCTTAAATTTGTTGCACATTATGAACTCCGTTATGAAGATTGGTATTCGTTTTTAATCTAATTATTATTAAATATGTTTTTTATAAATATTTCAGAAAGAAACATTATCATTTACATAAGATAAGACAAACTACGTGGTAGAGCCATGCTGCAGCTATATTATGGTTGTAGCACGAATGGGTCGGCTCGAACGGGGAAGGACCACGCTCTCACAGAAAACCAGCGTAAAATAGCAGCTTAACGCTGCTGTGTTTCGTATGGTGAGTGTAGAGAACCGGAGACCCTTTTTACTGGCAAAGAGGCATTCCATCTTAGTCCTCACGGGTGACAACGCATCTGCATCTTGAGTCTTTATTGAGGATAGATGTAGATGTCTATGGGTCACAGTAACCACTTACCATAAGGTGGACTGTGTGCTCGTTTGTCACCCGATCCTATAAAAAAAAAATTAACTTCGCCCGCTATGAAATCTGTCAAATATTTCACCGCATCTAAAGTAGCGCCATTCTGTTAATATAAAACTTTTAACTTTTTATGATTTAATAAGGGCTAAGAATCTCCCGCTCATCAGATGTCGCTAGTTGGAAATGTAGAGAAGTTTTTTGATAAACAATGTCATTTATTTGAGAATTTATAACCTTATCCTATTAAATCAAATATTATTCTTTCTAATTTTATTTATCATCTTAATTTTTTTTTATAGGATCGTGTGACAAAGGAGCACACAGTCCAAATGATGGAAAGTAGTTACCAATAGACATCTACATTTATCCTCGTTTGCGAAACAAAATCCAGCTGCAGCATGGCTCTACCACGTAAAGTATCAATTAATGACAATCTGATAAGGCATGTGAGATATAATATATGTAATACGTTTTATTCTATTGAGATATGCCTTCCTTGTAGGTGCACTTTTTGAAAAAAAAATACTTTTCTTTAGAACATAATATTATATTGTCTGTAAATCCAAGTATCAATCTCTGGGAATGCAGCGGCGGACTACTCCCCGCAGCTGCGCATTTCATACAATCTACCGACAAGAGTAACTTAATTTGAGAACAGCGAGATAAAGGAATGCTAATTTGACTGAATATTCAACAACTAAAGTGCTTTTCATTTGTACCAGTTAACCAATAAACCAACGAATAATTATTTTTGTAGTATACTGCAACCATGTTGCGGAATTTTACCAGTTTTTGCACAAAGTTTTTATAGATTAGCTCATATACTTTTGTTGAAAACGATGCTAACGCGTACCTTCAATCTAGAGTCCTGCCCAACGTTATCCTGAATTTTAATTCTGTAAATAAATGTTAAGATTTAGTTGGCAACTCCTCGCTATAATTATACAAAAGATTTTTTATAGTTAAGTAGGTAGGTGGATAAGGTAAAGGTAAGTGGATGCTGTGGTCCATAGATATCTACATCTATCCTCGATTAAGAATCCAAATGCACATGCGTTATCACCCCTGAGGACTAAGATACAATACCTCGTTTCTGGTATATGCGGTAGAGCCATGCTGCTGTTATATTATGGTTGTAGCAAGCATCTTCTTTTCAATATTCTACATAATCCAACTATTCCGCTATATCTAAAAAATCGTTTTTCTATTGTTCATTCTCCAGATGTACCATGTAGGTCAAATACTAGACTTTGTTAAGATTTCCGTCTTTCAATACCATGCTCTATTCTCATTCTCTTCTGCCGACTTCCAAAAAGGAGACAGTACTCAATTCGACGCGTATTTTTTTATGTGTGTTACCTCATAACGTTTTACTGGGTGGACCGATTTCGATGATTCTTCTTTTATATGAAAGCTGGTACTTCTCGTGTGGTCCCATATGAATTTAATCAAGGTCAGACCAATAGTTTTTGAGTTATTCTTAATAACTTATATTGAAGTCGGCTGTACAGAATTTTTTATTTTAAATTATTCTGTTCACGCAGTACGATTGTGGAATTCACTTCCCTTTAGGATTCGTGATGCTAAATCGGTGTCTATGTTTAAAAGACTTGTTAAAGAGCACTATCATTCACTATCGAATTATTAAATCGTAATGTGTTGTTATGCATATAAGTAACATGAAAAATATATATTGAATTATATATATATTTTTTAATAATATATAATATTTATTTATATATATTATATATATATATAAGTTATTATATATTTATATATATATATATATATTTATATATAATACTTATTTATAATATTTATTTATATATACGTATATATAAGTATGTATATATTTGTATAGTATATGTATATTTATGCAAGTGCACACTTTGACTATCTCTATTTCCTTCAACTATCCTTCAATAGGCCTGCTGGAAGAAATTTCATCATGGAATAAGCAGTGCCTTTGTATATAATTATGTTTTTACCATTTTCTTATCAAATTATGTGTGTACATAAACTGTTAAATAAAATAAATAAACATGTGTTGGCTCGACCGGAGTAGGACCACGCTGTCACAGAATACCAGCCTAAAATAGCAGCTTAATGCTGCTGTGTTGCGTATGGTGAGTGTAAAGAACTAGAGACCCACTTTACTGGATAGAAGGCATTCCATCTCAGCCCTGCATTTGAATTCCTAATCGAAGATAGATTTAGATGTCTATGCGCCACAGTATGCACTTACCATCATATTTTTTTATTTACATCATACTTTTATTTATAGGTGGGCTGTGTGCTTGTTTGTCACCGACATTCTAATAAAAAAAAATCTTTACACGTATTTTACAGCGAAAGCTACCTCTTTCTGTATTGTATGATTTGTGATTTTATATCGTAAACACCGAGCATAGTGAGCAACACGCAGCGTTGGATTTATGTGATCACTTCCGCTTGGTCGAGTGTAAGGTATTAAATGCTTCAGTTACTTTGCAAGTCGTTGTCGGATTAGTGACGAGAAGCCCGTTAACGTCAAGCGGTAAATTATGCCACAGATAATACGGGGCAAGGTTAAATCGTGAAATGGGATACAATTAACGCTAAGTTTGTGGTGTAATGATGCGTTCGACATACATTTTTTTCCTTTCTTCTTTATAAATAAAGTCTAAAATAACCGAGCGAACCTTACAGTAGTCGCATATGATGTGTAAAGCCGCGTCTCCACCAAAGTTTTGTTGTCAACACAACATTTGCCAACAAAACTTGTTTCGATTTTCGGCGGCAACATCAAAGGAATACGCTTGTTGTCAACATTTGTTCCTTCGGTGGAGACGCTTGTTGACAGAAATATTTGTTGGCAAAACGTGTTGGCAAATGTTGTGTTTACAACAAAACCTTGGTGGAGACGCGCCATAACATCTGATATCTCAACTTGGTAATAAGCAACATTAAAAATATATCCTGAAAAAAAAATGATTCAGGTATTAATTTAAACTGGCTGTTCCCCGCGACTTCGCCCGCGTGTATTTTAGGGTTTTAATTATGTTTCGCGGTACTATATTTCTTTTTCTAAAATATAAGTAGCCTAAGTTACTCCTTATAACATCAGCTATCTGCCAGTGAAAGTCCCGTCGAAATCGGTCCAGCCTTTTCGGAGAATGGTCGGAACTAACAGACAGACAGACAGACGAAAATGTTAATAATTGTGTTTTTGTTATGAGTACCGTATATACTTTCATGTGCATTTACTAAAAGGCTGTTATATTTTTTTTATTTATTTACCATATTACAAAGCATTACAAAAAAAAACTGTACTAAAAAGTCGCATACAGAAAACCACTAAGGTTTGTGATGACGCGACCTGAGTCGACGTTACATTAAGTATAATTAATTTAGTTTGTAAAAAGAAAACATTACAGCCTAATTAGGACCTGAGCAAACGCATATACGCTGTTTTAAGTAGTAATTTTTTTTTTAATTAAATTACCCAAAATATACATTTTAAGTTTTTTTAATGTTTTTTATATTTAAGTCATCGCGGAAATATGGGGGTAGGTTGTTTATAAGTCGTGGAACAATGTAACTTGCCGTTCGGTCCCCGTACATATTGTTTGCCTGGCTCGTCTGCAGCTTGCGGCTGCTTACGGCGCGCGTACACACGGGTTGCTTAATTTCTAATTTTAACTCTTCATTAAAAAAGTGTTTTTTTAAAAAGTAAATATTTGACTTGTGTATGAACTGGTAGTATATTGCAGTGCTTAAAGAGCATACTATCGTCATCATGAAATTGACTTCGAATCTTGTTTGTTACAATGTTTGTAAGGATTCTTATCTGGAGGTTATATATTTTGTTTAAATAAGTATTAAATGTACGACCATAGCTACCTAAACCATACTGTATATAAGATTCTGCCAGAGAGTTATATAACATCATCTTAACTGGGAACGGAATTCTGTTCTTCAGTATTATAATATTAGCTAAGAACTGTCTTAACTTGTTACAAACACACTCGATGTGGTTATGCCAAGTAAACTTACTCATCATCATCATCATCATTACAGCCTTTCATAAGTCCACTGCTGAACATAGGCCTCCCCCAAGAAATGCCACAAAGCACGGCCCTGAGCCACCTGCATCCATCGACTTCCTGCATGCCTTACCAGGTCGTCACTCCATCTCGTGGGGGGTCGCCCTACACTTCGCCTACCGGTACGAGGCTGCCACTCGAGAACCTTTCTTCCCCATCGGTTGTCGGTTCTTCGAGCTATATGGCCGGCCCACTGCCACTTCAGCTTACTAATCCGTTGGGCTATGTCGGTTACTCTAGTTCTACTGCGGATATCCTCATTTCTAAGTTTATCACGCAGAGAAACTCCGAGCATAGCCCTCTCCATAGCTCGCTGAGCGACCTTGAGCTTCCTCATACGGCTAGCTATGAAGGACCACGTCTCAGTTCCGTAAATCATCACTGGCAACACGCACTGGTTGTACAATTAAAGTAAACTTACTATCGATCTGCATTCCGAGATATGTCTGGGTATTGACGAGATCTATAGAGGGGCAACTGCACGTGTTTTTACAAGATGAGTGAAGGCAACTATGATTCTGAGCAACAATGTGCTTGGATAAACTACACTTGATATAAGGAGACTTTATGTGTAACAGCTTGGTTTTAGAGGAGTTCAGAACCAATCCGGCGTCATGGACATTACAAACAGACACTTCAATTTTATTTATTTGTATAGATGATTTTTCGTAGGTAATGTAAAACTCTTCATGACGGTTCTACTTTAAATAATAAAACTAAAAGGAATATCTATGAAAATGTTCAATCATCGATCTTTTTAAAACCTTGCTAAAGGAAATCATACTTATAATAAACTGTCTTAATAATACTAAATCGGTTGGTTATGATTCAATTACTACGCACATATTGAAATCTTGTGTGGAGGAAGTTACACCCATTCTGTTATATTTTATAAACCTTTCTTTCATACATGGAAGATTTCCAGATAAATTAAAAACATCCATAGTCAAACTCTTATTTAAAAAGATGTCCGTCATGAAATTCATAACTATAGGTCGATCACTTTGATACCCATTCTGTCCAAAATACGAGTATTTAAAAACATATGCATAGTCGAACTACTAGTTTTGTAACATAATATAATACACTCAGAAACGAACAAAATGGCTTCCAAAAGCACAAACCTACTATACTTGCTAACTTTTCACTGATACGTCGAATAACTGAATACATTAATAATGGAGTACCAATGGTAGCCATCTTTTTTGATATGTCTAGGGCCTTTGACTGCGTAGAACACAGCACATTGTTATACAAATGTGAAAAACTAGGAATCAGAGGACCTGCTTTTGAATAGATCGATAGCTATTTGACAAATCGGCAACAATGTATTGAGGTACGACGTATTACTAATAATCTAGGGTTAATATATTATAGATCCCCTTATCTACAAAATGACTATGGGGTACCTCAAGAAAGTGTTTGAGGCCCTTTATTGTTCATTATAAATGACTTACCGAGTATAATAAATCATCAATACATACTATTTGGTGATATCAATTGTTATCATCATCATCATAATTACAGCCTTTCACAAGTCCACTGCACAACATAAGCCTCCCCCCAGTTATGCCACAAAGCACGGTCCTGAACCACCTGCATCCATCGACAGCCTGCATGTCCTACCAGGTCGTCACTCCATCTAGTGGGGGGTCACCCTACACATCGCCTAGCGCTACGAAGCTGCCGGTTTTACGAGCTAAATGGTCGGCCCATTGCCACTTCAGCTTACTAGTCCATTGGGATAGGTTGGTCTCTCTGGTTCTACTGCGGGTATCCTCATTCCTAAGTTTATCATAAAGAATTTAACGTAAAGAAACCCCAAGCATAGCCCTCTCCATAGCTCGCTAAGTGACCTTGAGCATCCTCATACGGCCAGCAGTGAAGGATCACGTCTCAAATCCATAAGTCATCATCACTGGCAACACGCACTGGTTGTACAATTTGGTTTTCAGGTTTTGAGGTATACCTGACAAGAAGATGCGTCGTAATTTTCCGAACGCTGCTCAGACGAGTTGAATCCGTCGATTGACCTCTCGGTCGAAGTTAGACTTACCTAGTCGGACTATTTATCCCAGGTAAACATATTTGTCAAAAACTTCGAGCTTAGTGCTCCCAACAACTACTGGCATAGGTGTGACATGGACATTACACATGATATTTGTTTTGTACATGTTTATCTTAAGACCTATCCGTTAGGAGGTACTATTGAGGCCATTGAGCATAGTGCTTAGGTCCTCCAGCGGTTCTACCATAAGGACTATATCGTCGGCAAATCGAAGGTAAGTGATGTGTTCGCCATTGATGATAATACCGTATCCTTACAGTCCAGTAGCTTGAAAACGTCTTTCAATGCAGCGGTGAAGAGTTTCGGGGAAATAACGTCACCCTGTCTTACACCTCTCTGCAGTTGGATAGGTTTCGTACTCTGATTATGTACTCGGAAAGACATCGTAGCCCTACTGTACAAACACTTCAGCACTTCGATATACCGACAGTCAACTTGGCAATGAACGCTGAAGGGACTGCAGCACCGCCCAAATTTCGAAAAGTGGCAGATTGTACTCTTCTGTCTTCTCTAAAATTTGCCGAAGGGTGTGTACGTGATCTATGTTACTAAAGCCTTTTCGGAAACCAGCTTGTTCGGGAGGCTGGAAGTCGTCGAGTATGCGTGCGAGACGATTCATAATGACTCTCGAAAACAGCACGTAGATGCGGTTCAGAAGGGAAATCGGTCTGTAGTTCTTCAAAAGAGCGTTGTCGCCTTTCTTGAAAAAAAAGACCACCGCACTTCTGCCCCACGACTCCGGTGTAGTGCCACCATGAAGGACGAAATTAAAGAGCTTCTGAAGGACTTCAAGTACCGGTGTTCCACCCGCTTTCAGAAGCTGCGCTGTAATTCCATCCACGCTCGGGGACTTACCGTTTATAAGGTGTTGGAGAGCCATTCTAATCTCGCGATAAGACTTGTTCTTTGATCGTTACTCACACTTGAGTGTGACTACAATGATGACGTCAAAATCTCAGGTGTCTCGGAAACGAGGCTGCCATCATCGATCTTCAGTTATGACAGTTGGCTCTTTTTGACAGACAGATCTCTGGCAAAGACTTTAGAGCCCTGGGTGCGCTCGATCGCTTCTTCCATACGAGGTGTATTGAAATTGCGTAAGTCCCGCTGCATGCATTTGGAGATCTGTCTGTTCAGTTGCCTGTATGCTGTCAAATCTATTGAAGACTGCAGCTTCATATCCCGTCTAACAGCCATGAGATTAAGAGTGTGATCAGAGAGTTTTTGTGTTCTTCTGCGCCGGGTCTTGCAAAACTTAGCTCCGACCGCATGGATAGTTTCCACGAGCTTGTCATACATATCGTCCACTGCATTGCAATCTTCTAGGCACTGAAAACGGTTTTGTAGTTCAAGTTGAAAGGTTTCGGGACTTTGGATTAGAGCAGGAGGGGAACGGCGCGTTGATTTCATTAGACGAGACCGCTCCAACTTAACGTTTAGGTTCAGTGTACCTCTAACCATTCGGTGATCGCTAACAGTTTTCACCCTCGCGATCACTGAGACATCACTGAACAGTTGGCGTCTAGTCGTTATAAGTCAATCTCATTTTTTGTCGAATCGTCGGGGCTCGATCAGTTCCAATTCCTGTGGGGCCGTTTCTGGAAGAAAGAGTTCATCATAAAGGGTCCCTCTTTCTCCATGAAGTCGGCCAACTGCTGGCCTTTTGGGTTCCGTTGCCCTATTCCGAATTACCCTACCTTCAGCTCACCGTTCTCTTTTGTGCCTAGTTTTACGTTGAAGTCTCCCAATAACACCGTATAGTGCGTTTTGGAGGAATGCATGGCTTTAGAGATATATTCATACTTGATAGAATCAGGCGTTACTTTGCGGAAACCCATTATAATGGGGTTGTTATAAACCGACCGCTATTAATATAAAATATAAATAAAGCAAATTAGTTTATAACAACCCCATATATTCATACATTTCCTCCATCTCCTTATCGGAATTTTTTCTCCAAAATTATATGTAACTACTCCTGAACTATAACCTATTTAGTTAAAATAAATATAAATAAAATAATAATTCACACGGTTCACAATTGATGAAGATATCGCATAACATAGAAACAAAACACAGTCGAATTGAGAACTTCCTCCACCTTAAGAAGTCAGCTTAAATAGAGGCCATTACGTATCAACCACACATTTCGCCTCTCGTAACTATTCCTTCCACTCAGCCGAGCACACGAATTGGGAAGGCATTGTAAAATATGGCACGTAAAAGCAAGAGGCGGTGCTATAACTTAAAGCTTTTATATATTTTATATCTGTGTACTAAATCACGCCTCGTGTCCGATTATTTCCTGCTAACGAGTCTTAAAATTATCAGAAAAAGTTATAAAATAATCTACGATATAAATAAAATTGAAGTGTCTGTCTGTAACATTGAAATAACTGATTTCTAAGCGCAGGTGTTATTTGCATGCTATTAAGACATAAGTAACCATTATTAAAATTTCTGTCTGTCTGAACACTTCATTTTTTGTACCGTGGTAGAGACAAGCTGCAGCTATTAGTAGTATAGTTGTAGCACGAATGGGTCTCACAGTGTACTAGCTCTCACAGTATACACCAGCGTACAATAGCAGCTTAACACTGCTCTGTTTCGTATGGTGAGTGTAGAGAACCGGAGACCCATTTTACTGGAAACGAGGCATTCCATCTTAGTTCTCACGGCTGACAACGCATCTGCATTTTGATTCTTAATCGAGGATAGATGTAGATGTCTATGGGCCACAGCAACCACTTACCATCAGGTGTACTGTGTGCTCGTTTGCCACCCTTATCCTGTACAAAAAAGGAAAGGTAGAGAGCAATGCCAGGATCAAAAAACCAAAAAATTGATAAAATAAATAGTCTTGTATGAATAATGGTAATAATATGTACTTACGTTTATGTACTATTTATGCACACTTCTATATCTTTAAATCAAAATGATCTCTTTCGCCAAGGTTTGCCTGGAAGATATATATATATATATATATATATATATATATATATATATATATATATATATGATTGTGTGTGTGCGTATGTGTGTGATAAATAAATAATCCATGATAAATAAGGAAAATATGTGACGATGAAATCATTCTTTAGGAAAAAGCGTTAATTCACACTTTTCTTATGATATTAATTTTTTGTTACAAATGTAACACACTTTTTAAGTATGTCTTGTCGCGTTATAAGTTTATGCAAGCTTTAAAAAATAAAGTAACTTAATTTTCACAGAATAATTTAGCTATAGCTTATTAATTGCCTGTAACGCTAAATAGCGGGGCTTAATTTTCCCGGCTAAATCTTAATGTGCCATCTCCAGTGTAGAGTCCACGGTTAATTCGAGAAGGTTGTGGAATGAACTACCTACCTGCTTATAATATTTCGTCCAAAGTATTAATTTGGATTAGGTTTCAAGGTTACATCTATTGACCTTTCATTTATCTACTGACCTAGTTTTAGTTGTGTGTAGTTAGATTATTGGTTATATATTTTACGTGGTGGAGTCCTGCTACAGCTATATTATGGTTATACACGAATGGGTCGGCTCGACCGGGGAAGAACCACGTTCTCACAGAATACCAGCGTGAAATAGCAGCTATAACACAGCTGTAGTGTGGCTCTACCACGTATAAAACTTCTTATTTCTTATGTATTCTTATGTATCTCAATACGGAAATCACTACCGTTATCTTCTTCTTTCTTCGTGAGTTACAAATGATTTTTCCTTATAGAGTTCAGGGTTTTTGAATTTTTATAGTTAACTAGTTGGTACCTAGCGCGTTGCAGCCGCAGAATAAATAAAGCGTCTCCCACACGTAAGCGGCTTGCGGTGGCGGCCACGGTGGCGGTCAGTTGTATTCGCTTGCAATGTAAGTGAGTCTGCAAACCCGTACGGCCATGTCGCGGCCTGGCAGCTCCGCCCCTTTCGCCAACGCGTGTTGTTAGTAAGTACGCGACCAGTCGGTGACCGCAGCGCGGTTAGTTGCAAATTTTTACAACAGGCCGCGTGTACCGTACCTACGTGAACAGCTAGTAGAAACGCTCGTGCTCTCGAAGCTGAACTATGCAGACACTGTTTATGGGCCCAGACTGCTAGCTCGTACACAGCGACTAGTACAAAGGGTTCAAAACGCCTGTGCTAGGTTTTGTTATAAAATTCCTACGCGAAGTCATTTAACACCGTTTCTTAATAAACATTACGTACTGAAGATGAAATCTAGACGCAAACTCCACCTGGCATGCCTTCTCTTTGGTGTCGTGAAGTATAAAAATCCACCATACTTACACGACAAACTAGCTTTGGTCGCGCGAAACAGACAAGGTAACAACAGACTGTGTTCTCAACAATTATCTGTGCAGCGTCACAGAACAGCAGCTTTCAGGGGTAGTTTTAGATATGCGGCTACAAAATGTTGGAATAATATTCCACCTCCAATCAGGACTTTAAAAAATCTCCACCAGTTCAAAATCAAGCTAAAAAAAATTCTTATTGATGCACAAATACAACATGGCAATATCAACCGAGAAAGCTC
This sequence comes from Parnassius mnemosyne, assembly GCA_963668995.1. Taxonomy (NCBI): domain Eukaryota; kingdom Metazoa; phylum Arthropoda; class Insecta; order Lepidoptera; family Papilionidae; genus Parnassius; species Parnassius mnemosyne. The sequence goes on from CAVLGL010000086.1 coordinate 32,915,072, forward strand.
CTTCCTATAACGCATTGTACGGTTATTAACAAAATTGTCTGTATATTTTTCTCATTTTTGTTTATTATTATTATTAATAATAATCCATTTTAATTGATAATTGATAGTTGTTGTTACCACACACAATTATGTATAAGGTTATATTTAATGTCTTATATTGTACTTTTTTTTTTGCTGCTTTTTGCTTTATTTTAAATTTTGTGTTATAATTATATAGAAGGTTTAGGCTTTTTTCGTTTTAGAATAGGTTTCTTGGCTGAAAATCAGCGCTGTGTGAGGCCATACTCACACAACACATGCTGAGCCAACCCCTTTTCGGCACAATGCGACCTTTTTTTTATATATATCAATATGTGCTTTTACTTTCATGTGTATGAACTGCCTGTGCTGAATAAATGTTTTTTCTATTCTATTCTATTCTATTCTACCGCGTGCATAATGGTGCTAAATTCAGAGATTTTAATAGAAACTGCAAAATTATTCAGTATTTTATGATAATTTCCATCGTGATTACAAAAGCATTAGGATTAAAAACAAAATATATGATAATATTGCTGAACATAATAAGAATTCGTCACGGTTAGCCATGTTTAGTGACGTAAACAGCACATCACCACAGCGAAAGGCGACATTGTGATATAAGACTCTTCAATCTCTGACTAATTATGGTTGAAAATGTAAATATTGTTGTCACCTTAACACTTATAGAGTAGACTTCAATATAAATAAAATGAAAACATCGTCCATGTAGTCGAAGTCAATGAAATACGCATTATTAAGGTATATATAATAACTCAAAAACGACTGGTCAAATCTTGATCAAATTTATATGGGACCACATGAGAAGCACCAGCTTTCAAATAAAAAATTAGTTCACCTAGAAAAAAGGTCGGAGGTAACACACATAAAGAAATACACTCGAATTGAGAACTTCCTCCTTTTATTGAAGTCGGTTGACAACTTATAAAGTGGTACGTAATACCTACATCACGTTTCAAATTATAAGAGCACACTGAGGAACACTTCAATCGCACTTTTTATCACCTGAACGGGTAATGGGGTTCGTGATGAACCGTACCTGTGCGATGCCGGAGCTAGTCGAAATTTAGGTGGTCAGCTTTTCAGTAATGTAAAAATGTACCTAGTTGATGGAGTCGCTAATTACAGGAGCTAATCGAGTAAAAAGTAAAATCGATTAATCCACGACTTATTCTGCCACCAGGGCGGCGCCACTTAAAAATGCGGTTATGTATATATTTGATAGATTTCATAGCAGGGAAGTTAATTTGTTCGCCAAATGTTAATGTTTCTTTCTGTATACTATAGTTATATTTTGTATTAATTAGATTAAAAATAATTTAACCAAACCACAGATATTCATAAAAGTAGAAACATTTAAAAATGTTAAAAATGTGCAAAAACTTAAAGAGCAAACCACTTGTTTTGTGTATTAATATAATATTCTAGGAACTAAAAAACTTTTATATAAAACTAACTTCTCAATTAAATGATAATATCGTGTAACAAAGAACTTTACATCGGTGTCAGCTAGCGACATCTAGTGAGCGGAAGATTATTAGTCCTCATTCATTTAATTTTTAAATATTTATTGCAATTATTCGACACTATTCTGAATCTATCTATTCTGAAACAATCATTGATTGATTGTATATATTCGGATTTAATATAAAAATAAAACTGTTTCATCAAATTAGCCTTGCGAGTTTTTAATTTTAGACATTCCGATCCAATATCGGCAGGAATCAAATTAACTAATATTAGTAATATATATCTCAGTATACGCACTGTGGCGAATTTTATTTAAGTCATTCTTTCATACTATTTAAATTAATTATTTATACATAATTAGTCACCACTAGTATACGTATAATATAATAATATATAGGCACTTGAATATATTTGCGCGAACGTGCCTGCTCTGTCTCCCTGTAATCCCCCGCGAGCTCAGTCGTAGTTCGTTTTCGGACATCGTCGAGGTACAAAAATTATTTATATTCTGTGCCACTAGCTTGACGAAATGTAGGTAATTATATTACTACTCAAACTATTAAATAATACAGGTCGTACTGCGTGTACTGGCGGCGTAATAAGAATATGAGATGAGAATTACAAAAAATACAAATCAATCAATCAAACCATTTCGTTCAGTGAGTGTTGTTATGTAAGAAAAGGCAACATTGGAAAATGCCAGAAAGATCACAAGCAAGAATCTTATGGCTTTCAATAGATGGCAGTATAACCAACTATCCCGTTTACATCAGACGTAAAATACCCAAAGCAGCAACGGGCAACAGCGTCAAAGGTCTGGATCTATCGCCAATCCGCCTGACAAACAAATTCTCTAAACGCAAGATGCAAAATTCAGCTGTGGGCTTTTGTAGGTAAGTGAAGTTGAAATAATTATACTGCCATCTATCGGAGGCTATGAGATTTTTCTGGGCTGTCCCATTTTACAATTGGATGATGATCAAAATAATAGGGGGCTTTTTTGTTTTGCGCCGTCACTAATAATTATATGAGCAAACAAATAATAAATACCTGATCAAAAATTAAAATAACTCCGAAAACAAATGTCAATTATAAGTCAATATGATGCTAAAACATTTAATATTATTCAGTGATAACAACTTATTAGTCATATTTAAGACCTATTAATATGTAACGTGAAAGACAAAAGTAAAAAGTTGAAGGAAAAAAACCCAAATCGTACAACAAATAATATGTTGTACATGTAGATTAGAATAGGGTCAAACAAAATCAACAATCTACGCAACTTTTGATTTCAGATTTTCTTTTCGACAATAGATGACGGTAGTAGTATTTTATATTTCGGTATGGTTATGTTAGTCTATTTAGTAGTAACCTTCAACAAACGATTTTAAGCGCTATTCAAACCGGAACACAATAGTGTGTATTTTTGAGGTAGATTTAGTTAGTGTAATCTAACGGAATCTCCAAGTAAAAGTGAAGCAGATACGATGGATACAAGCATAGATATCAATATTATTGTAATATATATATTACTATTATAACATAATATATATTATTGTATATATTATGTTAGAGATAGATGCGCGACTCATATTTAATTTTCTTTAGTGTCGTGCTTTTTATAACAGACGGCGCTTACAAAAGAAGGAACTTGAAAAAAGGGAAAATTAAAACACCTGCTGGACGCGATCCGTGGTCATGAGATTTTGGGACCGCTCGACTATCCACCCGAACTATTATAACTTCATGAGTTACGGCGAAATTTACCTTTGTATACTAATAATATTTTAGCAGTTTTTCATTGTCTGAAAACAGGTAAAATGGCATTTTCTAAAAATAAATAATGTTCAATAAATATTAATAACAATTTAAGCGTAACCAGTGACCGCTACTAACTGCATAATGCGCGTGGATTATTGCGTATGCATACACTTAATATATTAGTGCCCTCTAGTGTGATTAAAATAAGTCAAGCCTAGCGTTTCGGAATGTAGATGGAAGCACATAAAACGTATCATTTTGTTCGTAAAATAATGTTCTAAGTTGCATCCCCATGGATACAAGCTTTCGTAATATTCGCTCATATTCACACAATATTACCGGTATCCGCTATCCGGTACCAAGTAGCAAGAAAATGTGTAATATGTATACCACGGATCATCAATGGCATAATTTTTGCAATGAGCGCATCCATGACTTTTTCTGCCAGCAGGGCGGCGCCACTTGAAAGTGAGCTATAATATTTGACAGATTTCATAGCGGGGAAGTTAATCTGTTCGGAAAATGTAAAGGTTAATGTTTCTTTCTGTACTATTAGCTATATTTTATATTAATAAGATTAAAAATAAATAGACCAAACCACAGATATTCATAAAAGTAGAAAAATTAAAAATAAAGTTAAAAATGTGCAGAAAATTAAAGAGCAAACTACTGAGGCATTGCTTTGTGTATTAATATCTATAAAATGATAAACTTTTATCAAAAACTAACTTCTCAGTTAAATGACATAGTGTAGCAAAAGCTTTACCACAGTGTCATGTCAACTAGCGACATCTGGTGAGCAGAAAATTATTAGCCCCCATTGAGGGTCCGTTTAAAAAAATATATAAAACTGTCGCGGTCCGTTTCAAATCGAAATCAGAATATTTTTATTCAGGATACAACATTTACCTAAAAAATAATAAAGTAAGTTTTCTTATATTTACGCGAACACTACACATTTTTTAAATAAAACCGACCGAGTGAAGCCAGTCACAGTCGAGCGTGTGCCTGCTGTACTACCCTATGTCAGAGGAGTCACAGACAAGGTTGGCTACATCTTGAAGCGAGCTTCCATTAAAACATACTTCAAGCCGCTGAAGAATATTGGTCAATTTTTACCATCCGTCAAGTGTCATATCCCTCTACAAGATGCAGGAGTGTACAAGCTGGATTGTGAATGTGGTCTCTCGTCAGTGGAGTAGCGTGCCTTAGAGGGGCCCTGTATCAAAATTTGGTGGGGGGCCCAAATGAAGGTGAAAGATTTTTCACAAAAGGAACAAAAACTCTAGCACAGATTTAAAATAATTATATATTGATTACAAGTTATTACTTACAATTACTACTCCGAGGAACTAAGCCAGCCAAACAATTCAAACCAACATCCTGTCCCATAGAAGTCCTTAGAATTTTTGCTTACATACGTTCGGGGCCCATGTAGCCCGGGGGCCCCGTATCATTGATACGGCTGATACGGCGGTAGCTACGCCCCTGTCTCTCGTACATAGGACAAACAAAAAGATCTATTAAAACCCGCGTTAAAGAACATATAGCTGACGTGAAGCACCGACGTATAGGGAAGTCTGCAGTTTGTGAACATGTTCAAGATCGTCCCCGCCATTACATTAGATTTGATAGACCACAAATCCTCGCAAAAGAACACCGATTCCTCCCAAGGATGATTCGCGAGGCTATTGAAATTAAAAAACATCCTAATTTCAATAGAGAAGATGGATGGGTGCTGCCATCTGCTTGGGATCCCATAATTAATAAAATCAAATCCAAACCCAAGTATACCCCTCCTAGACTTCAAGATACTGTAAGCTCATTCTGCGTAAATCGAACCAAAAATTAATATTAAAAAACTGAAGGTAGCCGGGCTAACTATGACAGCAGGACGTCAAACACCTCAGTCGCCCGTGACCACGGGTGCTGGAAAGCACCCGAAACGTCGGGAATATAAAAATAAGTTAATATACGCGATAAAATCCGTAAAATTAGTTTTATTTAAAAAATAAAGTAAGTACTCAATAACATTAAGGCGAAAATGGAATTTTTTAATCTGAACAATCGGTCTGAAATTAAGTTGGTGCAAGCTATTACCATTAAATCTTGGAGATGATCATCATCATGATCGTGGTCAATTCTTGGCAATGAAATTCCGCAGTTGTGTGTTTTAAAACAGAAGAAAATTTAATTATTTTTAGATTCTTCTGGCTTCGCACAAAGTAGTTCGGCGGTCCGGACCGCTGAGCTACTTTGTGCGAATATTTTATGACCCCTTTAGTGCGCGCCATTTAAGCTGCACGCACATTTGTCCGCGCCGCACGCGTCGCACGCAACGTATGCGCCGTACGCGCCGTACGCGTCGAGTTTTACTGATGGCCTCGCACATTTGCCCGTACGCATCGTCCGCGCCGTACGCAAATCTTTTGTATTACCAACAACTTTTGTAGTTTTTTCCAACCACTGGTGTGAAACGGTACAGTTTCATCGCTCGAAATCCCTATGGAAAGCAATTTAGTAATAGTCTGCTTATTGGCAAAGAAGAAGAAAATAAAATTCGAAGAAAAAGAAGATTTTGGATTCATAATATTAATTTAAAAAGGCAATTTTATTTAGAATATGAAGGGGATATACTTTATTTAAAGACTTGTTAGATGATGATGAACGATTTTTTTAGATATTTGCATTCAACATATAAGACATTTCAAGAAATGCTACATATACTAAAACCATATTTTTCTATGGAAAACTCAAGATTTAGAAAGCCAATTGTACCAGAAAAAAGACTTGTTGTATGTTTGAGGTATTTTTATTGATAATGAAATAATCAGGTATAATTGGGTTTTTGAATTACCTAAATTAAATATTTTTTTGTTATTTCAGTATTTAAATAATTTATCGCTAAGAATACATATTGATAATCGATGCCATTATTTGATTACGAATGAATTAAAAGTTATAAAAATAGAAAAATTATCATGTAAGTCGAAACCACCAGTTATAGTAGAAAATCCACTAAGCTAGCAATATTAAACAACACTGAGTATCAACACGCGCCGAACGCGCCGCGTTATATGACGTCATCAGCATTCGTCCTTCGATATCGATACCTACCGTATTTTATAAAATTCGGCGCGTACGGTGCGGCTGTAATGTGCGAGGTTTCACATGACTTCATACAACGAATTCTAAAATTCAGCGCGTACGGCGCGTACGGCGCGTGCGGCGCGAACAAATGTGCGTTCAGCTTAACGCCGCTATGTTTCGTATGGTGAGTGTAGGGAATCGGAGACCCTTTTTACTGGAAACGAGACATTCCATCTTAGTCCTCACGGGTGATAACACATCTGCATTTTGATTCGCAAACGAGTATAGATGTAGATGTCTATGGGCCACAGCAACCACTTACCATCATGTGGACTGTGTACTCGTTTGTCACCCTGTTCCATAAAAAAAAAAACTACGAGTATATTATAATATTAGACATACAATTCTCTAAATACATTCATTATCAATCATTTATAAAGTTATCACTGACTAAGTAACGATTCAATTTAAGTAAATCTATTTGATAAAGCCAACCCTTGTCAGTTACAGAGACGGTTAATTTGCACTGATAAGTAAAGTTTGAAAGGCCATCGGTATCAGTGGGCTCCGAAATCGTTTGTGTGGAGCGGGCGGAATTCCAGAACGGAATCAACAAGTTGTTGAACCTGTTGCAGGTGTCATTGAAACGTTTAGCTTATTTATGTGTCGAATACTGCAAACTAATTCAACCATTCATAATCTTAACTTAGAATAACATTCTACATTCAAAATATATCCCGTCTTAATATATCCGAACCAGTGGTAAATTAAGAAATTTTCTTTTAATAAGTATTGTAAATATGTAATATTCTATATTGAGTAAAAATTATCACAAGTCCAAGCTGAACATAGGACTCCCCCAAGGAATACCATAAAGCACGGTCCTGAGTCACCTGTATTCATCGACTTCCTGAATGTCTTACCAGGTCGTCACTCCATCTAGTGGGGGATCGCTCTACACTTTGTTTACCAACGAGAACCTTTCTTCCTCACCGGTTATCAGTTCTTTGAGCTATATAGCCGGTCCATTGCCACTTCAGTTTACTAATCCGTTGGATCCGTAGGGCTATGTGTGTTGTGGCATTTCTATGTCTATTACTTAGAGAAACCACGACTCCATAGCTCGCTGAGTGACCTTGAGTATCCTCATACGGCCAGCAGTGAAGGACCACGTTTCAGATCCATAATTATTCAAATTTATTTCAAATTTATTTATTGCCAGAATGTAGTACATAATATTATGAATTTGTTATTTATTAATGAGATCTTACATTCTACTATAATAATGGCTTGCAATATCTTTACTATATACAGAAAAAATATTATTATTACAATGTAATGAGGTAAAATATTTAAGAAAAATAATGATGTATAGTTATTTAAAAATATTTTATCGTCAAGTTTTTCAATTACAATAAATACATGTCAAAAATTGAATAAATTAGGTAATTCATTATATATAAATGTCTAGTATCTAAAAAAAAATCAAAAATGTCAAAAAAATAAAATAAAATAAATATTAAATGTTAAAAAATAAACAGGTTAAATTTGTGAAATTAATAAAGGTTTGCAACTATCTAAAGACCAAGCTCCACAAATGGCCCTTACACACTTCTTTTGAACACGAAAGGCCTTGCCAACGTCAACCGAGTTGCCACACAACAAGAGACCGTAAGAAAGCACTGAGGAGACAAAGCCGTGGTAAGCTGTCGAGTTTTTAACAGTGGTAGAGCCACGTGGCAGCTTTTGCTGTCGCACGGATGGGCCGGCTCGAACCGGGGTGGTACCACGAACTCACAGAAAACCAGCGTGAAGTAGAGGTTTACCTCTGCGTTTCGCTTGGTGAGTGCAGGTAGCCGGAGGCCCTTTTTACTGGAAATGAGGCATTCCATCTTAGTCCTCACGGGTGACAACGCATCTACATTTTGATTTGGAATAGAGGATAGATGTAGATGTCTATGGGCCGCAGCAACCACTTACCATCAGATGGACTGTGTGCTCGTTTGTCACCCTTATCCTATAAAAAAAAGCGCTCAGTGCCGCTTCATTATACACTGTCAACCGCAGCTGCCGAGAACACAGTGTATTGATTTCATATGAACTATCCAAAGTTCCATCCACATAGCAAAAGTTCAATAGAACTAGCTCAGAGAACTCATTACGGCTATTCATGAAAATTCTCAACGGTCCACTATTTCGTTTTACTCAAACACAGAGAGTATTACTACGTTTTGACTTAATATTTTACTTATATTATTATATATAAGTATGAAAAAAAAATTTAAGAATTTTAACAATTATTTTATAGAATATGGAACACGTTTTATACGTGGTAGAGCCATGCTGCAGCTATATTATAGTATACTTGTAGCACGATCGGGGAAGGATCACGCTCTCACAGAATACCGGCGTAAAATAGCAGCTTAACACTGCTGTGTTTCGTATGGTGAGTGTAAAGAACCGGAGACACTTTTTACTGGAAAAGAGGCATTCCATCTTAGTCTTCACGGGTGACAACGCATCTACATTTTAATTCTTTATTGAGGATGAATGTAGATGTCTATGGGTTACAGCAACGGCTTACCATTAAGTGGACTGTGTGCTCGTTTGTCACCCTATCCTATAAAAGAAACACTACACTCCACATACAACTCTTCTTAAAATTTCCAAAATATTGATTATCAGTACATAGACGATTTAATAGTTATTATTATCACAGTCTTTTACAAGTAAGCATTACGTGGTAGAGCCACTTGCGACCGTGGTTGGTCCACACTCTCAAAGAATACCAGCATAACAGAGCAGCTTAATGCTGCTGTGTTTCGTATGTTGAGTGTAGAGAAACGGATACCCTTTTTATTGATAACGAAGAATTCCATCTTAGTCCTCAGGGTAACAACGCGTCTACATTTTGACTCCTTATCGAAGATACGTCAGTGGTACCTGTAAAAAAACAAAACATACATATAGGGCTCGTTTAAGACATGCCACAAAGCACGGGTACTGAATAGGGCTGCCAACTATTTAACGGCCTCCAGGGACAAACGAATAACGAACATAAAGCTTTAAAAATAGGATTTCTCTTTAATTCAGAAAAAATTAAAGCAAGGCTATTTGAATGTTATAAATTCAACAAAATTTATCTATAATATAACTGCAATATGAACTTACAATAATTATATTATACTTTGGTAGAGTCTTACGACTAACTGCACACAACGTACTCGTACCTTTTGATGTGGGTCAGACTGACCGATGGCGTGGCGACGCGTCTCCACGGCAGGCGCCACCAAACTATATGGCAGTATGTATGTATGTATTAGATATATGATACTTTAAACAAGTTAAAACAAAAATAAAAACAGATATTTATAAAAATCAAGAAATTTTACCCAATTTTTTCAAATTTTTTATGTATTAAAAACAATGCACCAAAATAATAGATTGAAAAATAAATTTAAAAAAGACTGACAAAATGGTATTTCAATCACAGCTGATAGCAAGTGGTGCAAGAATGTTATTCCTATTTGTTTTTAATATAAACATCAAAAAATTAAATTTTCTAATCATGCTCGAATTTATATTTTAACATTTATTATTGATAGTTATTCTTTGACGCGTCATTTTGATTTTTGTGTTTAGTGAGTATAAATGTTTATTAAATAAAAAAACATCTTTTTCTTGAAATAATTCTTAACATTATGCTTAATATTTGAAACGCGGTAGAGCCATTCTGCAGCTATATTAGTAGTATAGTTGTAGCACGAATGAGTCGGCTCGACCGGGGAAGGACCACGTTCTCACAGAATACCAGCGTAAAATAGCAGCTTAACACTGCTGTGTTTTGTATGGTGAGTGTAGAGGCCCGGAGACCATTTTTACTGTAAAAGAGGCATTTCATCTTAGTCCTCACGGCTGACAATGCATGTGCATTTTGATTCGCAAACGGGGATAGATGTAGATGTCTATGGGCCACAGCAACCACTTACCATCACGTGGATTATTTGCTCGTTTGTCACCCTATCGTATAAAAAAATATTGCATGCCTTAAGCGCAAAGCGCGTAGGTATGTTCTACTAGCGCCAAAAAATCAAGATTCCAACGTTTTGTCGCATGAAATCATATCTAACAATCATATTGAACATATACGAGTGTAAATTATATAAAAGCACATTGTCAGAAAGTTAAATGATTATCAAAATTTTTTTTTTAATCGATCAATTTCTATTTTTACATAAGAAAGCGGTTTTAATGGCATAAGGTGTAGATGTACAAATCCGCATGGAGGCGTAAACACGATAACTTATGAAAATATCAATTGTTCAACTCAATTTATTTTCTAATCTCTTCATTTATCATGTGGGAAGCCATGGAATGGCATAAATGGCGGTTTAATTTTGTTTTGTTTTGTTATAATTAATATTTTTGGCTGAGAAATTCTGAAATTTTCGGTGTTTTGAGCAGCCTTGTAATAATTTATTTTACTAAATACACTTTGCCTCACAGACACTATTGAGGTCATTAGTCATAGTGCTTAGTTCCTCCAGCGATTCTGCCATAAGGACTATATCATCGGCAAATCGTAGGTGAGTGTTGTACTCGCCATTGATGTTAATACCCTATCCTTTCCAGTCCAGTAGCTTGAAAATGTCTTCCAATGCAACGGTTAAGAGTTTCGGTGATATAACGTCACCCTGTCTGACACCTCTCTGCAGTTGAATAGGTTTCTGTTGGCAACCAACATCGTCCGCCCCTCTTCGTGCACAACGGAAGAGAAGTGGAAGGAGAAATGTGAAGTGGAAAGGGAAATGTATAAATTAGGGTGCATCATGATTCTTGGGCATTCTGTTTTGAGAACACGCGTCGAATTAGTCAAAGTGTAATTTAGTGTCGTGATTACAAAAACTGTAAATATTGAGTGCTCTGTACAAATATTAATTGAATACAATACATATATTGTGTTATAAGTGCATATTTATTTATAATAAATTATTTCATTGTGTTAGCATCAGAAGTGGGATATAATCCCTGTTATCGTCCACATAATATAATCTTCGAATAATGTGATAGTTATTAATTTTGTGAAAGACTTCGCGTTGATGTCTTTGTTTTTATTAAATGTCGAAATGAAATTTGTTGTACTATTTACGACATTGACATACCATTAAAGTTTAGTTAGTAAAAGTTTAAAGTGAAATGTTTTAAGCCGAAAGTTAAATCGTTTTTTTTTTAAATAAAATTAATTTTACGGATTTTATCGCGTATATTAACTTATTTTTATATTCCCGACGTTTCGGGTGCTTTCCAGCACCCGTGGTCACGGGGGACTGAGTTGTTTGACGTCCTGCTGTCATAGTTAGCCCGGCTACCTTCAGTTTTTTAATATTAATTTTTGGTTCGATTTACGCAGAATGAGCTTACAGTATCTTGAAGTCTAGCAGTGGTATACTTGGGTTTGGATTTGATTTTATTAATTATGGGATCCCAAGCAGATGGCAGCACCCATCCATCTTCTCTATTGAAATTAGGATGTTTTTTAATTTCAATAGCCTCGCGAATCATCCTTGGGAGGAATCGGTGTTCTTTTGCGAGGATTTGTGGTCTATCAAATCTAATGTAATGACGGGGACGATCCTGAACATGTTCACAAACTGCAGACTTCCCGATACGTCGGTGCTTCACGTCAGCTATATGTTCTTTAACGCGGGTTTTAATAGATCTTTTTGTTTGTCCTATGTACGAGAGACCACATTCACAATCCAGCTTGTACACTCCTGCATCTTGTAGAGGGATATGGCACTTGACGGATGGTAAAAATTGACCAATCTTCTTCAGCGGCTTGAAGTACGTTTTAATGGAAGCTCGCTTCAAGATGTAGCCAACCTTGTCTGTGACTCCTCTGACATAGGGTAGTACAGCAGGCACACGCTCGACTGTGGCTGGCTTCACTCGGTCACTGTGACGTAGGCGCGGGACCCGAAGCTTGTTGTCTTGCAGTACTTGCTCGACGTGCTGAAGCTCGGCGGCCAGATGTTTTCTGTCACAGATCCCTCGTGCTCTCTGAAACAAAGATTTTCCCACGGTAGCTAACTGTGAAGGATGATGGTGAGATTCACCATTTAAATATCGGTTGGTATGGGTATTTTTTCTGTACACAGTATGACCAATAGTGTTATCAGGATTTCGGATGACTAAAACATCTAGAAAAGCTAAAGTATTGTTTGCCTCTAACTCCATTGTGAATTGTATTTTAGGGTTTATGGAATTAAGGTAGTTTAAAAATGCAGTTACTCTGTCAGATGGTAAAATTGTGAAAGTATCGTCTACGTACCGCTTGTAGAATCTTGGATTTACAGGAGCAGTAAGAAGGGCTTTCTCCTCAAAGTCCTCCATGAATATGTCGGCGACTACGGGAGATACAGGTGAGCCCATTGCCACTCTATCTACTTGCATGTAGAACTCTTCTTTCCATAATAAATAGCCAGATGTGAGGCAGTGTTTGAGTAATACTGCATATTCTGTAGGCATGTTGTTATCTTCTAGCTTTCTAGTAACAATTGAGATGCAGTCTTCAATAGGTAGGCATGTGAATAGTGACTGAACATCAAAACTGACCATAGTTTCATTGTCAGCGAGATGTAGGTCTTTAATCTCACTAACAAATTGGTATGAATCCTTTGTGTGTGCTCTGGTATGTCGTCTTAGTGGTGACAGTATTTTTGCCAAGTGTTGAGCCAACTTATAAGTTGGTGAATCGATCTGGCTTACTATAGGACGTAGTGGAGCGTTTGGTTTGTGTATTTTCGGTCGAATTCACGTCAAGATCTAATTTTTCGGAGTATTTCTTTATTAAATCAGTAGTTGTTTTGAGTGTATTAGTTGTAGGGTCTATTTTGACCTTTTTGTATGTACTTACGTCCGATAAAAGTTGTTGTATTTTGAAATTATACTCTGACGTGTCCATTATTACCGTAGCATTTCCTTTATCCGTGACCACGGGTGCTGGAAAGCACCCGAAACGTTGTCGTGAAGCGACAATAATAAATCTAACCTAAGAACAACAAAACAACAAAAATACAACAAAAACAAAAATATATTCAAAATTCAAAGATATTTACAATTTTATAAAAAAAATGAAATGAGGATGATGATGAATGAAGTGAGAGTACAATTAGATTACAAAAAAAAATATAAAGGTAGGAGAATAGGGAATAAAGAGATGTAGTGGGGCCTAAAAGTCGAAGCGACACACGTTGCGATTGTAGAGGTAGGTTTCTTAGCAGCGACGACACGCAGCGCCTGAAGCCAGCACACGCCGGTTGCGCTTGTAGAGGTAAGATTCTTAGCAGCGACGGCACGCAACGCCTGGAGCCAGCACACGCAGCGTCCGGAGCCGGCGCACGTAGCGCCTGGAGTAGGTGCGCTCAACGCTTAGAGCCAGCAGTTGCAGCGCCCAAAGGTAGCGCCGGCGGTAGGTGCACTCGGCGCCTGGAGTAAGTAGTCGTAGCGCCCGGAGTAGTGTGGCCCCCGCGCTTGTAGTAGTCTCGAAGCGACTTCCGAGGTAGATGGAGGCTTGTAGGAATCCGGAGTGGTGCGGCTCCGCGTTTGAAGAAGGCTTCGCCGAAGACTTCACGTGTAGGTGGAGGCTTGCAGGATCCCGGGGCAGTGCGGCCCCGGGATAAGGCCTTTAGGAGATACTTCCAATTCGTGAACTGAAGCGAGACTGCCTTTCTTCACCGATTGTTCGGCTTTTATACCTTTCTAGAGAGAACGGAAAAATTATTTAAATTAAACGCAAATTTTTTGTAAATGGTCAAGAAAAAAAGTATTTATGTGGAATTATCGAAATAGGAACAACAGATCGGTAGCAAATTTGAATATAATTTCTATAGCAACGAAATAAATAACAATATCAAAACATGTCAAATTTTGGTTTTAGGTTTATAAAAAGAAAACGGTAAGATTTAAGTGGAAAATGAGATATTATTGATATAGGAAAAATGGTAGGGCAGCTGCCCACACAAAGCCCAAGATTGTAGAGTTACGGAAAACTAGCTAAAAGATCGAAAAAAGGTAGACTCCATTGACACCAATTTAAAAGTGCTGATAATGTGAAAATACGAAGTAGAAATGATTTGTTATTGTGTTCTTATGGTTTAAAATCGTTACAGGATCCTATGGAAATAAAGGTGATGTAAAATATCCAGTTTTGAGGTGAATGCAGAAAATCGAAACAGAATGGAAAAAATGTATTTAAAATAATGTAAAATGATATGTAAGTAGCATAACACTACATTTTCCCCCCGACCCTGGAAAATTTTTGACTCAGCAAAAATTTTGATATATACATTCTAAAATAAACCATAAAAACACAGCTTTGCAGAAACAGACATCACCAGGCAAAATCAGATATACTATCTCTTACATTCATCATCTGCCATTCAGGTAAGGGTGGAGTTCACATTCAATGACTACCACTCTAAAAGTGTGTTTTCAAAACGACATTAAGGCTTATTTAGGGAGTAGTCATCCGCTCCTGCGTGGAAAAAAAAATAAATTAGTCGAAGAAACACCACTCTTAAAAGTGTGTTTTCGAAAGGACATTCAGGCTTATTTAAGGATTTGTCATCCGCTCCTGCGTGAAAATAAAGATAAAGGAATCAATTTTAAGCAAGCTTTAGTCGCTATGACTTAAGTAAAGATAAAGAACGGCCAGAGCGGTAGGGCTCAAAGCCAGAGATCAGCAACATCACTAGCGAGATGTGTCTGAAATAATAAAAAGTGAAGATTAACCTACCAAACAAACAAACAAATTAAAAGAAATAATAACAAGGTGAAGATGATGGTGATATTTATACATATATACAAATTAACAGTTAATAAATGATTAGATATTTATACATATATACAAATTAACAGTTAGTAAATGCTTAGAAAAGTTATGAATCGTCTCGCTTCAGCTTTGAAAAACAATTTTATATAAAGTGTAAAGTTCAAAGTTAAGTTTAAGAAATAAAGATTTAATTGAAAAGTTATACCTCTTTAAGTTACCTAGAATAAAATATTAAAATGATTAATGTAAGTGAATATTAAAGTGATGAATGTAAGTGTTAAATGTAGGTCTAAATATAATCCAGATAAGTTGAAAAACTAGATGAAGTTTTGTTCTAGAATAAAAATATTAAAGTGATGGATGTAAGTAAAGTGTTAAATGTAGGTCTAAATATAATCTAGATAAGTTGAAAAACTAGATGAAGTTTTGTTCTAGAATAAAAATATTAAAGTGATGAATGTAAGTGAAGTGTTAAATGTAGGTCTAAATATAAGCCAGATACGTTGAAACACTAGATGAAGTGTTGTTTTAGAATTTGGAAGATTATCTACAATAAAGATATTAAAGTGATGAATGTAAGTGTTAAATGTAGGTCTAAATATAATCCAGATAAGTTGAAACACTAGATGAAGTGTTGTTTTAGAATTTGGAAGGTTATCTAGAATAAAAATATTAAAGTGATGAATGTAAGTGAAGTGTGAAATGTAGGTCTAAATATAAGCCAGATAAATTGAAACACTAGATGAAGTGTTGTTTTAGAATTTGGAAGGTTATCTACAATAAAAATATTAAAGTGATGAATGTAAGTGTTAAATGTAGGTCTAAATATAATCCAGATAAGTTGAAACACTAGATGAAGTGTTGTTTTAGAATTTGGAAGGTATGAAAAGGATGAATAAATGAATGATGAATAATGAGTTAAGAACGAAAGGGAGAGCAATTAAATCAAAAGGGAATGGACAAGGCGCAGTAAAGGTGAAGAATTAAGAGAGAAAGAGGACTTTTACGTTGGGCGCCAAATGTCGTGAAGCGACAATAATAAATCTAACCTAAGAACAACAAAACAACAAAAATACAACAAAAACAAAAATATATTCAAAATTCAAAGATATTTACAATTTTATAAAAAAAATGAAATGAGGATGATGATGAATGAAGTGAGAGTACAATTAGATTACAAAAAAAAAATATAAAGGTAGGAGAATAGGGAATAAAGAGATGTAGTGGGGCCTAAAAGTCGAAGCGACACACGTTGCGATTGTAGAGGTAGGTTTCTTAGCAGCGACGACACGCAGCGCCTGAAGCCAGCACACGCCGGTTGCGCTTGTAGAGGTAAGATTCTTAGCAGCGACGGCACGCAACGCCTGGAGCCAGCACACGCAGCGTCCGGAGCCGGCGCACGTAGCGCCTGGAGTAGGTGCGCTCAACGCTTAGAGCCAGCAGTTGCAGCGCCCAAAGGTAGCGCCGGCGGTAGGTGCACTCGGCGCCTGGAGTAAGTAGTCGTAGCGCCCGGAGTAGTGTGGCCCCCGCGCTTGTAGTAGTCTCGAAGCGACTTCCGAGGTAGATGGAGGCTTGTAGGAATCCGGAGTGGTGCGGCTCCGCGTTTGAAGAAGGCTTCGCCGAAGACTTCACGTGTAGGTGGAGGCTTGCAGGATCCCGGGGCAGTGCGGCCCCGGGATAAGGCCTTTAGGAGATACTTCCAATTCGCGAACTGAAGCGAGACTGACTTTCTTCACCGATTGTTCGGCTTTTATACCTTTCTAGAGAGAACGGAAAAATTATTTAAATTAAACGCAAATATTTTGTAAATGGTCAAGAAAAAAAAGTATTTATGTGGAATTATCGAAATAGGAACAACAGATCGGTAGCAAATTTGAATATAATTTCTATAGCAACGAAATAAATAACAATATCAAAACATGTCAAATTTTGGTTTTAGGTTTATAAAAAGAAAACGGTAAGATTTAAGTGGAAAATGAGATATTATTGATATAGGAAAAAAGGTAGGGCAGCTGCCCACACAAAGCCCAAGATTGTAGAGTTACGGAAAACTAGCTAAAAGATCGAAAAAAGGTAGACTCCATTGACACCAATTTAAAAGTGCTGATAATGTGAAAATACGAAGTAGAAATGATTTGTTATTGTGTTCTTATGGTTTAAAATCGTTACAGGATCCTATGGAAATAAAGGTGATGTAAAATATCCAGTTTTGAGGTGAATGCAGAAAATCGAAACAGAATGGAAAAATGAATTTAAAATAATGTAAAATGATATGTAAGTAGCATAACACTACAACGTCGGGAATATAAAAATAAGTTAAACATAAGTTAATATACGCGATAAAATCCGTAAAATTAGTTTTATTTAAAAATGTGTATTGTTCGCGTAAATATAAGAAATCATTAAATCGTTTTGTTCAATTAAGATTCAATTGATAATAAGGTACCCGCAAGTACATTCATTATTCCTTTACGTAAAAATGTCGAAATAAATGTTGGAGGTATTTTAAGATAAGTTATAGTTTTGCATTCAGTGGAAATTTAACATGCTCGAGTTATGTTATAATTTGATATTTGGTGTAATTTACATGGACTAATTTTTAAGTTCTATGTAAGTTTTATATTCTAACTTTAACGTGCTATGAATTAAAAATCCTAATTAGTATTTTTGTATTCTAATATGTTGACAAGTGTTACAGTTTAATCCAAGTGTTATGTGTTCGACAAAATTGGGATCTAATGTTGAGGGTATACTGGAAGGCGTGGTGCTGTGGCGCTCGCTCTTGAGTGGAAGTATGCTGTGGGCTTATGACGCCACAGACACATTATTTGCCGCTACTAGAGATCACCATTTGATACACGAGGAAAGCAAATTTATCCTAAACATTGTCTTAAAAATATTTTGTAAGAATAAGTGCTTGACTCTTTAATTAGTTGCGGAAAAACAAAGTATAACTGACGAAATCGAAGTGTAAATCACATTAGTTTTGACATTGAGGAGCGTATTTAACTTTACATGAGGATCGCACCATACCAGAGGTTGTCGTGTAGCCGCAGCTCAGTATATGTTGCCTTAGAAAAGTGAATGGTGTCCCAAGAGTAGTGCTGCATTTCTTGAAATCATGTTCCGACTGAGACTTTTTAATGTTTTCTTTTATGTGTTACAATAGCACGTGTGATGTGATTACATGTACTCGAGTGTAAGGCGAGTGGGTGCCTTGTGCTGGTCGGTATAGACTACCGGGTCCAGCTGTATCATGGCAGGTTTCGGCAGACGCGAATGCTGCACGCGTGTTGGGCGCCGTTCCGGAGCGCGCGTATGCTATACATGGCGGTGCTTCGGAAGTCGTACACTATGTGAGCGTGGAAGTGTTATACTCTGTATGCGCGGAAGTCGTGTTCTCTGAACATGCAGCAGGCTCTATCCTGGCAGGCGCTGTCCTGGTTCACGTTTTAAACGTGGTTCACGTGGTTAACGTGGGATCTCGCAAGTTTAAGTAAGAGTATGTGTGAGATACTTCGTATGGAGATGTATTCTTAAATGTGAAAGCGAAGTGCTTTATTATAGTCCACGGTATGAGAGCGTATTTCTGTTTGAGGGCCCTCGTATGCGTGATGGATGAGAGGATAGGCAACTGTGTAATTTTGCCTGCTAATTAACAAATTGTTTTTCACGTAGATCACGATGACTGCAACGCAATAAATGCACTAAATATAAAAGGTGTAGGCGATCGCGTTCTTTGAGCTTAAAGAAATTTAAGAGACAGGACAGGCCGAAGCAAATAAGGATATTTTCAAAAAACTATGAACTTTTAGGTGGTAAAGTATACAGAAGTACATCACAAGGTTGATGTTAGGTAGTACCGAAATAGTGTATATGGCAAAATTTTTGATTGCATTTTACTGAGTGCGCGAGTCAATACAAAATACGGGCAAAACACATAAAAAGTGAAACAAAACCGAGAAAAGCATAGTTTAAATAAGCTTGGTACGTTTAAGTAAGACGAAATATCTTATTAAACGCAAGCGGAATGAACTTGGTACGTTTAATTTAAGTGAGACGAAATGTCCTTTAAATGCAAGTGATTCCAGAAGACTAACCTGGTCTCTTAAGTGTGACAAGTTCCTTTAAGTGCAGGTGGTCTTAAAAGTGCCGTCGAGTTTTGTAGAACTAAAAATGTGTAACCTGATTGAAACCTTTGACTATAAACTTGCGTCGTGATAAGATAATTGATATGTATAAAAGTAGTTTCTAATCAATTTATGTCTTCGCAGTATTTTAAATAGACTCGTGAGGTTCCTGAGGCAGGAACCATGCAGGATGGCAGTGTTGGCAACCAACATCGTCCGCCCCTCTTCGTGCACAACGGAAGAGAAGTGGAAGGGGAAATGTGAAGTGGAAAGGGAAATGTATAAATTAGGGTGCATCATGATTCTTGGGCATTCTGTTTTGAGAATACGCGTCGAATTAGTCAGTGTAATTTAGTGTCGTGATTACAAAAACTGTAAATATTGAGTGCTCTGAACAAATATTAATTGAATACAATACATAATATATTGTGTTATAAGTGCATATTTATTTATAATAAATTATTTCATTGTGTTAACATTTCGTACTCTGATTCTGTACTCGAATAACCATCCTAGCCCTACTTTACAAACACTTCAGCACTTCGATATACCGACAGTAAACTTGGCACCGCTGAAGGGACTGTAGAATAAGAATACATAAGATTAATTGAATTCGTCCGAAAGTGTGCGTGGGTGTGCGGTGTAAGAACGCCGAACAGACTTCTGATTTCACGGCCCATTTACCAATGTTTGTTGTTTTGCTCCAGTTATTGTAAAACTTGGGCACTTGGGTTGACTGCCTCGGACAATAAAGCAATTACACTCACTAGCAATAAAATGAGTCGGTTACAAAAATCTTAATTCCCCCCCAGATATACCTTCTAGTTTAAATGCAAAGCTAATAGGACTCGTTAAAAGTTTTAAGTTCAGTCATATACATACACGTCAAAATGTATAAAACAAGAATGCCTTTACTTCATAGCAACAAAAAAAAAAACGAATATGAAAACGTTATATTTATGTACGAATCGTGAATTGAGAAATGGTAACAAAAAAATCGAAATTAATCTAATTGAAAAATATTTTTTGTCGTATACACGCTCATACAAAAAATTCCTCATTCTTTCCTTCCTTGATCCTCTCGTAAACATAATTTAAAAATTATACAGGTAAAAAACTATTACTGTGTAGCGGCGGTGTAAGAATATACACTACCCCATATCATTACGTGTATGTTGTAAGAGGCGACAGGAGGAAACTAATCAGGAAATGGGCAACGGCGTCTTCCTAATAACGACTAAGAGTAAAGAACTGCGGTTGCCAATCCGCCTTACAAGTGTGGTAACTATGGCAATATTTCCCGTATGAGATAATCAATGAAGGAGGCCTCTGTTCAGCAGTGAACGTTAATAGGCTGTAACGGTAACGGTATAGGTAAAAAGAGTATTGGTAGTCTACTATACTTTGAATAATTAGTATGCTGAAGTGGCAATGGGCCGGCCATATAGCTCGAAGAACCGACAACCGATGGGGAAGAAAGGTTTTCGAGTGGCAGCCTCGTATCGGCAGGCAAAATGTAGGGCATCCCGCCACTAGATGGAGTGAGTACCTGGTAAGACATGCAGGAAGTCGATGGATGCAGGTGGCTCAGGACCGTGCTTTGTGGCATTCCTTGGGGGAAGCCTATATTCAGCAGTGTACTTGTGAAGGGCTGTAATCATGATGAATGATGACACTTTGAATAATAATTTTGATAACGAAGATGCTTGGAATGGAGTTGGCGTTATTTACTATCCTAGCGGTAAAACTTACCTTAAAAAGACAGACAGATTTTAATATGTCCTTTTCTATGGGTTTTGAAGTAAAATGATTGTTCACACGCGTACTTGCTGTTATACTCTTTCGGCTAAATAAAAGGCATTTATTTCGATATTACAGACTTCTCAATGTTATTTATATGTATGTATACATAAATAAAATTTAATATATACAATTTGTAACCACAAAAACCTTGTGGTTCCCGTTAAGTGCGTTATCAGATTCAGCATTCAAACGTAAAGAAATAACTTTTTTCCAAAAAAATTGAAAACGTTAGAAAATTTAATTTTAATTAAAAAAACAAATACAAATTGTATGTGGTTTTATTACCCCTGCATCATCCGGAGGATAAGAGGATTGTAAGAGAGCCCCCTTCACCGATGCTCGTGTCCAGTTCAGAGGTAATAAAACCACATACAATTTGTAAATTAATTATTTTTAATGTTCAAGTTATAATAGCAGTGACTTGTTTAAAATATATTCCTAAAGATTGCATATTATTGTTTATATATAATTAAGCTAGAAAAGAAAATTCAGCAAGCTATTTTTGAAGGTGTAAAATTTTTAGGTACCGACCCATCTTTGTTGCTCTGGAGTGTAGTTGCTTTATTACAACTGTTCACAAATTGTTTCCGAGCACACTTGTGATTATTTCACAGAAATATGCCTGTTATTTCCGTCAGAACCATATTGTTTATTATATATTTATTTAACCGAATACAAAATAAGAAGGGTTTGCTAATTAGACTATATTTTTAACTAGCTGTTCCCCGCGACTTCGTCCGCTTGGAGTTTATTACGGTTGGATGTCTTTTTTTTACGCAAAACCGTAATCAATTTTCTAAAATGAAAGTAGCCTAAGTTACTTCTTATAACATCGGCTATCTGCCAGTGAAAGTTCCGCCAAAATCGGTCCAGCCATTTTGAAGATAGTCGGAACGGATTTTTAATGACTCTCGAAAATAGCACGTAGACACGGCTCAGAATGAAGTCGATTTGTAGTTCTTCAAGAGAGCATTGTCGCCTTTCTTGAAGAACAAGTCCACCGCACTTCTGCTCCACGCCTCCGGAGTAGTGCCAACATGAAGGACGGAATCAAAGAGCTTCTGAAGGACTTCAAGTACCGAGTAGAGTAAGAGTATAACAGCAAGTACGCGTGTGCGTACTTGCTGTTATACTCTTTCGGCTAAATAAAAGGCATTTATTTCGATATTACAGACTTCTCAATGTTATTTATATGTATGTATACATAAATAAAATTTAATATATACAATTTGTAACCACAAAAACCTTGTGGTTCCCGTTAAGTGCGTTATCAGATTCAGCATTCAAACGTAAAGAAATAACTTTTTTCCAAAAAAATTAAAAACGTTAGAAAATTTAATTTTAATTAAAAAAACAAATGCAAATTGTATGTGGTTTTATTACCCCTGCATCATCCGGAGGATAAGAGGATTGTAAGAGAGCCCCCTTCACCGATGCTCGTGTCCAGTTCAGAGGTAATAAAACCACATACAATTTGTAAATTAATTATTTTTAATGATCAAGTTATAATAGCAGTGACTTGTTTAAAATATATTCCTAAAGATTGCATATTATTGTTTATATATAATTAAGCTAGAAAAGAAAATTCAGCAAGCTATTTTTGAAGGTGTAAAATTTTTAGGTACCGACCCATCTTTGTTGCTCTGGAGTGTAGTTGCTTTATTACAACTGTTCACAAATTGTTTCCGAGCACACTTGTGATTATTTCACAGAAATATGCCTGTTATTTCCGTCAGAACCCTATTGCTTTTAACCGAATAGAAAATAAGAAGGGTTTGCTAATTAGATTATATTTTTAACTAGCTGTTCCCCGCGACCTCGTCCGCTTGGAGTTTATTACGGTTGGATGTCTTTTTTTTTTTTTACGCGAAACCGTAATTAATTTTCTAAAATAAAAGTAGCCTAAGTTACTTCTTATAACATCAGCTATCTGCCAGTGAAAGTCCCGCCAAAATCGGTCCAGCCGTTTTGAAGATAGCCGGAACATAACAGACAGACATACCAACAGGCAGAGAGAAAAAAAACCAATAAAAATTGTTTATTTTTGTTATAGATATCGTATATACTTTCATATGCATTAAGTAAAAAGATGTCGTTTTTACATTACGAACAGACACTTCTATTTTATTTATTTGTATAGATAGATGTCTGTAACACGAAGTATCTAAGGCTAATTAAGGAGATTAATTAATTATCTTTTATTGAAATAGCTCCCTCATTATTGCAAGTATCTTAAAAATATAATATCATTAAAACAGGCTATATAAATATCCATAGAATTTATTTGTAAGTGTTGAAATTTAATGTAAGTATTTAAAAATGAAAAATAAATGAATGCATTTTTGAATGAGCTAAGGTTTAAATAAAGTATAAAAACCTTTATATAGGTCAATGAAAGAATATGAAATAAAAGGTAGCGAAAGAATATTCTAATATAATTCTAAATAGATGAAAGAATTCCAAAGAAAAAATTTGCTTGAATCATATCATCACATCTGGATAATAATCAACTCCCGATACCATCCACACCATCTGGATGATTGGCGGTCCACTACTGTGCGATTTAGAAGATGTTTTGTTCCTCCCACGACTTCCTTGTGGAATCGATTACCATCAGCGATTTTTCCGCACCGATACGACTTAGGGACCTTCAAGAAAAGAGCGTATTCCTTTTTAAAAGGCCGGCAACGCATCTGCTATTCCCTCCCTGGTGTTGCAGCTGTTCATGGGCGGCGGTAGTCACTTACCATCAGGTGAGCCGCATGCTCGTTTGCCCCCTCTCCTATAAAAAAAATCATGATAATATTGTAAATAATTATTTAAAAAAAAAGGTAGCCGTACCGACCCTGCTAACTATCGACCAATTTCAATTACCTCCATACTCTGCAAGATTATGGAGCGTATATTGAACGCCCACCTCATGGTATACCTAGAGCAGAATGATCTCCTCAGTGACTGCCAACAGGGTTTCGCCGAAATCGATCAGCTGGGGACCTTCTAGCGTATGCCCCTCACATATGGGGCGAAGCCCTCGAGAACAGTGGTGGAGGACTTGCTGTTTCCTTCGATGTTTCAAAGGCTTTCATCATCATCATAATTACAGACCTTCACAAGTCCACTACTAAACATAGGCCTCCCCCAAGATAGCCACAAAGCACGGTCCTGAGCCACCTGTATCATCGACTTCTTGCATGTTTTACCAGGTCGTCATTCTATCTAATCGGAGGTGGCATTAAACCTTGCCTACGGGCACGAGGCTGTCACTCGAGAACTTTTCTCCCCCATCGGTTGTCGGTTATTTGAGCTATATGGCCGACCCATTGCCACTTCAGCTTACTAATTCGTAAGGCTAAGTCGGTTACTAAATATAATTGAGAATTTAAAATATTTTACATGTGACACATTAAATTACATTTTTCGTCGCACGAAAACATACATATGATTGTCACATTATCCACTAACCTCCCCCCCCCCCCCCCCCCATTGTGATTATTTCCGGCCCCTCTCCCGCTCTTTGAATTTCGTGATTAAGGGACGAACCCTTAATAACGTTAAAATTGACACCGGTTCGCAATCAAGACATTTGCAAAGAAAGTAACACTAGGCACATTTTTTGATTCCATGTTACAATTAGTATAAGAAATGTTTTATCATTTCTCCTCTTGTATATATACAATTAAACTAATTGCAGCCGCACTGCTCACTAGACCAGGGCTCGGCAACCTTTTGAGTCGGAAGAGCCAAAAATTACAATTTACAAAATTTCGAAGTTTTTAAAGAGCCACAATTTTTTTTCTTGCCAACCATAAATAGTACTTGCATAAATAAAGTTTCTTGATAAAAAAACTAACCGCCTTTCACAAGTCTACTGCTGAACATAGGCCCCCCCCCAAGGAATGCCACAAAGCACGGCGAAGGACCACGTCTCAGATCCGTAAGTCATCACTGGCAACACGCACTGGTAGTACAATTTCATTTTCAGGTTTTGAGGTATGTCCAACGAGAAGATGTGTCGTAATTTCCCGAACGCTTCCCAGCCGAGTTTTTGTTTCAAAGGCTTTCTCATAGTCCACATAGGCAAGGCAAAGTGACAGATTATACTCCTTTGTCTTCTGTACAATTTTCTGAAGGGTATGTATGTGGTCTATGGTACTAAAGCCTTTTCGGAATCCGGCTTGTTCGGTAGGCTGGAAGTCGTCAAGTCTGCGTGCGAGACGATTTTTAATGACTCTCGAAAATAGCACGTAAACGCGGCTCAAAATGAAGTCGATTTGTAGTTCTTCAAGAGAGCATTGTCGCCTTTCTTGAAGAACAAGTCCACCGCACTTCTGCTCCACGCCTCCGGAGTAGTGCCACCATGAAGGACGGAATTAAAGAGCTTCTGAAGGACTTCAAGTACCGGTTTTCCACCCGCTTTCAAAAGCTCCGCTGTAATTCCATCCTCACCTGGGGCTAAGGTGCTGGAGAGCCATTCTAGTCTCGCTCAGACTGACGTCTGGAATATCTTCGGAATAGTGTCGGATAAGACTCGCTCTTGGATCGTTACTCACACTTGCGTGTGGCTCCAACGATGACGTGTACAGCTGCCCATAGAACCTCTCAATCTCACTCAAAATATCAGGTGTCCCGGAAACGATGTTGCCACACTCGGTCTTCAGCTTTGACAGTTGTCTCTCTCTGGCAGAAAGATCTCTAGCAAAGACTTTGGAGCCTTGGTTCCGCTCGATTGCTTCTTCAATACAAGCTGTATTGAAGTTGCGTAAGTCCCGTCGCATGCATTTGGAGATCTGTGTGTTCAGTTGCTTGTATGCTGTCAAATCTGTTGAAGAATGTAGCTTCATCTCCCGTCTAACAGCCATGGGATTAAGAGTGTGATCGGAGAGTTTTTGTGTTCATCTGCGGTGGGTCTTGCAGAACTTAGCTCGACAGCTCGACTCGGGTCTTGCAGAACAGCAGAACCGCATGGACAGTTTCCACGAGCTTGACATTCATGTATATATATATATATATTATATATAAATAATAAACATAAATATAAAATAAATTTTATTTAATAAAATTTATTTATAGAATATTGATAAATTTGGCTCATAACTTGTTGTTTTAAGTTTCAAACACCACTCTGAATTTCCATTTGTTCGTTGGCTTGTTACTTTACTTATAATTATATTCATGCAAGAGAACGCTTGCTCGCACGAATACGTCGATCCGAAGATAGTCAGCACTCACAATGCCAACTTCTTCACCTCACTGTAGCAAATCCGGAAGATTATTCCATGCGTTGAATATAAGTGCCTCAACTCGAGCCATTTCTTTTAAAGCTGTTCATTTTTGTTGCGTTACGTACATTCATATCTGGACCTGCAACCCTTTCAAATTATATAAAAGCTTCTAGAAAAATTTACTTCGCAAATATCCGCGTTATAAAGACCTTTGAAATTGATTTTCAACTCTGTAGATTTTTAACTCCAGAAAGCTTTACTTTTTAAATCGATCAATTGTATTTCTAGAGATCCAGTATCAACTCCAAATGGCTCAGAGTGGATCGATTTTTAAATGTTTTTTTTTTATAAAATAAATAATATTTGCGTATGAAACTAAGGAGCCGCAGCTTCACATCCAAAGCGCCGCATGTGGCTCGCGAGTCGCAGGTTGCCGACCCCTGCACTAGAGTAAATCTAGTTGCGAGACAACAAAGCAAAAGCAAAGTTCCACAAAAATGCAAAATTGTACAGTTTTTTTGCTTCAAAAAAAATCTGCAACGTCAAATTTCCAAAAAGATGGCGTTACCTTTCATACATAAGTAAATTTAATCACATTTTTGCCATTTATTTCATTTTAAACTTAGAAATTGAAATAGTAATGATCTTGTTGTTTTGGATTTGTTTACCAACACAGGCCGCTATCCCTCATAGAATATGCGGATCAGTCGAGGGACTGATCCGAATCTTTATTCGAGTCATCACTGTCACCGAGCAGTGTTATAATTATAAGTGTGTGAAATTATTAGTTTATTGTTTTAATTTTTATGTGTGAGTTTTGTAGTGACAGACCATTGTATTTGTGTGCGCAGATCTCCCCCGCAAAAAATGACAGACTGTTTTGTATCGGAAAAAATGCTTTGGCTACCGCTACCGGTCTGTCGGTGGCTCGTGTTTTAAATGTCAATTTTAGCAATATATACCCCCGTTCAGAAGATAGCCAGGGGACTTGCAACTGCAAGCTTGCAAGTGCAGGTTAAGAGTGTATGTTCTGTTTTTTATATATAAAATAAAAAAAACATCTTGGCGATTAACTATAATCGTTTAGAAAAAAGTGTTAATGCGCACATGAATATTAATAAAATGTAATTATTTTCAAATCTACTACTGTTTTAAAATGAGATTTTTCTGACTGGAGAAGAAACGACTAAACAAACTCCACAGGTATCCCCATTATGTAATTTTTCTTTTAAGTTGGTAGTACATTTCATAGTAATGTCGCCTTTGGCGGCCAGTCTTAGCGGAGACTAGACATCTGCACAGGATGGGACTATAGTGTCCGAGTGAATGCGATAGCACAGGTAAACTGTCTATTCCTGTACTCTCATAGTCCAATGAAACGGTAATCCGACACGACCGGAGGGAGATCATGATCAACGGCTTTACGTACTTTCGGCACGGAAATGAAACATCGCAAACTCCGCTGCGGTTCGGTTTCTATTGAGAATTTTTTCACAGAAAAATCCAATAACTGATTTTCGCCCGACCCGGGGCCTCATGACAGGACCTGAGCAACGTGGTTTTCGATTACTATACCAACAAGGCCGTCATATCATAATATATACAGAAATGTTAATGTTAACAGACAGAAGGATAGAGGTTAGTGCGGAGCCGTCGAGTATATATCGGTGCGTAGCGAATATAATCGCTGACGTCACATTCACAATTCATTTGTTATTATTTGTCGTGTTAACGTATGAACAAAGCTATTCGAGTCTTTAGGACTGAATTAAGAAGTAACTAAATTTAGAAAAATAATTTTTACTATTTATCTTATAAATCCCACTTTCAAGTAGATTATTTTCTTTAAAAAATAATGTCACTCTCCCAATAAGAATTTCTTCAGTAAGGGGAGGGGTGTTACTTTTGTTTATGGAATAAGACCATCTACACACATTATATATATATATATATATATATATATATATATATATATATATATATACATACAGTCCAGATGATGGCAAGTAGATATCTACATCTATCCTCAATCAAGAATTAAAATGGAGATGCAAATGGGGGAGCCCTCGTCCATTCGTTTGGAAATAGCGAAGGCCTTCGATCGAGTTTGGCACAAAGCGATTCTTTCGAAGCTTCCTTCCTATGGGCTTCCCGAGAAATTTCGCAATTGGATCACCAGTTTTCTTGCAGATCGGAACATCAAAGTCTTAGTAGATGGTGCACGCTCCGATTACAAGCCTATTAACGCTGGTGTTCCACAAGGCTGCGTGCTATTTTTTCTGCATATCAATGATATATTGTAAACCGGTAACATTCATGATTTGTACACCAGCCGTGCTAATATTTCTCGGGAAAACGTCGCTCAGTACCGGAACAAACTTGTGTCTGAAGTTGAGACTTTGTTTAACAAAGTCTCGGATTGGGGTGACTATTCCAGTTCAATCCCCAGAAGACACAAATTTGCACGTTTACCGCCAAAAAGAACTGCTTTATCGTTTCTTCTCTAAGAAATTGTTCGGAGTAATTCTAAATAATTTTTTTTAAAGAAAAACACTAACAGTCGACGGAATCTTAAATGGCTACTACAGAGGTCAAGGACATCGATATATCACTCCAGAGGACTAAGACCGATGGATATTGGATATACTATAAGTTTTAATAAAAAAAAGTGATATACACTCTGTAAACACCAGGATTAAACATAAGCTAGTGATAACACTTACTCGACTCTACAGAGCCAGTAATTCATTCATAGGGTACACACTTTTACATCAAAGCCCTAGAAAATATGCGAGGTTAAAATATTTTTTTTTATTAAACAAAGACTTTAGAATAAGGCTTATTATAATATAAATGAAAACATGCTTGATAATAACCCCTGGGAATGATGAGATTGCTTCCAAGCTGTATCTAAAATGAGCTTTGTAAGTAATTGTACAATCTATTTTTTATTGTATGTTAGTTTGAAAAAGAAGATGCGTTAGGTTTTTTGCTCGTTCCTTTCAGGAGAAAGGTTTTTCCCAATAAGTGGTAAAGTGAATAGTGAGTAGAATCAAGTTTTTTTGTTTTGTTATGCTAAAGAATTATAACTTCCTACGTGCGTACATAAGTACACACACACACACACGCACGCACGCAGACACGCACGCAAGTACGCACGCACGCACGCACGCACGCACGCACGCACGCACGCAAACACGCCCACACGCTCGCACGCACGCACGCACGCACGCACGCACACACACACCTACACACACACCTACACACACACACACACACACACACACACACACACACACACACACACACACACACACGTAATGTATATGGATAATGGATAGGTATGAGACAATCCGATGTACAGCGAAGCTGTAATTAATGAATATTGATTTAATGATATATAGATAAAACCAAAAATAATATCTAATGGACTCCGCCGTTGTCGGGTAAAGAACAATCGAGTAAGGCAATAGGCGAATCCGTAGTTTAAGGGGCTACTCCATGCGAACGACCTTGAGCATTTGACCGCTTGCTACAATATTAATATATTGTAGCGAGCGGCTCGCCGGAAGAAATATGTAAGACGCCACCTATTGTACGAAAGTAGTATTATTTTTTCAACATCAATAAACTATTTTATGGAAATACACATAGCGTACAAAGATAAATGTATTTTAATTTTTTTATTCTGTATATATTAGTTGCATTATATTAGAATTATGTATTTTCATATATTATCTAATTATGAAATTTTATAATTAATTATATATTAAAACTGAAGCATTGAAAATTGTGAGTTTAAAAGATACCTATTCACTATAGGTAAATAAATAGATAGCTCGGCTTTTGTACAAATATTTGGTGCAATAAAAAATAAATAAATAAATAGGATGTTTCGCATATGTGTTTTTGATTATTGTTAATTTTTACGTGTCACGTATTGAAAAGTTACCTACTAATTTTTGAACTTATGCTGGCAGATATTATCCTCACCCCAATGATTGATGAGGATGAAAATCAATTTTATTTCTACATGCGTAATTATATTTATTTATACATAAGGGTAACTTTAATAAAGGTAATACAAAAATCAACAAGAAGTATAAGGGTTCAATCTTTCAATTTCAGTTGTAAAAAAACGTTACCCCCACACTAGGATTTTCTCCTGTGTCGTGGAGGCAGTTTACAAACATAAATTGCACAAAGACAAACATCCAGACCCGGAACAATTATTTGTAGGCCATACAAATACTTGTTCCATGCGGGATTCGAACCCGCGGCCCCCAGCGCAACAACTGATTGCTAAGCCACTGCGCCACCATGAAGCTAATACAAAGACTAACTTTGTATTTGCTTCATGGTCGCCGGGTTATAGCTAAAGTGACCATACGTCCCGTTTTGAATGGGACTGTCCCTTTTCTCGGTCTCCTGTCCCATTGTCCCCAAACAAAGCTCCGGGACACAAAATTGTCATGTAACTAGTTGGATGGAAGTATTCAAAGTCAACAATCTTCAACATAATTTTTTTTAATCGAATATATTTTATGTCTACCTGGTACGAATGCTCCGGTAGAAAGAGTATTTTTTTATTTTGCATAAATTGTGGACGTCTGAAAGAAACACTTACGGTTCCAGAGTTCTAAAGGCGATGTTGTTAACAAAGATAACAATAAAAAACTTGAGCAGAATTTTATTCTTATTTAAAATCATCACCAACTTTATTAAAGCAAATTTAATCCACTGACAAATGTAATTAATAATTAAAAAAAATATGTTGCATTTAATAATTACCGTCTATACCGAATATAATTTTATAGTGAACACTAATTGTATAAAGTTATAGTTTTTAGAGTATAAATAAACCCATGTCCTGTTTTGAGTTAAAAAATAAATGGTCAGTTTAGTCTTTTTAGTTAAATTTAGTTTTAAAAATTTTTAGTAGTAAAAAGTAGGTATATTAGTACCTACTTAGATACTTTTTACCGAATTATTAGTATAGAACACCTTATGTACTCAATTATTTTTTGAAAAAGAAGAAAAAACAAGCAATAAATAATATACTATATTTTAGCAAAAAACTATAACTTAGTAATACTAATTATAACTTAGAACAAAAATGAAAAACTCATAACTGACCTTTTTCCCGACCCAGGATTCGAACCCGGGACCTCATGATCAGAAGTCGCACTACTACAACCACTAGACCAACGAGGCAGTACTATACCTGATAAGATATTGTGGTTGGGTGATAATATTGAATTAGCCTTTTATAGTGTAAATTATAATATTTGTCGAAATTTTAATTATAGATTCGAACCTTACATGCTAATGGTGCTTCATTTTTTTATTTGCATTTACTTCAAAGAAAATACACGCAAAAAGCTTCATCGCGCAGTAAAAAACACAACAAATATATGTATAACTAATACGAAAAATTATACCCAAAACAAACAAATAATACTACCTATAAATAACCTAATAAGTAATATTATTTATCGACTGATATTACGTGAGTGTATGCGGCGCTGGTCGACGCTCTAACGACACGGGCTTCGCGTCGAAGAGCTCAGGGCTCACTGACTAAGCAAGCCCGTGAGCAGTGAATATGCCCAGATTTTAAAATAATTTCTTAATAAAATCAAATTTTGGTCTTTTGAAAAAAAATTTACTATAGAAATGTTTATTAATAAATTGCCTATCCATTGGTGTAAATCGCAAAATAAAATAATACTTACTTTACGAGGAGATCCATGTTATCAATAACAATTTCACATTTATGTGGTTTCGTTGTAAGGAGATTATATTAATATTTATTCGATTAAAAAAAAATTGGATATAGCTTTTATGGAATCAAGATTATGTAGAAATATAATGTGTTTTTTATTTGTTGATATATCTTATAAATAAAAAGTAGATAGCTTCTAAAAACCGCCCAAATAACGACTGGCGCGACATTTTGCTCAACCTGCGCCTTAAGTCCGTGTAGTGGTCCGCTGAGAAAAATAATAGTAGTTTCCTTCAAGGATTACCTCACTAGTCAATTACGCTAAGGACTATCGAGACGCGTCTCGCTTTAATTCATTGCAGAATTTAAATGAGCGTTGCTGATTAGTTATTACTTGGGTTTTAAAGTTTGTGAATAAGTCTAGAACGTAACTATATCGCACTCATGGACAGCGGCCTACTACCTTTCTACCGACTTACATACTTACATAGACTTACAAAAAGGAGACGGTATTCAACCCGACTGTATGTTTTTTTTTGTGTGTTACCTCATAAATTTTTACTGGGTGTACCGATTTCGATGATTCTTTTTTTATTTGAAAGCGGGTGCTTCTCATGTGGTCCCATATAAATTTGTTCAAAGTCTGACCATTAGTTTTGAGTTGTTCTTAATATTTTATATTAAAATCGGTTGTTCACGCACTTAGCTGTTCCGACTAAGTTCGATCATACAGGGGCCCATACAGCTGTTAGATTCGACGGACAACTAAGTGTGGGGCTCAAAATACCTTATGGAAAATGTCCTATCATACTACACAATAGGGAGAAAGCTAGGTAAATAAATAGTACGTACCTGTTCAGAGGCGAAGAAGGATCACAGGTCTCGTTCAGGCGTTAATTGTCGTGAATGTAAGTAGTGTGTGAGAAGTGTTTATATGTGTAACCTGAATTAGCCCTTTTTAATCAGCAGCAACCCTGACTCCAGCACCGCCACCCTATGTGGCGCCACTCCAGCGGCGTAACTCGGTGTCACTCAAAGTCTAGCGTCCATTAGCACAAATCTATAATCTAGTACGAACGCTAGTTCTCGCGGGTCACAAAGTTTAGCACTTGACGTTCATAACTCAACTAAATCCCGTTAATTATAATCAAAAACGTAACACGCGGCACGACTGATGAGCGATGGGTCAAAGTTCACTTCCGTTCACTCAGCAACAAATTATTTCGAGAACCGAACGCGCCCTTTTTAGGCACTTAACGCGACGGTACAATTAAATATTAACTTCGCAAGAATTAGTCAACCCAGCGTCTAATGTTCTAGACTACACAATTCCTCGTCGTTGCATAAATTTGCTAACAAAATCGAAACGATCAGAGGTAACCACGCGGCTCGAGTAGACTCACAGCAAAGCTTAGGCAACCGAATCGGAGACGGTCTTCACGAAACACAATTTAAGTAGCGAAGTAACGCGCACAAATACTGAAAATCTAGACCTGGTAAAACCAAAACTGGTCACACGAAATCGGTGCCACGGTCACCACAAAAATTACGTTGCGACGGCGTCGCTGCACTAAAGCTACTGGCTTCGCACTCGCGTTCTGCGCCCACGCCCTCTGCCGAGCGACGCACACGGGAGTGGGGCAAGGGTGACCTTTACAAAGTCAGCGGGCGGAGACGAGTGCATTGCAAATTTCAAATGTTAATTGTTTGGCCTAAACATCGGTTGTACAAAATTTTTAATTTTTAATTATAGTAATTATGAAAGGGGTAATGTCCACTGGGCTGAACCAATGCGTGGTGGCGGAGACATGAACATCGAAATCTATTTTGAATTTCTCAGACACTCACGATGTTTTCCTTTACGTGGTAAATGGGCACTTTTTCTAGTTAATCCAATTTAATTGATACCTACCACTTACTTTCCCAGGTTCGATCCGTGAAATTGGTAATTGAAATTTTAAGAATTAACATGGTACTTACAGCCACGCTACGGTTATATTACGGTTGTAGCACGAATGGGTCAGCTCGAGCCGGGTTGGTACCACGACCTCACAGAATACCGGCGTGAAGTGGAAGCTCTGCTTCTGCGTTTCGTCTGGTGTCAAAAATCCGCTCAAAATAATAACTGTTCGGTGCGAACTAAGCAACAAGACCAAGGCGACCCCTGCCACGCAATTCGTGAATTGCAATGCAACATCAGGGGACTTAAACGCCGTCCACTAACATCTCGAGACGGCAAAGCCGGCCTTGCTCTTTCTGACCGAGACGCAGGTGTCCTCTCCGGCTGATACTTCGTATCTCTCCTACCCGGGGTACAAATTGGAGCACTCCTTTGTGCCTCTGGCTGGAGTTTGCGTATATGTCAGAGAAGACATCTGTTCTCGAGGCCTCGGCAGTCTTGAAGGTTCGGACCTGTCCATCCTTTGGCTACTCGTAGAGAGCGACGACCATCCGCGCCGAAACAGACCGACTCATCAACCACGTCCAAATGGCTACAGATTCCTTGCTACAACAGGTCCCATCTGCAGAGATCGTGACCCTTGGCGATTTTAAGGCCCACCACGCCGAATGGCTCGGTTCACGTTTAACCGATCATGCGGGGAGATCTGTTTATAACTTTGCCTTGGCATGTGGTCTGATACAACTGGTTACTTCGCCTACGCGGATTCCAGATGTGGAGGATCATACACCTTCCCTGTTGGACCTTCTGCTGACCTCTCATCCGGACGGATATCAGGTTTCCGTCGATGCCCCTCTCGGCTCTTTGGACCATTGTCTTATCCGGAGTGTGGAGCCACTCACGCTCCCCTTGCGGTTGCGTTCTGGGGGTGCCGCCGAGTTTCGCATTACAGGTCGGCGGATTGGGACGGATTGCGGTCTTTCTTTACATACTACCCATGGGGGAGGGTTTGCTTTTCGCCGGATGATCCCAGCGTTGTTGCTGACTCTGCCAATGATGTGGTGCTACAGGGAATGGAACTATTTATTCCATCATCTGTGATACCCATCGGAGGCAGTCTCAGTCTTGGTTTGGTCGCTCCTGTAAGACTGCATTACGCAGTAAGCAGGAGTGTTTTCAGGCCTGGGCTGAGGTTTCGACGGCTCGGGATGTAAAACCAGCATGCTTAAAAAGAAGTATATATATATATATATATATATATATATATATATATAACTTCTTATGATATAACTTCGCTTCCAGGTCCTTCAAAAGAGTTATTGCCAAGGCAAAGTCAAAGCACATAGGCAGAATTGGCGTGAAACTAGTTCGCCTTCCTTCGGGAACCCGTGCATTCTGGTCTCTCTGTAAGCTATCACTACCATCTCTGCACAGGGAGGACAACTCACTGGCCCGCGCCGCAAAACAGAAAGCCGACCTTTTAGGCTCCCCGGTTACGTCCAATTCGACTCTTGATGACGGAGGAGCACACCGCCGACCATTCCGGGGTGTGATTGCTCCATGCCGGATGTGCGATTCTTACAGCGCTCGATTCGCAAAGCACTTCTCTCCCTGGACATCCATAAGTCCAGTGGGCCTGACGGAATCCCCTCAATTGTGCTGAGGATGTGTGCTCCGGAGTTGGCACCGGTCCTAACGCGTCGTTTCCGGTACTCCTACTCCCTAGGCGTAGTCCCAAAATCATGGAAGACAGTTTTTGTCCACCCGATCCCTTAAAAAGGCGACCGCTCAGGCCCGTCCAACTACAGGCCTATCTCCGTCACCTCCTTGTTTTCCAAAATAATGGAATCCATTATAAACTGCCAGCTCATCCGGTACCTTAAGGATCACCAGCTGATTAGTGACCGCCAATACGGTTTTCGTCGGGGTCGATCAGCTGGTGATCTTCTGGTCTACCTGACCCATAGATGGGCGGAGGCAGTAGAGTCCAAGGGGGAGGTGTCGGCCGTTAGTCTGGACATTGCGAAGGCCTTCGATCGGGTTTGGCACAAAGCGCTTCTTTCGAAGCTCCCTTCCTATGGGTTTCCCGAGAAATTGTGCAATTGGATCGCCAGCTTCCTTGCAGATCGGAGCATCAAGGTCGTTGTAGACGGTGCATGTTCTGACTACAAGCCTATTGACGCTGGTGTTCCACAAGGCTGTGTGCTATCACCAACGCTGTTTCTTCTGCATATCAATGATATGTTGCTAACTGGTAACATTCATTGCTATGCGGATGACAGCACTGGTGATGCTCTATACACCGGCCATGCCAATATTTCTCGGGAAAACGTCGCCGCGTACCAGAACAAACTTGTGTCTGAAGTCGAGTCTTTGCTGAACAAAGTCTCGGATTGGTGGCGACTAAATCTAGTCCAGTTTAATCCTCAGAAGACACAATTTTGCGCGTTTACTGCTAAAAAGAACCCCTTTGTCGTATCTCCTCAGTTTCAAGGCACTCCCCTTCTTGCCTCAGCCAGTATCGGTATCCTCGGAGTCGACATATCGAGTGACGTGCAGTTTCGTGGTCACTTGGAAGAGAAGGCCAAATTGGCCTCTAAGAAGCTTGGCGTGCTCAGCAGAGCGGGACAGTATTTCATGCCGGCCCACCGCCTGCAACTTGACAAGGCGCAGGTTCGGCCTCATATGGAATACTGTTCCCATCTCTGGGCAGGGGCTCCCCAGTGCCAGCTCCTTTCACTTGACCGCATCCAGCGCAGAGCGGCTCGAATCGTCGACGACCGAGCCCTTTCCGATCGGCTCGGTTCATTGGCACTGCGAAGAGATGTTGCATCCCTTTGCATTTTCTTTCGCATCTACCATGGCCAGTGCTCTGAGGAATTGTTCGGATTAATCCCAGCCGCCAAATTTCACGAACGCACATCGCGGCAGAACTACCGATACCATCCACACCATCTGGATGATTGGCGGTCCACCACTGTGCGATTTAGAAGATGTTTTCTTCCTCGCACGACTTCCTTGTGGAATCGATTACCATCAGCGATTTTTCCGGACCGATACGACTTAGGGACCTTCAAGAAAAGAGCGTACTCCTTTTTAAAAGGCCGGCAACGCATCTGCAATTCCCTTCCTGGTGTTGCAGTTGTTCATGGGCGGCGGTAGTCACTTACCATCAGGTGAGCCGCATGCTCGTTTGCCCCCTCTCCTATAAAAAATATATATATGTATCTATGTGTGTATATATATATATATATATATATATACAGGGTGTTTTTGGAACGCTCCCGAAAACTAAGACAGGCGACAACACCAAGTATACCTTTGATCATGGGTTACAAA
Source organism: Parnassius mnemosyne (assembly GCA_963668995.1). Classification (NCBI taxonomy): domain Eukaryota; kingdom Metazoa; phylum Arthropoda; class Insecta; order Lepidoptera; family Papilionidae; genus Parnassius; species Parnassius mnemosyne. Next base: position 32,952,387 of record CAVLGL010000086.1, read on the forward strand.
TAAATTCGATCCTGATGAAAAAAAAAATCATCTTTTTACAAGGTTTTATTAGCTTTATTCACGCGCCATCATGTTAGTACAGCTAAATGAAACGATAATTTCATAAAAAATATCATGAAAATACTGAAACATAAAACCAGCAGTGGAATGACTGAATTGATATCACCTGACCTGAGCTAGATAAAGGTCAATGTACGCGCGAACACAAATTCGCGCGGCCCGCAACTAGCGGGCCATCCCACAATATAATAATTTACAACACGTGTCTAAATACCTAACTTATCTACTTAACCTACTATTTTGCCACTGTGCTTATCTCCACGTAGCCACTTTAATCCGAATTTACAGGTTAAATAACCCAAATAACTGGTTCGATTCCCCGCTAATGAAGAAATACTTAAATGAAATGTAACCAAGGTTGGAGTCATGCGTTTTTATTCATCGTGTAGGTATGTTTATTATTCTCATGTATTCAGTTATGTACCTATTCAGATTAGTCTAGTACTAAGTTATTTAAAAAAAAATAGTTATGAAACAGCTTACTGCTCTAAATCCTCCGTGGTCTTATGAGATGCGGCTCAAATTGAGCTCCATTCATTTCAAGGCAGATTTGGGTGCAGGCGGGGCATCATCGTGTGGTCTTCGACACAGTCCGTACGTAGTTTCTCGAAAGCATCCACGATCCTTTGGCGCATTTCTTCAGCACTATCACATTCACGATTAAAAACCCTTTCTTTCACATACCCCACAAAAAGAAGTCTAACGGAGTCAGATCTGGTGAGCGAGGTGGGCAAGCGTGTGGTCCTAGTCTGCCGATCCAGCGATCATCAAATAGCTCATTGAGGCGCTCACGGACGAACCTCACGAAATGTGGAGGGGCACCATCATGTCGGAACTATGTGCGGCGATATTCAGCCAACGATAGGTCGTTTAAAATGTCAACCAACTGTTCATTTATAAAGTTTAGGTATCGCTGTCCGTTCAGTCGCTCTGGCAGAAACACTGGTCCCAGTATGCGATCCTTAAATAAACCTGCCCATACGTTAACCGACCATCGGGTTTGGTGCCCGGTTTGTCGAACAGCGTGCGGGTTAACCTCTGAATACACGTGTGTATTTCTTCGGTTCCACAGGCCGTTTCTGGTAAATGTCGACTCATCCGTCCAGATAATGTGCTCAATGGAACCAGGCACACGTTGTTGCTGGTATAATAACCAACGGCAGAAAACTCGTCGGCGGTCGTGATCGCCGGGAACTAAAGCTTGCACTTTGTGCAATTTGTATGGGCGCATTGGTTACGCTTCAACACTTTGTGCACTGCACAGTATGACACACTCGTTCCATCCCGACGTCTTAACAATTTATTTAGCGATACATCGTGTACCTAGGTTCGGATACCTAACATGTTGACCACTATAAACGTACGCGTTAGGCATTATTAAAACAAAAAAGAATCCAAAAACGTAACAAAAACTTTAATATCAACACGTAATCACAAGTAAATTTATTAAACAAAACGATTGAACTGTCGCTCGCGCACGCGTGTACAAAATCAACACGGAACTGTCTCAAAAACTAAAACGAACGAACCCCGTCAAGACTGAAACCTACTGCGTCACAAGCGTGAGGCGACAGGGTTAGGCATTCTGCCGTCATAATAAAAAAGGAAGTAACTAACAAAAACGTAAAATGGAAATAAAAAATAAATTGATGAATTTTTCTTTCAGACCCCGTGTCTAAAGTATATTAAAAGGTATCTATATTGAAATATATACGTAGAGACATGAAGATTTTAAGGACGAACTTATTTTTTTTTAAATTTGTTTATTTATTTAAATAAAACGAATTTTCCTTTTCATCTTAGATTAAAAAAGTACACCTGGCAACACAAAAACATCGAAGGAAAGACGCATATAACTATTTGGGTCTTCCCAACCTAATAAATAAAACAAAACTACCATTCATTTAACATTTTTACATATTTTGGAAAGGTCATTTGAAGTTGAAAGGACGCTAATAGTAATTTACTACTTTTTTCTTAGTAAATATTAGAAAAGCATTGGTAGTGAGACACAAAAAATAACAACCCGCAACTCTTGAGTAATGATTTTAAAGGGGATATCATACAAGACTTACTACGATAATAATTAAAAATTAAAACATTTGTACAATCGACTTTAATATAAATAATTAAGGATAACTCAAAAACTATTGGTCTGACCTCGATCAAATTTATATGGGACCACATGTGAAACACCAGCTCTTAATAATAAGATATGAGCTCTTAATAATAAGATATAAAATAATAAGACAAGAATAATTTAAATTTAAGTAATCGATGCAAATATTGTTAAAGATGACGTAGCAACTGGTTAAATAAGTCTTTTCTTTTATGTTGAATTTGTATAAGTCTTTTCTACTAATAAAATGTCATCTGTGATCAACAGCTACGTCTAAAATTCTGACGATAATTTCTAAAATATTGATATTAGTGAATATTAAAAAAATTTAGTAGATGCGTCTTCTTATCATGAGTCGAATGGTAATTTATTCGAAAATTGTTAGATGCGCCCTTTTTTCTTATGACCGCAGCATTGTTTCATACCGAGCTAGATACAGGTCGACAGCGGAGTGAGTGTGGGTACAGTCGCGTTCTAAAGTACTACATGGTATTGGGCTATTGTTTTATAATATTATAGTAATTAATTGTTTTATTGTAGAATCATAATAGGTGTTTTACTAGCTACTTAGAACTTTGGAAGAGGTGGGAATTAAAAATAGATAATGTTTACTTGAGCATTGTTTGTTATTTCTATCGTAAAATATAAAGTAGTTTGTAACAAAAAAACTTAAGCTAAGGGTGACACGCCGTCCATTATGACGTCTTGGGTCACATGGAAGCCAGATGTTGATGGTGTGTTGGTGTTACTGGATGCTACTTCATCATCACTTTCATCTTCGCTTGAGCTTCCGTCATCAGGTCGATCACATGGTAATTTTTTCGGTATTCTTCCTCAACAATTTTAACTTTACTGCACAATTTTCCCCATTCACCTTCTCCTATCATATTTACCTTTTCGTTCACTAGTTTAGTCATAAAACAATAGATATAAATAATTTTTTTCCTTCCTTTTTAAAACATCGTCGCGAGTCGCAAAGTAAGCTGTGTATGCGACTGTATTTTTGGAGCGAACAAAGCGCGGGAACCAATAGCATGCAGGCACAGTAATACTGGCCAATATGTGATAAATCGCTCAGTGCCCAAGTTCAAGGCCAGCGTTCTTTTTTCACCGTTCGCGCGTACATTAACCTCCATTAGTCAGGTGATATCAATTCAGTTTCCACTGCTGGTTTTATGTTTCAGTATTTTCATGATTTTTTTTATGAAATTATCGTTTCATTTAGCTGTACTAACATGATGACGCGTGAATAAAGCTAATAAAACGTTGTAAAAATATGTTTTTTTTTTTCATCAGGATCAAATTTATTTATGACCCATGATCAAAGGTATACTTGGTGCTGTCGCCTGTCTTAGCTTTCGGGAGCGTTCCAAAAATACCCTGTATATATCTGTATATATATCTGTATATATATATCTGTATATATATATCTGTATATATATCTGTATATATATATATATATATATATATATACAGGGTATTTTTGGAACGCTCCCGAAAACTAAGACAGGCGACAGCACCAAGTATACCTTTGATCATGGGTCATAAATAAATTAGATCCTGATGAAAAAAAAAACATATTTTTACAACGTTTTATTAGCTTTATTCACGCGCCATCATGTTAGTACAGCTAAATGAAACGATATTTTCATAAAAAAAATCATGAAAAGACTGAAACATAAAACCAGCAGTGGAAACTGAATTGATATCACCTGACTAATGGAGGTTAATGTACGCGCCAACGGTGAAAAAAGAACGCTGGCCTTGAACTTGGGCACTGAGCGATTTATCACATATTGGCCAGTATTACTGTGCCTGCATGCTATTGGTTCCCGCGCTTTGTTCGCTCCAAAAATACAGTCGCATACACAGCTTACTTTGCGACTCGCGACGATGTTTTAAAAAGGAAGGAAAAAAAATTATTTATATCTATTGTTTTATGACTAAACTAGTGAACGAAAAAGTGAATGGGGAAAATTGTGCAGTAAAGTTAAAATTGTTGAGGAAGAATACCGATAAAATTACCATGTGATCGACCTGATGACGGAAGCTCAAGCGAAGATGAAAGTGATGATGAAGTAGCATCCAGTAACACCAACACACCATCAACATCTGGCTTCCATGTGACCCAAGACGTCATAATGGACGGCGTGTCACCCTTAGCTTAAGTTTTTTTGTTACAAACTACTTTATATTTTACGATAGAAATAACAAACAATGCTCAAGTAAACATTATCTATTTTTAATTCCCACCTCTTCCAAAGTTCTAAGTAGCTAGTAAAACACCTATTATGATTCTACAATAAAACAATTAATTACTATAATATTATAAAACAACAGCCCAATACCATGTAGTACTTTAGAACGCGATTGTACCCACACCCCCTCCGCTATCGACCTGTATCTAGCTCGGTACGAAACACGCGGTCGTAAGAAAAAAGGGCGCATCTAACAATTTATGAATAAATGAGTTAAATATACCATTCGATTCATGGTAAGAAGGCGCATCTACTAATTTTTTTTAATATTCACCAATATCAATATTTTAGAAATTATCGTAAGAATTTTAGACGTAACTGTTGATCACAGATGACTTTTTTTAGTAGAAAAGACTTATACAAATTCAACATAAAAGAAAAGACTTATTTAACCAGTTGCTACGTCATCTTTAACAATATTTGCATCGATTACTTAAATTTAAATTATTCTTGTCTTATTATTTTATATCTTATTATTAAGAGCTGGTGTTTCACATGTGGTCCCATATAAATTTGATCGAGGTCAGACCAATAGTTTTTGAGTTATCCTTAATTATTTATATTAAAGTCGGTTGTACAAATGTTTTAATTTTTAATTATTATCGTAGTAAGTCTTGTATGATATCCCCTTTAAAATCATTACTCAAGAGTTGCGGGTTGTTATTTTTTGTGTCTCACTACCAATGCTTTTCTAATATTTACTAAGAAAAAAGTAGTTAATTACTATTAGCGTCCTCTCAACTTCAAATCACCTTTCCAAAATATGTAAAAATGTTAAATGAATGGTAATTTTGTTTTATTTATTAGGTTGGGAAGACCCAAATAGTTATATGCGTCTTTCCTTCGATGTTTTTGTGTTGCCAGGTGTATTTTTTAATCTAAGATGAAAAGGAAAATTCGTTTTATTTAAATAAATAAACAAATTTTAAAAAAAATAAGTTCGTCCTTAAAATCTTCATGTCTCTACGTATATATTTCAATATAGATACCTTTTAATATACTTTAGACACGGGGTCTGAAAGAAAAATTCATCAATTTATTTTTTATTTCCATTTTACGTTTTTGTTAGTTACTTCCTTTTTTATTATGACGGCAGAATGCCTAACCCTGTCGCCTCACGCTTGTGACGCAGTAATTTTCAGCCTTGACGGGGTTCGTTGGTTTTAGTTTTTGAGACAGTTTCGTGTTGATTTTGTCAAAGAGTATAGTAACTGTCCTATACAGGAAGATTTTGTACACGCGTGCGCGAGCGACAGTTCAATCGTTTTGTTTAATAAATTTACTTGTGATTACGTGTTGATATTAAAGTTTTTGTTACGTTTTTGGATTCTTTTTTGTTTTAATAATGCCTAACGCGTACGTTTATAGTGGTTATTATACTGCCGTTGGTTATTATATCAGCAACAACGTGTGCCTGGTTCCATTGAGCACATTATCTGGACGGATGAGTCGACATTTACCAGAAACGGCCTGTGGAACCGAAGAAATACACACGTGTATTCAGAGGTTAACCCGCACGCTGTTCGACAAACCGGGCACCAAACCCGATGGTCGGTTAACGTATGGGCAGGTTTATTTAAGGATCGCATACTGGGACCAGTGTTTCTGCCAGAGCGACTGAACGGACAGCGATACCTAAACTTTATAAATGAACAGTTGGTTGACATTTTAAACGACCTATCGTTGGCTGAATATCGCCGCACATAGTTCCAACATGATGGTGCCCCTCCACATTTCGTGAGGTTCGTCCGTGAGCGCCTCAATGAGCTATTTGATGATCGCTGGATCGGCAGACTAGGACCACACGCTTGCCCACCTCGCTCACCAGATCTGACTCCGTTAGACTTCTTTTTGTGGGGTATGTGAAAGAAAGGGTTTTTAATCGTGAATGTGATAGTGCTGAAGAAATGCGCCAAAGGATCGTGGATGCTTTCGAGAAACTACGTACGGACTGTGTCGAAGACCACACGATGATGCCCCGCCTGCACCCAAGTCTGCCTTGAAATGAATGGAGCACAATTTGAGCCGCATCTCATAAGACCACGGAGGATTTAGAGCAGTAAGCTGTTTCATAACTATTTTTTTTTAAATAACTTAGTACTAGACTAATCTGAATAGGTACATAACTGAATACACGAGAATAATAAACATACCTACACGATGAATAAAAACGCATGACTCCAACCTTGGTTACATTTCATTTAAGTAATTCTTCATTAGCGGGGAATCGAACCAGTTATTTGGGTTATTTAACCTGTAAATTCGGATTAAAGTGGCTACGTGGAGATAAGCACAGTGGCAAAATAGTAGGTTAAGTAGATAAGTTAGGTATTTAGACACGTGTTGTAAATTATTAGGTATTGTGGGAAGGCCCGCTAGTTGCGGGCCGCGCGAATTTGTGTTCGCGCGTACATTGACCTTTATCTAGCTCAGGTCAGGTGATATCAATTCAGTCATTCCACTGCTGGTTTTATGTTTCAGTATTTTCATGATATTTTTTATGAAATTATCGTTTCATTTAGCTGTACTAACATGATGGAGCGTGTATAAAGCTAATAAAACCTTGTAAAAAGATGATTTTTTTTTCATCAGGATCGAATTTATTTGTGACCCATGATCAAAGGTATACTTGGTGTTGTCGCCTGTCTTAGTTTTCGGGAGCGTTCTAAAAACACCCTGTATATATATCTGTATATATATATATACATATATATATATATACAGATATATATATATATATATATATATATCATAGAATATTGTATAATATTCTATTTGCATACATTTAGAGATTGTCTCTGATATAAATAGACGAGACAATTATTTTTCAAAATTTAGGTACATAAACATTTTATACATGTTCAGTTTACACCGAACACATTATGTACGCGTAGGCATTTTACTTTAAAGTTTTTATTTAAGTCAGTACATGTACGGACGCCAACATTGTCTCGTGTGTGATCACATACATAACATTTATAAACATTGTAACAATAATATTATAACAATATAATAAACATTTTGTGTATAAACCGTATTTTAAGTAACATTTACATCAAAAGGTGTTGAATACCACAACATCTTTTTGGTCCTTCGAGAGTGAAGTGTGATTGTGATTTTTTCGGTGATAGCGAATCGGTTTGTCTGGCCTCCCAGAAGCGGGTCTCACCAGGCAGATTGAGAAGGCGCATAATATATCGCTGGAAGTTCATCGTCACACGGACCGCAAACAGGAAGCGATCAGTTCACTTAACACTTAGCGAATACCTATCAACAACAACATCATGGAAGATTTACAAGCAAATCAACAACAGATGGTTTCTGGTATGGAGCAGCTGCTCAGCAACTTCAAAAAGGACGGCGCCGACCGTAGGACTGCTGCTCATATCAAAAAACGACTGGAGACTTTGGATACTTACTGGCAGGAATTTCACAACCTTCACCTCCAGGTACGTGAGTTGTGTGATGAAAACCATTCCTACATTGTACAGAATCAATACGGACAAGTTCTTGATTTTTATACAAAAACAAAAGACTACATACAAAGTTTCTTACCAACTGAAGACAAATCAAGACCCTCTACTCCGATCATAAAACCATCAAATTTCAACCCCCCGCCATCAACGTCGTCAGCAACACCGCGACAGGTGGACCGCAGTATTAACAGCAAGCTGGATGAGATGTTGCGTAAGCAAAGTAGCAATTTTAGAGCTTTTAAGCGAACGTTAGCAAACATTGACTTGGATTTGTTAACCGATAACTGGGAATTAGAAGATGCTCTGAAGACCTTGAGTGTTAGATGGAACCGTATCGACTCCCTTCATTGGGAGCTCGACAGCGAGCTGGAGGGTACTAACGTAGCATACGAACAAGAATTTTCCGTCCATGAGAGAAGCTTTAGTGACATAAAGAAGGCAATCAACAAGAAAATATGGTCAACAGCTCATCAGGAACAATTTACACCAAAGCTTGATATTCCTATCTTCAACGGGAATTATCACCAATGGGTTCCGTTCAAAGATCTATTTACGGAATGCATTCATAACAATCGCTCCCTTTCCAGTGCTCAAAAAATGCAGTTTTTAAAGAGCAAGGTCAGGGGAGAGGCGGAGCGGCTGATACAACACCTACAGATCAGCTCGGATAATTATATTATCTGTTGGGACATTTTAAACAACCGATACAATAACCCGAAACTTATATTCACTTCTCACATGAACATATTAATGAGTTTGCCAGTTCCCCATCAAGCATCAGTGACCAACATCAAGAAAATTCACGACACTACGCAGGAATGCTTAAATGCAATAAAAAACCTAGGAATTGACATAAGCACCTGGGATCCGATTATTGTTTACCTGTTGACTCAAAAACTCGATAACGAAACTCATCATGATTATGTTCAATCTTTGAAATGTCCCCGGGAACTGCCAAAATTACAAGAATTTCTCAAGTTTTTGGAACAAACATTTACGTCGATGGAGTCTGGACGTAGAAAACAAGACAACACTCATCAAAAATCACACATTCCAAGTAATCAAAATCAGTATCCGAAAACTTCGAAATCGAATTATTTCAAACAATCATACGCCAGTAATCGAGTAACAACCCAGCATCCATCCAACATCTCGTCGAGGGGTTCTGCGTCACCTAACTTACAAGCTGTTAAAAACAAGAATTTCATAACATATACATGTCCACTCTGCAGTAAGGATCATGGACTATTCTTTTGTCAAGAATTTTTGGACATGTCTCCACAAACAAGACGTAAAACAGTAACAAAATTAAATGTTTGCCAAAACTGTCTTTTTAATCATCAAGGTAAAGCATGCCTTTCAGAGAAGCGGTGTCGTGAATGCAACGAAAATCATAACACTATGTTACATGACGCCTTCCGGTCATATTCAAACAAGCCGCAAAACAATGCGAATGTGAAAAACAAGTCGTCGATGTCGTCAGAAGTGGAAAATAATCGTGTCAGCATCAGTAACTCCAACGTTACTCAACAAAACAACGATATGACAGAAATTTTATTAGCGACAGCGATGCTCAAGGTGCGGGCCGCAGATGGTACTTATAAAATAATGCGCACACTTATTGATCAGGGTTCGCAAGTCTCAATAATATCTGAGAATGCGGCCCAGCGACTAGCACTTCCTAGACGAAACTGCAAAGGTAGTATTTATGGGGTTGGTGTTAAACTTAATAGCTGTAAAGGAGTACTTCACTTAACATGCTCATCAATGGACGACAACTACGTTTTTGACACGTCGGTATTTATCATGCAAAATCTTATCAAACAATTACCAAATTCAACATTGCAGTGCTGACATATATTCGAACATTATATTACCTGGAATATGCAGAGAAGAAGAACAATCTGTGCCGATTGCCCAACAGACTCGGCTCGGCTGGATTTTGTGTGGAAATACAAAAACATACCAATGCAATGTAATTTTGAACAAAATCGAACAAATCGAAAAATTTTGGGAAACAGAGGACATTACTGAGCATTTCGACTTATCAGAAGAAGACCTTCAATGTATTCAATACTATGAAGAAACAACAAAACGACTGAGTGATGGTAGATACGAGGTCAGACTCCCACTCAAACCAGGATATGAAAAACAATTGGGTTCGTCCAAAAATAAGGCAATCGCACATTTTTTAAGCATGGAAAGAAAGTTTAGAAAAAACAACAGTTTTGAGCAAAATTACAAAGCCTTCATTCATGAGTACCTAGCGCTTGGACATATGAAACCCGCTGATTCAATGGGTCGACTCGAATGTTATATACCTCACCACGGCGTACAACGACCGGAATCGACAACTACGGCCTTGCGAGTAGTGTTCAATGGCTCATGCAAGACTTCAACAGGTTCGAGTCTCAATGATGTTATGTATGCAGGTCCAAACTTACAGCAAGACCTTCAGGAACTGTTGATCAAGTGGCGACAGTTTGAGATAGTATTTACGGCTGACATTGAAAAGATGTTTCGCCAAATATGGATTCATCAAGATGACCAGCTTCTCCAAAAAATAATATGGAGAGATTGTCCAAGTTCTGCATTACAAGACTTACAACTATGCACAGTCACCTATGGCACAAAAGCTGCCCCATTTTTGGCCATGATGACGCTTAAACGATTAGCAAATGATGAACGAAAAAATGATTACTCCACCACTGCAATCCAAGCCCTGGAAAAAGCAATGTACATGGACGACCTGCTGTATGGAGCCCATTCTATGACGTCAGCATTGGAATTACAACAAGAGCTTATTCGCCTGCTTCAGTCTGGAGGATTCAACTTAAGAAAATGGAATTCCAACAAAGAGGAACTACTTAACATCAACAACAACCAAGACAACAAAAATTTTAATTTTAAACATGCACATTCATCGAAAACACTTGGACTCAGCTGGATTTCTAAACAAGATATTTTCACATTCCAAACAAAAATTACTGACTCTGAGAAGAAATGTACAAAGCGAAGTCTTTTGTCAGAAATTTCGAAACAGTTCGATCCAATCGGCTTGATTGCTCCTATGACACTGAGACTAAAACTTCTCTTCCAAAAAGTATGGCAGCTGAATCTTCAGTGGGATGATGAACTACCCGAAGAAATCCAAGTAGAATGGATAAACATGAAACATGGCATCAAAATGATTGATCAACTACAAATACCTAGATGGTTGGGAACAAAAGAAAATAGCTTAGTCGAATTGCATGGTTTCTGCGATTCGTCGGAGAGAGCATTCGGCTGCGCCATATATTGCAGAACAAGCAAAAATCATCATTCAATGGTGGTGTTAGTTGCCGCCAAAACCCGACTAGTACCCATCAAAAAGCCTATCACTATACCAAGGCTCAAGGAATTAAATGCCGCAGTTTTATTATCAAAATTGATGAACAAGGTTGTCAACTGCCTAAGTACGTACAACATACAGATCTTTGGTTGGTGTGACTCCACCGCTGTTCTAGGCTGGTTGCACGGAGACGCTGCACGATGGAAGCCTTTCGTGGCGAACAGGGTCAAACAAGTGATCACAAATATGCCCCCCGCCTGCTGGCGCTATGTGAAGTCGGAGGAAAATCCAGCAGATTGCGCCAGCAGGGGCTTAACAGCAGGACAACTAAAAGACCACCCGCTTTGGTGGCAAGGGCCCTCTTGGCTACTAACATATAAACAAGATGTAGAAAACAACCCTATGTATACAACCAACGAAGAGGAAAAGCAAGTTTTAGTAGCTCAGAAAGCAAAAGAAGAAGAAAAAAGCTACATTTTACCGCAACTTATAGAAAAACAAAGCTCATTTACACGCTTAATAAGAATATTAGCATGGATTCTACGAGTCAAAAAAGATAAAACTAAACAGAGGCAGCCCTACCTAACAATATCAGAGTTACAAACAGCTACTAATTTATTAATAAAACATGTGCAATCAGCCGAATTCAAAGACGATATCAATAACATTACGCAAAATAAACAAGTACCGAAAAAGAGCCCATTATCAAAGTTGAATCCGTTCATAGATAAAAATGGCATCTTAAGAGTAGATGGCAGATTAGAACTCGCAAATATCACATATAATATGAAACATCCAATAATTTTGCCGAACAGAAGCCGTTTTACACAATTACTGATTGATAGCGCGCATAAGATCACATTTCATGGCGGCGCGCGATTGACGTCAGCGTTCATTCGACAAAAGTACTGGATTGTTGGCGGAAATCGAACAATTAAAAGGTTAATAAGAACCTGTATAACCTGTCGACGTCACGCTCCCAGCATACAACCCCAGATCATGGGTGATTTGCCTGAAGCCAGGACAAACCCCTCCCGTCCTTTTTATCATACAGGAGTTGACTACACGGGTTACGTGGACGTCAAGGCAAGCAAGGGTCGAGGCATAAAAACAAACAAGGGTTATGTGGCTGTATTCGTGTGCATGGCAACAAAGGCCGTGCACCTCGAACTCGTATCCGACCACACGTCGGCAGCATTTTTGGCCGCACTGCGTCGTATGGCAGCTCGTCGAGGCGCGCCGCGTCACATATATTGCGACAACGGCACTAACTTCGTCGGTGCTAGCCGTGTTCTAGAAAAAAACATAAAGCAGCTTAAAGAAAATATTTCTGATCCAGAATTCTTAACTGAACTTACGAAAATGGAGATCGAATTCCACTTCAACGCTCCTTCTTGGCCATCAGCGGGAGGACTCTGGGAGGCTGCGGTCAAGAGCCTGAAATATCACATCAAACGTGTTATCGGAGAGCAAAAATTAACATTCGAAGAGTACTCAACGATACTTACTCAGCTAGAAGCGTGCCTTAATACTAGGCCGCTGTGTGCATTAACTGAGGATGTGGAGGACCTGGACTTCTTAACGCCTTCGCATTTCTTAACTGGAACAGCTGATGTAACCATACTGGAAACAGAACACGACGCGCGAACAAGATGGAACTTAACAGAAAAACTAATGGCTGATATCTGGAAGCGCTGGAAATCGGAATACCTTACACAACTTACCGTTCGAAACAAATGGAAGCAGTCGACATCTAACATTCAAGTCGGTCAATTGGTGACAATTCAAGAAGATAACTTACCTGCTGGAAAATGGTTGACAGGTCGAGTTATACATTTACACCCAGGAAAAGATGGTTTCGTTCGAGTTGTCTCCTTGAAAACAAAAAACGGAATTTTAAAACGGCCAGTTACCAAATTATCCATACTGCCACTGCGAGGAAACCAGGAACCTGAACTCAGAAAACACCAGATAACAGCTAAAACAAGTCTGCTGTCAATTTGTGCTGCATTGCTATTTTTCTTGAGTATAATCATACCTACGCAGGGTGCTTATACTATTCAGCAACTTAATCAATCTTTGTATTTCGACGCTATTTCCAACATCCAACTTATTCGAGACAACTGGAAGCTCATAATTTACTACAACATGCAACCATTTTGGGAAGGCTCCGAAGCACTTGACAAATATCAAAAACACATGGAAAACATATGTAAAACAATGAAGGGTGACGGTCATTGTGATGCGATGCTATTGCAGTTACGTCATAGTACCAGTGAACTCGAGTACTACAACCGCATGTTGCTAGGTAAACAAACCGAGCACGACAGACAGAAACGAGGGCTTATCAATGGTGTCGGGTATATCGCGAATAGTCTCTTCGGAGTACTCGACGACCATTTCGCAGAAAAGTATGAGCGAGATATCACACTCGTCAGACAGAATGAACATCATTTGGCTTCCCTGTTCAAGAATCAAACGTCTATTATCGAAGCGGAATACAACATGATGAAAAGAATGGAAGAAGTTATGAGAAAACAACACAAGATTATCAACAAACAGATTAGTGCTTTAGACAGCAACATAAACAAAGTAAAAACAGAATTGGAAAAACTTTATAACATCAACCAATTTTTGGCTATGTCTGTCATAGCGAACAATTTACTGCTGAACTTGAAAAGCATAAAAAACATGATGACAGACGCTATCACCGATATATATCATGAAAGGTTCGATGTTCATCTCATAAGCCCTACTCAGTTGAGAAATGAACTGAACACAATATCTGGACAAATACCTAAAGACTTGACTCTACCTATATCAAACATACAATCAGATTTTCAAAAAATATATCAGTTTCTTCAAGTGAAAACAAAGATGACTAATAAGTACTTGATTTTTGAAATCAGATTACCATTGGTCAGCCGAGATAATTACAACCTATACAGAGTTATACCGATTCCTCATAAACGGACCAACAATTTTGTGAACATTAAACCGATTGCAGATTACATTGCAATTAATTTAGAAAAGGATATCTACATCCCAATGACATCTATCGATTTACAAGAGTGTATTATGTACGATTTTTCAGCACATTTATGCCACCTCAAACACCCCATATACCAAAGAAATTCAGATGAAGATCTGTGTTTGAAGAATAATTACACAAATCAGTGCCAAATAAACATCGCCGAGTGCAGTAACATGTTTATTCAATTAAATAAAGCGAACAATTACTTATTTACAACGTGCGACAAATGCAACGTAAGAATTTTTTGCGGTGATCAAGTTACCGTGGAACGGCTGAGAGACGTTGGGGTCATTGCGCTGGAACCCGGTTGCTCAATCAAAAGTGAAGAATTATCAATCTATACGCACAAAATATTTACGAGTGAATTGAAAACCGGACCTGAAATTTATACGCCTGAAATCGCTGCTATTAACCAAATTATCAAGCTCTCTATCCCAGAAACAGGAGAGTTGGAAAAAGACGCTGACAGTTTCCAAGCCAACCTAACCACCTTGAACGAAAACATCAAACACCTAAAATCCCAAAATGTGATCGCTGAAAACATAACATTCCATGACATACATCATTACGTCGCGATTTACATCCTGGTGGGAGTGGCTGTGATAGCTGCTATATGCCTTGCCTGCAAACGACTACGACAAAGAAGAAACACGGCTATCACTTCAAGTATTAGCCTCGATAACATAACCACGGAAGGTCTAAGCTCCGCTCCTGTGGCTGCGCTGGCCGCCCCGAGAGCGCAGCGCGCCGCTGCAGTGCCCGCCCCGAGAAAGCAACCCGTCGCCGCCAGCACCGAGCGTGCGTCCTCACCCGCGGTCCCGAACGCGTTCAACACTCAAGACCGAGCAACATCTCCTATATTGCGAACTCTCATTCTTAAACGCGATGAAGAATAATTTTATACCTAACTTTTCTCAAATAATTTTACTTTTTTATGTATTTTTAGTTTATCTCCCTTGTTGTGAGGGAAGATGTTCAGTTTACACCGAACACATTATGTACGCGTAGGCATTTTACTTTAAAGTTTTTATTTAAGTCAGTACATGTACGGATATGAATGACAAGCTCGTGGAAACTGTCCATGCGGTCGGAGCTAAGTTCTGCAAGACCCGCCGCAGAAGAACACAAAAACTCTCCGATCACACTCTTAATCTCATGGCTGTTAGACGGGAGATGAAGCTACATTCTTCAACAGACTTGACAGCATACAGGCATCTGAACAGACAGATCTCCAAATGCATGCGGCGGGACTTACGCAACTTCAATACAGCTCGTATTGAAGAAGCGATCGAGCGGAACCAAGGCTCCAAAGTCTTTGCCAGAGATCTGTCTGCCAGAAAGAGCCAACTGTCAAAGCTGAAGACAGAATGTGGCAGCATCGTTTCCGGGACACCTGAGATTTTGAGTGAGATTGAGAGGTTCTATGGGCAGCTGTACACGTCATCGTTGGAGCCGCACGCAAGTGTGAGTAACGATCCAAGAGCGAGTCTTATCCGACATTATTCCGATGATATCCCGGACGTCAGTCTGAGCGAGATTAGAATGGCTCTCCAGCACCTTAAAAACGGCAAGGCCCCAGGCGAGGATGGAATTACAGCGGAGCTTCTGAAAGCGGGTGGAAAACCGGTACTTGAAGTCCTTCAGAAGCTCTTTAATTCCGTCCTCCATGGTGGCATTACACCGGAGGCGTGGAGCAGAAGTGCGGTGGTCTTGTTCTTCAAGAAAGGCGACAACGCTCTCTTGAAGAACTACAGACCGATTTCCCTTCTGAGCCGCGTCTACGTGCTGTTTTCGAGAGTCATTACGAATCGTCTCGCGCGCAGACTTGACGACTTCCAGCCTCCCGAACAAGCCGGTTTCCGAAAGGGCTTTAGCACCATAGACCACATACATACCCTTCGGCAAATTGTACAGAAGTCCGAAGAGTACAATTTGCCACTATGTCTGGCGTATGTGGACTATGAGAAAGCCTTTGATTCCGTCGAAATTTGGGCGGTGCTGCAGTCCCTTCAGCGGTGCCAAGTTGACTGGCGGTATATCGAAGTGTTGAAGTGCTTGTACAGTAGGACTACGATGGCTATCCGAGTACAGAACCAGAGTACGAAACCTATCCAATTGCAGAGAGGTGTAAGACAGGGTGACGTCATATCCCCGAAACTCTTCACCGCTGCATTGGAAGACGTTTTCAAGCTTCTGGACTGGAAAGGATACGGTATCAACATCAATGGCGAGTACATCACTCACCTTCGATTTGCCGACGATATAGTCCTTATGGCAGAATCGCTGGAGGACCTAAGCACTATGCTCAATGACCTCGATAGTGTTTCCCAACGGATAGGTCTTAAGATGAACATGGACAAAACAAAGATCACGTTCAATGTCCATGTCACACCTATGCCGGTAGTTGTTGGGAGCACTAAGCTCGAAGTTGTTGACGAGTATGTTTACCTGGGACAAATAGTCCGACTAGGTAAGTCCAACTTCGACCGAGAGGTCAATCGACGGATTCAACTCGGCTGGGCAGCGTTCGGGAAGCTACGACACATCTTCTCGTCAGACATACCTCAAAACCTGAAAACGAAATTGTACAACCAGTGCGTGTTGCCAGTGATGACTTATGGAACTGAGACGTGGTCCTTCACTGCTGGCCGTATGAGGAAGCTCAAGGTCGCTCAGCGAGCTATGGAGAGGGCTATGCTCGGAGTTTCTCTGCGTGATAAACTTAGGAATGAGGATATCCGCAGTAGAACCAGAGTAACCGACATAGCCCAACGGATTAGTAAGCTGAAGTGGCAGTGGGCCGGCCATATAGCTCGAAGAACCGACAACCGATGGGGAAGAAAGGTTCTCGAGTGGCAGCCTCGTACCGGTAGGCGAAGTGTAGGGCGTCCCCCCACGAGATGGAGTGACAACCTGGTAAGACATGCAGGAAGTCGATGGATGCAGGTGGCTCAGGACCGTGCTTTGTGGCATTCTTTGGGGGAGGCCTATGTTCAGCAGTGGACTTGTGAAGGGCTGTAATGATGATGATGATGATGTACGGACGCCAACATTGTCTCGTGTGTGCTCACATACATAACATTTATAAACATATAACATTTATAAACATTGTAACAATAATATTATAACAATATAATAAACATTTTGTGCATAAACCGTATTTTAAGTAACATTTACATCAAAAGGTGTTGAATACCACAACAATACAAAACAGATCGTTCGTTATTATCTTCTCATTTTATGTTCATAAAAACTGAACCCGAAAGTTAAATCAACATGTTTTAAATTGTATATTGAGTGCGTATACCCAACATAAATATTATCCGTGAGCTTATATTGACTTTACGCGTCTATTCCGCAATCAACCTGAACTAAAATACTGCTTGTTTTTTTCTACCGACTTCAAAAAGGAGGAGGTACTCAATTCGACTGTGTTTTTTTATGTGTGTTACCTCATAACTTTTTACTGGGTGAACCGATTTCGATGATTTTTTTTTTATTTGACAGCTGGTACTTCTCGCGTGGTTCATATGAATTTGATCGAGGTCAGACCAATAGTGTATGAGTTATTCTTAATAACTTATATTCATCTCAACTTAATGTTGCTGTGTTTCGTACGATGAGTGTAGAGAACCGGAGATGCTTTTTACTGGATAGGAGACATTCCATCTTAACCCTCAGGAGTGACAAGTGACAACGCATCTGCATTTGGATTCTTAATCGAGAATAGATTTAGATGTCTATGGGCCACAGTACTGTGCTACTTAGCATAGGGTGGGCTGTGTGCTCGCTTGTCATCCTTATCTATACAAATAAATAAAATTGAAGTGTTTGTTTGCCATGCCAAAATAATAGCTTTTTACTAAATATATGCATTTAGTAAAAGTATATACGGTACTTACCAAACACTTTACTAACCACACACAACTTTTAAATTTTTGTCTGTCTGTCTGTTTGTTCCGGCTAATATCCGAAACGACTGGATCAATTTTGACGCGACTTTCACTGGCAGATATCTGATGTTATAAGTAACTTAGGCTACTTTTATTTTATAAAATGAATTAGGATTCTGCACAAAAAAAACTATAATGTAATACATTCAAAGTGGTCGCGAGTCAACGAGTCACAGGGAACAGCTAGTTATATATAAAAAAGAAACAATATATTAAGGACTTTTACTGCGAACATTTATAAATAATGCCCTCAGGAGGCTGAAGTGGGCATTTTTGACTTTAGCTACCTCAGTCGGCTGCTAACCTTACCGCTGCCCCGTGCTATTTGTGACTGTAAAATATAAATTATAACAAAATATGATACCATCAAATATTAATGAAAGAAGTATCATTTAATTAATAATTTTGTCAGCGAAACGACAAACTCCCCATAGACTAGTAAACAAACTTACTACCGGATAATTAAACAGCATAGTTATTACGTAGACGTCGTAAAAGAGGTTCCAATTAAGTTATAACACGGCTTGCTTGCTTGTCTGACATTCTCAAACCAACCGTGAAATCATTTCATATTTATTTTATTAGTATTACAAACTTTACAAATTAACTCATGTTTATAAATGAGAATAAGTGAAGTACCATTATATATGTGTAATAAATACTAATACACATATTATGGTACATATTATGGTGGTGTGTTTTCTTTTGTTTGTATGTATGTTACGTGATATCCTTGTCCTGAAGTGTGAACCAAATTTAATTGCACTTTTATTACTAAATTGTTTAAATAGTTTTCGTCGTTAATTTTAATATAGTACACCATGATGTGGATCACAGGCATTCCACATTTACCCTCGATCAATAATCAAAATGCAGATGCCTTGTCATCCCTTAGGTCGAAGAAGGAATGCCTTGATTCCAGGAAAAAGGATGCCGTCAAAAACATAACTTGTAAAAAAAAAATACCAAGTCTCGCAACTCAGTTCTTCTACCGTAAAAAGTTGTGAGATCCATGTAATACCAAGTCGTTTAATTTATTCAGTCGCGACTTAAGGGTTCTTCTGTCTTAAGTTGTTACGTAATTAGCTAACCTAACAACATCTTACAGTGAGCATATCAATATTAAATATCTTTTATGTTTTAAATAAATAGATTGACTTGGCAATCGCACTAAACAGTCATCATGAAAACACAATGCATCTTACAAGTAATACATATTATATTATTCAGGCTTCTAGTTTTATCTACAACGAAGTTATAGGGGGTCGAAAATGGCCTGAACTGCTTCGAGAAAAGGATGGTACGGCCGTGCCGCAATTTTGCTCGACTTGGCGGGAGCACTGCCGTGCCCCCAGATCTGCGGTTTTCTACACTCACCATACGAAATACAGCAGCACTAAGCTGCTATTTTACGCTGGTATTCTGTGAGAGCGTCGTCTTTAATATAATAGACTTCTGCAAAGTAACGCCTGATTCTATAAATTATCTTAGCAAGGACTTCTGAACCTGTTATGTGAAAATTAATTTTTTCCTGCGCTCATTATTTTGTTTAGTTTATTTTAAAATTTATTACTTTGCGTAAATCCATACGACACTGTTTTTAATTAAATGATTTTTATCTTTAATATAATTTTACTGGCTCTGGTTTTTATTACTCTACCACGTAAATTATAATTTAAGTAGTAGAGTTATGCTGCAGCTATATTAGCAGTATAGCTGTAGCACGAATGTGTCGGCTCGACCGGGGAAGGATCACGCCAATGTCGCTGTGTTTCGTATGGTGAGTGTAGAAAACCGGAGACCCTTTTTACTGAAAACGGGGCATTCCATCTTAGTCCTCACGGGTGACAACGCATCTGCATTTTGATACGTAATCAAGGACAGATGTAGATGTCTATGGGTCACAGCAACCATTTACCATCAGGTGGACTGTGTGCTCGTTTGTCATACTTATAATATAAAAAAAAATTATGTGTGATGTTAAGTCTTGTTGTAACGGCGTAAAAGTATCAGTAGTATGGATTTTAAATCGATGTATTTTTTTATCATCACCATTATAATAACAGCTCCCTAAGGAATGCCACAAAACAAGTCCCTGAGCCACATACATCCATCGATTTCCTGCAAGTCTTACCAAGTGAAGTGACAACCCTTCATCTAGTTGGGGGCTATACTATATATACTCCACTTGACGATACGAGGCTGCTATTCTAGACTTTCATTCTTTCTTTCTTCTCCATCGGAGGATGAAAGAAAAAATGAAGAAGAAAGAAAGAATGAAGTCTAGAATGGAGGAGGACAATTCGTCGAGTTAAATGGTTAACCTCTCTCACAGGCAGAAAGTGTTTTGTAAAGTCCAATTTTAAATTAAAATATGTTTTTCTATGACAATGACTCTTTTTTTTTTAAAAACGTTACCCCCACACATTTTCTCTTGTATCGTGGATCCTGTATCTGCAGTTTACAAGGACAAATTGCACAAGGACAAACATCCAGACCCGGAACAATTATTTGTAGGTCATACAAATACTTGTTCCGTGCGGGATTCGAACCCGCGGCCGCAGCAACTCATTGCTAAGCTACTGCAGTTTAATATGACTATATCATATTAAACTTAAAATCACCTAATATAGTCATAATTATTATAGTCTTTTGTGTATTAGGTTTGTGTAAGTAATATTTAATAATAAATTTGTTTACAAGAACAAACCACGGGAAATTCTGTCTGTATCAGTTTCAATCAGTAGTCACAGAGCCGTGGAAGGAAGTAAAAGTTTCAGTTTTCAGTCGGCTCCGGACTGCTGTTGACGTCACTGGGGTTGCGGGAACGCGACTCAAATTCAATACATCGCGATGTGCGTGAAAAATATTCCTGAAGTTTCAGTGGGTTTCGTGCTTAATGGTGTTAAGTGGAGTTATTAAAGTTGAAAGTTAAAAGATGTATTGCGTATTGTAAGTACTTTTTTAAAATTCCTGTATACGTCACTATTTATATCCGTTTATCAAAATTAACTTAATGAAACCAACAAAGTTCAATCTATTTCGTGTCTATGACGTAAAATTTGCCAAATGATATGTTAAAAAACCGAGTAGTGACGGTGTAAGAATATGTACTAACCCATTATCACCTCGTGGGTGTCTTAAGAGGCGACAGAGGGAAATAAATCCGGAGATGGGCATCACCGTCTTCCTAATAACGATAAAAAATAAAAAAATGCGGTTGTCAAACCCGCTTGCCAAGCGTGGCAACGATTGCATATATCCCTACGAGGCAATCTATGGTGGAGGTCTATGTTCAGCAGTGGACTAGGCTGTTGGGTGGATGTATAGAAGATAATCTACCAGGAGCACATGACCCACTGAGAGGTGAAATTTTCAAATCAACAGTAACAATTACAACTATGGTATAGATCTGTCTATGAGGCAATCTACGGGGGAGGCGTATGTTCAGCAGTGGACTAGGCTGTGATGTATAGAAGATAATCTACCAGGAGCACATGACCCACTGAGAGGTGAAATTTTCAAATCAACAGTAACATTACAACTATAGCATGTATCTCTCTATGAGGCAATCAATGTGGGAGGCCTATGTTCAGCAGTGGTCTTTAATACGCTGTAACGGTAACGGATGTTATAAAAGAGACAAGTATCGGGTATTTTAAATATTATTATATATAGTAGATTTTTATAGATGGGTTAGAGTAACTCTGTACCTATGTTATAGTTGTAGCACGAATGGGTCGAGCCGACTGTGAAAGAACCACGCTGTCACAGAAGACCAGCGTAAAATAGCAGCTTAATTCTACTGTTTCGTATGGTGAGTCTAGAGAAACGGAGATCCTATTTACTGGAAACGAGGCATTTCAATTTTCTCCTATAGGGTGACAACGCACTCAGCATTTTGATCCTTAATTGAGGATAGACTAGATGTCTATTAGCCACAGCGAACACTTACTATCAGTTGGACTGTGTTGTCGTTTGTCAACTTCATTCTTTATATTTCTTTTATAAAATTCATAAAATGGTAGGAAAGTAAGTGAAATAGTAAACTTACAACCTTTAGAATAGAATAGAACACAATATAGATAACGATATAGATTACAAGATAAGTATCCTTGTTTTCAAAATAATTTAAGCTTTACCATTGGACAAGATACTCAGTGGGACTTTATTTTAAATAAAATTAATTTATGATATTTTATTTTATATAATTAGTATGAAACATTTAGAAACAGCATGGTTACGATCACCTCATTTCTAGGAGTTATTATTAATCATGTACTCTTTAGTAGTATAATAACCCTTACCAAACAATTTGGTTTAATAAAAATTTTAAACTTTTTGATAGATAAATCCTCATCGCCTCAAGAATAAATTACTGACTCTTTTGAGTCGAGTAACTAGTATTACTAACTTGTGCTTGCTCCTAGTGTTTACAGAATGTAACATCACTATTTTTAATAAAACTATTTCACTAGCCTCCTCTCATCTCTGTGATGGGTCTGGATTAATTCAATCGCCGCACTACACCAGTGCTTGTTGTAGGACTCCACGTATAATTTTACTGAGACTCCAATATTATTATAGGCTCTAAGGCATTCCATCTAAGTCCTCAGGTGTGACAACGGATCTGTACCGTTCTTTGTATACAGTTGGCTACATGTTTTTTTTAGTATAGGGTGACAAACGAGGACACAGTCCACCTGGTGGTAAGTGGATGCTGTGGCCTATAGACATCTACATTTATCCTAAATTAAAAATCAAAATGCAGATGCGTTGTTACCCCTGAGGACTAAGATGGAATGCTTCGTTATAAGTAAAAAGGTTCTCCGGTTCTCTACACTCACCATACGAAACACAGCAGCATTAAGCTGCTATTTTACATTGGTATTCTGTGAGAGCGTGGTCCTACGCCGGTCGAGCCAACTCATTCGTGCTACAATCATAACAGCTGCAGCGTGGCTCTACCATGTATAACATGTGTCCATAACTACAACAGTCACCCACCATCAGGTGGGCTGTATATTATAGATATATCTTAAAATACAGACCTATGGTAGGAAGTAACAAGGTACAAGGCGTTTGCTTCATCATTTTCTGTAAATACTAAGAACAGACACAAACCAGCAGTACCAGTTACTCGACTCCACAGAGACAGTAATTTATTCTTGGGGCAATGTATACGCTTCAAACAACAATATCCAAGAAAAAATACCAATTAATTCCAATGCCAAATTCAAGAACTTTATAAAACAAAGATTGTTTAGAAATGGTTATTATGATATAAAGGAATTAATGATCTCAACCAAACTGTTTATAATAAAATTTGTATAATTAAATGTGTAACATATATCTTAAATTCAAAATAAAAAAAAACTCCGATATATTAAGAGCTGATGATCTACAAACAGCTGAACAGATTTTCTTGAAATATATCTAAGAATATTTTCGATTAAGACACCTTTTAAACGATAAAAATTTAATAAAAATCGGCTTATCCGTTCAGGAGCTATGAGACCACAGACAGAAACACATATACCTACACAGATACGCAATGTACATACTTATAATACCCCTATGTTTTCTTCGAGCTATATGGCCGGTCCATTGCCACTTCAGCTTACTAATCCTTAGCGCTGTCGGTCACTCTGGTCTACCTTACCGTCAATTACTATATTAGTTTTTTTTAAAGGATAGGGTGACAAACGAACACACAGTCCACATGATGGTAAGTGGTTTCTGTGACCCATAGACATCTACATCTATCCTCGTTTGCGAATCAAAATGCAGATGCGTTGTCACCCGTGAGGACTAAGATGGAATGCCTCTTTTTCCAATAAAAAGGGTCTCCGGTTCTCTACACTCACCATACGTAACACAGCAGTGTTAAGCTGCTATTTTACTCTGGTATGATGAGAGCGTGGTCATTCCCCGGTCGAGTCGACCCATTCGTGCTACAACTATAGTACTAATATTGTACTATATATGTTTACGTATATATATATATGTTTTCTTCGAGCTATATGGCCGGCCAATTGCCACTTCAGCTTACTAATCCTTAGCGCTGTCGGTCACTCTGGTCTACCTTACCGTCAATTACTATATTAGTTTTGTTTTTGTTTTTTTTTATTGCTAGCTATCGCAATGTATCATTGGAAAACAACCGGCGTGTAGTGATGTTGTAAGACGCACTTCCATACATGGGTGTCGTAAGAGGCAACAGAAGGACATTGAAACAGGAGACGGGCAACAGTGTCTTGCTAATACCAGTAAAAATAAAAAATAACTTTTTTTTCGACCCAACTGCTAAGCGTGATAACTATGGCTAAATTCTTCATATGAGAGAATCTATGGGGGACAGAACAATGTTAATAAAATAACATAAAAATATAAAAATGATGTTTTTATAAGGGTGACAAACGAGCACATATTTCACCTGATGGTAAGTGTCTGCTGTGGCCCATAGACATCTATTTCTATCCTCGATAACGAATCAAAATGCAGATGATGCCTTATCAACCGTGAGGACTAAGATTCGGTTTCAGTAAAAAGGGTCTGAGTTAAATTAATAAAGCTAGTAAATATGTTGCAAGCCCGAACAGATCAATCTACAATAACATAAATGTTCTCTGAAAGGAATCGTTCCCAGAGCGATAAGACCACCTATTGTACCTTCTTTGTGTTGGTCTATTTTATATTGGTGAATAACAAAGAATAAATTGATTGTGTGATTGATATATTTACAAAAAAAAAAATGGATTTTTGTGATTATATTGAATCGCGTATACGATATCCTATGAGAATTTTAAGGTAGCACATGGAATACTGATGCAGACCACAGTTTAAAGATGATTATCTCTTATTCCGAGGTTTACCTCTTTTTTACCTTATAATTGGACTAGTTTTATTTTGGTAATTGATAATGATATTTTGTACCGTCACTATACGCTTAATGACTCCACGACTTTCTGCCACTTAAAAATGAGATGTGATATTTTACAGATTTGAAAGTGGAGAAGTTAATTTGGTTGAAAAATGTAAAGGTTAATGTTTCTTTCTGTACATTAGTTATATTTTATATTCATTAGATTAAAAATGAATAAACCAAATCACAAATTAAAGAAAAAGTGTTAAAAATGTGCAAAAAAAATAAAAAGCGCACCACTGAGGCATTGTTTTGCGTATTAATTATTATTTTTATTATTATTTAATTTTTTAAATTATTATTATTTTTCCCCTTTTGGGGAGGTGCAACAAAAATCAAACTTTTGGAAATCGAAAGAAGTCAGCGCATCCTCCTTAAGGTAATGTACTATAAACCCTTTAGGTTCCCCACTGAAGAACTCTATAAATTTTGTGAACTCCTGCCTGTGTGCACGCACGCACGCACGCATGCACGCACGCACGCACGCAAGCACGCACGCACGCACGCACGCACGCACGCACGCACGCACGCACGCACGCACGCACGCACGCACGCACACATGCGCGCAGGCACTCACGCACGCACGCACACACACACACACACACACACACACACACACACACACACACACACACACACACACGTACACACGCACACACACACACACACACACACACACACACACACACACAAACTCATGTTCGTCAAATTTAAACTACATGAAAAATTACATACCAAAAAAATAGGAAAAAGAACATACAATCGAACCTATTTTTTTGAAATAAATTCAAAATTAAGGGGGCTCTCCTACTAGAAACGTATATTATTATAGTACGGAACCCTTCATGCGTGAGTCTGAGGCGCACTTGGCCGGTTGTTCTTATTACGGCAGCGAACTCGTAGGCTGTGATTTAGTATGGTATAGCGAAAACTTTAATTAAACATACCAATGTGTGCGGCACATGGTAACGACAGGGCGAATTCATTATTCAATCGTGTCCTGTGACAACTAAAACTCGCTTAAGGAAAATCTCTAGGGAGAGCCGATGTAATAAACATCTTAAATATAGGAAAATTACTTTTTATTATATACTAGCTGTGCCCGCGGCGTAGCTCGCGAATATAGGTTTTACTTAAAGAATTTGACGTTTAGGGTAAGAGAATATTAAACGATTTATATCATTACTGTATGAATAAGTGGTAACAAAATAAATCGATATGCTCAAAGTTCTAAGTCGTTTATGATAGAGCTTCTGTGTAAACGACGATAGAAGTAGATTTAGCCGGGGCGTACAGAAAAAGGTTACGGGGACTACTAACG
The DNA here is from genome assembly GCA_963668995.1 of Parnassius mnemosyne. Lineage (NCBI taxonomy): Eukaryota > Metazoa > Arthropoda > Insecta > Lepidoptera > Papilionidae > Parnassius > Parnassius mnemosyne. The sequence goes on from CAVLGL010000086.1 coordinate 32,978,864, forward strand.
CGGGAAAAAGAAACATAGAGTTGGCCATGTGCAAAACAATCAGTACTGAGGTCCACTCCTGCAACGCGTAAAGTTTGACCTTGCGCTTTATTACGACGCTTTGGTACTATCGTCGCATAACACACGCTGAGTGGGAAACACACTTAAAACAGGGATGTTAAATGATCATCGATGTTGACATATGTCAAACATCGAAACATCGGCGTCAATGAACCCATAATCGATAATTGACCATGCGAACTCGCGAAATCAATATCAACTATATCTTGCATCTGCTCTGAAGATTATAAATTTTGAATAATTCAGAATTTCTGAACGCATCGTTAACCTAAAAAAATGTCAGTATGGTGAGTCAAACTTAATTGTCAAGTGTCTCCTGTAATGTCACAATGGTCACTGCTTTCGCTTTATTTTGTAGTGTCGTTGTCGGTAGTCGCATAATAACTATTCTACGTAAATTGATATTCAAGTTAATTGTTACTTTTCCCTTGCTGTGTATACCCACATAATTTTGAAACAATGTGTAACTACACATATACAAAAACCATCGATAATGATCAACATCGATGTTTTGAGTAGCCTAAACATCGAACATCGATGTTGAGCTATCGATGCCAACATCGATGTTATTATCCCTATCTTAAAACTGAAGCCTGAGCCGTGGTAGGTGGTAGTGGTTAGCGCTCGCTGTAAGCTTCACAGTACTCGAGCAACCCGGGTTCGATCCCCACCGGCATCAATGAAATTGTTAATTGCAATTTTAAGTGCTGATTTACCACGTGCTCGGCGGTGAAGGAAAACATCGTGAGGAAATCTGCATGTCTGAGAAATAAAAAGAAAATATTTCGATGACATGTGAAGTTCGCCAACACGTATTGGGGCAGCGCGGTGGACATTTCCTTGCCATAAAACCCTCTCAGAAATGAGAGAAGGCCTATGCCCAGCAGTGGTACGTAAATAGGCTGCAACTTTACTTTAAACTGAAAGGAAAGTTATTTGGTATTAGAGGGATTCTGGGTATAAAACAATATCACTGTCACGACATTTATTGCAATTTCGCTACTTTTAGTCGAGTAATCGAGTTTTGTTGAATAATAATTGAATTGAATATTTCATTATCTCTTTTTCTGGTTTTTGTTTCTGGTGATTTTTGTGGTGTGTTGTTAGCCTACACAGCTCTTACAGGCTTGCAACTTCGTCGGACCCATGAACATAATTTATTTCAGTGAGTCTCAATACGATTCACCTGCGTAAAATCTTAACACCGCAATTCAGAAAAGGTTGTAATTTGTACAACGCCATCTATTACGTTCTTTGTGAGAAAACATCCTTTTTTAATTTGAGGAAAACATATTTTTACTGTGTTTTAAGTACTATAATAGAACGATACGAAATATATTATAATAGAACGTTTTTTTACACACGCATCTTTTTATTACTATTTCTGAGATTTTGTGGCGCCATTAAACAAATTCGAACCTACATTTCAAAATAATAATCATAACTTTCGCTAAAATTAACCAATTTCAATAAAACAAAGATTAAATGAACTTGATAATACGCTTTATGATTTTCTTAAGGATTTCATTGAAAAAAAGATGTTTACTCAAAACGTCATGCGTCCATAAACAAACAGACAGACCGTTAGATAGTACAATTCTAAAAATTATAAAAATGTACTTATTTAATGATTTACAGTCCCCATAATGATTTTAGTCACAAATTAATATACTATACAATATTCAGAAACAGACACAATTTTTAACCTGCCTTTTTGTATCACATTTGTGCCACACCACCATCTATCGATGAAATTGGTTAACTGTTGTACTTTAATTTAGTTTCGATAATAAGGTTAATATATTTTGTATATATTTATTACGTTCTTTATGTAATACTTTTGTTTACTGCGTTTTAGATATAATTATATCATTATAGAACATTATTTTACATCATTTAATTATGTTTATAATATGATATTAATTTTAAAATGTACTTGATGACTCATCCAACGCCACTATTGAACAAATTCGTACCTATACTTAGTACCCATACTTCAGAATATTTGTCATAACTTTTGATGGAATTAACCAATTTTAATGAAATAAAGACTAAATGTAACCTGAATATACACTTAATAATTTTCTTAACTATTCTTGTGATATAAATTAGTACTTTATACGTGATACGTTAACAAACAAACAGACAGACAGACAGACAGACAGAAAAATCTAAAAATGGTAGAAATGTATTTAATTACTTATTTTTAGTACCTCTCAATCACTTTTATTACAAAAATATAAAATGTACAGACATCTGCTATTTACATTTTTATTATATGTATAGATGTACAGACATCTGCTATTTACAGTTTTATTATATGTATAGATAGTAAGGATGACAAATGAGAACATAAGACATATACATTTATCCTCGGTTAAGAATCAAAATGCAGATGCGTTGTCACCCCTGAGGACTAATATGTATTGCCTTGTTATCAGTATAAAGGGGTCTCCAGTTCTTATCTGAAATTATATTTGTTTTACAGAAGAGGGCCATAAGAGCAATTTATGATTTAAAGCCTAAAGAGTTTAACTTGACTCTTAACTTAACTTTGGCCTCTCAATACATTTATGAAAATGTAATATACGTACACAAAAATAAAAGTAATTTTACAAAAATAAGTGATATTCATTCTGTAAATACTAGGAACAGACACAAGCTAGTAGTACCAGTTACTCGACTTCATCGAGTCAGTAATTCATTCTTGGGAAGATGTATACGCTTTTACAACAAAATTCCAGAAAATATACAAAATTTGACCTGCTCAAAGTTCAAAAACATTATTAAATTAAGTTTGTATAAATTTGTTATTATAATATTAAAGAATTTATGATAATAACCCCTGGAAATTAGGTGATCGCTACCAAGCTATTTCTAATTTGTTGTGTTATTAATTTGTGTAACATACATGATTGTAAGCTGTTATTTAAAAAAAAATCCCGCTGGGTTTCTTGCTGGTTCTTCCCAGGACAGAGGTTTTTTTTCGAACCAAAAGAGTGACTTTCAATAAGAATTATTTATTAAGTGGCGAAGCTTGCGAAGTCACTTATTGATTTCACAATGTCTGTCAGTCTGTCCGTCTGTCCCACGATTATCTCAAGAACGGTTTCGAATTTTCAAATTCTGTTTTTAGCAATCGATTACTGATCACCCAGGCATCTGCACCTCCTATTTTGAAACTGATTGCTCAACGGCAACCGTTAGAAACCGCTACAAAGCTGATTGCTTCGCCACTTTGCTATGCTGTTAGCTTGCTAGGTTTATTTATAATCTATATTGAATAAACAAGTTTCTGTTTCTGTTTCTATAACACACCATATGAAACACATGATCATTAAAGTGCTATATAATGCGTTGGTATTCGTGCGAATATGATTCTTCGCGAGGAAAATAAATCAGGAGATGGACAGCAGCCTTGTCCTAATAACGAGTAAATATTAAAAAACCGTGGTTACCAACCCGCTTGCCAAGCGTCGAAACTAAGGCAAAAATATCCCTCCCTGGAGGCAATCAATGGGGGAGACCTGTATTCAGCAGTGGACTAGGATGTAAATGGGTGGATGTATAGAAGATAATCTACCAGGAGCACATAACCCATTGAGAGGTGAAATTTTCAAATCAACAGTAACATTACAACTATGACATATATCTCTCTATTAGGCAATGTATAGGGGAGGCCTTTGTTCAGCAGTGGACTAGGATGTAATGGGTGGATGTATAGAAGATAATCTACCAGGAGCACGTAACCCATTGAGAGGTGAAATTTTTAAATGAACAGTAACATTACAACTATGGCATTATATCTCTCTATGAGGCAATCTCTGGGGAGGCTTATGTTCAGTAGTCTATTTTTTAATACGCTGTAACGATAACGGTGTGATTCTTCCCCGATCAATCTTACCCATTACTGCAGTATTCAAAATATAGTTTTAGATTATCGGTGACATTTTTTCATACCGGTCACGCGTGGTAGAGCCATGCTGCAGCTGCATCATGGTTGTAGCACGAATAGGTCGGCTTTCACAGAATACCAGCGTAAAATAGCAGCTTAATGCTGCCCTGTTTCGTACGGTAAGGGTAGAGAACCGGAAATTATTTTTACTAGAAACGAGGCATTTCATCTTAGTCCTCAAGTATTACAAAGCATCTGCATTTTGTTATTTAAAAAAATCTTTTTAATATGTTTGATTCTCAGTCGAGGACAAATGTAGGTGTCTATGGGCCACAGCATCCACTTAGTATCAGGTGGACCGTGTGCTCGTTTATCCCACTGAATCTCTAAAAAAAAAAACAACATGGGTGAGTGTCGTGGAACACTCGGTTGGAACGAAGCACCTATCGTACTATAATATTATTATTGATAAACGTATTATATTATTGATTAACAAATACAAATAAATAAATTACTACTTAATCCATTTTAATAGATGCTACTGTTAAAATGAAGCAACCGAAAAATAAAATAATATTTATTTTATGGTAAGATTAGAAAAAGTGCGAGGGAGATGGATATTATTCCATCTCGCTTCCTTATAGCCGCCAAAGCCGTCTACACTACGTCAGAAGGGGTCGTGACGGAAAACTCTTACACTTTTTCTCGCCTAGCCCCTATCCGCGTACCGTCATAAGGAACTTCGTTGCAAAAATCTCTCTTTAAATATCATCATTATTATCAATACAGCGTTAACATACGCCGCCCCACTCCAGATTACGATCGTGAGCTACCTCTATCCATCGGCATCTGCATATCTTACCATCGTTACTCCATCTAGTGGGGGGCCGCCTTCGCTTACCGTTATGAGGTTGCCACTCGAGAACCTGTCTTCTATAAATAATTAGGAGCATAATAATGCCATACTATTGTATTTCGCGTCGTAATTTCGCGTCGGATAATTTCGCAGTTATAAATTGCAACCGGACCTTCCATTTGTAAGTTGTAATATATTGGTGCAAATTGTGATTCCTTATTATGCGTGCAATATGCAGTACTAACCGAACCGAATGTGTTTCGTGTAATGAGAAGCCATAAATTAATTTATCAAATGAGCATCGAACGCGAACGTTGTTTATGAGAGTATACTCGTCTGAGTAAATCAAACTTAGATACGTATACGTTAATGAAGTTCTTACAATTTTCCTATTGAAGTAAAGGTTTAAAACAAGCACGCAGTCCAATCCTGATGGTAAGTGAATGCTGTGGTCCATAAACACCTACATCTATCCTCAAAGAAAAATCAAAAAACAGATGAAACATCTTGTTACCTGTAAAACAGGTGTACCTACTTTAGTTACATTAAGAGAGAGGATTCATTCCACCGCTTTAATACAGGTGGTTTAGGATCGTTCTTTATGTCTGTTTCTTGGAGACTTCTTGGATTAAAATTATGAAGGCGAGTATTCCAATTTCGATCCTCGCCAGCATTAATTAAATTGGTCTCCAAAAATCGATTCTTTTTTTAAAATAGCGGTGCAATTAATCGCCCCCTAAAATACCTTTTAATGCCCACCAAGGTATTATCAAAAAAAAAAAACTTTTTTTTTCGTTGAAGTCTTATTGTGAGCGTGGTAGTGATATTGAATTAGTTCGCGGATTCAAATGCAATCTGCGCGGCAAACAGAGTGAGCAAACAACAACATTGACTCAATTTATCAAAGGCACAGTGTAATTATTATACTATATAACGACACGCCCCGGCTTCGCCTGGATGGGATCAATAAGATAGTTAAAGAGCATTTTCTGCCGACTACCAAAAACTGGGTGAACCGATTTCGATGATTCTTTTTTTATTTGAAAGCTGGTACTTCTTGTGTGGTCCCATATGAATTTGATCAAGGTCAGACCTATAGTTATTGAGTTATTCTTAATAACTTATATTGAAGACGGCTGTACAAAATTTTAAAATTTTAAATTATTTTTTAAGAATTTTAAGTACCTCTTTAAAACAACCTATGTATAGATACAATGTAGCCTAGATACCTACCGGCATTACTCCCTACCTGTTCGTAAAGTTCCATAACAATCGGTTCAGTCATTCCGAAGATTAGGTGACAGACAGGCAGACATAATAAAAAAATTGGTTTTTTATGTCTTAATAGCATGCAAATAACCCTCTGAGTTTAACAGAAGTCAGTTAATTCAATATTACAGACAGACACTGCAATTTAATTTATATATAGAGAGCATGGTACTGTGAAATTGGCAAGTGTGTATTGAATACTTAGGGTATATAATTATAGTAGTAGTAATTACTCTAAGATTGAACAACACTGTAACAATTTAACCAATCGTTTAATTATTATTTAAAGCTGCGAAATTTTAGATTTATCACCCGACTTCAAAAAAGGAGGAGGTTCACAATTCGACTGTATTTTTTGTGTATTACCTCAGAACTTTTTTCTAGGTGAACCGATTTGAATGATTCCTCCTTTATTTGAAAGCTGGTGCTTTTCATGTGGTCCCATATAAATTTGATCAAGGTCTGAGTACTAGTTTTTGAGTTATCCTTAATAATGCGTATTTAATTGATTGTGATAAGAGAAGAGTGTGATTTGCAAGATGATGTTGTGACCAGGATTAAGAAAGGAATGCTTCGGTGGTTTGGTCATGTAGAAAGAATGAATGAGGAAAGAGTGACAAAGCAAATTCATGTTGCAGAGGTGAACGGCAGAGTCGGGAAGGGACGCCCTAGGCGAAAGTTTATCGACCGAATTGGCGATATATTGAAAATGGGCCAAATCAAGAGTACCTTTAACCGATGAGCGTGTATGGGTAGGTATATGGATGTGGAGGAAGCGAGAGAGGTGTGTCAGGATCGTGCCTATGGCGGGTGGAAGGAAAAGGGGAGATCTCCCGCCGGGCAAGGTGTTCTGCCCGGGGAGCGGCTAACGCTCCGATTGGTAGTTCGGAGCTATTCTATATATGCTGCTTTAATTTCGGAACTTTGATAGCGCGATTTAGGCTTCGATGTGTTTCGCTTGTGGCGCGACGACAGCGCCGCCACATCACCCCCCTGCTCAGACCGGAGGTCGATAGTGCAGTTCGATTGCCGGTGCGTCCTTAATGCCGGTGGGGAATGCATGCTGTGTGCGTAAGGGCAAGTGACGCCGGTGCGAAGGATATGCCGGTGTGTAATGCATGCCGTACTACGCACTTGCAAGTGATGCCGGTGAGAACGATGAGCCGGAGCAAGTGCCAGGGATTGCCTTGTAGTCTGCGGTGAGTCGAGAAGAAGGCAAGTAATCTGCGAGAGTGCCGTGAAGCAGAGGCGAGCAGTAAGGCTCAGAGCCGTGCCGAACACTGTAGCGCAGAGAGTAGCTTGAAGGAACAGGAAGCATTATTATTCCAGTGCTGCGATGAACCTTTTGTAAAGCTAGATGGCTTGCAGAATGTGAAGATTGCAGATAATATCTGCTCGGGAGCGAATGGGGTAATGAATGGGGTACTTGAGTAAGATGACGAAGTTTTTGAAATTTTAGTTTCCGAAGATTGTTGGTTGCGTGTTCATATCACGTCGGTTGGTCACCACTGTGGCGGGTGGAAGGAAAAGGGGAGATCTCCCGCCGGGCAAGGTGTTCTGCCCGGGGAGCGGCCAGTGCTCCGATTGGTAGTTCGGAGCTATTCTATATATGCTGCTTTAATTTCGGAACTTTGATAGCGCGATTTAGGCTTCGATGTGTTTCGCTTGTGGCGCGACGACAGCGCCGCCACATGCCGAATGGAAGTCCATAGTCTCTGCCTACCCCTCTGGGTGACAGGCGTGAGTTTTTATGTATATATATGTATTTATGTTGACTACATTGATGATGTTCTTATTTTATTTATATTGAAGTCGGTTGTACAAAATTTTTAGTTTTACCACTTGTTTTAATAAACATCTAAAACATCATGTACCTACGAGTACACTAGTGATTCCAATATTGAGAAAAATTATATATTACCAGCTTACCTACGATAATAATAAGGCTGTTCCCTCGTCAAATGAAAATACTACGACAGGAGATGCGGCTCTACGAGTTGCAGAGCAACCCGCACACGTAGATGTCTCATTGGTGGCCTTGATTTGGTTGAAACCAATCTTGTCAGCCTCGAGCACAGGCGCAGAGCCATTCTATAGGCTGCATTTCGGTGAGTGTGCGCAGGTGTTGCACACTTTAATTCCTCCCTCTCCTTTCCCACCATCGGACAACTAGGCGGTCGGCGGGTCTTTACCCCTTTGTTGTCGATTTCACGCATTAGAACCAAAATCTGTGCTTCGTCTTTTGTAATGCGTACAGCAAAGAAGTGGAATAATTTGCCCGCCTCTATCTTTCCGTCACATACAATCTGGGCGTGTTTAAGGCAAAAGTGAAGATTGATTGATGAAGATTTACTCTCTAGGGCTGCATCACCACTTACCACCAGGTGGGATTGTGGTTAAACACTGGCTTATAATAAGTAAAAAAAGGCTGTAGACCAGAAGTCGCTCCCGCGCCTCTTGACTACTGGGATCACTCATTTGATTCCTAAAGATCAGGATACCACAGACCCGAGCAAATACTGCCCCATCACATGTATACCTAGCATATTCAAGACACTAACATCCATTTTGAGTGCGAGAATCACTCGTCACCTGAACTCAAATCAGGTGATGTCGTGGAAATCAATGTCGGGGTGGTCGTCGTGGATCCAAGGAACCACTTCTCATTGACAAGGTGGTTAAATACAACCGTCGGAACTTCTCCGCCGCCTGGATAGACTACAGAAAGGCATTCGACTCGGTACCTCATACATGGCTGAAGAAGATCCTCGAGCTGTACAAGGTTGACTGTACAGTTAGAGACTTCCTTTGGCAGTGTATGGGGCAGTAAAGTACGATCCTAAGTCATCTAGGCGAACGGATGACGGCTGCGAAGGGCCACATAAGGATAAGAATGGCTATCTTCCAGGGCGATTGTTTGAGTCCAATTTGGTTTTGCCTCTCTCTGAACCCTCTCAGTACCTTATTGAAGAGCTCTGGGAGGGAATTTCAGCTTCGGAAAGGAGGTACAAAAGTGACCCACCTTTTTTATATGGATGATCTCAAGTTATTCGCCTCCAGTCGCTCCCATTTTATGAAATTGTTAAACATCACTTGTGTTTGCAATTCTATTAGATTGAAGATGGGAACGGATAAGAGTGCGATCCTTCATGTTGAGAGGGGTAGGGTAGTTAACTCTGAGGGCATAGACTTATCTATGCCCATCAACTTAAGGACCCTTTCCGAGGCTGAAACGTACCTGCTATGCCACAAAATATTGGTATTGATGAAGCGGACTTGAAACAATCAGTTTGCGACGTGTTTTATGCACGCTTGACCAAAGTGCTTAACAGCCTTTTGTCGGGAATGAATAAGATACAGGCATATAACGGTTGGGTCATGCCTGTCCTCGTGTATACCTTTGGCATATTCAGCTGGATTCAGACCGAACTGAACGCTCTGGATACGTCCCATAGGATGGACCATCCGAGATCGTCGGCGATGAGGCTATACTTGCCGCGGAAGCATGATGGGTGTGGCTTTTTAAGCGCGCTCAACATGCATAATCGCGAAGTGTGCTGCCTTTGAGATAAATGCTGAACATAGGCATCCTCCATAGATTGTCTCATAGGGGGTATATTTGCCATAACTGCCTCGTTGTATTAGTGCGACTGCTGATCATGAGGTCCTGGATTCATATCCCGGGTCGGACCAAAAAAAAAACCAGTTATTGAGTATTTCCGTCAAGAAATTCTCAGTAGCTGCCCGGAGTCAGGAAGTTGGCGGTGTATCACCCCCGTGCCTCGGTAAGCACGTTAAGCCGTTGGTTCTGCGCCTGATCTCTGTCCCGTCGTGTCGAATCAGCGTCCCATCGGACTATGAGAGTGAGGGAATAGATAGTGCACCTGTGCTTGTGCATACACTTGGGCATTATAATCCTGTCCTGCGCCAATGGCTGTTATCCGTTGAGGCTGGCCTCCGTGACCGAAATTCAGTCTGGAGGATATTATTATTATTATATTTGCCATAGTTGCCATGCTTGGTACGCGGGTTATCAACCGCAGTTTTTTTACGAACGAGATTTTTAGATGGTAGCACTTAGTCAGGTGACTTGTTACAATTAATCCAATTCATCCCTCCATCAATCGATCCATACTCGTAATCTCTTTTAAGAAAGCGTTCACTGACTTTTTCTTGACACTTCTTAAGCTTTATTCTGGTTTTTATCATAAAATAAATTAATAATATATATATATATATATTTATATATATATATATACATTTATTACAGTTTTTAGTTTAGTAGTTACAGGTTTTGCAAGTGCAAGCAAACATACACAATCGGTCTTATTACATAAAGTAGTTTAAGCAAAAAAATCTCTTTCACGAAAGAAGTCCCGGAGAAATATGCGAATATGAAATTTGACATTCCATTATTCCGTTAATAAAAACCACTGCTGAACATAGGCCGTCTATGTTACCCTCTGAGCAGGGGGTGATGTGGTGGCGCTGTCGTCGCGCCACAAGCAAAACACATCGAAGCCTAAATCGCACTAACAAAGTTCCGAAGTTAAAGCAGCATATATAGAATAGCTCCGAACTACCAATCGGAGCGTGGGCCGCTCCCCGGGCAGAACACCTTGCCCGGCGGGAGATCTCCCCTTTTCCTCCCACCCGCCACAATGATGATGATAAGCAGAATGGTTTTATACAGTAAATATTCTATTCTGTGGACTTTTTTCCCGACGTAAAAGTTATCCGTCAAATAAAGGACCTATACCGATAACTGACTGAAAACTTTTATCTTACTATTGAAAAATGAGCTCTTTGAGAAATAAAAAGTAGGTATAACAGAAATGGATATGTATGAAAAGTTGGGTCAAAGATGCAACAGTCTTACTGCGATCGCCAAGTATGGCGATTACGCTAATTGCTATTTGTAAGATATATCTTAAAGTATCAAGTAATAAATCATATCTAAGTATAAAACTATAAGAGAGCCGTGGTACCTTACAGACCAAGCTCTCGCTGCTAAATTCATCACAGTACGCTAATGGCCCAACCAACGATCTCGGCGGTGAAGGAAAACATCGTGAGGTAATGAAAGGTTTCGAGGACGTAAAGTCTGCCAACACGCGAGCGCGGGTTAACTCCTCCCTTAGAAATGGGAGGAGGCATGTGCCCCATGTCACCGTGTAGTGGCGGTGTAAGAATATCCACTATCTCATTTCGTACCGTGGGTGTGGTGATGGTATGAGGTGACAGAGTGAAATTGAAACAGGAGATGGGCAGCAGCTCCTTCTTTATATCAATAGAAAATAATATAAAACTTTAATTGCCAACCCGTCTGCAAATTTATGGGAGAAGCCTATGTTCAGCAATGGACTTTTATAGGCTGTAATGGATGGATGGATGTGCCCAACAGTGGGACTAAAAAGAAGGCGGTTGTTACTACATTTTAATATTTGAGCACATTATTTTACTACGGGATCTTAGCTTTTAAATGTCTGTATTTGATTACAAACCCCTAAAGAAATAGTTTAGTCCAGATCTCAGCTCCCGTATTCAAAATGATTTCACATTATTTTCAGTCGCTGAAAGCTGCAAATGATCGCTTAGATTTACGACGCCCCCATAAAATACTGCTGAAAAAGTTGTTCACTTACTTTGCGGAAGCGTTCGCATTTTCAAAGAAAGAATTTCTCGGTTTATACATACATCTTCAATGATAGGTACATTTTTTTCGCTATCTTTACAAGCCCAGCCAACTGCGAAATTTACATGGTAGAGCCAAGAGCCATGCTAAAGTGTATTATGTGTAATCTTGACCATGAAGTAACCATACCCGTGCAGAAAATTATTATTTTTTAAACTCCTAACGTACCCTAGAATTTTCTACTGTATCATGAAGACAATTAACATTTTTTTATAGGATAGGGTGACAAACGAGCACACAGTCCAGCTGATGGTAAGTGGTTGCTGTGACCTTTTTTTTTTGCGCCCGATTCAATTGGAAAAGGGCTACCCTTTATGTAGGGAGGCGGAAAATGCATTACGCACACCACGACAGCCGGTCTATCGTGGTTATGAGGGACTCACGGCCTACTGGGGAACCTAAGTGATACCCTCTAAAAACCGCCTTTGGGGACTGGCAACCAGCTATTTAAAGCTTCTTATGCCGTATCGGAAGAGACCCTCTTTTGGGAAAAGAGGGCGCAGGCGGCTACTAGCCGCTGAGGGAGTGCCTACGAAGGCAAATTAATTATGAATAACTTAATTAGAGTTGGCCTGAGCCGCCAGGAGGCAGTTCAGGTCGTTTGAAAGTTTATTAGGCGGGTCCGAGAGGGAGTTCCTCGGCCTGCGGACGCTATAGCGGGAGGGGAGTGGGGCTGCATAATTAGCTGCCTCACGAATAAAAAAATTGGAATGCGACTCTGAGGCTTTGAAGAAGTTCTCAGAGAGTTTTTTAAGGAATTGTTGGATTGTAGGGAGCTCTAAGTCCCGATGAAGGTCGGCATTACGGACGTCCTAAGGTGCGTTCGTAGCTCGACGACAGAAGAGGTTTTGAACTACTTGGAGTTCCTTAATACACAGACATCTACATTTATACTCAATAAAGAATCAAAATGCAGATGCGTAGTTACCCGTGAGGACTAAGATGGAATGCCTCTTTTTCAGTAAAATGGGTCTCCGGTTCTCTACACCCACCATACGAAACACAGCAGCATTAAGCTGCTATTTTACGATGATATTCTGTGAGAGCGTGGTCCTTCCCCGGTCAAACCGACCCATTCGTGCTACAACTATACTATTAACATAGCTGCAGCATGGCTCTACCACGTATAAAAACATACATAAATTACACAAGGACGAACATCTAAACCAGGAATAATTATTTTTAGGGCATTCATACTTGTTCTGTATTCGGATCCGCTCCCCTCTGAGCTGCAACTTATTGTTAAATGACTTTTCCACGGAGCCGTCAGAATATCAGCGTAAAATAGCGGCAAAGTGCTGTTGTGTTTGATATAATATGGTGGTAACGATGCATTTAGTTTTAGTCCTCAGGAGTGACAACGCAACTATAATTGAGTTGTTTGTTTATCGAATAAGAGATATGGGTAACAGCATATATTTACAAAATGTGAATATGTGCTCGTATTTCTGTGACTAGAGCTTGATCTCAGAGACATAACGAATGTACAGCTAGTAGCTTTTTAACCGACTTCTCAAAGGAGGAGGTTCTCAAGGTGTGTTTCTTTTGGTATGTATATTACGCGATATATTCGCAGATTGTGCACCAATTTTGATGATTCTTTTTTTACTAAATAGGTTATACGTAGGTATACTTCAAGAATAGTCACATATAAAACTGCAAAAAAAATTCCACCCCTTCGGGTAGCAATTATATAACTTCTTTTTTAGCAATTTGCAATAATTAAAAGTTACAATTATGTTTCTGCTTGAAAATTTCTGTTGCTTTGTAGGAGTACATCAATTGTATACCGGTTTGAAGGGCTAGAGAACTAGAAAGTATAAAAACTTAAAGGTTAAAACAATAACTAAAAAATATAAGGACTGCCGACAGAAGTGAAAACTCTATGATACCGCGTCGCTAGTAACATATGTGATTTATTGCGCTTGCGCGTAATACCTCAGCATGTCGAGGTCATCGGTGATGCGAATCCATAAGTTTTTCGCCTATCAGAAATCGCTCAACGTAGCTAAAGAAATTTTCACTTCAAAAAACCCGACTTGTTTTATATAAAAGGGTGACGAATATATAAAAATCGAGCACACAGTCCACCTCAAGGTAAATGGATGCTGTGGCCCATAGACATCTACGTTTATCCTCAATTGAGAATCGAAATGCAGATGCGTTGTCACCCCTGAGGATGGAATGCCTCGTTTCCAGTAAAAAGAGTCTATAATATTTACAGTCTATGTCTCTTCCAAAACTAAGACGAATTTAACGGCATCACATATGTTAAAATCCATTAAGCCGTTTAGGCCACAGAGCGTGCCAAAGAAATAGACATACATACATACTCTAGAAAATCATTACCCTCCTTTTAGAACAGTCGGGTAAAAATAGATGAAAAGGTATTCCATTATGTTCAACTTTGTTTGGATTTGGCTACTTTGTCCCATAGAACAGAGAAAATCTTTGCTCTGAAGTCGTGTCGTTGGAACGCAGTGCCCACTTACCAATTTGTGTGCTATAATATTTCTAGTAAATTATAAAGATATGAGTAGCACAATGACATAGCAAAACATGTCGTGATTTAAAACTTGAACCATCCTTATCTGTCCATATTTTAAGCAAATATATCTAATAAATAAATAAAGTACAGTCATACTAACAACAGTCAATATTATCTGTGACGGAAATTCATTAAATTAAAAATGTTATAAAATAATCGCTAAGTCACTTAGCGGCAAGCCACCGCAATGTCCTCCTTCACCTGAGGATGCCTCGTGTATAGGCAAAACACGTGTCGTATTATCGACGGTTGTGAGTTTTTTCTAATGTAGTGGTGGTGAGAGTTGTGGTAACGGGGATAGTACACGAAATTGAGGGTGGGCGGGAGGTGCTCTTCATACTAGGAGATTGTAAAACCATGTATTGGCGGTGTAAGAACATTCCATGGCTGCCCCCTGCCCCATATCGTCCCGTGGGTGTCGTAATGGGGACAGAGAGAGAATCATAATAAATCAGGAGGATCTTCCTAATAACAACTAAAAAAAACAGTGGTTGCCATGCGTGGCAACTTTGGCAAATATCCCCCCTATGAGCCAATCTATGGGGAAGGCCTTTGTTCAGCAGTGGACTTCAATAATCTGTAACGGAAACTAATGTGGAGTTTTTTTTTAAATTATTGGATTTACGTAACTAGCATTCCTATACAATTTGTTTAGCATAAATTCATAAATACGACAAATATTTCGATATTAATTTGCGATTATAAATGTTGGCCCAGACTGAGAACGTAATCAGAAAGTTAGAAGAAAGTTATAGCACTTCGTATAGTTTCCGATCAGCTGAGCCACGTATTAGCAATTGCGCGTTCGTGTAACAAAAATGCTTAATTGTTTTACTGTTTTTATAGAATAAGGGAGACAAACGAGCACACAGTCCACCTGAAGGTAAGCGAATACATTTATCCTCAATTAAGAATTAAAATGCACTTGCGTTGTCACCCCTAAGAACTAAGACGGAATGCCTCTTTTCCAGTAAAAAGGGTCTCAGGTTCTCTACACTCACCATGCGAATCATAGGACCATAATTCTGCTGTTTTACGCTGGTTTTTTTTTGTGATAGCGTGGTCCTACCCCGGTCGAGACGACTCTTTCGTGCTAAAATTGTCAGATCGTAAACAGTACGCACGTTACGTTCAATATTGTCTCGCGCTGTTGCAAGCTGCAATTGTCTACAGTTCTCAAACCTTTCCTTTTAATAAAATGTTCACTTGCCACCGTTGTAAGATTGAAGCTAGAGATGGTGTTCAGTGTTCCCTGTGTTTGAAACAATACGACTTTCCGTGTGCTGGAATAACCGAGATTGGTTTTCGAAAACTTGGTGATAGGAAAGCAACGTGGAAATGTAACGCTTGTAAGAATGCTAGCTCCGGTAGTCCAGCTCCTGGCCGTTCCACTTCCTGCGCTCCTAGTGATCTCGATGGTATTCGTGGTGAATTACGTGGACTGTCTGAACAAATGTCATCAATGCCTAAGTTACTGGATTCGGTAAAAAATATTCAAGCTGATTTGGCTGATCTTAAAACGATTAAATGTGAGTTGTCGGTTGTGAAAGATTCGCTAGACTACGTTCACGCTTCAGTTGACAAACTTATAGCTAGGATAGCCGAGGTGGATCGTGAAATTCAAACCCTTCAGAAGACCAAGGAAGATGTGTCCCGTCTAGAACAGCGTTTGCAAAAATTGGAAGCTGTTTTTAATGATGGGGAGCAGCGATCACGGTTGAACAACATTGAAATCAAAGGAGTTCCTATAACTAACACGGAAAATCTCTTTACTATTATATCAAAAATAGCAACCAAAATCGATATCAATATTAGTGATAACAACATTAATTACATTGCTAGGGTTCCTTCTCGTAATAATAAAAATAACAAAAACATAATTGTGTCTATGCACAATCGATATCTCAGAGACAACTTTGTTGCAGCAGCGAGAAAATGTAAATCCCTAACGCCGTTGGATATAGGTCTTAATGGTAGTAACAGAATCTTTATCAACGACCATTTAACGCTTGAAAACAAAATGTTATTAAACAAAACAAAGTCTTTGGCCAAGGAGCGGGATTTTTCGTACGTTTGGGTAAAGAACTGCAAAATCCTAGTACGGAAAAGCACAACATCACCTGTTCTTATAATAAAAACGGAGTCGGATTTAAGAAAAATAGTTTAAGGATTCACAAGTTACTGTTAAGTTTACTTGCTGTGCAAACGCAAAGTTTGAGAAGCGTTGGTATCGTCTATTCATTAATGATGTACTCGCACCTCGCTATTATTGGCGTAACGAAAGGACATGTTCTTGCTACCTGTGTTTGTTATTTTTATTTCTATTATGCTCATTATGCTGTTGTACTTAACGTAACGTTTTGCATATTGAATCTCACTTGCTTAGTTTCCATAATACCCTTTTTTAATTTTTCTTTCGCATATCCTAGATTTTTGCATTCCGCATTTTATTTCATTTCGCATGTTATATTTGTGCTATGTTATTTGTTTTATAGATTACGAATAATGGTTTATTATTATGTATACGCATATATGAATTATTTTTGTGTGCTTTGTATATTATTCACTAAGTTAATAATACTTATATTAACCTACAGTAACTCTTGTACCGTGGTAACTGTAACAGGTAATCATTTGCTCTGCCGTTTAGGGTACACAATATACATTTACTATAAATTTCATATATGTCATATCTTAGCATCAGTTTCAGAGTGTAAGAGATTAACTATTATTACTCCATTAAAACTTTTACTTCATTGCTCGCGGGTCGTTGCTTATACTTATGTGTATTATTTGTATGCTCATATCGCGAAATATTTATGCATTCTCCTAATGAATAGTAGATTATTTTCTAATATACCTCAACGTAAGTTATTTGTAGTTGCTACTATTACCTACCGCGTTATTTTAGTACTTATCCTGTTAAGAAAACACTCACATAAAAAAATATAATATATACTACCAAAACGTCCGGGGCTTACGGACTAAAGTAGCAACTATATATAGGAATATCGTAATGAATAATTACGACTTAATATGCTTAACGGAAACTTGGCTTAATGAGGACTTCAATGACACAGAATTATTTGACGACCGATATCTAGTTTGGAGGCGTGATAGGAATTATTCTGATACAGGTCAAAGCATGGGGGGTGGTGTCCTCATAGCTGTTCGACGAGAGCTTATAGTTTTTGAACGCAGTGAATGGCGTTCATCAGCTGAGGACATATGGATTACTCTGACCCTAAAACGTACATCGCCTAATTTGTGTTACAAATTAAATATTTGTCTTGTTTATATATGCTGCCAAAACTTAGGTAATTCCTTAATACAGCAATTACAATGTTTTTCCACTAAATTAAATGATATTGTGTTAAATAACTTGGCAGATGGTTTTTTACTTTTAGGCGATTTTAATTTGCCGAATATAATATGGCAGCCAGCTGACGATGGGCAATCTCAATGCCCTTTTAATATTCAAGGTCCCATTCAATCGGATTTTTTTGATACTCTTAATTTATGTTCCTTATCTCAATATAACAGTCAACTAAACTGTAACAACAGAATTCTGGATCTAATTTTCTGCAACAATTTTATAAATGTTCATAAATGTATAGACCCTTTAGTTTCGGAAGATCCTCATCACATAGCACTATGTATATCTGTTGACTTCATCCACCAAAATACGCTTTCACCGCAAACCAGAACAAAATTCCTGTATAATTTTGCAGATTACACTAAAATATGTCAACAACTTGATAATACGGACTGGTCCAGTTGCCTCAGAATGGGTTCTTTAGAGGAGGCTGTATCCTTACTGTATGATAAGTTACAAATGCTAATTAACAAACATGTCCCTTGCAAAACTGTAAAATCATCTTCCAGATTTCCTCCCTGGTATAAAACACCCTTGATTAAAATCTTAAAAGAAAAATTTAAGTATCACTCAAAGTATAAAAAATATGGAAATACTTCCGACCTTGATTCTTTTGTTTTATTACGAGAACGTGGGAAGGTTCTTGAAAAAAGTATGTACGAAGCTTACATTCGTGATATAGAAAATAATATAAGCAAATCACCGAAAGCCTTCTGGAACTTTGTTAAGAGTAAAAAATCTCCAAGTTCATATCCTTCTATTATGAAATTCAGACAGTATTCTTCAGGCAAAGGTGAAGTAATTTGTGATTTTTTCAATCAGTTTTTTAAATCTAATTTTCTTAACGATTCCGACACAATTAATTTTAATATTATTGACTCGCAAATTGATCAATCTTCTATTGATATCAGTTCCATCGAGGTGCAAGAAGCAGAGGTATCCAGACTTTTAAAGGCTATAGACCTGTACAAGTCTGCTGGACCAGATGGTATCCCGGCTATCTTAATCATACGGTGTGCGGACTCTCTTACTTTGCCTCTGAGTATTCTGTACCGCCGTTCCTTAAAGGAAGGCATTTTTCAAAATATTTGGAAAAGTGCGTTTATTACTCCAATTTACAAAAAAGGACCTAAGGATGAGGTACAAAACTATCGTCCCATTTCCAAGCTCTGTTTATTCGCTAAAGTATTTGAAAAAATAATTTACAACCAGGTGTACTCTTCCCTTCGCCACTCATTTAGTGAAAATCAACATGGTTTCTTAAAAAATAGATCTACCGTGTCAAACCTTGTTATTTGTTCCGACTATCTAACTAGCTTTATGTCTAAACCAGCACAAGTAGATGTAGTCTATACAGACTACTGCAAAGCATTCGACAGAATCGATCATTTAATTCTTTTACGTAAACTCCTTGCAATGGGTATCAGGGGGGACTTATTCCGATGGTTTACGTCATACATCAAAAATCGAAGTCAATCTGTCGTCCTTGGTGGATATCGTTCGTCTGCAATCCATATATCGTCTGGCGTACCACAAGGATCCCTATTGGGGCCCTTGCTCTTCTTAATTTTTATCAATGATATCGACACGTGTTTTAAAAATTCCAAGATTATTCTTTACGCTGACGATATGAAAATCTTATGTCCTATTACAAGTTTGGAAAGTTGTTCTAGCCTTCAAAAGGATCTCTTCAATTTAGAAGCATACTGTTCTAACAATAAACTCGATCTGAATGTTTCCAAATGTTTTATCTGCTCATTTACTCGTAAACCTAATCCTATAATTTATAATTATAAATTAAACCATATTTCTATAAATAGAACCAGCACTATCAAAGATCTCGGTGTTACTTTTGACTCTAAATTGCTGTTTGACAATCACGTTGATAACATCGTTACAAAGGCTAACAAAGCGCTGGGTTTCATATTAAGGTTATCGGCAGATTTTAAAAGCATAAAAACCTTCAAAATTCTATATTGCGCTTTTGTACGCAGCCATTTGGAATATGGTTCTGAAATTTGGAATCCAAAATATAATGAATATGTGGATAGGATAGAGCGCATACAAAAAAGATTTTTGCGTTTTCTTCAATTTAAATCAAAAAAGTTTATACCCAGCTATACTCTTCGATGTAAAAAAAATCACATATTACCTTTATATGAGCGTAGAAATATTGCAGATCTCTCCTTCCTCTTTAAAATTATGAATGGTAATATTGATTGTCCTGAACTATTAAGTAAAATAGGTTTACACACCTCATCATCTGGTTTGCGGAAACCTACACTTTTATATGTACCATGCGTGAAAAGTAATTACAGGAAAAACTCTTTTATTATTCGATCATGCAGATCTTTTAATGCTATAGCACATACTCACAATGTGGATATTGATTTATTTCATTCCAGCGTTATCCAACTTAGGCGTTTACTTTCTAACAACTTCTTTTCTTTTTGATAATGTAATTTATATTTAAGTATACTGTTACTATATCTCTTCTGACACACTCTTGTCATATAAAGTATTATATAAGTGAAAACTTGTAAATGGCCTTCATTTTTGTTATAATTATATTATTTTTGTAAATTAGCTGTAAGTTTTCCAAGCAAATAAAAATAAAATAAATAAAATAAAATCATAATATATTTGCAGCGTGGCTTTACAACTTATAAACTACTTTTACTGAACAATACAAAATTTTCTTTTATTCTGCAAGTGCGTGATTGCTAACACTTGTATCATCATTAGAGGTCAAAACCATAGCTGTTATTTAAATTAAACAACACGCTTTTACTAATCACAATTAGACCGTTCACCTTGACAATAATCATGGTTGAAATAATTTAAAATTAAAAATTTTGTACAGCCGACTTCAATATGAGTTATAAAGAATAACTCAAAAAATATTGGTCTCACCTTGGTCAAATTCATATGGGACCACACGAGAAGTACCAGCTTTCGAATAAAAAAAGAATGATTCAAATCGGTTCACCCAGTAAAAAGTTATGAGGTAACACACATAAAAAAAAACATACAGTCGAATTGTGTACCGTCTCCTTTTTGGAAGTCGGCAGATAAATGAGATATTTTTATATCTATAATAAAAAATAAATCGCTGAATGTGTTGCTAAGAGCAAATCTCGAGAGCAGCTGAACCGATTTCGCTAATTATTTTTTTTATAATATTCCTTGAAGTACGAAAACGGTTCTTACGGAGAGAAAAATTTTAAAAATTGCCTGTAAAAGTCTAAAAACAACACTTTTCTATATTCCCATACAAAAGATTCGTAATAATACTTAAAAGTCAATTTGAACTTTATTACCATACCATAAAGTTTAAGTGTTAGTGGAGGGGTTCCGGGAAGGCAAAACAATTGAGTGACGTTAGTATCGTATAAATATTAATGACAATATTTGCCAATATTTATAAACACTGGCAGATAGCTGATGTTATAAGGAATAACTTGGGCTGCTTTTAAAATTGAAAATAACTCCACGCGGGCGAAGTCGCGGGGAACAGCTAGTAGATAATAAAGATGAAAAAGTTTATTTGTTTTACAAATGAATAGAGTATAGTATAGAGTAATTTTTATTCTATGAAGATTACAAAAATACTTATTGAAAGGCATTTAAGGAACCAGCAAGAAACTCAGTGGAGCTTTAAAAAAAAAACAGCATTGTATACAATATAATACCTGTTGGGTATCAAGCTCCACTTGTGCTGGTGGAATTCTTGACTAAATAAGAACTTCAATATGTAGACTGTGCAGGTAATTTATTGGTTGCTATAAGAGAGATAGCCGTAATGCGTGCGTTCGCGAACGGGTTGTTCCCAGCAAGAAGATGTTGCAGCGGTGCCGCGTTGTCTCCGTGAAGGTGGTGGGGCCGTGAAGCGCTCGCAGAACCCGTTTGAGGTCAGCTGCCCGACGACACGAGCCGGGGAGTATCATAGGCAGTGACGTCAGGAACAATACCTTATACAAATCGTATGAAAACATCTAGAAACAGCATGGTAGCGAACATCTTATTCCCAGGGGTCATTGTCAATCATGTACTCTTTTACTAAACCCTGCGAGTATAACAACTTTTAATTAACAATTTTTTATTAATGAAATTTGTTGTAAAAGCGTATATGTTGCCCCATGAAGGAATTACTGACTCTTTGGAGTCCAGTAACAGCTAGAACTAGCATAACTAGCTTGATGATGCGTTATATAGCACTAGCTGTTCCCCGCGACTTCGCCCGCGTGGATTTTTTTTTTGCACGGAAACCTAAAGTAAAAGTAGCCTAAGTTACTCCTTATAACATCAGCTATCTACCAGTGGAAGTCCAATCTAAATCGGTTCACAGGTTTTTGCGTGATGCGTGTTCACGCCGAAATTGTTCGCAGGTGACAGTTTCTTCAGAGTTACTTAACATTTATCGTTATATTTTGGCCAATTTACACGATATCTTTTTGAATTATAAGCTTATGTGTTATTGATGTATGAGCTATATTATTGTAAAGTTTCATTATAATCCATTTAGTACTTTTTGCGTGAAAGTGTAACAACTTATTTTTCGTCAGCTCCAAAAAGTCTGCCCATTAGGCTTTAACTTCGCTCTTAATCATAATTTTAGACGTTCCGCACATAATGCTGTATGAGTATCATTCGTCTGGTGCGAACGACACGAGTTAATCCTCAGGGGGATAACGCATCTTTTTTTTAAAATATTAATCGAAGATAGATGTATTATCGATATGGTTATAATCATCATCATCATCATCATCATCATTACAGCCCTTCACAAGTCCACTGCTGAACATAGGCCTCCCCCAAAGAATGCCACAAAGCACGGTCCTGAGCCACCTGCATCCATCGACTTCCTGCATATCTTACCAGGCCGTCACTCCATCTAGTGGGGGGACGCCCTACACTTCGCTTGCCGGTACGAGGCTGCCACTCGAGAACCTTTCTTCCCCATCGGTTGTCGGTTCTTCGAGCTATATGGCCGGCCCATTGCCACTTCAGCTTACTAATCCGTTGGGCTATGTCGGTCACTCTGGTTCTACTGCGGATATCCTCATTTCTGAGTTTATCACGCAGAGAAACTCCGAGCATAGCCCTCTCCATAGCTCGCTGAGCGACCTTGAGCTTCCTCATCCGGCCAGCAGTGAAGGACCACCGGTTATAATCAGTATAATTTAAATTTAAAAATTTTGTACAACCGACTTCAATAAAAACTATTAAGAATAACTCAGAAGCTATTGGTCATACCTTGATCAAATTTATATGGGACCACATGACAAGCACCAGCTTTCAAATAAAAAAAGAATCATGGAAACCGGTTCACAAAGTTATGAGACACATAAAAAAAGAACATGTAGTCGAAATATATCGAGTACCTCCTCCTCTTTGAAGTCGGTAGAAAATTGGTTAACAATCGACAGTGATCAGTACTTAAATACTTATTCTGTTTGATAAAACTAATTATATTTTGAGATTAATTATACAGGGTATATAAGATTCATATTTAAAGAGAAATACTCCCAGCAACATGTCGTGCTTTAATTATCTTCTGTGTGGCTTTTTTTTATAGGATAGGGTCACAAACGAGCACACAGTCCACCTAATGGTAAGTGGTTACTGTAACCCATAGACATCTACATCTATCCTCAATTAAGACTCAAGATGCAGATGCGTTGTCACCCGTGAGGACTAAGATGGAATGCCTCTTTGCCAGTAAAAAGGGTCTCCGGTTCTCTACACTCACCATACGAAACACAGCAGCGTTAAGCTGCCATTTTACGCTAGTTTTCTGTGAGAGCGTGGTCCTTCCCCGGTCGAGCCTACCCATTCGTGCTACAACTATACTACTAATATAGCTGCAGCATGGCTCTACCACGTAATGCAGCATGTCTCTACCACGTAAAGCTTTCCTAATGACTTGTTTAACAAATCCACACACACATGTAGCGACGTTGAAACACAAAGGTTCCGTACATAGTAGTTTATTTAGTTACTTACCGTGTATTTTAAACGTAGACCAAGATTAGATACAAAGATTTCGCGATTCCTACGACAATATCCTAATATCAATGAGTTTCGGCGCTGGGGGCCGCGGGTTCGAATTAACATATATCTTTTTTTTAGAGGAGGGTGACAGACGGCACACTCTCCACCTGGTGCCGTGGTGATGGTAAGTGGTTGCTGTGACCCAAAGACATCTACATCTATCCTCGTTTGCGAATCAATATGCAGATGCGTTGTCACCCGTGAGAACTAAGATGAAATGCCTCTTTTCGAGTAAAAAGGGTCTCCGGTTCTCTACACTCACCATACGAAACACAGCAGTGTTAAGCTGCCATTTTACGCTGGTATTATGTGAGAGCGTGGTCCTTCCCCGGTCGAGCCGACCTATTCGTGATACAACTATACTATAAATATAGCTGCACCATGGCTCTACCACGTATGATAGGTTTTTTATAAAAAAAAATGTTTTATGACATTATACACACATATGAAAAAGTCTGAAACGGAATCTAGCTGAAGGACAGAATTATAGCCATAGATATAAAAATTATATGCTTATATTGCTCGAGTATACGCGTGAACTCAGTTGCACTCTCTATTCCATCATTCTCACACAATCGGAGAGAGATCAGGGCCAGGACCAACGGCTTTACGTAACGGCCCCAAAGAAGGGGGGTAGAACGCCGCCAACTTCCTGGCTATCCTTCTAGCTACTGAGAATTTCTTGACAGAAACTACTTAGACTAGGGAATTGAACCCTGGATCTGAATCAGCAGTCGCACTTACGACCACTACACCAACGAAGCGGTCTAAATAAAGAAGCAAAATATTTAATTAAACCGCTGTTCCTAACAGTTCTGCTACGCTGCAGCCAAGTCTATACTGAGAACACAAAACTATAAAACGGTGAATGAAATTACAATGTTACCTAACAAAGCTACAATGTTATCTCTATTACATTCTATCTGAAGTCGGACGCCGACATAAAACTTTTGCTGCTAAAGAACGAAGGCTTGAGTGTCTCCCTTTCATTCACTAGTTTTGAATTCTCGAGTGGTGTTAAACGATAAGAGATTGAAAGATATGTATAATTTATTTTCATAAAGGATTTTTAAATAAATCAAAAATGATTTGTTTTTTTTTTATTATAAAAACTGGCTGGTACCACACGAGTAAAGAAACCGTACCGTACTGGTACCCGGCGCGTTGCAGCCGCAAAAAAAAAAAAATTGTGAGAATATCGTTTTAAATTTGGAACAGTTATATTGTTTAATTAGGAATGATAATACATTCATTGAAGTTGAATGATATATAACTTCCAAATAAATTTGTCGGTACGATACGCGCACCATCTGCTGTAAGTTATTTTTTTTATAGGATAGGGTGCCAAACGAACACACAGCCAACCTGATGGTAAAGTGGTTGCTGTGACCCATAGATATCTACATTTATCCTCAATAAAGTATCAAAATGCAGATGCGTCGTCACCCGTGAGGACTAAGATGGAATGCATCTCTTAGTAAAATGGGTCTCCGGTTCTCTACACTCACCACACGAAACACAGCAGTGTTAAGCTGCTATTTTACGCTGGTACTCTGTGAGAGCGTGGTCCTTCCCCGGTCGAGCCGACCCATTCGTGCAACAACTATACTACTAATATAGTGCAGCATGGCTCTACCACGTATATATAATTGTACTATACCTATAGAACAAAGAAATATTAATTTTTATATAAAAAAACGAGGTGTCAACTGGACTTACAGCCAACCTGATAGTATGTGGCTACTGCACTCTATGAACATCTGCCATCGACTTCAAACGAAGAGGGCTACAGATGTGTTTTTCATTAAATAAGGATGATAAACGAGCACACAGTCACTGCTGGTAAATTGATACTGTGGCCCATAGACATCTACATATATCCTCGAACAAGAAGATCTACATTTTTCTAGAACATTGTATTTACGTATCCCTAACGATAACACCAGCGTTCGCGGATAAATCATTTCGGGAGTGCTTTTTCTTCTGACTTGCTTAACAAATATCCATATTTAAGGCTAGTTGAGTAATATAGCTTAATGCTAGATAGCCTATACTATTCCACATGAGTCTGGCTGTAATATACAAAAATAATTTTTCAAATCGGACTGGTAGTTCCAGAGATTAGCGCGTTTAAACAAACAAAAAAAAAACAAAAACACTCTTCCGCTTTATTATATTATAGTATAGATTAATTCTTTCTAATGGTTAGATTAGTTACCTGGTAAGACATGCAGGAGGTCAATGAATGCAGGTGGCTCAGGGCCGTGCTTTGTGGCATTATTTGGGCGAGGCCTATGTTGAGCGGTGTACTTGCAAAGGGCTGTAATGATGATAATGCTTAATGGTTAGATTAATTTGACGGTTCCGTAGCGCAGTGGATAAGTATTTGTTTGTGGCACTAACGAGCCGCAGATTCGAATCTGCATGAAACAAAGTTTTGTATCGCCTACAAATAATTGTTCCAGGTCTGGATGTGTGTCTTTGTACAATTCCTATATGTAAACCGCCTCCACTATAAGGAGAACTACTATGAGGGAAACGTGTTTGTTTAAAAAGAAAATAAGGCGTTATTTTGCGAAAATTCATTCTAATAAAGTTATCAGACATTAATTACCTCAGATCCGAACAATAAAATATAATGGTGTCCCTTACCTAGTTTGATATCCACTTCCCGCACGCGATTTTTGCTAACTAATTTTAACATTTAACATAAAAGTTGAGTTATTGGTCTTATTTAATTAAAATTAGAATTTGGTGAAAGTTATAAAAGCTTTTCTAAAACATATTAAAGAAATAGCAAAATCAGGTTGCCAGTAAGGAAATAAAACTTTAAAGTTTGAAATATTCTTTTCATCTCCGTTTATCGACATTTTTTTAGACGGTGAACTCGCATATTTTAATATTTGGCATGAAAAAATTGTAATAATAACTGACGGACTTTACATATTAAAACTTTACAGATTAAAAAGGGTCTCCGGTTCTCTACACTGTGAGAGCGTGGTCCTACCTCAGTCGAACCGACCCATTCGTGCTGCAACTGTAATATAGCTGCAGCATGGCTCTCCCACATATACATAAACATAACTTTAGAAAAGCTTTTTAAATTGTTTTTGATATATTAATTTGTTTTATACCTCGCATCTTTTCTGACTTATACCACACACGACTCAGTAGTGCGACCGATGTAAACAAGCTCGTAAACATGGCAGCACGTCGGGTCGCGGCGACGCGGCGCCTTCCCTCGACGCAATACCCGTGGACAAGTTCAATTTGACCCCCTATATGTGTCCCCTATAGTTGTCCGCAAATATACTTAGTACTTTTACTAATGTCGGCTTATAAAAGTTCTAGTAAAGTTTCACTTAATTAGTAGAATTCATGTTAATTGTGGTAAATTAAGTGTTTATTATCCGAATGTCCCGGAGGGAAATGTTTTTCAAGAATAACATCTCCCATATAACAGACACACATACATACATAAAGAATATGTATGTATGTGTGTCTACTTCTTTGGAAGAGTCTGTAGTAGCGGTGTAAAAATATCCACTATCCCATATCATTCCGTGGGTGTCGTAAGAGGCGACAGAGGGAAACAAATCAGGAGATGGGCAGCGGCGTTTTCATATTATTTGAATTTAGTCTTTATAGGCGAAAAATAAAAAACTGCAGTTTTCAACCCGCTTACGAAGCGTGGCAGTTAAGACAAATATCCCCCCTAGGAAGCAATCTATGGGGCAGGCGTATGTTCAGCAGTAGACTAGGCTGTTATGGGTGGATGTATAGAAGATAATTTACCAGGAGCACATGACACACTGAGAGGTGAAATTTTCAAATCAACAGTAATATTACAACTATGGCATATACTATGAGGCAATCTATGGGGGAGGCCTATGTTCAACAGTGGACTTTAATAGGCTGTAACGGTAACTGTAGCCCAAACGGCTTGATAGGTTTTAACTCAAGAGATTTCGTTAGATTTGTTATATAATAGTTATATATTGCACCTAAAACGCAGTCGGGTATTTTAAACACGTTTCTATTAGCATCGCGTGTATCTCTATATTTATCTATGTAACCGAATTATTTAATGTAGTTTTCACCAACTTGTAGACGGCAGATTGACTTGATTTGCACTCGTATCAAGGACCGATGACAATACAATAATTTGATAACTATGATCTACTATTCTCAGCAGGATTGTGATAACTTGTGATCAGTGCGTGTGGTTTATGGTTTTCTTAAACTATAATATTATTAATTAGTGTTTTGACCATTTTGCTTGTTTTAACTTTTGAGGGTTTCAAGGGAAAAAAAATTCTAGAAAGAAGTAGGCGTGGTGTAGTGCGACCCTCCCGCTAGATGTAGTGACGACCTGGTAAGACAGGAAGTCGAAGGGGAAGTTCAGCAGTGAACTTGTGAAGGACTTTAATGGTGATGATGATGAATTTTTGTAATAACTACCGTGTTATACCAGCGTAAAATAGCAGCTTAAGGCTGTTGTGTTTCGTATGGTGAGCGTAGAGAACCGGAGACCCTTTTACTGGAAAAGAGCCATTCTATCTTAGTCCTCACGGGTGACAGCTCACCTGCATTTTGATTCGCAAATAAGGATAAATGTTGATGTATATGGGTCACAGCAACCACTTACAATCAGGTGGACTGTGTGCTCGTTCGTCACTCTATCCTATAAAAAATATCATTACTTGGATGTCGTAAGAGATAATGCTAAGTCGAAACAGGAGGTAGGTAGCAGCGTTATTCTGTTAGCAATTCAATAATAATAAAAAAACCTGTGGTTGTCAACCTTTGAGAGGCAATCTATGGGGGAGACCGTGGTCGTGGAAG
This sequence comes from Parnassius mnemosyne, assembly GCA_963668995.1. Classification (NCBI taxonomy): domain Eukaryota; kingdom Metazoa; phylum Arthropoda; class Insecta; order Lepidoptera; family Papilionidae; genus Parnassius; species Parnassius mnemosyne. Next base: position 33,007,462 of record CAVLGL010000086.1, read on the forward strand.
GAATAGGGGAGATCTCCCACCGGGCAAGCTGTTCAGCCCGGGGAAAGGCAAATGCTCCGTGTAATAGTATAAAGCTATTCTATACATTCGTTTCGTGCGTTTTCGCTTGTGGCGCGACGACAGCGCCACACCACAATAGTAGTAGTAGATCCTAAAAAAGATTTATTAATACAGTTGAAAATCTTTCTGTAACAGTGGAGTAACCTATAAAAAAAAATAAAACAGGGAAAACCGACCAGTTTAGAATATCCTCCAGATCTAATTTCGATCACGGCATTTCAACGGAGACTGGCCATCAGCGCAAGACAAGATAATAGTTTATATATTTAGATTAGTAAAGAAGAGATCTCCCGCCATGCCCGGGGAGCGGTCAACGCTCCATGTGTTGTAGTTCGGAGCTATTCTTTTGATTGCGCGATTTAGGTCTCGGTGTATTTCGCTTGTGGCGCGACGACAGCGGCACACCACAATAGTAGTAGTAGATCCTAAAAAAATATTTTTTATAGCATCCGTCGACCCACCGTCATCCGATGTGAGCTGAGGATGGTGAGTTGTACCAGTTCTGGCTCACTGAGTCTCTAACTGAGTAAGTAACTACTCATCACCACCCTGAGCAGGGCCGGAGATCGATAGTGCAGCCCGATTGCCGGTGCCTCCTTAGAGCTGCCACGTACTGGGCTACTATTGATGGCCACAGCAAGTCCAATAGTAGTCGCTACAAGCTGCGGACGACATTTTTTATACATTTTGTATAGCATCAGCGCAAACCGAGCGTTCGAGTGCCCGCATTCGAGCCACAAGCTGCGGGAGTCGCCCGCGCTCGCTACTAGTAGCTCTGATTGGAGGTCACTTCGGTGGTGGTAGCTTTACTGAGCCCCTAGTGATCGCGTCTAGTGCCCGCCACTAGTGGCTCAGTGTGTGGCAGCTCTTAACGCCGGAGGGAAATGCATGATGTTTGTGTAAGGGCAAGTGCCGCCGGTACGAACGATATGCCTATGTAATGTTCAGTAGTTGACTTTTGATGAATTATAATGGATTTAACAAATGAATGAGATACATAAATCTTTCAAGTTATAACGCTAAATATTATAAGTATGCTAAATACAGTAGTTATTAATAAAAAATTATTTTTTTTTACAACCAACTTCAATATAAATTATTAAGAATAACTCAAAAACTATTGGTCAGACCTTGATCAAATTTGGACTACATGTGAAGCACCAGCTTTCAAATAAAAAAAGAATCATCGAAATCGGTTCATCCAGTAAAAAGTTATGAGGTAACACACATAAAAAAAACATACAGTCGACTTGAGTACCGGCTCCTTTTTGAAGTCGGTAGAAAATGGAAAACTAACATAACTACTACTCTACTCTTAATTTGGCCCATCTTCATTATCTCGCCAATTTGGTCAACAACTTCCGTCTAGGACGTCCGTTCGGCTCTGCCGTTCACTTCTGCAATATAAATTTGCTTTCTCACTCTTTACGCATGAATTATTTCAGCATGACGAAACCACCGATGTATTTCTTTCTTAATCCTGGTCACAACATCATCATGCAAACCACTTTTTTATTATCATACAATTTCTCACCTTATCATTCAGATTCAGCGCTAACATACCCTAACATATTATATACCTAATGAAAATCAATTCATTAAAAAAATATACCTTGATGCACTGTGTTTTTGTAGTCAAAAAACTTACTAATTATTGGGTAAAACACATAAAAAACGTTTTAATGAAGTTATAGTAGTAATAGTCCTAATACACACGTATATACATTTCCGAACAGTTGACCGCCAAAGGTACCCGACTCCAATTCCTCGCACGAGATCTAGTAAAATCGAGTGAAATTTACTACGATTTCATGGATATTAATTATTTTATTTCGCGGAACCCTAATTTTGTTTTTGAGTAATGTTACCATCGTATAAATATTGACAAATATTGACATTAATATTTATACGACACTAACGTCACTCAATTGTTTTGCCTTCCCGGAACCCCTCCACTAATACTTAAACTTTATGTTATGGTATTAAGGTTCAAATTTACTTTTAAGTATTATTACGAATCTTTTTTATTGTAATATAGAAAATTGTTATTTTTAGACTTTTTAAGGCAATTTATTAAATTTTTCTCTCAGTAAAAACCATCTTCGTTTATTTCGTCGTAGAAATATTATAAAAAAAGAATTAGCGAAATCGGTTCAGCTGCTCTCGAGATTAGCGCTTAGCAACACATTCAGCGATTCATTTTTATATTATAGAGATATTCTCCCTTAATAAAAAAGATTGTAAGAAAACCGTTTTGGAATGGCTAAAATCAAAAAGTTACATTAAGACAGAACTGATTGCTTAAAAACTTACAATATCTGTGGGCACGGCAGCGCCCCTGCCAAGTCGAGCAAAAAAGCGGCACGGCCTTACCATCCTTTTCTCGAAGCAATTCAGGCCATTTTCGACCCATTATAACTTCGTTGTGGTTAAAACTACAAACCTGAACTTTCAGTAACCAAACAAACATTGTATAAACACGGGATATTTTAAATTTCATTCAATTTGAACCAGTAGTTTAAGAATTATAACTAGTCAAAGTTTCGTAATTTTGTCACTCACTGACTGACCGATCACCAAAACTCTAAGGTACTTCTAGCAGATGTAGAAGCTTCAAATTTAGAATGCAATTAGTGTTTAGTGTACAAATCAAGGAAAAACTAAAATATTTTGTAATTTCGGTCCAGTTTTCTAGATATACTAACTGTATAAATAAATTTGTAATCGTATATAAATATATAGGACTACAAAGTTACATTTGCAGTGAATTAATCAGTTTACCTGTATATGTATAATATAATGGAATAATAGATGTAGATAGGTATCTAGATATAATTATGTTCAAAGGTAACTTGTAAAATGGTCAACGGATTGAAAAAGCAAGAATGGGACATGTTTTATTAAGTTGTACCAAAATCCCACAATGTATTAAGTAGACTAAATTGCCCAAAAATCCGTAATTGGTATTCAAGAAGTAGATGGTACCGTAAAGAAAAAAAATGTAGGACTATCTACAAAAAGAAATGAGATGCCATCAAAAACATAACTTGTAAAAAACCAAGTCTCGCAATTCACTTCTTGTAACGTAAAAACTTGTGAGATCCATATAATACTAAGTCGGTTAATTTATTCAGACCCTACTTAAGGGTCCTTCTGTCTCCAGTTATTACATAATTAGCTAACCTAACAACATCTGATAGTGCTTGTCTTAGTGTATATTAGTTGTAATCTAGCGGTCTAAAAAGAGCGGTTCTTCCTATCACAGGCGATGTTTTGCCTAAAGGGGAGTTCCCACAACTAATATTTGTAATAGACTAAGTTACTGAAATAAAATATTTGAATTTGAATAGTAATCAACTAAGGTTAAGAACCATGTCCTCCACTAAACACATTCAATAGCTATTTAATCCAATTTAGAAATATTATAATTTCAATGGCTCGGTAGCCCAGTTACTTAGCGTTTGGTTGGACACGGAGTTGCGAGTTTGAATCCGGCTCGGAGCAAATTTGTGTATAGTCAAATAATTGTTTTGCATTTGGAAGTTTTTATACGAACATAATATTATGTATGTACAGCACCTCCATAATACAGTTGAAAATCTTTCTGTAGGAGTGGAGTAACCTATTAAAAAAAAAACAGTAAAAACCGACCAGTTTATAATATCCTCCAGATCTAATTTGGATCACGGCATTTCAACGGAGACTAGCCATCAGCGCAAGACAAGATAATAGTTTATATATTTAGATTAGTAAAGAAGAGATCTCCCGCCAAGCCCGGGGAGCGGACAACGCTCCATGTGTTGTAGTTCGGAGCTTCTTTTGATAGCGCGATTTAGGTCTCGGTGTATTTCGCTTGTGGCGTGACGACAGCGCCGCCATGATAGTGACGGAGTGTATGCGCAAGTACAAATGCACTCCCTATTTTCTCACTCATGTATTCCGATTGGACGGTTTTCCGACATAAAGGAAGAGCGATCAGGCGCGGAAGGCACGGGAATGAAACACTGTCAACTTCAAGGAGTCAGGACTCCAGAGCCACTACTAAGGTCTTTTTGACAAAAAAACCCTATAATTGATTTTGGCCCGACTAGAGATTCGAATCCGGTACCTCATGAGCGACCGCTGGTAATATTTTACAGAGTTACATCTAAAATTACACGATCTCTTTTTCAAATAAATAACAAATAAATAAAATGTATTGTTCGATTTCTACCACATTGTTGTACTTTCAAACTGGACATTCATTATTCACCTGACAGAAAGCAGGAACAAAATGATATATCGACGTCAATCGTCGTCGGTATTACGAGCCTTAAGGATTTTGTTTAGAAACAAAGCTAACAACGTTAAGGTTAGAAAAAAATCGTCTTGACAAAATATTGTATGAACATACCAGGGTAAAATAGCAGCTTAATACTGCTGTGTTCATATGATGAGTGTAGAGAACCAAAAACTCTTTTTACTGGTATGGAGGCATACCATCTCAGGAGTGGCATACTTAGGAGTGACAACGCATCTGCATATTGATTCCTGATCGAGGTTAAATTAGATGTCTATAGGCCACAGTATTCACTTACCATCAGGTGTACTGTGTGTTCGTTTGTTTAATTGTTAATTGCTTATTCTATAAAAATATAAGCTTAAATTCTCGCAATACAATTAATGTTGAGCAAATTCTCTCTTTTATTGTAAAGTAACGGTAGATGATGTACGGTTGCGTTTCCCTTGCGTTGTCTTTTCCCGAACCGAGCGTTCATTACTCCACCGTCATATATCACGTCGGAACAATGGGGATGAAAAATTGACGTTTTAACGACCTCGTTCGGAGATATTGTTTTAGACTAAAATTAAATTCGTGTAAAGAAAACCACTTCTGATACTTAATCGAGGATAACTGTAGATGTCTATGGCCCATAGACATCTACACTCAGGTAGGCTGTGTGATCGTTTGTCGTCCTTATTCTATAAAAAAATTGCACGCAAATAATCCCCTGAGCTCAATATAAAACAGTTATTTTAATATTACAGTCAGACATTCGTGGTAGAGCCATGCTGCAGCTATATTAGTAGTATAGTGTAGTATAGTTGTACACAAAATTGTCTTGTTCACACTGCCTTATATGCAGGGATTGCCACAAGAAAATAATTTAAGATATAATTTAAATATACAAATGCATAATTTAATATGTAATAATAATTTAAATTTGACATATAATTGTAATGATAATAATCATAAATTTCATGTAATTGACATAAATAATTTAATAAAAAAGTTTTGGACAAAAGATAGGTATTACCTATCCAAATATAACTTAAGACTGATAGCAAATGTGCTATCTTATTATTTACTTTTTAACTCAGCCAAGTTTTTGGCTACTGCTTTTATTGAGCATAATCATTTGACATTTAATTTGGAATCAGTTCCAACTAATTTAAATTAGTGAATGTGACAATAGAGGCAATCTCTAGCAATAATAAGAGTTTAATTAATTTTGAATACAGCCCAGAAATAAGTAATAAAAATTGTTTACACCTGGTGCATCAAAATATACAAGGCATGTTGGGCAAAGAATTGGAAGTTGAATTGTTTTTAAATAGTAACAATATACACATCCTTTGTATTACTGAACATTGGCTAAAAGATTATAATTTCATGTTTAATTTCAGAAATCATTAGGTGGTTAGTTCCTTCAATAGAGAAAAAAGTTTATGGCTCCTTAATATTAGCAGATAAATCATTATTATATAAAGAACGTAAGGATATTATGAGCCTCTCTGTTGAACGAACTGTAGAAATGGCTTGTGTCGAGCTTGAGCACCTCATTGTTGTAGGTGTTTACAGACCCCCATGTGCTACTTATGACCATTTTGAAAGGATTGTGGAAGAAGTTTTACTCAAGCTTAGTAAACAGAACAAGTCTGTTGTAATGTGTGGAGACTTTAATATCAATCTCCTTGAAACTTCTTCCATTAGTATTAAGTTTCGCTCATTGTTTAAATCGTATAATCTTGTAAATTTATTCTTAGAACCAACACGTACTGCTGGGCCTAGTGCGACCTGTATAGATAACATTTTTACAGATGTTAAGCCCTTGCATAAATCAATTATTCAAAATTTAAGTTCAGATCACTGTGGACAGTTAGTATCACTACCTTACATACACAAAAAACAGAAAAATAAGAAAGTTGTGTTTGTTCCAATAAATGAACATCGCTTGGATAGGTTTAGAAGTAATATAATAAAAAGACTTCCATCACTTTCGTTTAAAAATAGTACTAATTATTTGTATGCTACATTATTTGAAATTATAAGTTGTGAATTTAGTAGAATATTTACTTCTAAAACTTTCTATTTTAACAGTCGCAAATCATTTAATGAATGGGCGAAAGTAGGAATTTATAAAAGTAGGCGAAGGTTATATGAGCTTTATGATGAAAGATCATATAATAGTAGTGTTATATTTAGAGATTATGTAAAAACATATTCTAAAATATTTAAAAAAGTGTGCTCCACTGCTAAGGCTTTACATTTAAGCAACAAAATTAAAACTGCATCCGACAAAATTAAAATGACCTGGAGAATAATAAATAGTGAAACGGGCAAGGTCAAACCGCGCAACTCGGATTTTCAATTGAATATTAACAATAATTTAACGCGATCTGATCAAGAAGTTGCTATGGCTTTTGAGAAACATTTTACTGATGTTCCTTTTTTGACAACAAAATCATTAAATTCTTCTCCTACTATCGCCGAATCATTGCTCAAACAAAATGTAAAGGCTTGTTCAAATACTTTTAAATCCATAGGGTACTGCCAAAAGATATCGTTAAATATTTTAAAACTATTGATGTTAAGAAAACGGAACGGAACGGAAAACCACTACATTTAATATAAGCGTCGAATCTGGTGTGTTTCCTGATTTAATGAAACATAGTAAAGTCATACCTATATTTAAATCTGGTAGTACATTAGACCCCGCCAATTTTAGACCAATTTCTGTACTACCAACATTAAGTAAAATTTTTGAAAAAATTATTTTAGATCAGATGTTAAGTTTCTTTAATATTAATAAATTGCTACATAATAATCAATTCGGTTTTACAAGGGGTCGCTCGACAACTGACGCTGGAGTTGAGCTTAATAAACATATTTTTTGTGCATGGGAGAATTCAGAGGATGCTTTGGGTATATTTTGTGACCTTTCCAAGGCCTTCGACTGTGTTCACCATGAGACATTAATCAGGAAGCTACAGTACTATGGTGTCAAGAACACAGCGCTTAAAGTTATTATTTCATATTTAAGTAATAGAAAACAGAAGGTTATTATCAATGGTAAAAGTTCTTCCGGGTCACCTGCACAAATGGGTGTTCCTCAGGGCTCGATTCTCGGCCCATTCCTGTTTCTGGTGTATATTAATGACTTACCTCACCTTGTAGGGGATAGTCATGATATAGTACGAGTATTATTTGCTGATGATACTTCCTTGATTTTTAAACTTAAACGTCAATCATTTAAATGTGACGAAGTGAATAATGCTATATCAAAATTAGTGCATTGGTTTAACGTTAATAATCTGCACTTGAACGGAAATAAAACTAATTGTGTTAAATATACAACAACGAATGTTAAAAATCTGAATACCAATGTGGTTTTAAATGGGGAGGAATTGAGCCCTGTTGTATCCACTGTTTTTCTTGGCATCACTCTTGACGCAAAGCTCCAGTGGGGCCCCCATATATCCAAATTAGCAAGCAGACTAAGTTCTGCAGCCTATGCTGTAAAAAAGATTAGAGGTCTCACTAGTGTCGAGACAGCTAGATTAGTTTATTTTAGTTATTTCCATAGCATAATGTCTTATGGGATTTTGCTATGGGGAAATGCGGCTGATTCAGAAACTATTTTTGTTTTACAGAAGAGGGCCATTAGAGCTATTTACAATCTAAAACTGAGAGAGTCTCTTAGAGATAAATTTAAAGAAATTAATATATTAACTTTGGCCTCTCAGTATATTTACGAAAATTTAATGTATGTTCACAAAAACAAAGATAGTTTTAGTAGAAAAAGTGATATACATTCTGTAAACACTAGGAACAAACACAAGCTAGTGATGCCAGTTTCTCGATTCCACAGAGTCAGTAATTCATTCTTGGGGCAATGTATACGCTATTACAACAAGGTCCGGAAAGTGTACAGGTTCTCTCTATTACCAAGTTTAAATGTTTTATTAAGCTGAAACTGTATAAAAAGGGTTATTATTGTATAAATGAATACATGGTTGATAATAACCCCTGGGAATGAGGTGGTCGCTTCCAAGCAGTTTCTAAAAAAAATTTTGTAAATAGTTCGTAATCATTTATATTGTAAAATTTATTTAAAAAAAAGTCCCGCTGGGTTTCTTGCTGGTTCTTCCCAGAACAGAGGGTTTTTTTCGAACCAGTGGTAAATTAAAAAAATGACTTTCAATAAGAATTACACATGTAATGTATATTGAATAAAAAATATTCTATTCTATTCTACTCAGAGTTAGCAAGCGCCCAACAACCGGAGATGGCATGCCTAAGTGACTCACCGGGACGGTGACATGCTCGACAGATGTCGACGGTGCCATCCCTTAGGATGTATCTCCGATAGTTGTTGGTCTTAATAACCTGATACTGTATCACACAGACAAAACCCTTGGTTACCCCAAAGAGGTCACGAAAACATAACCAGTGGAGGGAGTCAACTGTGTCTACGAAAGGCTCATGAAGAGTCTTGTGCCGTGGAGCTCTTTCTCCTTCCATACGATCTCCCGGTCGGAAATGCACTGCAGTGCTGGGTCTTGCCATTGCTCGTTGACTAAGGATAGAGGGGTTAGCCCTTTATCACAAGAAATGATGTCCCTGTAAAATGGATCATCCTATTTTAATCAGGAAGTAATTACGGAGGCTGCACACTTCACAATTATGCATGGTTAGAAATATTATTATTATTATTATCATAGGTTATGGTGACAAACGAGAACACAGTCCACCTGATGGTAAGTGGTTGCTGTGACCCATAGACATCCGCATCTATCAAATGCAGATGCCTCATTTCCAGTAAAAAGGGTCTGTAGTTCTCTACACTCATCATATGAAAAACACCAGCGTGAAGCTGCTATTTTACGCTGGTATTTTGTGAGAACGTGGTCCCGGCCGAGCCGACCCATTCGTGGTAAAACTATACTACTATTATAGCTGCAGCATGGCTCCATCACGTCGCGAATTATTATTATGTATATAGATTAAATATTTTGTAAGTATAATATAAAGATTTTTATTATTTAAAATATGTATTTAATCGACTATAACCGGTGGTAAGTGATAGCATTTTTAAGACTAGTACGTCGCTGGCCGTAACGCTCTCGATACATCGGTAATTAAAAATAAGTTAAATAAAACATTATAGCTTGCCATTTCCTTTATAATGGTCACAAACTTAGGTACGTAGCTTTAAACATTTATGGATAATAATTCTGAACTACATTAATTAATAATATGATTTTACACAATATCTTGCTTTAGAGAGAACCATATATTGTTTATTTACTATTGTATTTAATAATACTACGAGCATTCAAAGAAATAAAATTGATTGGCTATGTGTATTAAGTAATAACAGGATTTTATTACATAACAATCAAATGTTTATGTTGAATATGAGTATTCATGCATATTTCGCATTCAAACCATCTATCCCTATAAATTTTACACATATACACATACAATACATAATAGTGCAAAGATGATACTTACGGTATTATTAAGCTAGATATACACATAGTTTTAATTTTTTCATAGCATGTTATTTTTGTTAGACTTATTGTTACTTTATTTAATTGTAATCATATTTGTTCCTGTATGTAAACATGTGTAATTGGAAATGAAATAATAAATTATTTATTTTATTTGTAGAATAAAGTAATAAATATCTACTGCAACTGCATAGTCAAATCCACTGTGTGACTTTCATGAAATACCTACTTGATTCTGGTAGAATCCATTGGTAGTAACCAAACTAGAAAAAAATATACCTGTAATAATTTTCGGTATTTTGGTGGTATTTGTACGATATAGTACTTGTGGTGTTCATAATGAAATGATAATTAAATAACTAACTGGCCAAGTGCGAGTCGAACTCGCGCATGAAGGGTTCCGTACCATCGTAAGTAGTTTCTAGTCAGTTTCTAGTAGGGGAGCCCATTTTAATTTTTAATTTATTTTGATTTCTATTATTTTTTATTATAGCGACAACAGAAATACACATTCTGTGAAAATTTCAACTGTCTACCTATTACGGATCATGAGATACAGCCCGCTGACAGACAGACATACGGACAGCGGAGCCTTAGTAATAGGGTCCCGTTGTTACCCTTTGGGTAAAAATACCCGCTGAGTTTTTTGTTGCTTTTTCCCAGGACAGAGTTTTTTTCCGAACCAGAAGTAAAATTATAAATTACTTTCAATCCATTCTTCTAATCTACGTTGAATGAAAAAAAAATTGTACTATTCAATTCTAACGGTTGATTAGATATTATTTCAGTTATATAGAAATTACTCTGTGATGATATGTTTTTTGTAGGATGACTGAAATTGCGACATGATTTGCCAAGTAGTGGCGGTGCAAGTATATTTACTACCCCATATATGTAATCCCGTGTCGTAAGAGGAGGCATAGGGAATATACGTGGTAGAGCCATGCTGCAGCTATATTAGTAGTATAGTTGTAGCACGAATGGGTCGGCTCGACCGGGGAAGGACCACGCTCTCACACAATACCAGCATAAAATAGAAATTTAACACTGCTGTGTTTCGTATGGTGAGTGTAGGGAACCGGAGACCCTTTTTAATAGAGAAGAGGCATTCTATCTTAGCCCTTACGGGTGATAACGCATTTGCATTTTGATTCTTTATTGAGGATAGATGTAGATATCTATGGGTCTGTGGGTGGACTGTGTGCTCGTTTGTCACCCTATCCTATTAAAAAAAAAGAAAAAAAGGGAAACAAACCTGTACAGATACTAAAAATTAAAAACTGTGGTTGCCAACCCGTCTGCAAAGCGTGGCAACTATGGTAAATATCTCCCCCCTCCCCGCCCCTTTGAGGCATGGGGAGGCCTATGTTCTTCAGTTGACTTTGTTATACTGTAATAAATGAAACAATGCACTAATAGAAATAATCTTTATGTTTTTATAAAACTAGTAAGTGGCGCAAATACTAAACTATAGGTCCGTGGCGTCCACGTGCGGTGAAGTTCCTAAAGGAGCTCCATCCGCGACTGGTCGTCGCTGTTGATTCTTTTTTCGCTCAAAGGCTAAGTATAGCCATTCAGCGTTCTTGGCACGATATCACGGGTAGTGGGACTATATGATAATTTAAGTTATTAGTTTTAGTTATTTTTTATTACAGTTTTTTTTAATATTGTATATTTTTAAATTTTATTAAAAATGCGATAATGTTACTTTTCATATTTAATTTTTTTTAATTAATATAATTTCTACATTACTGTAATGAGCGTAATTTCTACATTATTGTTACCTAACCATGTAGTGGCGGTGTAAAAATATCCACTACCCCATGTCATCCCTTGGGTGTCAAAGGAAACTAAAACAGAGAATGGTCAGCAGCACCTTTCTGATAACTTTTTTTTTCGGATTTAAAATATCCAGTACCTAGTATCAAACTACACAGATACCGCTTGAACGTAATTCGATCGTGATTTCCGATTCAAATTCTTTTGGGAGTAAATTAAATGGCCATGAAATTTAAATACAAAGTTTAATTATTAACTAGGTGTTCCCCGCGACTTCGACCGCGCGTAATTTATTACGATTGGATTTCATGTGTTTCATAATCTTAATTCTTTTTCAAAAAAAAATTGCTTAATTTATAATATCAACTACTTCTTATAATATCAGCTATCTGCCAGTGAAAGTCCAGTCAAAGTCGGTCCAGCCATTCCGGAACAAACAGTAAAAATTATGTTTTTGTTATAAGTAGCGTATATACTTTTATATGCGTTTAGTAAAAAGCTGTTATTTTGACATTACAAACAGACACTTCAATTTTGTACTTGTAGACTTGTAGAAAGTAAATAATGTTTCTGGGATCAAACCTAGGATGTGTCCAGAAATAAAATTTTGCGAAGAAATGCAATATCGTATTACCGGATGAATCCAAAATTATTTGCATCGCTACGCCTTCGAACGTACAATAGCTAAGAAAAAGTTGTCGCCGGTTGAACGCAGTCATTTCCTATTTTGTTTAATTTCTGCGCACTACAAACTGACTAAACAATCGGGATCGTTGCGGTTGACAAACGATCACAGTCACGTCTGGTGACGGCAGGTCGACAAGCGCACTTAGCCTTTCTAATTAGGTTTGAAACAACGTCATTTTAAATCGAGAATTATATTTCGCCAGTTTAATAATAATGTAATAATCTCCTCCAGATCGAATTTCGGTCACGGCGGCCAGTCTTCAACGGAGACTAGCCATCTACACAGGAGAGGATTATAGTGTCCAAGTGTATGCGCAAACATAAGTGTACTCCCTATTTCCTCACTCTTATATTCGGAGGACGGTAATTAGACACGACCGAAGAGAGATCAGGCGCAGGTCCAATGGCTTAACGTGCATTTCGAAGCACGAGGGTAAATGATACACCGCCAAACTCCTAACTCCGGGCTGATACTGAGAATTTCTTCACAAATAAAGCTAATAACTGTAGTAATTTTGGCCCAATCCGGGATTCAAACCTCGAGACCAACGAGGCAGTCAATTCCGTCAGGTTATAACATATTTTTGATGGACAACTTTTTTTAGACGATTGTAAAACGTAACATGCCATGGCGCAGTGGCATAGTAATAAGTTGCAGCGCTGGAGGCTCCGGGTCCGAATACTGCATGAAACAAGCCCACTAATAATTGTTCCAGGTTTAGATGTTTGTCCTTGTGCAATTTATGTTTATAAACTGCCTCCACGATATAGGTTAAAATCCCAGTGTAGGGGTAACCTTAAAAAAATGAACCCTAAATGTTTTTTGCAGCGCCCGTAAAAGATTGCTAAGTTAAAAGTACCATTTGTAATTTATATTATGACCTTATTATGACCTTGTGATACACATATACTTAGTATGCAAAAAAAACATGAATACGTGACATCAACATTACATTATTCGAAACGACCTCTGTCTGCGCTCATCAGTAAGCATTGCCAGGTGCTCCTCTCGGAATGCGATCTCGTTCGCAATCAGAATGCCTGGAATCTTCATTTCGCTCTCATTCACTCGCCATTTTATATTTATTTACAAATTACTCGAATTTCATTCGCATTCTAGACTTACATAATTAAAAGAAATTTACCACATTTCATGGTAGAGCCACGCTGCATCTATTATATATTATGGTTGTAGCACAAATGGGTCGGCTCGACTGGGGAAGGACCATGCTAACGCTGCAGCTGCTTTCGTATGGTGAGTGTAGAGAACCGGAGACCCTTTTTAAGGAAACGAAGCATTCCATCATAGTCCTCACGGATGACAACGCATCTGCCTTTCGATTTTAAATCGAGGATGACATAGATGTCCATGGATCACAGCAACCACTTACCATCAGGTGGACTACGTGCTCGTTTGTCACACTTATCCTATAAATTTTTTGATAATTTTGAAGTGTCATCAGCTTAGTGTAACCAATGAGGGCTAATAATTTTCTGCTCACCAGATGTCGCTAGTTGACACTGATGTAAAGTTTTTTTGTGTTACACATTGTAATTTAATTGAGAAGTTGGTTTTTAATAAAAGTTTATCAGTTTCTAGAGTATTAACTCCTATTTTAAATAACTATTACATTGACGGGCTGCCCATGACAAGGGTCAGAGAAGTTAAAGATTTAGGAGTAACTTTTAACACAGGGCTTACTTTTCATGATCGCATCATAAACATCTGTAAAAAAGCTTATGGAGATCTAGGATTTATGCTTAGTACGGTCCGAGGATTCACAAACATAAAAGCGATTGTCGCCTTGTATAATACATTGGTACGGAGTCAACTTGAATGTATTGCAGTCGTCTAGGCTTCGCATGAAACTAAGTATATTCTCATGCTAGAGCGAGTACAGAATTTTATATATGCGTTATTATGGTGTATACCCATTTTATTCTCGAATATATCCAACTTTGTTTATCTTAGGTATGGTAGGATATAATGAACTAAGAGTTAGAAGGGAACTTGCGCTCACCTCGTATATTTTAAAAATACTCAGAACAAAATTGCATAACGCTGAAATGTTAGGGCAATTAAACCTATGTGTTCCTGAGAGGTATGTGTGGCGTAGTCGGCAGTCGCGACTGTTGGTGGAGCCACGCGGTCGGACCAATCTTCTGAGTAAGGCGCCTCTGACGCGCGCACTCCATGCGCTCAACTTAATAGCTAGTGAGACGGACCTGTTCTGTTGTACTCCGAGTGAATTCACAAAGACAACATTGCTTGTAATTTGTTACAAAAATTAAAGCATGAATACAAATCACTTAGACCAAAGAATATATACAGGTTAGATAGCTACACTATCGCATTAGGTAATTCTGTAACGATAGTTGTAAGTTTCAGAAATAAATAAATAAATAAAATAAAAAATTCAATTAACACACAAAACAATGTGTCAGTGGTTTGCTCTTTAATTTTTTTGCACATTTTTAACTTTTATTTTTATTTTTCTACTTTTATGAATATATGTGCTTTGGAATTTGGATTATTTATTTTAATCTTATTACTCGTAATATAAAATATAGCCAATAGTGCATAAAGAGACATTAACCTTTACATTTTCCGAACAATTAACTTCCACGCTATGAAATCTGTCAAATATTATACCTCACTTTCTAGTGGCGAACCAAACGGTTTGCTACATCGTTCTTCATGCGTAGGTACAGCAAAGCCGTGGAATAAATTGTCAGCATCTGTGTTTCCATTATAATGTAAATAAGGCTTTTGTTAAGTCTGAGCGCTTCACCATCGTAGAGCTACATCACCACTTACCATCAAATGGGATGTATAATATGTATATGTATGTGTGTATGTATATCTCTCTGTAACTGCCTTCGTAGTTCTATCACTGCCCTAAGGTTGACTGGCAGGTAATGCTTTTAGCATTAAGTCTGCCTTTTGTTATAAATTGTACTAAAGCGCTAGCTTAGTATAATATAAATAAAAATATTGAAATAAATATACTTAACAACCATCGCCTTTCAGTATACTTACGATATTTTTTGTATATTATGTAAAACATTCTAAAAATACTAGGAAGCATGAGGGAGAAACATTACTGAAATAGCAGTTACTCGACTTTAGAGCCAGTAACTATTTCATGTGGTTATGTATAGGTACGCTTATACAACAGGTAGGTAACCTAACAGTGGTAGAGCCACGCGGCAGCTTATGCTGTGGCACGGATGGGCCGGCTCGAACGGGGGTAGTACCACGACCTCACAGAAAACCAGCGTGAAGTAGAGGTTTACCTCTACGTTTCGCTTGGTGAGTGCAGGTGGCCGAAGGCCTTTTTTACTGGAAATGAGGCATTCCATCTTAGTCCTCACGGGTGACAACGCATCTACATTTTGATTTGTAACAGAGGATATATGTAGATGTCTATGGGCCGCAGGAACCACTTACCATCAGGTGGACTGTGTGCTCGTTTGTCACCCTTATCTTATATAAAAAAAAAAACAACACAGGCCTATAA